>LR738713.1:250216873-250307199 GCA_902687465.1 Secale cereale
GTCTCGTAGCATGCACGTATGGTAACCGCTGTGTGACAAATTTGAAGCATGAGGTATTTCATTGATTGTCATCCTTTGTGTGGAGGTCGGGATCGCGCGATGGTTAACTCCTACCAACCCTTCCCCTAGGAGCATGCGTGTAGTACTTTGTTTTGATGACTTGTAGATTTTTGCAATAAGTATGTGAGTTCTTTATGACTAATGTTGAGTCCTTGGATTATACGCACTCTCACCCTTCCACCATTGCTAGCCTCTCTTGTACCGCGCAACTTTTGCCGGTACCATACACCCACCATATACCTTCCTCAAAACAGCCTCCATACCTACCTATTATGGCATTTCCATAGCCATTCCGAGATATATTGCCATGCAACTTTCCACCGTTCCATTTACTATGACACACTTCATCATTATCATATTGCCATGCATGATCATGTAGTTGACATCGTATTTTTGGAAAGGCCACCATGCATAATTTTTCATACATGTCACTCTTGATTCATTGCACATCCCGGTACACCGCCGGAGGCATTCAAATAGAGTCATATTTTTTTCTAGTATCGAGTTGTAATCTATGAGTTGTAAATAAATAGAAGTGTGATGATCATCATTATTAGAGCATTGTCCCAAATAAAAAAAGGAAAGGCCAAAGAAAAAAAGGACCAAAAATGAAAAAAAGAGAAGGAAAAAAATGGAAAAATGAAAAAGAAAAAGAAAAAAGGAACAATGCTACTATATTTTTCCACACTTGTGCTTCAAAGGAGCACCATGATCTTCATGATAGAGAGTCTCTTGTTTAGTCACTTTCATATACTAGTGGGAATTTTCATATACTAGTGGGAATTTTCATTATAGGAGTTGGCTTGTATATTCCAACGATGGGCTTCCTCAAATGCCCTAGGTCTTCATGAGCAAGCAAGTTGGATGCACACCCACTTAGTTTCTTTTGTTGAGCTTTCATACATTTTAGCTCTAGTGCATCCGTTGCATGGCAATCCCTACTCACTCACATTGATATCTATTGATGGGCATCTCCATAGCCCGTTAATACGCCTAGTCGATGTGAGACTATCTCCCTCCTTTTTGTCTTCTCCACAACCACCACTCTATTCCACCCATAGTGCTATGTCCATGGCTCACGCTCATGTATTGCGTGAAAGTTGAAAAAATTGAAGTATGAAACAATTGCTTGGCTGAAACCAGGGTTGTGCATGATTTGAGTATTTTGTGTGACGAAGATGGAGCATAACCAAACTATATGATTTTGTAAGGATGAACTTTCTTTGGCCATGTTATTTTGAGAAGACATGATTATTTTTTAGTATGCTTGAAGTATTATTATTCTTATGTCAATATAGACTTTTGTCTTGAATCTTTCGGATCTGAACATTCATGCCATAATAAAGAAAATTACATTGAGAATTATGTTAGGTAGCATTCCACATCAAAAATTCTGTTTTTATCATTTACCTACTCGAGGACGAGCAGGAATTAAGCTTGGGGATGCTTGATACGTCTCCAACGTATCTATAATTTTGTATTGTTCCATGTTATTATATTATCCATCTAGGATGTTTTATATGCATTTATATGCTATTTTATATGATTTTTGGGACTAACCTATTAACCTAGAGCCGAGTGCCAGTTTTTGTTTTTTCCTTGTGTTTGAGTTTTATAGAAAACGAATACCAAACGGAGTCCAATTGACCTGCCAATTTTTGTGGACTTTTTATGGACCAAAAGAAGCCCCCGGAGTAAAAGAGTTGGGCCAAAAGAGTCCCGAGCCGTCCACGAAGGTGGAGGACGCGCCCTACCCCCTAGGCTCGCCCTCCTATCTCGTGGACAACTCGGTGACCCCCCTGACATGAGACCGACGCCAAAAATTCCTATAAATACAGAAACCCTCGAAAAGAAACCTAGATGAGAAGTTCCGCCGTCGAAAGCCTCTGTTGCCGCCAAAAACCAATCTAGACCCGTTCTGGCACCCTACCGGAGGGGGGAATCCCTCTATGGTGGCCATCTTCATCATCCTGACGCTCTCCATGACGAGGAGGGAGTAGTTCACCCTCGGGGCTGAGGGTTTGTACCAGTAGATATGTGTTTGATCTCTGTCAGGCCCAAGATGCGATTCTATCCCGATCACGTGATATATTTCAGGCGCTTTGCAAGATGGACATCATTACATCGTACCATTACATACATACATGGGCATACAACAATTCATACAAGTCACATGAATACAACATCATCAACACAAGGCATCCGACTACGGATGCAAACATGAAAAACACAACGACATCCATCTGCTATCCCAGGCTGCCGACCAGGAACCTAACCCAAGACTGAAGAAGAAGAAGAAAGAACTCCAACACAATGAACATCGCTCTCACGTCAAGTCGTCGGAAACCTGCACCTGCAACTGATGTTGTAGTATATGCGAGCCACGAGGACTCAGCAATCCCACAACCATGGGTAACAAGACTAGCAAAGCTTATTGGGTAGGAAGAGGTTAAGTGGTGAGGTTGCAGCATCGGCTAAGCAAAAGTATGGTGGCTAACTTATGAGTACAAGAATAAGATGAGCATCTACGCAAACGGTCGCAAACTAGTAGTGATCGCTAAAGATCTAGAACTATGACAATATAACTTTTATGTCAAAAACCTTAGACCCAGTTTCATGTCATGAGAGTCCACTATACCCACCTATGGACCGGATAAGATCCTTCAAGTAAGTTATCATATGTGCATAAAGCAATAAAAATTGCTCCTAAATATGTTTGATCTTTTATTGTAAGGGGAAATAAGCGTTGTACAAACTTGTGATGGCAAAGTAATAAAAGCGACGGACTGCATAATAAAGGTTGCTATCATAAGGGGGGAAACGTGATAGTCCTTTGCATTAAGAGCTTTTTCATCCAAAAACAAAAAGCGTGTGACAACTTCTTCTTCCCTCTGCGAAGGGCCTATCTTTTACTTTTATGTATTTACTTTTTATGCAAGAGTCAATAGTGTTCTCCTATACTCCTTTTTATTTTTCTCTTTCGCATGCGTCATGTGGTGTGGAAAGATCTAGGCACATATATCCAGTTGGATATGAGTGATCATGATTTATTATTGTTGACATCACCCCTGACGTGAATAAGTTGGGAGGCGAAATCATAAACCCCTATATTTCTATGTGTCAGGCTAAAACTTTTTGCTCCATGTATACGTTGTGGGTGTTAAGAATCATAGAAGACTAAATGATGGTTGAGTATGTGGACTTTCTAAAAAGATCTGACATGAGACCCTTCCTCAAATTATGATGGATTGCAATTGCATTGTTAACTAAGAACATAATTTGTTAGTTTTCAAGAAAGTTTACGCCTTATACTTCAATGTTGTGAGGAGTTATTACTTGCTCATGAGAAGTTTTATGATAATGAACATAGTTGTTATAATAATAATCATGATGCTTCAATGTTAGTATTTTGTTTTTATTGACACCTCTCTCTCTAAGCATGTGGACATGATTATCGATATCGGCTTTCGCTTGAGGACAAGCAAGGTCTAAGCTTGGGGGATTTGATACGTCCATTTTACATCATGTTTTCCTATTGTTATTTATAGTATTTTAAATCAATATAACACATTGTGAAGCAATTATAATGCCTTTTCTCTCTTAATATGCAAGATTTACATGAAGAGGGAGACTGTCGGCAGCTGGAATTCTAGACCTGAAAAGCTATGTCACACATACCTATTATGCACATCTCCAAATGAGCTGAAATTTTACAGAGATTTATTTTGGAATATGTAAAAATTGTTGGAGAAAATAAGTATGAGAGGGGCCCACCCAGGTGCCCACTAGGTACCAGGGTGCGCCTACCCCCTTGGGGCGCCCTAGTGGGTAGAGGGGCCCCTGGCCAGCCTCGGGTGCCCATCTTATGGTAAATAATCCCATTATCCCTAGAAAAAATAAGGGGAGGAGTTTCGAGGCGGAGCACCACCATCTCGAGGCGGAACTTGGGCATGAGCACTTTTGCTCTTCGGCGGAGAGATTTGCCGGGGATACTTCCCTCCGGGAGGGAATCAAAGCCGTCATCATCACCAACAACCCTCTCATCATGGGAGGGCCAATCTTCATCAACATCTTCAACAACACCATCTCATATCAAACCCTAGTTCATCTCTTGTATTGAATCGTTGTGTCAAAACCTGAGATTGTTACCTATGGGTTGCTAGTAGTGTTGACTACATCTTGTAGTTGATGTAGTTGGTTTATTTGGTGGAAGATTATATGTTCAGCTCCATTATGCTATTTAATATCCCTCTGATCTTGAACATGAATATGACTTGTGAGTAGTTGCTTTTGTTCTTGAGGACATGGGAGAAGTCTTGTCATAAGTAATCATGTGAATTTCGTATTCGTTCGATATTTTGATGATATGTATGTTGTTGATTCCCTTAGTGGTGTTATGTGAACGTCAACTACATGACACTTCACCATCTTTGGGCCTAGGAGAATGCATTGTGGAGTAGTTATTAGATGATGGGTTGCTAGAGTGACAGAAGCTTAAACCCTAGTTTATGCGCTATTCCGTAAGGGGCTGATTTGGATCCATATGTTTAATGCTATGGTTAGATTTTATCTTAATTCTTCTTTCATAGTTGGGGATGCTTGCAAAAGGGGTTAATCATAAGTGGTAGGTTTGTTCAAGTAATAACAACACCCAAGCACCAGTCCACCCACATATCAAATTATCAAAGTAGCGAACGCGAATCAAACAAACATGATGAAAGTGACTAGATGAAATTCCCATGTGTCCTCGAGAATGTTTTACTTATTATAAGAGATTGTTCTGGGCTGACTTTGCAACAAAAAGGATTGGGCTACCTTGCTGCACTTTTTTTACCGTTAATATTACTTGCTTGTTACAAATTATCTTGCTATCAAACTACTCGTTACCGATAATTTTAGTGCCTGCAGAAAATACCTTGCTGAAAACCGCTTGTCTTTCCTTCTGCTCCTCGTTGGGTTCGGCCCTCTTACTTATCGACTACGATTGATCCCCTATACTTGTGGGTCATCACCCTATGGAGAAGGACGGGTCATCAACGTCGTAGTCATACTTGGTGTCACCGACAGTCTCAGGGTCTACCGAAAGAATAGGAAAGAGGGGGAAATAGATAAATAATGGAGCAAACAAGTGCTGCACAATGCTTGGCATGCCAGTATGTGATGATGATATGCTATAATTCAACCCTAGGCATTTTAAAAGAAAGAGAATACATTTGAGAATGTATTCCCAACTCCAGGTCTTTTTCGGTATATTTGCCCAGGGGCAAAATGTTAATGATCGCTATGTTAGAGGGGTGTGGCATGTATATGGATAGCATAATCAGATTCGTTCTATTCTTCTCAGCAACTTTCATATAAATTATTTTAATCTGAGTTACGGTTTAATTTATATGATTTTTCTGAATGATTTCCTAATTTACTGGATTTAATTTAATTCAAAATTATATTAATATAAAATTGCTACGGATACACAGAAAAGTGTACCCAGCAATATGCAACAGAGGTGGACAGGTGAGGCCTGTGAGCTGAGTTACGAGCCCAGTCAGCAGCCAACAGTTTGACTTTTGATCGGTCAAATTGACAAGTGGAGTCCACTGTCAGTGACTGCTAGTTAACAGATTTAAATTAAATTTGTTTAATTAGTGAGGGAACCACGTGTCATGCACTGTTGTTAAAACAGTTAAGTTAATTAGATTAATTAGGTGGTAGGGCCATGACATCAGCGAGTCGGTGAGGGGGTGGTTAGTGATTAACCACGGCCTAACGCACGGGGACCACCTGGCGGTGACCCCGGGCGGTGGTGCGCTGGTGGCGAGCCAACTATGCGGCAGCGCGGCTCGGACTTCACCGAAAAATTAACACAAGTGTCCGTTCGAAGCACGGTTAGGCCCGTTCAAATGTGGAGATGGAGCCGCGTGGATGGTGGTGGTGTCAGTCATCGGGGTGGCCAGGAACACCGTCGGCGCTGACAACAGGCAGCGGTCGGAGCACGAGGTGCTCGGGAGCGACGAAAGGGTGCTCAAACGAACGCACAGGTGACTGTGTTCGATTGCTCATGATGAGGCGCATCGAACGACGGCAGTAGTGCGTGCGGGGATGGACGAAGGTGAGCGCTAAAACGACGAGCGACGATGGTCGGAGCATGAGCAAGACGGGGTCGATGCTACAGCTCGTGTTCCAATGACCAAGGGCCATCGACGGCATCATGTGACGTCATGAGCATGATAGCATGCTTGGTTGGGCGCGAGGAGGACAGCAGCAGCCACAACCAATGGTGCAGCAGCGGCAAGCTTCAGTCACGGAGGCGATGGCGGCTGCGAGCGATGCAGCAAGGGTAAAACAAGAGAGAACGGAGCGGTGCTCACCGGGGAGGTGCACGACAGCCCGTCGGAGGTTTAGTAGGTGCAGAGGCGGTCGGAATCGCTGGAGAGAGGTCAGGGCGAGACGGGGAAGACAACGTTGATTCCGCTGTTGTGGTGGCACCAAGCTCGAGGTGGTGGTCGAAGATGATGAGGCAGACAACGGCGAGGCACCCGGACATGTTGTTAGGGCACAAGGGTGTCGGTGGGCGCGGCGACGAAGGCCATGGCGACAGTGGCATCGGATGTGCGCGGGGAGGAGGACCTGGGGCAAGAGGGGGAGAGTGGGGGCGTATAGGGCTAGTGTTTGCGCCAAGGGGGTTGTAAGCGACTTGAGGGCGCCGGGGAGTCGTCAGATGGCCGACACGTGGCCATCCGCGGCCACCGAGCTGCGGGTGAAGAAGGGAAGGGGAAGAGGGGTTAGGTGGACTGGGCCGGCACTGTTGCCGCGGCTGGGCCATGGCACAGTGCCATTTTTCTTTTTCTTTTTTTTCTTTTTTTCTCTTTTCTTTTCCTTTTTCTTTTTCTTTTTCTTTTTTTGTTTCTTTATTTCTTTTTCGATTTACCTTTATTTTCATTTCAAATGCACTTAGATAAATGTGCAATTTGGCCCACAAATATTAGGCAAGGTTTTGAGTTAAACCACCAAGTTTTAAATATTTTTGAATAATTTTAATGTTTTTATACTAAATTGGTTCAATAAAATGTTGTTGGACCAGTTTTAAAATGTTTAGGGGCACTTATCTATTTTGAAAAATGTTGGTTCTTACATCACAATTAGTTAGTGAATATTTAGAACCAACCCTACATTTTTATTCTACCCTTTTAAAATTTTAATTATTCGACTTGCATTTGTATTGGTTTTCACTAAGTGACAGTTAAGCTTAGCAAAAAGGAGGTGACATGGCATCATTAGTCAGAGATCATTGTAGCTTAATTACAAGGGTGTCACACTTCACTTTCTTGATGTAGAGCTCGTTGAATGTTGAAGAGATGACCTTTGGTGACGTACGCGTGCCCTTTATCTTGCTCCTCGAAGAGCGGGTTTGATGTACTTGGCCTATCGATCATAGTCAAGTGGTCGTGAGTAGGAAAATGAGAGACCAATACCAAAGTTACCTTTTCCGAAGATAGAGGATGTATCGAGTATCACTCAATGTAATGTTACAATAGTAGAATTGGTATCGGGTTTGTTTCTCAGACCTACAAATGTAAAGGCTTGTTGAGGAGCTTGGTTAGGATGAGTGGCACAAAATTCAAGCAAGTGTTAGTCAAGATATCGATAATGTTGAGAAATATTCACAAGATTGCAATGTATAGCAAATATATCAAGCCAAGTCTTATCACTAGGAACACACACAAGAAAGATAAATGGGATTCGTGCACCGAAGGAATTAGTAAAAAAACGTGTTCCCACAAAAAAAATCTGCGCAAATACAAGAGAGATGCTAGCACGATTGCTCAAATGGGCGAGACATGTATTTGTGCACCACTACCATGAGAGACAAAACGTGTCATCTTTCTATCCCAAGTATGCTTTGTATGGATGCTCCGAGATGATCTAGTATGCAATATGGCTCGATGCTTTGCTTAAAAGCTCCATGTGTTTCCTTTCTTTTGCTTAAAAGCTTGATCCTCCTTTTTTGATTAGAAGGCTAATAAGTGATGCTCACTCCAAGATAGCAATGATATATGCACTAGGTGACTTATGACACAAGAGATGATGATAATATGATTGCATGCAATGGACGCTATGAGGCGTAGTTATCACTATGGTGCACAAATTACGTGGTTTGGCAATTCTCAGCTAGTCCCAGTATGTAAGGTACGCAAATGGCTCAGGGTTAACAATGGAATGGCAAGGGTAAGTACACAAGATGTCTTCGAGGTTACCATCCTTGCTTACGGTTGGTTCAAAAGTGAGGTGGTCGTGGTCGATGTCAAGCCCGGGGCGATGATGAAAAGCGTTGTTGTTGAAGTTGAACTGTCCCAAATTAGCTAAAACACCTTAGGAAATGGAAACTGCAACTCAAAATCTCAAAGAAAAAATGTGTCAAATGAGAAAGGATGGATAGTTTGTGGGTGAAATTTTGATGGAATAAAATGGTGGTGGAACTAATTTTAGTGAATTGTGGATGTCAATAGCTACAAAACGAGCTAAAGAATGTGAAAATTGGACTCCGGATGAATTAGTTATGGCTGAAATAGTTTTTGGAAGCGGGCACCCAGGGTCGTAAGGGTCTGGGTAGCTGGAGTCAACAGAAACTTTGTAATTTTTTCCCGGGGGTCCGGGTGCCCGGGTGGATCAGTTTGGGCGGAAAAAATTGTGGAAAAGGAAATTTCGGTGGATTTCGTGTTAGGAATGGTGTGAGGGCTTGGGAGAAGTTAGATCCACTTGTTAAACAACAAATCCATGGAGCAAAAATAACAAAATCTCACAAGAACCAACGAAATGCAAAAAAAAGTATGGCTATTTTTGTGTGGGGATTTTTGAATTGGGACTAAAAGCAACAAAATTGGGCTAGAAAGTGGGGGTATGGATTCCAAGATGTGAATCAACCTTGCTCATTGTAACGACCCAAACCTGCTAACATTCGATGTCTCTGTGCTTACCATGTTAGTCCCTGGATTAGTTCGCTAGCACACACAGTACATATGAATATCAAATAATAAGTGCATCATTTACTACAACGTATGATCCAGAATTTATAAAGTATTACAAATTGAGTAGCTCATAGCTAGCTTTATTCAATAATAACAACAGAAATGCAGCATAAGTAAACGGCGAATCCCATCAATGCCCACTGGTGACATGCTGAGTGAAGAGTCGCGACCCCATTGTATCTCACTAGCCATCTAAATATCCTGCAATATGATAAGTTGCAGCCACAAGGGTCAATACATTGAATGTATTGGCAAATCACACATAATGATATAGCAAACCTACATTCACAAGAAAGGTATGACAAACAGAACACTCAAGTTGGTTTGCAGAAGAATGTCTTCACCTACCTCCACTAACAGATAACTGTTTACTACCGCCCCTAATTTATCTACCCATGAGAACCCCAAGGATCATATGTTGACATGACAAGAACTTCAAAAGTTTCTCAAGTGCGCTCTGTCAGTGGCGCATTCTCCAGGAACAATATAGCGCTCTGCTAAGGACGCATTCACCTGATTTAAGTTCCGAAACTACACCTCACCTCAAGTGCGCCCTGTCAATGGTGCATTCTCTAGGGACAATAGAGCGCTCTGCCAGTGACACATTCACCTGGTAAAAATTCTCGACCCTACAGTTATAAACACTATCACTTTCATGAAACACTTAACACATACCCACGTCTACCATAGCAAGCTAATCACACCATCACATGGTACAATCAATACCAAAACACGACAGCACGGAACACAATGATCAACCAAACATATATCATAGCAAAACAACCACACACACATACAAGAAATATAGGATGAGCATAATCAAAAGTGCAACTTGCCTAGAAAGGTGTTGAAGTGCTATAATGCTTAATTTTGATCCGCTTCACACTCCGGACAATCTATACATTCAATGAATGCATTGATAAATAAATTGTACTCACATAACACTACAATAAAGCCAACAACAAGGAATTCAAATAAAACTTCAATAGCAGAACATATCAGTAGGCATATATTATCTAGATGCTAATAGGATCAGAATGCAAAAGGAAACGACTAATTTTTGGACAAACTGTTTGAAAGATATGGCCTCCGGAAGGTTAATTTTAAATTTGAGAAAATTTAAATTTAAACAATTCAAATATGTGAAATTTTGGTTCTACAGTATTCTCCAGGTCACTACGAGTACACAATAAAAAAATCGATGAATTTGGAGTTACGGATCTCAAGATATAGCAAAATGAAAACTGGGTTAAAATTTGTCATCTTTTGGAACTGTTACCGCGTTTGATGTGTGTGTGCCACATGGCGCGACGTGAATGGCTGTAGGGTGTCAATTATTGTGGCTAACCGATGGACGGCCGCTAAATAGTGCCTACCGGTTCGAAGAAAAAAACAAAACAACATTTGATCTGGGCGGTTAAAAATAGATCGGGCGGTCGAGGTTTCGATAGAGGCAAAGGTGTCCCGTCTTTCAATGAGATGGTGGCTATCGTTTGGATGAAGTCGACTTTGACGATCCGACTACGAACGTGCGTGGACGTCGCGCCTTAGCAATCGCTAAACCAACTCCGAGAGGTTATCGACCACGCCGGAGCACGATCAACCTGACCACGAAGGTCTGTTTCCTGCAGGCAAACGAAGAACAAGCAAGAAACTAAGATTGCAATCTGGATATTGCGAATATAATAGGAAAGCTTTATTGATCAAGGTGGGGTTCTGTGACGCCTTTGTCTGGTTGTTGAACACAAACGAAGTACGAGAAGTTGCAGCTATGGCGAACTTTTAATCTAAACAAAACCCAAAGTCTGAACGACGCCCTAAGGGCTGTATATATGAGGGAAAGAGGGGGGAATTTCGTGGCCCTTGGTGGAGGGGTCCGAAACCAACCCGAACTCTTGTTTCCCCACACATACGGACTCTAAAAACAGCCTATACTCAAGTATTTCGAAATTACATGGGCCTGGCCCAATAATAAGGTGACACAGCACCTATAATAGCCTCTGGACGAAATTTATGAAGTGGAATCTTGTATATTTCGTCCAAGGCTTCTCACACTCATTATGGTGGCTTCAAAGTCCTGAAATCATCAATTGAAACTCCATTCTTGTTCCCCTTGCGCATGCCATCATCTCCATGCTTGATCTTGCTCCAATGTTCATCCTTCTTGTCCAAGCTAGGCCCTTCATTTGTAAGCAAGACAAATGTATCCAATTTAGGCAGCATCATATTCTCATGAACATTAGATTCATTACCAAGAAACGAAAGTACCTGGTAATTTAATTGGCGTGCGCGAGCTCTAGTAATTGGTCCTGTATATGTGTCAGTTGGAGCTGTGGGTGTAACCTTGTTAGTGATGTCCTCATCATCCTCCCCTTCTTGAATTGAAGTCGTCCTCGGCGGAAGCTCATCTTCCTCACCCAAGTAAGGCTTCAAATCTGCAATGTTAAATGTGGGACTAACCCCAAAATCTGCAGGCAGCTCAAGTTTATATGCATTATCATTTATTTTCTCTAACACCTTGAAAGGACCATCAGCACGTGGCATTAGCTTTGACTTGCGCAAATTAGGAAACCTATCCTTACGCAAATGTAACCAAACAAGATCTCCAGGTGCAAAGACAACACGTTTTCTACCCTTATCTCCAACAAGTTTATATTTAGCATTCATGCGCTCAATATTTTCCTTAGTTAACTCATTCATTTTTAAGATCAATTCAGCACGTTGTTTAGCATCAATATTAACCTTCTCCGAAGATGGAAGAGGCAACAAATCAATAGGTGCACGAGGTAGGAAACCATAGACAATTTCAAAAGGGCACATTTTAGTAGTAGAATGCAACGAACGATTATAAGCAAATTCAATATGAGGCAAGCATTCTTCCCACATTTTCTTATTATTCTTCAAAACAGCCCTAAGCATAGTAGACAAAGTTCTGTTGACTACTTCAGTTTGTCCATCAGTTTGGGGGTGACAAGTAGTACTAAAAAGCAGTTTAGTCCCCAACTTAGCCCATAAACATCTCCAAAAGTGGCTAAGAAATTTAGTATCACGATCTGAAACAATAGTATTTGGCACACCATGCAAGCGAATAATTTCACGAAAGAACAAATCAGCAACATTAGCAGCATCATCGCTTTTATGACATGGTATAAAGTGTGCCATGTTCGAGAACCTATCCACGACAACAAATATGCTATCCCTCCCCTTCTTTGTTCGAGGTAAACCCAAAACAAAGTCCATAGATATATCTTCCCAAGGAACACTAGGGACAGGCAAAGGCATATATAAACCATGAGGATTGAGTCGTGACTTAGCTTTTTGACATGTAGTGCAGCGACCAACAAAACGCTCAACATCCCGTCGCATCTTTGGCCAAAAGAAATGTGTAGCAAGTACGTCCTCCGTCTTCTTCACGCCAAAGTGTCCCATTAATCCTCCTCCATGCGCCTCCTGCAACAACAAAAGACGAACAGAGCTAGCTGGAATGCATAGCTTGTTAGCACGAACGAACTTGTTCCATGTTCTCCCTTCTTTGCAATTCTGCAATACATCTTTAAATTCAGCATCATGCACATATTGATCTTTGATGGTCTCCAAACCAAATATTTTAAAGTCAAGTTGTGAAAGCATAGTATAACGACGAGATAATGCATCAGCAATAACATTTTCTTTTCCCTTCTTGTGTTTAATAACATAAGGGAAAGTCACTATGAATTCAACCCATTTAGCATGTCTACGGTGCAGTTTTGCTTGACTTTTAATGTGCTTCAAAGATTCATGATCAGAATGTATAACAAATTCTTTGGGCCATAAATAATGTTGCCATGTTTCCAAAGTCCGAACAAGAGCATATAATTCCTTATCATAAGTAGAATAATTCAGACTAGGCCCACTCAATTTTTCAGAAAAGTATGCAACAGGTTTACCATCTTGTAATAACACACCTCCTAACCCAATTCCACTAGCATCACATTCAAGCTCAAAAGTCTTATTAAAATCAGGAAGTTGGAGTAAAGGAGCATGTGTCAACTTATCTTTCAATACCGTGAATGCTTCTTCCTGTGCAGTACCCCAAACAAAAGGCACATCCTTCTTTGTAAGCTCATTGAGAGGTGCAGCAATGGTGCTGAAATCTCTCACAAAACGCCGATAGAATCCAGCGAGGCCAAGGAAACTCCTCACGTGTGTGACCGTTTTGGGCTGCGGCCAACTCTCAATAGCTTCAATCTTGGCTTTATCAACCTCAATTCCCTGTGGAGTAACAACATAGCCAAGAAAAGATACTCGGTCGGTGCAAAAGGTGCACTTTCCAAGGTTACCAAATAAACGTGCATCACGTAGAGCAATAAAAACAGTACGTAAATGTTCCAAATGTTCCTCCAAAGATCTGCTAAAAATCAATATATCATCAAAGTATACTACCACAAATCGTCCAATGAAAGCACGTAAAACTTCATTCATTAATCTCATGAAAGTACTAGGTGCATTAGTTAACCCAAAAGGCATGACTAACCCTTGCGCATGCCATCATCTCCATGCTTGATCTTGCTCCAATGTTCATCCTTCTTGTCCAAGCTAGGCCCTTCATTTGTAAGCAAGACAAATGTATCCAATTTAGGCAGCATCATATTCTCATGAACATTAGATTCATTACCAAGAAACGAAAGTACCTGGTAATTTAATTGGCGTGCGCGAGCTCTAGTAATTGGTCCTGTATATGTGTCAGTTGGAGCTGTGGGTGTAACCTTGTTAGTGATGTCCTCATCATCCTCCCCTTCTTGAATTGAAGTCGTCCTCGACGGAAGCTCATCTTCCTCACCCAAGTAAGGCTTCAAATCTGCAATGTTAAATGTGGGACTAACCCCAAAATCTGCAGGCAGCTCAAGTTTATATGCATTATCATTTATTTTCTCTAACACCTTGAAAGAACCATCAGCACGTGGCATTAGCTTTGACTTGCGCAAATTAGGAAACCTATCCTTACGCAAATGTAACCAAACAAGATCTCCAGGTGCAAAGACAACACGTTTTCTACCCTTATCTCCAACAAGTTTATATTTAGCATTCATGCGCTCAATATTTTCCTTAGTTAACTCATGCATTTTTAAGATCAATTCAGCACGTTGTTTAGCATCAAAATTAACCTTCTCCGAAGATGGAAGAGGCAACAAATCAATAGGTGCACGAGGTAGGAAACCATAGACAATTTCAAAAGGGCACATCTTAGTAGTAGAATGCAACGAACGATTGTAAGCAAATTCAATATGAGGCAAGCATTCTTCCCACATTTTCTTATTATTCTTCAAAACAGCCCTAAGCATAGTAGACAAAGTTCTGTTGACTACTTCAGTTTGTCCATCAGTTTGGGGGTGACAAGTAGTACTAAAAAGCAGTTTAGTCCCCAAATTAGCCCATAAACATCTCCAAAAGTGGCTAAGAAATTTAGTATCACGATCTGAAACAATAGTATTTGGCACACCATGCAAGCGAATAATTTCGCGAAAGAACAAATCAGCAACATTAGTAGCATCATCGCTTTTATGACATGGTATAAAGTGTGCCATCTTCGAGAACCTATCCACGACAACAAATATGCTATCCCTCCCCTTCTTTGTTCGAGGTAAACCCAAAACAAAGTCCATAGATATATCTTCCCAAGGAACACTAGGGACAGGCAAAGGCATATATAAACCATGAGGATTGAGTCGTGACTTAGCTTTTTGACATGTAGTGCAGCGACCAACAAAACGCTCAACATCCCGTCGCATCTTTGGCCAAAAGAAATGTGTAGCAAGTACGTCCTCCGTCTTCTTCACGCCAAAGTGTCCCATTAATCCTCCTCCATGCGCCTCCTGCAACAACAACAGACGAACAGAGCTAGCTGGAATGCATAGCTTGTTAGCACGAAACACAAATCCATCATTAACGACGAACTTGTTCCATGTTCTCCCTTCTTTACAATTCTGCAATACATCTTTAAATTCAACATCATGCACATATTGATCTTTGATGGTCTCCAAACCAAATATTTTAAAGTCAAGTTGTGAAAGCATAGTATAACGACGAGACAATGCATCAGCAATAACATTTTCTTTTCCCTTCTTGTGTTTAATAACATAAGGGAAAGTCTCTATGAATTCAACCCATTTAGCATGTCTACGGTGCAGTTTTGCTTGACTTTTAATGTGCTTCAAAGATTCATGATCAGAATGTATAACAAATTCTTTGGGCCATAAATAATGTTGCCATGTCTCCAAAGTCCGAACAAGAGCATATAATTCCTTATCATAAGTAGAATAATTCAGACTAGGCCCACTCAATTTTTCAGAATAGTATGCAACAGGTTTACCAACTTGTAATAACACACCTCCTAACCCAATTCCACTAGCATCACATTCAAGCTCAAAAGTCTTATTAAAATCAGGAAGTTGGAGTAAAGGAGCATGTGTCAACTTATCTTTCAATACCGTGAATGCTTCTTCCTGTGCAGTACCCCAAACAAAAGGCACATCCTTCTTTGTAAGCTCATTGAGAGGTGCAGCAATGGTGCTGAAATCTCTCACAAAACGCCGATAGAATCCAGCGAGGCCAAGGAAACTCCTCACGTGTGTGACCGTTTTGGGCTGCGGCCAACTCTCAATAGCTTCAATCTTGGCTTTATCAACCTCAATTCCCTGTGGAGTAACAACATAGCCAAGAAAAGAGACTCGGTCGGTGCAAAAGGTGCACTTTCCAAGATTACCAAATAGACGTGCATCACGTAGAGCAATAAAAACAGCACGTAAATGTTCCAAATGTTCCTCCAAAGATCTGCTAAAAATCAATATATCATCAAAGTATACTACCACAAATCGTCCAATGAAAGCACGTAAAACTTCATTCATTAATCTCATGAAAGTACTAGGTGCATTAGTTAACCCAAAAGGCATGACTAACCACTCATATAATCCAAACTTAGTTTTAAATGCTGTTTTCCATTCATCTCCCAATTTCATACGAATTTGATGGTATCCACTACGCAAATCAACTTTGGAGAATATTGTAGAGCCACTCAATTCATCAAGCATATCATCTAGCCTAGGAATAGGATGACGATAACGAATAGTAATATTATTAATGGCTCTACAATCAACACACATACGCGATGTACCATCCTTTTTCGGCACTAGAATAATAGGAACAGCACAAGGACTAAGGGATTCGCGTATATAACCTTTGTCAAGTAGCTCCTGTACTTGACGCATAATCTCCTTCATCTCTTCTGGATTGGTACGGTATGGTGCGCGGTTGGGTAGCGATGCACCGGGAATTAAGTCAATCTGATGCTCAATCCCTCGAATAGGTGGTAATCCCGGTGGCACGTCTTGTGGAAAGACGTCAGCGAACTCCTGCAAAATGTTAGTGACAGCAGGAGGCAAAGAGGAAGGCACGTCCTCGAATGAAAATAATGCCTCTTTGCATACAACAGCATAGCAAACAGATTTGCTAAAATCTAGGTCATCAATATCAGATTTGGTGGCAAATAAACATGCACTTTTCAATTTAATTTCAGAAGCAACAGTAGATGGTTTATTATTAGGCTTCATTTGTTGCTCAAATTCTTTTGCCACAATCTGATTTTCACTCTTATTTTTCTCCTGTTTTGCTTTATTAGCTCTATTAATATCATCTTTCAAAATGGAATCAGGAGTCATAGGAAGCAAAGTAATATTTTTATCCTTATGAACAAGAGTATACTGATTGTTTCTACCATGGTGTACAGAATTTTTATCAAATTGCCATGGTCTACCAAGTAATAAGGAACATGCTTGCATAGGTACCACATCACAATCAACAGAATCAGCATATGTAGAGATACTAAAATGCACACGAACAGTACGTGTTACCTTAACCTTGCCGCTGTTGTTGAACCATTGGATGTAGTAAGGATGTGGATGTGGTCTTGTGGTGAGAGATAGCTTCTCCACCATCTCCATGCTAGCCAAGTTGTTGCAACTCCCTCCATCTATGATCACGCGAAGAGAACGTTCCTTCACAACTCCCTTTGTATGGAACAAATTATGCCTCTGATTTTGCTCAGCTTGTGTAACCTGCACACTCAAAACACGTTGAGCAACTAAACATTCATACCTGTCAGCATCTTCAGGAGCCATGTATTGCGTCTCATGATCAGAATCGTCTCCACCGTGTTCTTCATGTGTAATAAGAGCCAAAGTCTCCTCATCATAGTCACTAGCGGATTCATATCCACCATCCTCAGTAGCAATCATCACACGCTGAGATTTGCAATCTCTCACAAAATGTCCTCTTCCCTTACAACGACGACAAATAATATCACTGGTGTGCCCTGTTCATGCCATGGAAGAAGAAGAACTCTGTGCAGGCCCAATAGGTGTGCTCTTGGCAGATAATGGTGGTTGTGCCTGCTTCCTTGTATCACGGCTGGAGGTAACAGCTGACGGAGGTGTCGGTGCAGTAGAATGTGTGGAAGTAGAGGATGCACGTGGTGTCCATGATGAAGGTCGACCTGCAGAAAAATTAGTCCGCGCCAATGCCTGTCGATCCTGCACTTCACGTTCAGCTTTACAAGCAAGATGGAATAAACGAGTGATATTAGTATAATCCTTATACTCTAGAATGGTCTGAATCTCTCTATTTAATCCACCCATAAAACGTGCAAGCATAGCTTCATTCTCCTCAACAATACCACATCTAATCAGGCCAGTTTGTAATTGCTGATAATATTCTTCTATAGAATTTTTTCCTTGTCTTAAGCGCTGCAGTTTTTGAAGTAATTCACGTTGATAATATGGTGGAACCCAACGAGTACGCATAGCAGTTTTCAAAGCAGTCCAAGTAGCTGGAGTAGGATATAATCTACAATGTTCAGACCACCAAACACATGCAAAACCAGTGAAAGCACAAACAGCAGCAGGAACACGTCTCTCCTCGGGATAGTTTAAACATGTAAAACGTTGTTCAGTTTGTAACTCCCAAGTAAGATATATATCAGGAACATATCTACCCTCAAATGGTGGAATATTCAATTTCAGTTTAGGAAGATGGTCATGTACCTCAGGTGGTGGTGCAGCCCTACCGTTGCGATGATATGCATGAGGACGACCTGGTGGTGGTGGTGCTGGTGCTGGTTGTTGCACGTAGTTCTGATTTTGGTCAACCTCATCCTCGTAATGGTCCTCCACCTCTGCAGTAGCAGCAGGAGCTACAGAAACATCAACAGCAGCACCAGAAGCTTGACCAGTCTCAAGGGGAACGCGCTGTGCTCGTCCCACTTGATTCGGAAGGCGCCATTGTTGTTGTTGTTGTTGTTGAAGAGGTGGGACAGCTGCAGCAGCCGGTGGTGGTGGAAAACGCGCAAGCAATTCAGCAAACTTGTTATCGAGCTTTGTGTCAAACGTCTTCTCCATGCCATCTATCTTCTCCATGGCCTCGTCAAATCTGTTTAGCACATCTTGCACCTGTTCACTCATCATTTGCTGAAACTTATCATGAAGCTCCTTGTTCGTCAAGTTCTCCCAGTCAGTCTCGTCGACTTGTGATCCTGGCATGGTTAGCAGCAATAGAAACACACAAGAATATGATCCTACAGACTACTAAGAAGTGGTGGGGGTGGCGGGTGTCACAAATCCGACAAGCAAATCTCAAATTCTTACCAGTTCTTACCCAGCAGCAGGCGGTGATCGGCAACCGATGTAGCCAAAACTCTCAAAGCTTGGATAGAGCGATTACCAGGGAGAGTCAAACGCACGATGTAGATGTATGTGGAGCTGGGAAGGCTTATAATATGGTAGCAAAAAGGGTCAGCAATAATCAATTCAGAGATGCAAAGGTGAATAAACGCTCAACGACGGTACTGTGCTGGTCCTAGGCTAGACCGTACTAGAGACGCGAGCCTAGAACACTAACGAAATCACGGCGCTGCACGTAATCAAGGGGAAAGCACACTCTGAATTTTTTTTTTCGCCTCTCTTTTTTTTTTTGCGCTCCTTTTTTTTTGCCGAAAATCACAATAATGGCGAGTGTCTCAAAACACTTCCCAAGTCAAACTAAGATGATAGGCACGAAATTTTTTTGACGAATTTTTTTTTTCGGAATCAGGGCAGCGACGACGAAAAAGTGCGGGAAAAAATCAGTATGGTGGCACGTGTCTCAAAAGACTCAGAAAAGCTCAAAAATAGGATAGGGAAAAAATATTTTCACCTGTCGAAATTTTGGCCTAAAAACTGCCCGGGGGTCTCCAGACTCTTTTTTTTTTCAGGCAAGGAAACACAGATCCGAAACCTAGATGGATCTCGAGAACAAACCTAATATGAAAAGAACTCGGATTGGCGGTGGATATATGGTGGTAGGATATGCCAGCGATGGTAGGTTATGGCAGCGGTGGTATGTTATGGCAGCGGTGGTGGTATGTGGTGGCGGTGGTGGGATATGGCAGCAGTGGTGGTATGGCAGCGGCGATGAATATGGTGCGGCGGCGACGTGACAAACTGTGAACAGAACTCGAAACTCTATTGAACTAGACGCTAAGACCAGCAACTTGACACGACGATGCAACCGCAAATTCAACAAAGCAAATACAGAAAAGATTATGCAAAGGCTCAGATTGGTTCGGATGGGATGAACTAACCCTAAATTTTTTTTGGTTTTTTCGTGGACTGTAGGTATGAAGAACAGACTCGATCTAATCTACGAAAAACTGTAAAATCTCACCGAGCAACCTGGAAATCTGATACCACTTGATAGAGGCAAAGGTGTCCCGTCTTTCGATGAGATGGTGGCTATCGTTTGGATGAAGTCGACTTTGACGATCCGACTACGAACGTGCGTGGACGTCGCGCCTTAGCAATCGCTAAACCAACTCCGAGAGGTTATCGACCACGCCGGAGCACGATCAACCTGACCACGAAGGTCTGTTTCCTGCAGGCAAACGAAGAACAAGCAAGAAACTAAGATTGCAATATGGATATTGCGAATATAATAGGAAAGCTTTATTGATCAAGGTGGGGTTCTGTGACGCCTTTGTCTGGTCGTTGAACACAAACGAAGTACGAGAAGTTGCAGCTATGGCGAACTTTTAATCTAAACAAAACCCAAAGTCTAAACGACGCCCTAAGGGCTGTATATATGAGGGAAAGAGGGGGGAATTTCGTGGCCCTTGGTGGAGGGGTCCGAAACCAACCCGAACTCTTGTTTCCCCACACATACGGACTCTAAAAACAGCCTATACTCAAGTATTTCGAAATTACATGGGCCTGGCCCAATAATAAGGTGACACAGCACCTATAATAGCCTCTGTACGAAATTTATGAAGTGGCATCTTGTATATTTCGTCCAAGGCTTCTCACACTCATTATGGTGGCTTCGAAGTCCTGAAATCATCAATTGAAACTCCATTCTTGTTCCCCTTGCGCATGCCATCATCTCCATGCTTGATCTTGCTCCAATGTTCATCCTTCTTGTCCAAGCTAGGCCCTTCATTTGTAAGCAAGACAAACGTATCCAATTTAGGCAGCATCATATTCTCATGAACATTAGATTCGTTACCAAGAAACGAAAGTACCTGGTAATTTAATTGGCGTGCGCGAGCTCTAGTAATTGGTCCTGTATATGTGTCAGTTGGAGCTGTGGGTGTAACCTTGTTAGTGATGTCCTCATCAGGTTTGCTCACCGAAGAACACAGGGAATGAGTGCTGGAGTTGAAGGAGAAGACAGCACGACCAGCTTGAGGTTCATTGACGACAATGTCTACAGTGGTCCTCCGGCTAAGGTGGAGTGATGGGCGTATGAGGCGTTTGTTTACGGTGATGATGGTGGTGAAAACAGCAAAGGGGGCTGCCTTTGTGGCTGGCGGCGATGACGTAAGTGGCGGCTATGACTCGGGCAACAATGATGAACTTTTTGCAGGGATGAGGGGTTGTTCTATTGCGTCCCTACAATAATTAGAATATGAGGGAGGTAGAGGGTACCTAGGAGAAGAGCACAGAGGAGAAGGGAGATTCTAGGAACCTCCGGTGGCGCCGAATTTGTCCGGCGGCGGAGCTTCTGCGGGGGCGGACTCTGGCGAGATCTTTGCGGCGCTAAAAGGGCATGGGAAAACATGATTTTCAGCAAAAATCGAATGAGGAGGAGCAGGGGAATATTTATACGGAGCAATGTTGAGGATATCGCTTATCGTTATCGTCTCGGTCAGCTAAGGATTAGAGATTAATCAGAAATTGGCCGATTAATCGATTTTATCGGTCGACTATTAATCGGATATTTTGTTTCAAATCTCACATTCTCAACACTAAAATACGCTATATTCAACACCAAAACAATATTTGACAGAAGTGTTACCTTGATTTCTAGCCTTTGAATCCTCGTATAATGGCAAACAAAATAGGAAAATAGTATAGATTCTGTAACAAGGTCCACAAAACATAAATAAACATAGTTTTTGCAAACATAGTGTGACGAGTAGGTCTGACTTATCGGTAGATTTCCGATAAATCGCTTATCAGAACGATAAATCGGTCCAAAAGATAAACGGCAAAGATAAGGCATAATCTTATCGGTCACCCCCCGATTAGTGATAAATCGGAAGATTAATCGGTGAATCGGAAGATTTCTTGAACAGTGATACGGAGTCTCGTGTCCTCGAGGGACAAGGTTTGGTCGAATCAACCGATTCGATTGGATTTTGCTTCGACAGTTGTAGTGCTTGGGAAGTACATGGCATTGCAGCAAGATGACTTGTGGGCTAGGACGGTCAATGGCAAAGAGCATGCAGAAGAGAAAAAACAACAAGAAGGAGTGTGGTGCTGGGCTGCAACGTTGCTGCTTCAAAATGGGTCGGCCTACTTGTTGCGATGCACTGTGGGCGAGGAACAGAAGTTTTGCTGCGCATTGTTCAGCCTATGGACAGTAAAATCTGACGGATGTCAATAATGGACAGAAGATATATTGGTAGGATATAGAATATCAAAACTACTAAAACAGTCAACACGCACAGTAAAATATTATATCTATGTTAGAAAATAGTGAACATTTTCCGAGCCCAACCAAAAATATGATACATTTATTCCATGCATGTAATGCCCAGTATGAGATTATACCTCCTACGTGTCGAGGCACGACTTAAAGGTATAAGCTCATACTAGAATGATCTCAAGTATGGTATCTTTGCACGACTCACGTAAAGTAGGGATGAAATTGCAAAAGAGTAGTTGGCTTACACTCGCCACGTCACATAATACATTACATAAACAATCATCATCCAAATAACATCAAGTCCGACTACGGACGAAGATCCCAATGAAAGATACCAAATAAATAAAACCACAAGGTCTGAATCGCCCCTAGTAGAAACCACTACTGATCATCGGGATAGAACACATAGTATCGCCCACGTTCTTCGTCGAACTCCCAGTACAGCTCTGTGCCGTCACCTGTGTAGTTCACCATAGTACCTGCATCTGGTGTTATGTAGAATTTGTGAGCCACGGAGGACTCAGCAATCCCATTTCCGGGTAGCAAAACTATCTAAGCCTTGTGTGTGGAACAAGGCTGAAGAAAATGAAGGTTGCAGCTGCTCTAGCACTAGCTTACGTGTTTAGAGCGAGAAGAGAAGTGCCACGAGCGTCAAAGTGATCACTAAGTGATCCTATCTAAGCACGTCAATCATAACCCCACCGTGTTCACTTCCCGAACACCTTTCGGAAAATGACCGTCATGGTTACTCACGCTGGTAGTGTGTTCTGAACATGGTGTCAAGTTTTCTACAACCGGATATTAACAATTACAATCTGCCAGATAACCGCGGGCATGACTTTCGAAAGATCAAACCCTACAGGGGTGTCCCAACTTAGCCCATCACAAGCTCACGATCTGCGGAGTCGCAACTCCAAGGTGGGAAGACCCGAGTATTCTCGGAATCCCGTGCTCAAGATATTCCGACTAAGGTAAAACTAATCCAGCAAGACCTCCCGGCGTGCCGACACCCTGACAGTAGCCGCGCGTATCTAGTCTCAGGCCACGATCGGATGAGTCATCCTACAGGTGAATACCAAATACCTCGAGTTTCCCCAAGGCGGCCCCGCAGTCTGCTCAGATCGGACCAACACTCATGTGGAGCACTAGCCCGGGGGTTGTTAATTAAGATCACGGGATAGCTAGTCCCTATGCAAGTTTTAGTTATTAGGCAATGTAAAACCAAAGTCGGGCCTTGCTGGAAAAGCTCTAGCGCTAAGCGGGTTATCAAGGGGGGCCCATAAACCCCAACCGTGTTAGGGATGCATAATCGAGGAACATAACACCGGTTTATACGGTTCCTAGGGCAGCATGAGTGGAACAAAACACCAAGCAAGAGGCTTAGTCTTCCACCCATTACCAATATATAGATGATTTAGTTTAAGAGTTATATAGTGTGATATCCCAACAATAACTTCAACATGAAGCGAGAATCTTCAAATCTTCCCCTGCAACTAGCAATGCTATAAGAGGGGCTGAGCGAAGCTTACGTAGCCAAACAAATGTTTGCTAGGTTGGGTGGTTAGACAGATTCATGGTTACAATAGGAGGCTGACAAACAAACATGGGCATCGAGGCAATAAGCTAAAGAGCGAGACATCTAGCAATAGGCAAAGAAAGTAATGATATCTGGGTTAGGTCATCTTGCATGTCGAGCCGTCTATGGGATCGTAAGTCAGCTCCTCGTACTCAACCTCGGTAGGAACCTCGCACTCGGTCTCGGCTTCCGGCTCTACTCAACACAAGAATACAACATGACACGATATCAAACAAGGTGTAATGCACAATCAACATGATGCAAGTATGATTCATTTCATGTCAAGGGATGAAGCACACAAGAACAACACAAACCACAAGTTTAAATGAGGCCGGAATCATCATATAGCGAATCCGGTAAGTCCTCATATGCATATTTTGAAATTGGTCCAAATCTGAACAAACCTTAAGTTAAAGTTGTTAAACAGCAAGTTAACATGCACCATGATGATCAACACGAAATTCTAGTCAAGTTTCATATAAAGTTTGTTTAATTCGGAGCTACGGTCTAGAAGATATGAGCAAAACAAGACAAGCATGGCAACGGTGCAAGATGCATCCAAACATCAAGCAAACGTACTCCAAACATGTAAATAACATGATATTATGATTCTACATGCAAAATCACACAAGTTTCATATAGGGCACGCTCAAAACGGAGCAACGGTTCAGCACATACACACTAAACAAGATACAATGCAAAGCTGAAATTAACAGCCACATAGCAACTTTGGAGCAAGAAATATATACTCTACAGCACCCAAACATGATGACAAGAAGCATGGACATGAAGTAGGCATCTCCTAGAGCAAACAACTCCATTGGAGCATCTCCATAGGAGGCATGGATCAATAGCAACAAGCTACACCATTTTGATCATGTTGTTAAAAACCCAACAGCTATAATTTATAGCAACTTGAGGGCAAGAAATAACTAAGCTACGGCAAGCCATATGTTCAAGTGAGGGCATGAATGGATAGACAAAAACATGGACAACAAGGAATGATCATTGGTCACTCCAAAACTAGCATGGATTTGACTAGGGCATCAAGCGAACATAGCAACAAAATAACAAGTAACAGTAGTTTATAACAAGTAGCACTCTTGTCACGAAGATTAGGACATCTAGATGAACTCAAACAAGCATGCCACAATGGAACAAAATGTAGAGCACATCACCACGATCATTTTGATATATCGTATGCACAAATTGGACAAGTACACTAAAAGTTACAACCATATGAACATGCACATATATTAACAATCTCCAGGGACTTAGCCACAAAACCAAACTGAAAAGCGGGTGATGGATAACTAAATGCCGCCCGAGTGCTGGATAGTCAGAGGAGACGGGCTGGCCCAGAGGCTCACCTAGCGGGCTCGGCCCGAGTCGGAAGGGGATGGGCCGGCGGGATCTGGGCCGCTTCGGCCCACGCGGAAGGAGACCGGCCCGGAGGCGGCCGAGGCGTCGTCCTCCCCCTTCTTGCTCGAGCAGGAGAGGCGACCAAGGCAGGCAGCGGCGCACGGCGTTGCCTCGCCGGCGGGGAGGGCGAGGGGCGACCGGAGCTGCGGGATCGGGCGGATCCAGGGCCGGGAAGCCTAGATCTGGCGGCGGCTCGGCGACCCGAGGTGACGGGGAGGTGACAGAGGGCGGCGGCGACGTTGTCCGGCGCGGCGGCGGCGAGGCGCGCCGACAACAGAGCTGGAGGCGACGGCGGTCAGGCGGCGGCGAACAGCAGCCGGCGGCGGGGAAGAAAGGCGTGGGGCGCGCGGCGGCGGTTCGGGCCGGGAGGGCCCCTCGCGGGCCTCTCGGGCCCTGGCCGGCGGGGATGTGGGCGCGGGGCGCGACCACTGAGGAGCTGCCACATGGCGGCGGAGAGGAAGCTAGACACGTCCGGATCGGGCTGGACGTGTCCGGCGGCGGCGGGGATGAGTTAGCTAAGGTTTCGCCCGAAAATGGACGTGGGGAGGCTAATTTATAGGCATAGGGAGCTAGGAGACTCCAAATGGGGTGCGGTTTTCGGCCACGCGATCACGATTCGACGACCGAGGTGATGGGAAGGGTTGTGCTGGGTTTGTGGGCTGTTGTGGAGGGGGTCTTAGGCCTTAAAGAAGAGGTCCTTTTAGCCCACTAGGTTAACCGTTGGAGCACCAAATGAACTCCAAACGCGACGAACCTTGACAGGCAGCCTACACGTACCAATACGACATCGCACGAGAAGTCTCACGTCATTACGGAAACATTACACGGCCACACACGAAAGAAGGACTCGGGGATGCCACGGGCACGTGTGTGAGCGTCGGAACTCGAGACGGACAACGGGAAGAGGCGAGTGGAACCGAGTGCAAGTGACGACACGAATGCAATGCAATGCACATGACAACATGACATGGATGAAAATGCACACATGCACACGACAAAACGAAGAAACCCGAAATGAAAGAAGAGCCCAGAATGGAATTGATGAAGTGAAAGTTTCATATATTGCCAATATTGGAAAGTGTTACATCTGGGGCATTACAAACTCTCCTCTACTACGAAAAGATATCGTCCAGAGATCTAGGACTGGAAGAAGGAAGGGTACTCGAAACGAAGGTGATCTTCTCGTTCCCACGTAGCTTCTCGGTCGGTATGGTGTGACCACTTAACTTTCAAGAACTTGATGGACTTGTTGCGGGTCTTGCGCTCAGTTTCTTCAAGAATAGCAACGGGGTGCTCACGGTAAGACAAGTCTTGTTGAAGATCAATCTCCTCGAATGGAGTGGTGCGTTCAGGTGTCTTGAAGCACTTGCGGAGTTGAGACACATGAAACACATCATGAACATTTGCAAAGTTGGAGGGGAGCTCAAGTTGATAGGCTAGATCGCCTCTTTTGCCAAGAATCTTGAAAGGGCCCACGTATCTAGGAGCAAGCTTTCCTTTGATACCGAATCTTTGGGTGCCTTTCATAGGAGAAACACGGAGATAGACATGATCTCCAATGTCGAAAGCCAAATCACGATGCTTGCCGTCATAGTAACTCTTTTGACGCGACTGAGCGGCCTTGAGATTCTCACGTATGACTTTGCACATTTCTTCGGCTTCTGTGATCAAGTCATTGCCAAGAAGTTGACGTTCACCAGTCTCCGACCAGTTGAGAGGAGTACGGCACTTTCTACCATAGAGGATTTCAAAAGGAGCTTTGCCGGCACTTGCTTGGAAACTGTTGTTGTAAGAGAACTCGGCTAACGGGAGACAATCTTCCCACTTCATGCCAAAAGAGATGACACAAGCTCTGAGCATGTCTTCGAGGATCTGGTTCACTCTTTCGACTTGACCACTAGTCTGAGGGTGAAACGCAGTGCTGAAACGGATCATAGTGCCCATGGCTGACTTAAAGGAGTCCCAGAAATTAGATGTGAACAAACTTCCACGGTCTGAGGAGATAACTTGAGGAATGCCATGTAACGACACAATTCTGGAAGTGTACAGCTCTGCCAACTAAGCTGCATTGATGGATTCTTTGACTGGAAGGAGGTGAGCTACTTTGGTCAGCTTGTCAATCACAACAAAGATAGCATCATTCCCCTTCTTGGACATGGGAAACCCAGTGATGAAATCCATTTCAATGTGGTCGAATTTCCACTCGGGAATAGGAAGAGGTTGTAGGAGACCGGCTGGACGTTGATGCTCTGCCTTCACTCTTCTACAGACATCACATTCATTCACGAATTGGGCAATCTCCCTTTTCATGCGAGTCCACTAGTAAGATTGCTTGAGGTCTTGGTACATCTTGGAACTTCCGGGATGAACTGAGAGGAGGGAGTCATGTGCTTCGTTCATTATGAGCTTCCTGAGATCACCCTAGGGAACCACAAGTCTGTCCTCAAAGAACAAGGTGCCTTTCTCATCAACACGATAGCACTTTTATTTGGGAGTACCCTTAGCAATACCATGTTTCACTTTCTGCACCATAGCATCACTGAGTTGGGCCTCACGGATCTGATCTTCCAAGGTAGGAGCAACTTGAAGATTTGCAAGAAAACCTCGCGGAACAACTTGGAGGTTGAGCTTCCCGAATGACTCACAAAGCTCAGGCTGAAACGGCTTGATAAGGAGACTGTTGCAATATGCCTTTCTGCTCAAGGCATCTGCAATGACATTGGCCTTTCCAGGTGTGTATTTGATGCTTGGATCATACTCTTGGATCATCTCAACCCAACGAGTCTGGCGAAGGTTCAGGTTCGGCTGTGTGAAGATGTACTTCAAGCTCTTGTGATCGGTGAAGACGTCCACTTTTCTGCCCAACAGAAGGTGTCTCCACGTGACCAAGGAGTGTACCACTGCTGCTAGCTCGAGATCATGTGTGGGGTAGTTCTTCTCATTTGGCTTCAATTGACGAGAAGTGTATGCCACAATTTTCTTGTCTTGCATTAGAACACCACCAAGTCCTTGAAGAGAAGCATCACAGAATACTTCGTAGGGCTTGGACTCATCCGGAGGAGTAAGAACCGGAGCAGAGATGAGCTTTTCTTTGAGTGTTTTGAATGCCACGTCACAATCAGGAGACCAGTTGTACTTGACATTCTTCTGCAGCAAGTTGGAGAGAGGCTTGGCAATCTTGGAGAAGTTCCCAACGAACCTTCTGCAATAGCTAGCAAGACCAAGGAAGCTTCGGAGTTGCTTGACGTTCTGCGGGGGTTCCCAGTTGACAATCGCTTCAACTTTCTCGGGGTTGACAGAAATACCCTCAGTAGAGATGATATGGCCAAGATATAAAACCTTATCCAGCCAGAATTCACATTTGGAGAACTTCGCATAGAACTTGTGTTCACGGAGTTTGTCCAGAACCAAACGGAGGTGCTTGGCATGGTCTTCTTCATTCTTGGAGAATACCAAGATGTCATCCAGATAGACGAGAACAAATTCGTTGGTGTAGGGGTTGAATATGTAGTGCATCATCCTCGAGAAGGTGGGTGGAGCATTTGCGAGGACAAAAGACATGACTGTGTATTCATAGGAGTTGTAGCTTGTTATGAATGCAGTCTTGTGAATATCTTCTTATCGAATACGAATTTGGTGATAACCCATCTGGAGATCGAGCTTTGAGAACACTTGCGCTCCTTTGAGTTGCTCTAACAATTCATTGATATTGGGGAGCGGATACTTGTTCTTTATTGTCTTCTTGTTCAATGGCTGGTAATCAACGCAAAGGCGCTCCATGCCATCCTTCTTCTTGACAAATAGAACACCACAGCCCCAAGGAGAAGTGCTAGGCCTGATTAGACCCATACGCTCTTGCTCATCGAGTTGTCTCTTCAGCTCCTTCAACTCTTCAGGGGAAAGCTTGTACGGACGCCGGCAAGCTGGCTCGGTACCGGGCTCGAGTTCAATGACGAATTCAACTTGACGATGTGGAGGCATGCCTGGAAGCTCTTCAGGGAAAACATCTTCATATTCATTGACCACCGGAACTTGAGAGATGGCATTAATCTCGCCCTTGTCATTGAGAGAGAATAGCATGATTGTGTTATCTCGAGAGGCGAAGATAATCACGTCTTCGTCAGGATGAGTAAGCCTGACTTCCTTATTTGCACAATCAATGTGAGCATCATGCTGGGAAAGCCAATCCATCCCAAGAATAAGATCAATGTCGGAGTTGCCGAGAACAACCGGAGAAGCCTTTTGCGGTAATCACCCATATGAATAGATACATCCGGAGCCCTCAAATTTGAAGTCATGCATTTGCCCGGAGAAATAATTTGCAACTTCTTATCCAGAAATGCCGAAGTGAAATTATGCTTGGTAAAGAATGGCCTTGATATGAAACTGAGAGATGCACCAGAATCAAACAATACTTCTGCAGGAATAGAGTTAACTGAGAGGTTACCAAGTATCACATCTGAAGAATTCTCCGCTTGAGCTGCATTCATCAAATTCAGTCTTGCTGTCTTGGGATCGTGCTTGACAATAGCAGTACTAACAGGTGGAGGAGGCGGAAGGCGCCTTTGAGTACACTTGTTTGCATAGTGACCCTTCTTGCCACACTTGTTGCAAATCACTTCTGAGAGAGGACGGTAATAAGGAGCACTTGACTTCGAAGCTTGAAAGTGATTCTTGGACTGATTGCTTGGGTTGGGTGGGTGGGAGAAACCACGGCCACCAGAATGCTTGTTGTTGTTGTTGGGAGGTCGGATCACTGGAGGAGGTGGAAGCCAAAACTTCTATTGCTTTGCAACCACTTGGGAAGAAGAGGAGGAGTGAACAGCATCTCTGATCCTCTTATTGGAAGCTTCCATCTTGAGCTGGGCTGCCTCTTGCTTAAGTGCCATGTTATAGAATTGATCAAATTCATTCACTCAAACAAGGTGAGAGCTAGCTGGAGTTCATCCTTCAGACCACCACGGAACTGATAAATCTTGCTCTTGGCATCTGGGATGTCTTTCTTGGCATAGCGGGCAAGGTTCTGGAACTTGACATTGTATTGATAAACAGACATGGAGCCTTGCTTCAGGTTGCGGAATTGCTCACGCATACCTTCGATGACACTTGTTGGAATGTGGTGGGAGCGAAAATCCTTGCGGAAGTCAGTCCACGAGATTTCACGTCCTTCTCTGGAATCTTTGTACTATTGCCACCAAACAGCGGCTTGGTTCTTGAGTTGGAAGGCGGCAAACTTCACATAGTCCTTAGGTCTCATGTTACTGCATTCAAAGTGCTTCTTGATGTCTGTTATCCAGTCTTCAGCATCTAGCGGGTCCACACAGTAACTGAATGCCTTTGGTTGGTTTGCTAGGAACTGGTTGAGTGTAGCAAAGTGAGGTTGGTTGAACAAATTTCCTTGGCCTTGGTTCCCATGACCACCTTGATTTGCTTGATTTGCTTGAATGTTCTGCATCATTTGCATAAGCATCTGGGTGTTCTAGTTCTTAGCTTGCATAATTGCTCTCTAGGCCTCAGACGGAGGAGGAGGGGAAGGAGGACGATCAGGAACCTCTTCACCCTCTGGGTTAGCGTTGGGAACCCTTTTAGGAGCCATCCTGAATGAGATGACAACTATTAGCCATTGATTGAGAAAATATATAAGCTGAATCAACGGCTAGAAATTGCAACATAAGTCTTCACAAGAACATTCGAACAAGATGAACGAATGTAATCCACAGTTTAATGGTAACAACAATCTTCACGAGAAGCCACTTGGGAGAACAAAAGGTAAATAAAAACAACAAGGAGCAGATAGAACAAATACAAGATAGAAGCTTCGTTCGACATATTCGTGCTGAAAGCTTATGGAACGTGTTACAAAAGGGTTTTGCAATCCCCGGATCAGCATAGCCAAGGACCCTTTAAGATGCAACTCCCGATCGGAACAACGCCCATAAAACTACTTCACTCAATGTAGAACCCCGAACTCCATATCATGCATTCGTTGGAAGAATGCCTACGAGCTACTAGATAAACCCCCCTATTAATTTCCGAAAGTTTCCAGTTATGCAATCAGGTGTTGGGGATACAGGGGAAGCATCGCGCACTCAACTCTAATCCTACATCCAGTTGTATCCATCCTTCAACACATAACTAGTTATTTCTGGAAACCGTCTACCTCGGACCTTCGAAACGCACCTACTATACAAGCTATGGCAATACTCCTGAACTACCTCCCCAGTACTGGTGATGTCGGGGTTATCTTGGCACTAACCGCATAGGAGAGTTTTCGATGTCGGTCGTCTTAAGTATTCCAGAACTGCTGCAATATATTTGTGACGACAACACCTCGGAGCTCAACTCCCCGGGACACTGCCATAACCCCTAAATGACAGGAGGCATCGAGAACAATGTTCTCGTCACAAAGACATCGGAACAATCCAAACAATACTCGTGTGATCCTAAAAAAAATTGTGTGAAATTTTGAGAGTAGAAGAGACAAGTAATCGTCAGGAGTCCTCACCAGAGTGAAAAGAGATGAGGAGCAAAAGAAATCCTACTCTCCGATATATATATAGGACTCAAAACATTTTCAAGTGTGTGTCTAGACTCAATCGTCAATGATTCGATCAATCAGTGGGGGCTTCTAGGTCGGAGAAGGCTCTGATACCAACTTGTAATGCCCAGTATGAGATTATACCTCCTACATGTCGAGGCACGACTTAAAGGTATAAGCTCATACTAGAATGATCTCAAGTATGGTATCTTTGCACGACTCATGTAAAGTAGGGATGAAATTGCAAAAGAGTAGTTGGCTTACACTCGCCACGTCACACAATACATTACATAAACAATCATCATCCAAATAACATCACAGTCCGACTACGGACAAAGATCCCAATGAAAGATACCAAATAAATAAAACCACAAGGTCCGAATTGCCCCTAGTAGAAACCACTACTGATCATCGGGATAGTACACGTAGTATCGCCCACGTTCTTCGTCGAACTCCCAGTACAGCTCTGTGACGTCACCTGTGTAGTTCACCATAGTACCTGCATCTGGTGTTGTGTAGAATCTGTGAGCCACGGAGGACTCAGCAATCCCGTTCCCGGGTAGCAAAACTATCTAAGCCTTGGGTGTGGAACAAGGCTGAAGAAAACGAAGGTTGCAGCTGCTCTAGCACTAGCTTACGTGTTTAGAGCGAGAAGAGAAGTGCCACGAGCGTCAAAGTGATCACTAAGTGATCCTATCTAAGCACGTCAATCATAACCCCATCGTGTTCACTTCCCAAACCCCTTTTGGAAAATGACCGTCACGGTTACTCATGCTAGTAGTGTGTTCTGAACATGGTGTCAAGTATTCTACAACCGGATATTAACAAATTCCCATCTGCCACATAACCGCGGGCACGGCTTTCGAAAGATCAAACCCTGCAGGGGTGTCCCAACTTAGCCCATCACAAGCTCACGATCTGCGGAGTCGCAACTCCAAGGTTGGAAGACCCGAGTATTCTCGGAATCCCGTGCTCAAGATATTCCGACTAAGGTAAAACTAATCCAGCAAGACCTCCCGGCGTGCCGACACCCTGACAGTAGCCGCGCGTATCTAGTTTAAGGCCACGACCGGATGAGTCATCCTACAGGTGAATACCAAATACCTCGGGTTTCCCCAAGGCGGCCCCGCAGTCTGCTCAGATCGGACCAACACTCATGTGGAGCACTGGCCCGGGGGTTATTAATTAAGATCACGAGATAGCTAGTCCCTATGCAAGTTTTAGTTATTAGGCAAATGTAAAACCAATGTCGGGCCTTACTGGAAAAGCTTTAACGCTAAGCGAGTTATCAAGGGGGGCCCATAAACCCTAACCGTGTTAGGGACGCATAATCAAGGAACATAACACCGGTTTATACGGTTCCTAGGGCGGCATGAGTGGAACAAAACACCAAGCAAGAGGCTTAGCCTTCCATCCATTACCAATATATAGATGATTTAGTTTAAGAGTTATATAGTGTGATATCCCAACAATAACTTCAACATGAAGCGAGAATCTTCAAATCTTCTCCCGCAACTAGCAATGCTAAAAGAGGGGCTGAGCGAAGCTTACGTAGCCAAACAACGGTTTGCTAGGTTGGGTGGTTAGACAGATTCATGGTTACAATAGGATGCTGACAAACAAACATGGGCATCGAGGCAATAAGCTAAAGAGTGAGACATCTAGCAATAGGCAAAGATAGTAATGATATCTGGGTCAGGTCATCTTGCATGTCGAGTCGTCGATGGGATCGTAAGTCGGATCCTCGTACTCAACCTCGGTAGGAACCTCGCACTCGGTCTTGGCTTCCGGCTCTACTCAACACAAGAACACAACATGGCACGATATCAAACAAGGTGCAATGCATGATCAACATGATTCAAGTATGATGCATTTCATGGCAAGGGATGAAGCACACAAGAACAACACAAACCACAAGTTTAAATGAGGCCAGAATCATCATATAGCGAATCCGGTAAGTCCTCATATGCATATTTTGAAATTGGTCCAGATCTGAACAAACCGTAAGTTAAAGTTGTTAAACATCAAGTTAACATGCACCATGATGATCTACACGAAATTTTAGTCAAGTTTCATATAAAGTTTGTTTAATTCGGAGCTACGGTCTAGAAGATATGAGCAAAACAAGACAAGCATGGCAACGGTGCAAGATGCACCCAAACATCAAGAAAACATACTCCAAACATGTAAACAACATTATATTATGATTCTACATGCAAAATCACACAAGTTTCATATAGGGCACGCTCAAAACGGAGCAACGGTTCAACACATACACACTAAACAAGATACAATGCAAAGCTGAAATTAACAGCCACATAGCAACTTTGGAGCAAGAAATATATAATCTACAGCACCCAAACATGATGACAAGAAGCATGGACATGAAGTAGGCATCTCCTACAGCAAATAACTCCATTGGAGCATCTCCATAGGAGGAATGGATCAATAGCAACAAGCTACACCATTTTGATCATGCTGTTAAAAACGTGACAGCTATAATTTATAGCAACTTGAGGGCAAGAAATAACTAAGCTACAGAAAGCCATATGTTCAAGTGAGGGCATGAATGGATAGACAAAAACATGGACAACAAGGAATGTTCATTGGTCACTCCAAAACTAGCATGGATTTGACTAGGGCATCAAGCGAACATAGCAACAAAATAACAAGTAACAACAGTTTATAACAAGTAGCACTCTTGTCACGAAGATTAGGACATCTAGATGAAATCAAACAAGCATGCCACAATGGAACAAAATGTAGAGCACATCACCACGATCATTTTGGTATATCATATGAACAAATTGTACAAGTACACTAAAAGTTACAACCATATGAACATGCACATATATTAACAATCTCCAGGGACTTAGCCACAAAACCAAACTGAAAAGCGGGCGATGCATAACTAAACGCCGCCCGGGCGCTGGATAGTCAGAGGAGATGGGCTGGCCCAGAGGCTCACCTAGTGGGCTCGGCCCGAGTCGGAAGGGGATGGGCCGGCGGGATCTGGGCCGCTTCGGCCCACGCGGAAGGCAACCGGCCCGGAGGCGGCCGAGGCGTCGTCCTCCCCCTGCTCACTCGAGCAGGAGAGGCGACCGAGGCAGGCGGTGGCGCACGGCGTTGCCTCGCCGGCGGGGAGGGCGAGGGGCGACCGGAGCTGCGGGATTGGGCGGATCCGGGGCCGGGAAGCCCAGATCTGGCGGCGACTCGGCGACCCGAGGCGACGGGGAGGTGACAGAGGGCGGCGGCGACGTTGTCCGGCGCGGTGGCGGCGAGGCGCGCCGGCGACGGAACTGGAGGCGATGGCGGTCAGGCGGCGGCGAACGGCAGCCGACGGCGGGGAAGAAAGGCGAGGGGCGCGTGGCGGCGGTTCGGGCCGGGAGGGCCCCTCGCGGGCCTCTCGGGCCCTGGCCGGCTGGGATGTGGGCGCGGGGGCGCGACCACTGAGGAGTTGTCACGTGGCGGCGGAGAGGAGGCTGGACACGTCCGGATCGGGCAGGACGTGTCCGGCGGCGGGGGGATGAGTTAGCTAGGGTTTCGCCTGAAAATGGACATGGGGAGGCTAATTTATATGCATAGGGAGCTAGGAGACTCCAAATGGGGTGCGGTTTTAGGCCACGCGATCACGATTCGACGAACGAGATGATGGGAAGGGTTGTGCTGGGTTTGTGGGCTGTTGTGGAGGGGGTCTTAGGCCTTAAAGAAGAGGTACTTTTAGCCCACTAGGTTAACCGTTGGAGTACCAAACGAACTCCAAACGGGACGAAACTTGACAGGCGGCCTACGCGTACCAACACAACATCGCACGACAAGTCTCACGTCATTCTGGAAACGTTACACGGCCACACACGAAAGAAGGACTCGGGGATGCCACGGGCACGTGTGTGAGCGTCGGAACTCGAGACGGACAACGGGAAGAGACGAGTGGAACCGGGTGCAAGTGACGACACGAATGCAATGCAATGCACATGACAACATGACATGGATGAAAATGCACACACGCACACGACAAAACGAAGAAACCAAATGAAAGAAGAGCCCAGAATGGAATTGATGAAGTCAAAGTTTCATATATTGCCAACATTGGAAAGTGTTACATCTGGGGCATTACAATGCAATAGGAGCCAATAAGAGAATAAAAATCCCAGTGTAAATACAAATAATATTCTAAACCTTTTACAACTATACTTAACAGGGAAGAAGTCGTGTTTTCTTCTCTCAATATTTTTCCTTGAGTTGAGAAGGATTTGAACATTTGCAAAATAAAAGTAAGAGTCAAATGAATGATCGGGAAAGTCCATTTATTCCTCTCATTAGAATATTCCATAAACTCCAAAAATTCAAATTGGCAATATATGATGAAAAAATATTGATCCTATTAACATACCAAATTTGCAAATTTGGGATGTTACACTCATGATACCAAGATGTTGTAGGATGGAACCCTAATTGATGATATTTTTACACATGGAGGGGGAAAGGGGGAAGAAAAATAAGAACAACAAGAGGAAACACTCAAATAAACCCAAATCACACATCCACTAGAATGGCATACATGAGATCCACAAGTATAACATGAACAATCAAGGGAAATAAGCACAAAGGTAAGGTTCTTCTCAAATCTAGGAGGAGATGATGTCTTGATAATCTAGATAGATCCTTCCCTAGAAGGGGTCTTGCTATCTACTTGGGATCTTCTCCTAGGAGGTCTTGGTCTCCTAGAGGAGTGGTAGATGAGCAAAGCACTCTCTTAATCATCTCATACACTTTGCTAACCCTAATTTTCGAGGTGGGGATGAGTACTTATAGCCTATGGACGATTTGGGGGGATCGGGGTACACGGGTCTTTTGCCCCTACAAGCACGCAGACATCATTCGGACAGTCCGGGGTCGCTTGGGAGGAGGAGCCGGGTACCCGGGGATGAGGGCCAGGCACGCGGGGTCGGGTACCCGGGGTGTTTAGTGGCTTTGCCACCCCGCTACCATGAGTCTGGGCACCCGTGGTATCCAAGGATTCTCCGATCTACTGTGTCGGTTGTTATTCCTTCTCCTTCCTCTTGTGGCTTCACGTGGACTTGTCGATCCTTCTTTGCTTCCTCATGGTCTTTTCCTTGGTACCTAATAATGCATAACATTTCCGATTGAGGTAGAATACATTTCTCATGTGAATCCAAAGGAAGCTAGAAGAGGAATGAGATAACCTCAGTCTCGATGGCATGTGCGTGGGCTCTCGTCATTGGTCTGTCTCATGTTTGCGGCGGTGATGGAATGTCCATGGGGATGACTGATGGAAATATTCTCTAGAGGCAATAATAATGTTGTTATTATTTTATATTTCCTTATTCATGATAAAGGTTTATTATTCATGCTAGAATTGTATTGATCGGAAACTTAAATACATGTGTGAATACATAAACAAATATTGTGTCCCTAGTAAGCCTCTACTGGACTAGCTCGTTGATCAAAGATGGTTAAGGTTTCCTAAAAATGGACATGAGTTGTCATTTGATAACGGGATCACATCATTAGGGGAATGATGTGATGAAAAAGACCCATCCATTAGCTTATCATTTGATCGTATAGTTTATTGCTATTGCTTTCTTAATGTCAAATGCATATTCCTTCGACTATGAGATCATGCAACTCCCGGATATTGGAGGAATACCTTGTGTGCTATCAAACGTCACAACGTAACTGGGTGATCATAAAGATGCTCTACAGGTACCTCCGAAGGTGTCTATTGAGTTGCCATGGATCGAGATTAGGATTTGTCACTCCGTGTTTCGGAAATGTATCTATGGGCCCTCTCGGTAATACACATCATAAGAAGCCTTGCAAGCAAAGTGACTAAAGTAGTTAGTTGCAAGATGATGTATTACGGGACGAGTAAAGAGACTTGCCGGTAACGATATTGAACTAGGTATGAAGATACCGACTATCGAATCTCGAGCAAGTAACATACCGACAGACAAAGGGAATTATGTATGTTGTCATAATGGTTCGACCGATAAAGATCTTCATAGTATATGTAGGAACCAATATGGGCATCCAGGTTCCGCTATTGGTTCTTGATCGGAGAGGTCTCTCGGTCATGTCTACATAGTTCTCGAACCCGTAGGGTCCGCACGCTTAACGTTAGTTGATGATATAATGTTGTATGAGTTATATGATTTGGTGACCGAATGTTGTTCGGAGTCCCGGATGAGATCGTGGACATAATGAGGAGCTCCGTAATGGTCCGCATGTAAAGATTGATATATAGGACAATGATATTTGGACAGCAGAAGAGTTTTGGGATGTACCAGGTAGAAATCGGGTCACCGGAAGGGGTTCCGGTCACCCCGGGAGGTTAATGGGCCATATGGGCCAAAGGGGGGAAACACACCAGCCCACAAAGGGCTGGCGCGCCCCTCCGAGGCAGCAACCCTTGGGGAGAGAAGGAAAGGAGGGGAGTCGGCCTCCCCCTTCCTTTCCTTCCCCCTCCCGCAAATATGGAAAACGGGGGGCGCCACTTGGGAAGGACCCCAAGTAGGATTCGGCCTACTTGGGGCGCCTCCTTGGCTACTCCTCCCCCGCCCCCCACCTATATATATGAGGGTGGGGGCACCACACATAACCACGACAATCTCTTAGCTGTGTGCAGCGCCTCCTCCGTCTTTTACACCCTCGGTCATATTTTTGTAGTGCTTAGGCGAAGCCCTGCGGAGATAGCATCACCATCACCGTCACCACACCGTCGTGCTGCCAGAACTCATCCACTACCTCGCCGTCTTTCTGGATCAAGAAGGCGTGGACGTCACGGAGCTGAACGTGCGCTGAACGCGGAGATGACGTACGTTCAGTACTCGATCGGTTGGATCGCGAAGAAGTTCCACTACATCAACCGCGTTACTAAACGATCCCGCTTACGGTCTATGAGGGTACGTAGACACAATCTCCCCTCTCATTGCTATACATCCCCATGGATAGATCTTGCGTGTGCGTAGGTTTTTTTTGTTTTCCATGCAACGTTTCCCAACAGTGGCATCATGAGCCAGGTCTATGCGTAGATGACATGCACGATTAGAACACAAAGAGTTGTGGGCAGTGATGGTCATACTGCTTACCACCCACGTCTTATTTTGATTCGGCGGTATTGTAAGATGAAGCGGCCTGGACCAACCTTACATGTCCATGTACATGAGACCGGTTCCAACAACAGACATGCAACTTGTTTTGCATAAAGGTGGTTGGCGGGTGTGTGTTTCTCCTACTTTAGTTGAATCGAATTTGACTGCGGTCTGTCCTTGAAGAAGGTTAAAACAGCAAACTTGATAAATCACCATTGTGGTTTTTGTCGTAGGTAAGAACGATTCTTGCTAGAAGCTCGTAGCGACCACGTAAAAGTTGCAACAACAAAGTAGAGGACGTCTAACTTGTTTTTACAGGGCATGTTGTGATGTGATATGGTCAAGACGTGATGAGTTATACCTTATTGTATGAGATGATCTTGTTTTGTAATATTGACAACCGACGGGACCTTATGGTTGTCTCTTAATTATTGTATGAAATGCAAGCGTCATGTAATTGCTTTACTTTATCGCTATGAGTTAGCAATAGTTGTAGAAGAAATAGTTGGAGAGACTACCACGACGCAACGATGGAGATCAAGGTGTCGAGCTGGTGATGATGGAGATCATGACGATGCTCTGGAGATGGAGATGAAAAGCACAAGATGATGATGGCCATATCATGTCACATATTTTGATTGCATGTGATGTTTATCCTTTATGCATCTTATTTTGCTTAGAACGACAGTTTTGATTGCATGTGATGTTTATCCTTTATGCATCTTATTTTGCTTAGTATGACCCCTTCACTAAATTTCAAGATAAAAGTGTTCTCCCCGAGTATGCACCGTTGCTAAAATTTGCAGTTTTGAAGCACCTCATGATAATTGGGTGTGATAGACTCTATGCTCACATACAATGGGTGTAAGACAATTTTACACATGCAGAATACTTGGGCTAAACTTGATGAGTCTAGCATGTACAGACGTGGTCTCAGAACACTGGAGACCGAAAGGCGAACATGAGTCATATAGTAGATATGATCTACATAGAGAGGTTCACTATTGATGACTACCCCATCTCACGTGATGACCGGACATGGGTTAGTTGATTTGGATCATGTATCACTTAGATAACTTGAGGGATGCTAATTTAAGTGGGAGTTCATTAGTAATTTGATTAATTGAACTTAATTAATCATGAGCTTAGGCTTATAGTTTTTGCATATCTATATTGTAGATCAATGGCCCAGACTACTGTTCCCCTGAATTTTAATGCGTTCCTAGAGAAAGCTAAGTTGAAAGATGATGGTAGCAACTACACAGACTGGGTTCATAACTTGAGGATTATCCTCATTGCTGCATAGAAGAATTATGTCCTTGAGGCATCGCTAGGTGACAGACCTGCTGGAGGAGCTGATGAAGATGTTATGAACGTCTAGCAAGCTCGATCTGATGACTACTTGATAGTTCAGTGTGCCATTCTTTACGGCTTAGAACTGGGACTTCAAAGACGTTTTAAACGTCATGGAGCTTATGAGATATTCCACGAGCTGAAGTTAATATTTCAAGAGAATGCCCAGGTTGAGAGATATGAAGTCTCCAACAAGTTCTGTAGCTGCAAGATGGAGGAGAATAGTTCTGTTAGTGAACACATACTCAAAATGTATGGGTATCATAACCACTTTGCTTAGCTGGGAATTGATCTTCCAGTTGAGAGTGTTATTGATAAAGTTCTTCAATCACTGCCACCAAGCTACAAAGGCTTCGTGGTGAACAAAAAAATTCCCGAGATTTTCGCGGTGCTAAAATCGGCAGAGGTGGAAATCAAGAAGGAGCATCAAATGTTTATGGTTAACAAGACTACTAGTTTCAAAGGGAACTTCATGAAGTACGGCAAACAGGTTGCCCCTCCCGTGAAGAAACCCAAAGCTGGACCTAAGCCTGAAACCGAGTGCTTCTACTTCAAAGGGAGTGGTTACTGGAAGCGGAACTGCCCCAAGTATTTGGCGGAAAAGAAGGATGGCAAAGTGAACAAAGGTATATTTGATATACATGCTATTGATGTGTTCCTTACTAGTGCTCAGTAGTCACCTTTTTGCGTTATTCTAGCTTTTTGTGATCGCCATGATTTCCCATTACGGGCCGACCCAACAACGCGCTGCTGTGGGTGCCAGCTACCTGTTCGGGCGCTTAAGCACCGAGCTCCCAAGGGCGTCATGATAGCCCAGTAGAAAATCAGGTATACGGGGGTAGACACCTTGCAGGCTTGCGGCAATGAAGGCCCAACCTAGTGTTGCGGCCCGATTAATGAGAGGGTGTGCTAGTCAATCCCCGAAGCAGCAGCCCAGGGGCATGGCCTCACGCGGAGAGGGGGTACGACCAGGCGATCTGGTGCGTTAGTTGCTACATCTGACGGTTGATTAACTCGAATCGCTGTGGGAGGTCATAGCTAGTCCCACTTTATTGTTTCTTAATAGCAGCACCTGGGTATTTGATACTGGTTCTATTGCTCACATTTGTAACTCAAAAGAGGAGCTGCGGAATAAGCGAAGATTGGCTAAGGACGAGGTGACGATGTGCGCCGGGAATGGTTCCAAGACCGATGTGATCGCCGTCGGCACACTACCTCTACATCTACCTTTGAGATTAATTTTAGACCTAAATAATTGTTATTTGGTGCATGCGTTGAGCATGAACATTATATCTGGATCTTGTTTAATGCAAAATGATTATTCATTTAAGTCAGATAATAATGGTTGTTCTATTTATATGAGTAATATCTTTTATGATTATGCACCCTTGAGGAATGGTCTATTCTTGTCGAATCTCGGTCGTGGTGATACACATATTCATAATATTGATGCCAAAAGATGCAAAGTTGATAATGATAGTGCAACATACTTGTGGCACTGCCGTTTAGGTCATATTGGTGTAAAGCGCATGAAGAAACTCCATGCTCATGGACTTTTGGAATCACTTGATTATGAATCATTTGATACTCGCGAACCATGCCTCATGAGCAAGATGACTAAAACTCCGTTCTCCGGGACAATGGAGCGAGCTAATGACTTATTGCAAATAATTTGTACAAATGTATGTGGTCCAATGAGTGTTGAAGCATGCGGCGGGTATCGTTATTTTCTCACCATCACAGATGATTTAAGTAGGTATGGGTATATTTACTTTATGAAACAGAAGTCTGAAACAATTGAAAAGTTCAAAGAATTTTAGAGTGAAGTAGAGAATCATCGTAACAAGAAAATAAAGTTTCTACGATCTGATCGGAGAGGCAAATATTTGAGTTACGAGTTTGGCCTTCATTTACAACAATGTGGAATAGTTTCACAACTCATGCCACCTGGAACACCACAACGTAATGGTGTGTCCGAACATCGTAACCGTACTCTATTGGATATGGTGCATTCTATGATGTCTCTTACAATTTGCCTTTACCGTTTTGGGGTTATGCATTAGAGACATCTGCATTCACGTTAAATAGGGCACATCTAAATCCGTTGAGACGACACCGTATGAACTGTAGTTTGGCAAGAAACCAAATATATCGTTTCTTAAGGTTTGGGGTTGCGACACTTATGTCAAAAGGCTTCAGCCTGATAAGCTTGATCCCAAATCAGAGAAGTGCATATTCATAGGATACCCAAAAGAAACTATTGGGTACACCTTCTACAATAGATCCGAAGGCAAGATCTTTGTTGCCAAAAATGGGTCATTTCTAGAGAAGGAGTTTCTCTCGAAAGAAGTGAGTGGGAGTAAAGTAGGACTTGATGAGGTAATTGTACCTTCTCTCGAATTGGGAATTAGATCATCAGACAAAACTGTTCCCGTGATGCCTACACCAACTAGAGAAGAGGCTAATGATGATGATCATGAAACTTCGGATCAAGTTACTACTGAACCTCGAAGGTCGACCAGAATACGTACTACGCCTGGGTGGTACGGTAATCCTGTCCTGGAAGTCATGTTGTTAGACAACAACGAACCTTCGAACTATGAAGAAGATATGATGAGCCCAGATCCTGAAAAATGGCTTGAGGCCATGAAATCTAAGATAGGTTCTATGTATGAGAACAAAGTGTGGACTTTGGTGGACTTGCCCGATGATCGGCAAGCCATAGAGAATAAATGGTTCTTCAAGAAGAAGACTGACGCTGATGGTAATGTTACTATCTACAAAGCTCGACTTGTTGCAAAAGGTTTTTAACAAGTTTAACGAGTTGACTACGATGAGACTTTCTCACCCATAGCGATGCTTAAGTCTGTCCAAATCATGTTAGCAATTGCCGCATTTTATGATTATCAAATCTGACAAATGGGTGTCAAAATTGCATTCCTTAATGGATTTCTAAAAGAAGAGTTGTATATGATGCAACCAGAAGGTTTTTTTGATCCTAAATGTGCTAACAAAGTGTGCAAGCTCCAGTGATCCATCTATGGACTAGTGCAAGCATCTCGGAGTTGGAATATACGCTTTGTTGAGGTGATCAAAGCATATGGTTTTATACAGACTTCAGGTGAAGCATGTATTTACAAAAAAGTGAGTGGGAGCTCTGTAGCATTTCTGATATTACATATGGATGACATATTCTTGATTGGAAATGATATAGAATTTCTGAATAGCATAAAAGGATACTTGAAAAAGATTTTTTCAGTGAAAGACCTCAGTGAAGCTGCTTATATATTGGCATCAAGATCTATAGAGATAGATCAAGGCGCTAAATAGGACTTTCACAAAGCACATACCTTGACAATGTTTTGAAGAAGTTCAAAATGGATTAGTCAAATAAAGGGTTCTTGCCTATGTTACAAGGTGTGAAATTGAGTCAGACTCAAAGCCCGACCACTTCGGAAGATAGAGAGAAAATGAAAGTCATTCCCTATGCATCGGCCATAGGTTCTATCATGTATGCTATGCTGTGTATCAGACCTGATGTGTGCCTTGCCATAAGTTTGGCAGGGAGGTACCAAAGTAATCCAGGAGTGGATCACTGGACGGCGGTCTAGAACATCCTGAAGTACTTGAAAAGAACAAACGATATGCTTCTCGTTTATGGGGGTGACGAAGAGCTCGTAGTAAAGGGTTACGTCGATGCTAACTTTGACACATATCTGGATGACTCTAAGTCTCAGACCGGATACATATTTATATTGAATGGTGGAGATGTCAGTTGGTGCGGTTCCAAGCAGAGCATTGTGGCTGGATCTACGTGTGAAGCGGAGTACATAGATGTTTCGGAAGCAGCACATGAAGGAGTCTGGATGAAGGAGTTCATATCCGATCTAGGTGTTATACCTAGTGCATCTGTTCCAATGACAATCTTTTGTGATAACACTGGAGCAATTTCCATGGCGAAGGAATCCAGGTTTCACAAGAGAATAAAACACATCAAGAGACGCTTAAACTCCATTCTTGAAAAGGTCAAGTATGGAGACATAGAAATTTGTAAAGTACATACGGATTTGAATGTGGCAGACCCAATTGACTAAGCCTCTTCCGTGGGCAAAACATGATCAACACCAAGACTCATGGGTGTTAGATTCATTACAATGTAATCTAGATTATTGACTCTAGTACAAGTGGGAGACTGATGGAAATATTGTAACATCCCAAATTTTCAATTTGGAATGTTATACATAGATCATATTGCATTGCATATTTTATTGCATTTGTGAGCTCGCGATCCTCGAAAATTATAAGCAACTCAAGGACCCACGGAGAGAGTTGGGGATTTTACCATTTTCGTATTTGAGTTCCTCAAATACTGGTACAGGGATCACTTTGGTTTTAATTGCTTTTCTCTCCTAAAAATATTTCTTAATAAAATATATGAGCGGACATAATATGACTTCTCCAAAATAAAAGAAATATTGGAGGAAAAATATTAAAATCACTTTTGGTATATTTTTTTGGATTTATTTGCGATTTATCTGCATAGGAAAAATCCGCATTTTACAAAATTTTATTTAGGTCCGGGAAAAATGTTCACTTTGTCCTAAATATTATTAGATGACGGTGAAAATTTCGAAATTTTTGGAGTCTGTTTAGGTTTTTTTCGCCTGTTTTAGTACATCAGGACTATTTAAAAAAAAGTGCACCGACCTAGTAGGGCCGTACCCGACTAGGACTCCTCTAGCCAGCCCCTTTAAAAGGCGACGCCCGAAGCCGCCGCAGCCCACCAGCCCCGCCGCCCTAACCCTAGCCGCCCGCGCCTCGACGCCCGAGCCACGCCGCCGCCGCTGCCGTCGCGAGTCGCCGCCGCCGCCACTTGCTGCGCCGCCGCCGCCAGCCCGTCGCCCCGCCGGAGCGCCACCGCCGCCAGCCCGCCGCCGAAGTCCGCCGCCGCCGAGGTAGACGCCGTCCTAAGCCGTCGCCGTTTTTTTTTTTAACCGTTCGTTTTTTTAGTAAACCCTAGATCTGTTTTTTTAATAGATCGGTTCTGTTTTTTTCGGTTTAGTTAAGTAGCGGGCGTTCGTACGTACGTTCGTTTCAACGAACATTGTTCGCGTGTTAGTCACAGATAACGAACATTCGTTCGTTAGCCTGTTGGTCAGTTTTTTTTTCATGGTTTTTCCATGATTATTTTCGATCGCGATTTCTGCCCTGATCTTGCTTTTAGTTTTCTTTTCGCTCGAAAGTCGGAATCAGGCGATTCAAACGCCCAGATCTTCGTCTCGAAGCCCTCTTTCCGTTTAACCAACTTTAACAAGTTTTTGCTTCTGTAAAATTTGACTTTAGTTCAATCTAGTAAACGGATCTTGTTTCTTTCGCAGTTTGAGTTTCGTTGCTTCGTTTGGTTTGATTCTTTTTGCAAACCAGAGTTCTTAAGTTGAACTTTCTGGTTAGATCTTCTTATTTGGAGTTTTATCTGTGCATCTTTGCTTGTTTGCTTATGTATGCTATTGTTTGCTTGCGATAGAATTCCCGGAGTGCGAAGCGTGCTACTACGAGTCCCTAGGTTTTGTGAATCATCAGCAAGGCAAGTAACATTTTGATCATACCCTTTATTACCCAGTTTTTATGCATTAGATCAAACCCTCACACATTGCATGAGTAGGATCTCATAACTTGTGGGTCTGGGAAGTAGATTGAGGTAGAACCTATTACCTGCATTATTTTCAAACCCCTGTGAGTTACTTCTACGTTATGCTTAGGTTGCCATGCTATGCTCGTAGACGTGGATTGGGTTTGAGAGTATCCATGATAGATGTGAGTTGTTAATTAATGGTTCAACTTAAGGTGGCAACTCTAATACACATCTGGGTGGATTGGTTGCAGGGCACCTGGAGAATCCAGTGTTGTCCTAGGAAATCCCGGAGGAACCGTGTGATTATCCTATGGAATGCCACCCAGGCTCAAAGGGATCATAAAACTATTCATGCTAGAAACTTCCGTGTTCAGCCACAATGCCATTATGGGCTCTGGCATAGCATGAGTAAGTTGTGTGAGCTCTTTCAGTGGTGGACTAGCAGATGTAGGGGAAAGTAGGTGTACCGGTCCACCCGGGGTAAAGAGTAAATGATTCTGGAAGACTGTGTCTTGGTCATCCGTTTCTCAAACACCATGCAGTGCGAGAAAGCCAACGGAGGAGATCGAGTCTTGTGGGAAAAAGTGTGTAAACCTCTGCAGAGTGTACAAACTAATCATGATTAGCCGTGTCCCCGGTTATGGACATCTTGAGTATCTGGTACTTGAATTATCGGTTGATCTCAACACTCTAAAATTAATTTGTTGGGTTAATGATGACTACTTTAATTGGGATTGAGTTGGAGGTACCTTCTCAATGATGTTTCAACTACCATGATAGTTAAAATAAATTTTATTCCTTTGTTGTAGGAAAAAATTGGCTTTATGCAAAAACCTTAACCTTAGAGCCTCCATCAGCCAAATATGCATATGTTGTTAGCCTTTATTCTGTTACTTTCTCTACTGTGTTATCTTGCCAGTATATTCCATGTGCTGACCCGTTTCAGGCTGCAACATGTTACGTTGCAGACTTTTCAGAAGAAGAGTAAGGTGCGATAGGTCGTTTGTCATGCACTCAGCTATGCCGTTGGAGTTGATGGACTCACTTATCTTCCAAGCCTTCCGCTGTTATTTTGTTTGATGGCCTTATGCCATTGACTTTTGTAATAAGTTCTCGTTTGAGACATTCGACGTAATAAGTGTGTGATTGCCACTCTATTATAAATCCTTCAAGTACTATGTGTGTCAGCATTACCGATCCAGGGATGACACAAAACACAGAGACTTCGGTCCATTCGGATCGTGGTCGCTACAAATATGCCCTAGAGGCAATAATAAAGTTGTTATTATTTTATATTTCTTTATTCATGATAAAGGTTTATTATTCATGCTAGAATTTTATTGACCGGAAACTTAAATACATGTGTGAATACATAAACAAATATCGTGTCCCTAGTAAGCCTCTACTAGACTAGCTCGTTAATCAAAGATGGTTAAGGTTTCCTATCCATAGACATGAGTTGTCATTTGATAATGGGGTCACATCATTAGGGGAACGATGTGATGGGCAAGACCCATCCGTTAGCTTAGCATTTGATCGTACAGTTTATTGCTATTGCTTTCTTAATGTCAAATACATATTCCTTCGACTATGAGATCATGCAACTCCCGGATACCAGAGGAATACCTTGTGTGCTATCAAACATCACAACGTAACTGGGTGATCATAAAGATGCTCTACAGGTATCTCCGAAGGTGTCTATTGAGTTGGCATGGATCGAGATTAAGATTTGTCACTCCGTGTTTGAACTAGGTATGAAGATACCTGTAGTTAGCTGCAAGCAAAGTGAAGTGACTAAAGTAGTTAGCTGCAAGATGATGTATTACGAAATGAGTAAATAGACTTGCTGGTAACGAGGTTGAACCAGGTATGAAGATACCGACGATCGAATCTCGGGCAAGTAACATACCGACGGACAAAGGGAATTACGCATGTTGTCATAACGGTTCGACCAATAAAGATCTTCGTAGAATATATTGGGACCAAAATGGGCATCCAAGTTCCGCTATTGGTTATTGACCGGAGAGGTGTCTCGGTCATGTCTACATAGTTCTCGAACCCGTAGGATCCGCACGCTTAACGTTCGTTGACGATATAATGTTATATGAGTTATATGATTTGGTGACCGAATGTTGTTCGGAGTCCCGGATGAGATCACGGACATGAGGAGGAGCTCCAGAGGTAAAGATTGATATATAGGACAGTCATATTTGGATGCCGGAAGAGTTTCGGGATATACCAAGTAGAAATCGGGTCACCGGAAGGGGTTTCGGTCACCTTGGGAGGTTAATGGGCCATGCCAAAGGGGGGAACACACCAGGGCTGGTGCGTTCCTCCTAGGCCGCAACCCTTGGGGAGAGAAGGAAAGGAGGGGAGTTGGCCTCCCCCTTCCTTTCCTCTCCCCCCTCCAGCAAATATGGAAAATGGGGGCGCCACTTGGGAAGGACTGTTGGGAACGTAGTATTTTAAAATTTTCCTACGATCACGCAAGATCTATCTACCAGATGCATAGCAACGAGAGGGAAGAGTGTGTCTACGTACCCTCGTAGACCGGGAGCAGAAGCGTCAAGTGACGCGGTTGATGTAGTCGAACTTCTTCACGATTCAACCGATCAAGCACCAAACGTACGGCACCTCCGCGTTCAGCACACGTTCAGCTTGATGACGTCCCACGAGCTCTTGATCCAGTTGAGCTTCACGTGAGAGTTTCGTCAGCACGACGGCGTGGTGACGGATATGATGTATTCACCGGTGCAGGGCTTCGCCTAAGCATCGCGACGGTATGACCGAGGTGTGTTTCTATGGAGGGGGGCACCGCACACGGCTGGAACAATTCAACTTGTGTGTCTTTGGGTGCCCCCCTGCCCCCGTATATAAAGGAGCAAGGGGGGAGGCCGGCCGGCCCTTCTCTGGTGCGGCTAGGGGTGCAATCCTACTAGGAATAGGATTGCAATCCTATTCCTAGTAGGAATCACCAAAAGAAGGAAGAGAGGGAAAGGAAAAAGGGAGAGGTGGCGCCCCCCAATCCTAGTCCAACTAGGAACCCTAGGTGGGGCGCCGGCCAGCCCTATGGGCTGCCTCTCTCTTTCCCTTAAGGCCCACCATGGACCATCCCCCCTCGTATGGGGTTCCGGTAACCCCCTCCGGCAATCCCGTTAAATCCGAAACTTTTCCGGAACACTTCCGGTGTCCGAATATAGTCGTCCAATATATCAATCTTTATGTCTCGGACATTCTGAGACTCCTCGTCATGTCCGTGATCTCATCCGGGACTCCGAACTACCTTCGGTACATCAAAACTCATAAACTCATAATACAGATCGTCATCAAACGTTAAGCGTGCGGACCCTACGGGTTCGAGAACTATGTAGACATGACCGAGACTCATCTCCGGTCAATAACCAATAGCGGAACCTGGATGTTCATATTGGCTCCTACATATTCTACGAAGATCTTTTATCGGTCAAAACCGCATAACAACATACGTTGTTCCTTTTGTCATCGGTATGTTACTTGCCCGAGATTCGATCGTCGGTATCTCCATACCTAGTTCAATCTCGTTACCGGCAAGTCTCTTTACTCGTTCCGTAACACATCATCTCGTGACTAACTCATTAGTCTTTTGCTTGCAAGGCTTATTGTGATGTGTGTTACCGAGAGGGCCCAGAGATACCTCTCCGACACTCGGAGTGACAAATCCTAATCTTGATATATGCCAACACCACGAATACTTTCGGAGACACCTGTAGAGCATCTTTATGATCACCCAGTTACGTTGTGACGTTTGATAGCACACAAGGTGATCCTACGGTATTCGGGAGTTGCATAATCTCATAGTCATAGGAACATGTATAAGTCATGAAAAAAGCAATAGCAGTAAAACTAAACGATCATAGTGCTATGCCAACGGATGGGTCTTGTCCATCACATCATTCTCCTAATGATGTGATCCCGTTGATCAAATGACAACTCATGTCTATGGTTAGGAAACATAACCATCTTTGATCAATGAGCTAGTCTAGTAGAGGCATACTAGGGACACTCTGTTTTGTCTATGTATTCACACATGTACTAAGTTTCCGGTTAATACAATTCTAGCATGAATAATAAACATTTATCATGATATAAGGAAATATAAATAACAACTTTATTATTGCCTCTAGGGCATATTTCCTTCAGTCTCCCACTTGCACTAGAGTCAATAATCTAGCTCACATCGCCATGTGATTTAATACCGATAGTTCACATCGTTATGTGAATAACACCCATAGTTCACATCACCATGTGACCAACACCCAAAGGGTTTACTAGAGTCAATAATCTAGTTCACATCGCTATGTGATTAATACCCAAGAGTAATAAGGTGTGATCATGTTTTGCTTGTGAGAGAAGTTTAGTCAACGGGTCTGTCATATTCAGATCCGTATGTATTTCGCAAATTTCTATGTCTACAATGCTCTGCATGGAGCTACTCTAGCTAATTGCTCCCACTTTCAATACGCATCCAGATTGATACTTAGAGTCATCTGGATTTAGTGTCAAAGCTTGCATCGGCGTAACCCTTTACGACGAACTCTTTATCTCCTCCATAATCGAGAAATATTTCCTTAGTCATCCAATTACTAAGGATAATTTTGACCACTGTACAGTGATCTACTCCTGGATCACTATTGTACCTCCCTGTCAAACTCATGGCAAGGTACACAACGTGTTTTGTACACAGCATGGCATACTTTATAGAACCTATGGTTGAGGCATAGGGAATGACTTTCATTCTCTCTATATTTTTCTGCCGTGGTCTGGCTTTGAGTCTTACTCAACTTCACACCTTACAAGTCAGGCAAGAACTCTTTCTTTGACTGATCCATTTTGAACTACTTCAAAATCTTATCAAGGTATGTACTCATCGAAAGTCTTATCAAGCGTCTTGATCTATCTCTATAGATCTTGATGCCCAATATGTAAGCAGCTTCACCAAGGACTTTCTTTTGAAAAACTCCTTTCAAACACTCCTTTATGCTTTCCAGAAAATTTTACATCATTTCCGATCGACAATATGTCATTTACATATACTTATCAGAAAGGTTGTAGTGCTCCCACTCACTTCTTGTAAATACAGGCTTCTCCAAAAGTCTGTATAAATCCATATGCTTTGATCACCTCATCAAAGCGTATATTCCAACTCCGAGATGCTTGCACCAGTCCATAGATGGATCGCTGGAGCTTGCATACTTTGTTAGCACCTTTTGGATCGACAAAACCTTCTGGTTGCATCATATACAACTCTTCTTTGAGATATCCATTCAGGAATGTAGTTTTGACATCCATTTGCCAGATTTCATAATCATAAAATGCGGCAATTGCTAACATGATTCGGACAGACTTAAGCATCGCTACAGGTGAGAAAGTCTCATCGTAGTCAACTCCTTGAACTTGTCGAAAACCTTTCGCAACAAGTCGAGCTTTGTAAATAGTAACATTACCGTCTGCGTCGATCTTCCTCTTGAAGATCCATTTATTTTCGATGGCCTGTCGATCATCGGGCAAGTCAACCAAAGTCCATACTTTGTTCTCATACATGGATCCCATCTTAGATTTCATGGCTTCAAGCCATTTTGCGGAATCTGGGCTCATCATCGCTTCCTCATAGTTCGTAGGTTCATCATGGTCTAGTAACATGATTTCCAGAACTGGGTTGCCGTACCACTCAGGTGCGGAACGTACTCTGGTTGATCTACGACGTTCAGCAGAAATTTGATCCGAAGTTTCATGATCATCATCATTAACTTCCTCACTGATTGGTGTAGGAATCACTGGAACAATTTTCTGTGATGTACTACTTTCCAATCCGGGAGAAGGTACAATTACCTCATCAAGTTCTACTTTCCTCCCACTCACTCCTTTCGAGAGAAACTCTTTCTCTAGAAAGGATCCATTCTTAGCAATGAATATCTTGCCTTCGGATCTGTGATAGAAGGTGTACCCAACAGTCTCCTTTTGGGTATCCTATGAAGATTTACTTCTCCGATTTGGGTTCGAGCTTATCATGTTGAAACTTTTTCACATAAGCATCGCAGTCCCAAACTTAAAGAAATGACAGCTTAGGTTTCTCGTCAAACCACAGTTCATACGGTGTCATCTCCATGGATTTAGATGGTGCCCTATTTAACGTGAACGTAGCTGTCTCTAATGCATAACCCTAAAAGCGATAGTGGTAGATCGGTAAGAGACATCATCGATCGCACCATATCTAATAAAGTACGGTTATGACATTCGGACACACCATTACACCGTGGTGTTCCAGGTGGCGTGAGTAGTGAAACTATTTCACATTGTTTTTATTGAAGGCCAAACTCGCTAACTCAAATATTTTACCTCTACGATCATATCGTAGAAACTCTTATTTTCTTGTTACGATGATTCTCCACTTCACTCTGAAATTCTTTGAACTTTTCAAATGTTTCAGACTTGTGCTTTATTAAGTAGATATACCCATATCTGCTCAAATCATCAGTGAAGGTCAGAAAATAACGATACCTGCCGCGAGCTTCAACACTCATTGGTCCGCATACATCAGTATGTATGATTTCCAACAAATCTGTTGCTCGCTCCATAGTTTCGGAGAACGGAGTTTTAGTCATCTTGCCCATGAGGCATGGTTCGCAAGCACCAAGTGATTCATAATCAAGTGATTCCAAAAGTCCATCACTATGGAGTTTCTTCATGCGTTTTACACCAATATGACCTAAACGGCAGTGCCACAAATAAGTTGCACTATCATTATTAACCTTGCATCTTTTGGTTTCAATATTATGAATATGTGTATCACACGATCGAGATCCAACAAACCATTTTCATTGGGTGTATGACCATAGAAGGTTTTATTCATGTAAAGAGAACAACAATTATTCTATAACTTACATGAATAACCGTATTGCAATAAACATGATCAAATCATATTCATGCTCAACACAAACACCAAATAACACTTTATTTAGGTTCAACACTAATCCCGAAAGTATAGGGAGTGTGCGATGATGATCATATCAATCTTGGAACTACTTCCAATACACATCGTCACTTCTTCCTTTAACTAGTTTCTGTTCATTATGCAATTCCCATTTCGAGTTACTACTCTTTAGCAACTGAACCAATATCAAATACCGAGGGGTTGCTATGAACACTAGTAAAATACACATCAATAATCTGTATATCAAATATACCTTTGTTCACTTTGCCATCCTTCTTATCCGCCAAATATCTAGGGCAGTTCCCCTTCTAGTGACCATTTCCTTTGCAGTAGAAGCACTTAGTTTCAGGCTTGAGTTTAGCTTTGGGTTTCTTCGCGGGAGTGACAACTTGCTTGTCATTCTTCTTGAAGTTCCCCTTCCATCCCTTTGCCCTTTACTTGAAACAAGTGGTCTGGTTAACCATCAACATTTGATGCTCTTTCTTGATTTCTACCTTCGTCGATTTCAGCATTGTGAAGAGCTCGGGAATTACTTTCGTCATCCCTTGCATATTATAGTTCATCACGAAGTTCTACTAACTTGGTGATAGTGTCTAGAGAACTTTGTCAGTTACTATCTTATCTGGAAGATTAACTCCCACTTGATTCAAGCAATTGTACTACCCAGACAATCTGAGCACATGCTCACTGGTTGAGCTATTCACCTCACTCTTGTAGGCAAAGTACTGTCAGAGGTCTTATACCTCTCGACACGGGCATGAGTATGAAATACTAATTTCAACTCTTGGAACATCTCATATGCTCCGTGGCGTTTCAAAACGTTTTTGAAGTCCCGGTTATAAGCCGTAAAGCATGGTGCACTAAACTATCAAGTAGTCATCATATCGAGCTTTTGTCAAAACGTCCATAACGTCTACATCTGCTCCTGCAATAGGTCTGTCACCTAGCGGTGCATCAAGGACATAATTCTTCTGTGCAGCAATGAGGATAATCCTCAGATCACGGAACAATTCCGCATCATTGCTACTAACATCTTTCAACTTGGTTTTCTCTAGGAACATATAAAAAATAAACGTGGAGCAACATCGCGAGCTATTGATCTACAACATAGATATGCTAATACTACCAGGACTAAGTTCATGATAAATTAAAGTTCAATTAATCATATTACTTAAGAACTCCCACTTAGATAGACATCCCTCCGGTCATCTAAATGATCACGTGATCCAAATCAACTAAACCATGTCCGATCATCACGTGAGATGGAGTAGTTTCAATGGTGAACATCTTATGTTGATCATATCTACTATATGATTCACGCTCGACCTTTCGGTCTCCAGTGTTCCGAGGCCATATCTGCATATGCTAGGCTCGTCAAGTTTAACCCGAGTATTATGCGTGTGCAAAACTGGCTTACACCCGTTGTATTTGAACGTAGAGCTTATCACACCCGATCATCACGTGGTGTCTCGGCACGACGAACTTTCGCAATGGTGCATGCTCAGGGAGAACACTTATACCTTGAAATTTAGTAAGGGATCATCTTATAATGCTACCGTCGTTCTAAGCAAAATAAGAAGCATAATAAGATAAACATCACATGCAATCAAAATATGTGACATGATATGGCCATTATCATCTTGTGTTTTTGATCTCCATCTCCAAAGCACCTTCATGATCACCTTCGTCACCGGCGTGACACCTTGATCTCCATCGTAGCATCGTTGTCGTCTCGCCAACTATTGCTTCTACGACTATCGCTACCGTTTAGTGATAAAGTAAAGCAATTACATGGCGATTGCATTTCATACAATAAAGCGACAACCATATGGCTCCTGCCAGTTGCCGATAACATTACAAAACATGATCATCTGATACAAAACCGTATAACTCATCATGTCTTGACCATATCACATCACAACATGCCCTGCAAAAACAAGTTAGACGTCCTCTACTTTGTTGTTGCAAGTTTTACGTGGCTGCTACGGGCTTTAGCAAGAACCGTTCTTACCTACGCATACAAAACCACAACGATGTTTCGTCAAGTATGTGCTGTTTTAACCTTCACAAGGACCGGGCGTAGCCACACTTGATTCAGCTAAAGTGAGAGAGACAGACACCCGCCAGTCACCTTTAAGCAACGAGTGCTCGTAACGGTGAAACCAGTCTCGCGTAAGCGTACGCGTAATGTCGGTCTGGGCCGCTTCATCTCACAATACCGCCGAAGCAAAGTATGACATGCTGGTAAGCAGTATGACTAGTATCGCCCACAACTCATTGTGTTCTACTCGTGCATATCATCTACGCATAGACCTGGCTCATGATGCCACTGTTGGGAACGTAGTATTTTAAAATTTTCCTACGATCACGCAAGATCTATCTACCAGATGCATAGCAACGAGAGGGAAGAGTGTGTCTACGTACCCTCGTAGACCGGGAGCGGAAGCGTCAAGTGACGCGGTTGATGTAGTCGAACTTCTTCACGATTCAACCGATCAAGCACCAAACGTACGGCACCTCCGCGTTCAGCACACGTTCAGCTTGATGACGTCCCACGAGCTCTTGATCCAGTTGAGCTTCACGAGAGAGTTTCGTCAGCACGACGGCGTGGTGACGGATATGATGTATTCACCGGCGCAGGGCTTCGCCTAAGCATCGCGACGGTATGACCGAGGTGTGTTTCTGTGGAGGGGGGCACCGCACACGGCTGGAACAATTCAACTTGTGTGTCTTTGGGTGCCCCCTGCCCCCGTATATAAAGTAGCAAGGGGGGAGGCCGGCCGGCCCTTCTCTGGTGCGGCTAGGGGTGCAATCCTACTAGGAATAGGATTGCAATCCTATTCCTAGTAGGAATCACCAAAAGAAGGAAGAGAGGGAAAGGAAAAAGGGAGAGGTGGCGCCCCCCAATCCTAGTCCAACTAGGAACCCTAGGTGGGGCGCCGGCCAGCCCTATGGGCTGCCTCTCTCTTTCCCTTAAGGCCCACCATGGACCATCCCCCCTCGTAGGGGGTTCCGGTAACCCCCTCCGGCAATCCCGTTAAATCCAAAACTTTTCCGGAACACTTCCGGTGTCCGAATATAGTCGTCCAATATATCAATCTTTATGTCTCGGACATTCCGAGACTCCTCGTCATGTCCGTGATCTCATCCGGGACTCCGAACTACCTTCGGTACATCAAAACTCATAAACTCATAATACAGATCGTCATCAAACGTTAAGCGTGCGGACCCTACGGGTTCGAGAACTATGTAGACATGACTGAGACTCATCTCCGGTAAATAACCAATAGCGGAACCTGGATGTTCATATTGGCTCCTACATATTCTACGAAGATCTTTTATCGGTCAAAACCGCATAACAACATACGTTGTTCCTTTTGTCATCGGTATGTTACTTGCCCGAGATTCGATCGTCGGTATCTCCATACCTAGTTCAATCTCGTTACCGGCAAGTCTCTTTACTCGTTCCGTAACACATCATCTCGTGACTAACTCATTAGTCTTTTGCTTGCAAGGCTTATTGTGATGTGTGTTACCGAGAGGGCCCAGAGATACCTCTCCGACACTCGGAGTGACAAATCCTAATCTTGATCTATGCCAACACCACGAATATTTTCGGAGACACCTGTAGAGCATCTTTATGATCACCCAGTTACGTTGTGACGTTTGATAGCACACAAGGTGTTCCTACGGTATTCGGGAGTTGCATAATCTCATAGTCATAGGAACATGTATAAGTCATGAAGAAAGCAATAGCAGTAAAACTAAACGATCATAGTGCTATGCTAACGGATGGGTCTTGTCCATCACATCATTCTCCTAATGATGTGATCCCGTTGATCAAATGACAACTCATGTCTATGGCTAGGAAACATAACCATCTTTGATCAATGAGCTAGTCTAGTAGAGGCATACTAGGGACATACTGTTTTGTCTATGTATTCACACATGTACTAAGTTTCCGGTTAATACAATTCTAGCATGAATAATAAACATTTATCATGATATAAGGAAATATAAATAACAACTTTATTATTGCCTCTAGGGCATATTTCCTTCAAGGACCCCAAGTAGGATTCAACCTACTTGGGGCGCCTCCTTGGCTACTCCTCCCTCCCCCACCTATATATATGTGTGAGGGGGCGCCACACATAACCACGACAATCTCTTAGCCGTGTGCGGCGCCCCCCTCCACCGTTTACACCCTCGGTCATATTTTCACAGTGCTTAGGCGAAGCCCTGCAAAGATAGCATCACCATCGCCATCACCACGCCGTCGTGCCGTCGGAACTCATCCACTACCTCGCCGTCTTGCTGGATCAAGAAGGTGTGGACATCACGGAGCTGAATGTGTGCTAAACGCGGAGGTGCCATATGTTCGGTACTCGATCAGTTGGATCGCGAAGAAGTTTGACTACATCAACCGTGTTACTAAATGCTTCTGCTTACGGTCTACGAGGGTACGTAGACACAATCTCCCCTCTCGTTGCTATGCATCTCCATGGACAGATCTTGCGTGCGCGTATTTTTTGCATGCAATGTTTCCCAACAATGACCGTGGCATGCTCCGCATCACAACATGAGTAATACATATCACATATGTACGAAGTAGGGTTTTACTTCCTTCATGAGGGCTTGAACCTAGGTAAATCATTCGTATCATGTGCACACAATCTGATCCTCTATGCGTGCTACCCCACGATTATAATCCACTGGTAAGCAAGTCGATGGACTGCCGGAATTCATACTGACACCCATCCATGCCGTCATCTTCGCAACCGAAGAACTACCCGCCGACGCAGGCACAGGAACAAACATAGATAGGAGGTCGATGGCCGCTAATTGACGCCTCATGCAGAAGAGGGAAGGGGACATTAGAGTCTTCGCCAACTGACTGTGGTCCACGCCCCCGCCGTCACTCAATGGTTGTGGATGTCGCCGCTGACGGGGCAAGGAATGGCGGTGCGGTGATTGAGCGGCTATCAGTGAGACCAAAGCGCCGGTGAGAGATTGTGGTAAATTTTGTTTGGGTTGTGAGGGGAGCGAGTGTTGGGAGTTAAGGTGGATTCAAGAATCCCCCTCATGTCCCGCGCTTCCCCGATGATGCAGGCGAGACACACATGTGGCTATGAAAAAAAGACTGATTATTCCGTTTCCAGCGAACGAGACCCAATGGCGCTTTGAGATTCGTGATGGTGAGAAAACCGATGCAACTTAGGCAACCAAACATACCAAATTTGTGTCGCCACATGTGCTTTGGCAGAATGCAGCCTACATGCAAAAAGAATATATTTGTATTATTTTTTGAAAATAATATATTTGTATTTGATCACTTTCTTGAGAGAGTTTTACTTAATGATTTTCATTCAACTTTGCTTATGTACATGGATACAGGAAAGAGACAAAGTTTCCTTTTCCCTTTGTGCGAGAAAAAAAGGACAAAGCTTCCCCTGCATGCCTGAGGACCAAGGGTGCTGCCGATGTTTAGAGCATCTACAGTCTGACGTAAAATATGGCCCCTCAAACGTCTGCAGACATGCCCAGGTGTATTCGCGGACACTGACCGAGCACGCTTCAAATTTCACGAGTTACATCTAGACACTTTATACAACATTCTTAAATCCATACAAAGACATGCAAACAAATTAAACCTACATACTACATTGATCACCTAGCTACTCCTCGTCGGATATGTCGATGATCCCCGTGCCCGGCTCTAGCAGCATGGGCGGCACCTGCAGCTTTCGCTCCTCCGCCGCTGCCGGCTGCTCCGCTCCGGCCTCCTCCTCCTATATCTCCCCGCCGAGTTTGAGGAAGAGCGCGCCAGACGCCGTCTGCTCCTTGCGGAGGAACGCCCGGTTGGCATCCACATAGGCCTCATCCTGGATGGACTCCTCAATGGCATGTTGCTCCACCATCTTCTTCGATTGGGCGACGATGAACTCTGCCTCCGCCTGCTCCATGTCGAAGCCCGACAGCTCCGACTCCGGCTGCTCCAACTCCTCCACCTCCATCGGAGCCAGCTCCTCTCCCACTTTTTCTCCCGGCTGCTCCTCCTCCTCCGGCCCCGGTGAGTCTGGAGGCAGCCCGACATCGATGCGGGCGACGTGCTACTTGTCTCGCTCAGTTCTCCCGCTTGAAATTGTAACGGCACTCGGCGTGAGCATTGCGTAGTAGGCAATCTTCCTCCGGACCATGGCAGAGCGCCGGAGCGTGGGCAGAGTGCCAGAGCGGGAGAGGGAGGAGGTGGGTGGGCTTAGACTGGCCGCACAGAGAGAGGGGGAGGTGGATGGGCTTGGGTTGCGCGACACCGGCCGCCTTAAATAGCTGGAATATTTCTCGGGAGGCGAGCCGGATCGGCGCCACACGGTGTTCACACTGCGGCGTCCGTTAGATCGCTGGGTTTCCGAGCATTTCCACGTGGGACCACACCGTCAGTCCGATGTGGCGGGCGAGCTAGGTGCTCCCATATCCGCTCCATATTTAGGCTGGATATAAGGTGTGACGGTCAGCCCAGAAGTTTGATGCCCATTTAATGAGCCCATCTAGATTGAAAAATCATGACTGGTCAGTGACCGGGCAGCCCGCCCAAATGTACCAGGAGGGTTTGAGACGCCCGGTTGAAGATGCGCTTACACGAGAGGAGTGGACTCTTCCGATTTAGGGTCCATAGTGGTTGGAGGCTGCATTGCCTCTAAGCTGGGATCTACATTGTTGGCTCTAAGATTAGTCAAAAATGCTGCAATATATGACATTTGAGTGCAGTCTCTAGAGCGGCCCCACAAAAACAATAATCAAGTTGGTATATGATTCACTTTTCAGTTGGGAGACTTAACAAAGTGGATGACATGTAGGGACATATGAGTATTTTAATTGAAACAAAAGCTTTGAGACAACTTCTTAGCTTAGAGGAAATGCTAAGGATTTTTTTATTAGAGGAAACTTCATGTAATGTATAGGGACAACCTCTGAATGTTTAGAGGCAGGTAGCTATAGAGGCAAAAGAAAAGTGCACACTGCCGATGCTGGCTATAACCTGCCACATCATCTATAAAGCCTTCACACATAGTAAGCTGGCTTTTAGGTTGGCTCTAAGACTGGCCCTAATAATGACATGGACATTTAATATTTGCATGTGCATATCACCTGCTGTGATCCAATACAAACAATATCTTTGTGGCCATTTCAATCAGCATATATCTGTCATTCATGCCAACAGGATATACCAAAAGAAACTGATCAACATCTTTGTTCAATAAAACTGACCCGGAAAAACCAAGCAACAAACAAGTGCACATATATAGACGCAGAAAAACAGACCCAGGGGGATATATACCATTCATGCCAATAGAACAGACCCAAAAAATCTGATTAATAAACAAGTAACAAACATGTGCACATAGCACCATGACACCACAACTGAACATTGCTTGAGTCTTTCCAAGGAAGCATTAACCAAACATAGAACTAAATAAAACGCCCGACAAACAATCCGTTAGTTTTAGTCTTGACGACGACGATCAACAAACTGATAGCGCATAACACCTTAGTCAGTTTTACCAAATAGCTTCTCCCTGAAACACTTCAATGCCAACGCGTGCTACGATCTCACATCTTCAGACATCCTAGTTGTGCCTTGCATCATCAACGAGCGGTATGTTTCTAGCATGACTGGCTCCTTGTGACCTTTTAGTGCAAGGCGTGCAAGCTTCCGAGCCTCAAGATTGTGAAAGGCTTTGCGTGTTGTTACATAAACCAAGGAACCCACCAAATGGGTGAGAATCCACTCCCCACCGAGAAAATACTAGTTGATCAAGCAATCGACTTCATATTACAACATGGTTTAATAAATAAAAAACAAATCACATTTAATCAAAGAACATTTCTGTAGATATGAACTATTAGAACATACTATAGTACAGATCATACAAACACACACAGACTAGTTATCACATTATAATAAGCTAAGTGCTACATTCTTCTTACATAAGAATGTTGGAAATCATTATACATAACTGTACCACAAAACGTTATTTCTCTTTGGATATTTTAAGGTTCCCAGTTATATGAACATTATTTAATTCATTAGAGGAAGTTCTAAATGTTCAGAGTTTCAGATAAGATGGATACACTTATTTTCTGTTTCTGTCATATCCATTTAAATTACAACAGCTGAGCATCATATCAAATACATATGGTTATCAATAGGTAGTAATACTTTATGGACTCATATGATAGAAAAACGCTTGCTGCATATCATGCAAATATCTGACAGTTTGACACCAACAATGACCATCTGAATGTTCCGAGTTCAGATAAGTAGGGAAAGAAATATAAGCTGGAAAGCGTTGCATGACAGTACTAACTTACGAGAGATGCATAAAACAGTTGAACAAATGTATCAAATAGAAAGCTAGCATGGCAAGACCGAACTAGTTAACAGGGGGAACACATACCATGCTTCTGGATTCAAATCGTCAATATCCTTGTACCACAGGGGGAGCCAGCATGGTGTAGAGTCCGCCGCTGCATGAACGGCGGAACGAACTGAGGCAGCGACGACGGGCGAGCGTCGGCGCACGCATCCTTTTGGACTGCTGACATCTCGTTGATGCGGCGCCGCCAACTGTTCTAGGGTTCGGGAGGGGTGGCGATTTGGGGAAAGCTGGAGGCAATTTGGCGCTCATCAAGCGATTTGGAGCGAGACAATGATTGATTTCGCGCGCGGAGCTGGAAGAAGAAGCGCACGAGACAAGGGAGACGCATGGGATCAGAAGCGGCGACGCTATCGCTCGCATCAGGTTGCAAGCAGGCGAAAAGTTCTCGTGTTCTGTGTCTTAACCCGATGACTCACGAAGAGCCCGCTTCTTCTCTCCTTTCTTTTTTCTTTCTCCAACTCAGATCTCTGCTGATGTGGACTCCCTTACAGCGTGCTGAATAGGATTATCCTACTTGCTCTTAGAGCAAGTACAATAGAGCCGAGTCAGCGGGCTATAAGGAATAAACTAGTATATTTCTACTTAGTTGAAGGAAAGAAAAAAGAAGAAAGAAAGCAAGCGGACTCTTCGTGAAGAGCCAGCTTTAGCACGTACTCGTAGCACTTTGTGAGAATGAAAGATGGGTCATATAATAAAAAAGTAGTACACTCTTTTGATCTACTCCCTCCGTTTCAAATTACTCGTCCTGGTTTTAGTTCAGAGTAATTTGGAATAGAGAGAATATTATTGTACATATTGACTTATAAGATAATCTGTAGATGGAGTAATCAGCAGCTGGCTATACTTATTAACCACATGCTCGGCTGAAAACGGAGCAGTGGAGTGCGGGACAAGAACGTCTGGTTGTCCGAGCCGGGGGATGGACGCTTGGCTCCTCTTCCAACTCCCCGCTTCCTCTTCTCGCGTCCCTTGTTCCCCACTCCACTCCTCTCCCTCCTCTCCACCTCGCGTCTCTTAATCTGATGCCGGGACGTCGGGCGTGATGGCTGCGGCGGGAGCGGGAGCGGGCGGTGGCGGGGAGGGGTCCTCCTCGCCGACCGGCCTGACGATCGGGTCCCACTACGGGACCACTGAAGGTCAGGACCACTTGCTGTCATAATAGTTTTTTTTAACCTGGAATAATAGGTTTTGCTCCATGAGGAGGGTGTGCGTGTTGAAGATTAGTTGCGGTTAGGGGGCGGAGTCGGGGTAAGCCATGTTAGGTTGTAGTCCTGGCATTGCTGCGACATTTGTTTCCGTCCAGCCGCGTGGCGCGGGGTTGATTTGAGATCGTTGCTTCCTGTTGTGTCGGCTGTTTTTTTTTTAAATCCCTGTCTTTGGCTTCAATGCTGTTACATTTATTTTTTATCCGCGTGTCTTTTCTATGCGTGTCTTTTTGGTGAAAAGTGGAGTATGTGTTTGGGGAAGATGGTGTCCAGCGTCCGGGAGAGGTTGGGGGATTTTCAGCTAGTTTTTCATTTTGGAAACACAAGGGAGTGGTGAAACGCGTTTGGATTAGAGTTGCAGTCGAAATTGTGAGAATCAGGGGACAAGCAGAGAGATGTACTTGACTTTTGGCATAAAGGTTGACAATTTTGGTGGAATTGCTTTCGTCCCCACTAGGATTCGCGGTACAGTTTGCTTTTTCTGCAGTCTCGTGAGGTGGTGGCCGTAATTTACCATTTCATGAATCACGAGGCACTTCAAATGAGAATAGCCTGGGGTTGTACTCTGTCAGAATGGTGTTTGGTCTTGTCTTTCCGGAACAGTGAAGATACTGGGATTAATTTGTTCGTAATATTCTCCTGCCTCGTATTAATAGCTCCATTTCACTTCGTCATCCCTTTTGTGTTTGCTTTCAGTATTAGCGTGCTCGCTATTTGGATGGTCAGCACTGCTTTCTTGGAATGACAAGTTCCATCGTATTATCTGTGTTTCATCACCAATTAGTTTAAGCTCTAATCAGGTTCAGTAAGGTGTAGACAAGTATCAGAGAAATCTGGGTCTTCTGTTGGAACTGGAAGAAATCATTTTCTTTTGGTCTTGCAGCTGATGAAATTTGTTTGATGTTTCTCATCATCTTGAAAAAAGGGCAATATCTAATGTGATTGATTATTCATCCCTTTTGCACTACTCCACATTATTGGCTCCCTGCTCTTTTCTTGTCACAATAGCTGTTTTTGGCGTTCTTCTTTTAATACACTTTGACAAGCATTTAGGTACATGTTCGGGAAAGAAAGTACCCACGCTAATAATTGAAAGTACTTATTGCAATGTGGTACCTCACCCTTTTCCAGAAAAGTTCTATTTTGCACAGAAGCAACTAAAATTCAGTGCACTTCTAACTTGACTCTTGCTAGGGGATCCTGTACAAAAATGATGAAGTAATGTGAACTTTTACTTTGCTTGGAATTGGATTGCAACAACCAAAATTAATCTCAGAAAGTGTGCAGGCTCAGTTGCTTTACTGCTGAACCTTTCAGCACATGAATGTAAATCTTCTAGACCACTTTGTATGGATTGAATTGGTGGGTGATCTGAAGTCAAGTATGATACCGGATTTGGATTTGCAGATATGAGATTAAGCATTCCTGATGAGGAACAATAGATGAGGAACATGAAAATATAATCATATGTCAAATCTGTTTGGCTACTTCTAGATACTTCTGTTGTGGTCTAGTATTTCTTTTCTTTTCTTTATCCTACCTACTGTTTTCTAGAGTCTTCTAGTTGTGAGTAGCTATGAGTAGAATGGTGAACCTTGAATAATGTTTCTAGAGTATTCCAGCTATAAGTAGAAGTATGTGAAGGCTTCCCAAAGCCCTATAAATAGAGGTCCTCACCTCTAATTTGCAGGCAGACTATGTACCCATTACCTATAATAGAACTTGTTGTTCTTATCTAAGATCTTGGAGTAGATCTTGTGCCCTAGGAGTTCTGGATTGAACTCTTGCTGCCCTATCGGCCTACATTCGCCTCTAGAGCGATATTTAGCACAGCATGTTGAAGCTGTTCCTTCAACACTTGTGCTGTTCACTTTGTAGCAGCAAGGTGGAGTTGCTCCTCCACGACCTTTGTGCTGCTTCAGGTGGTATCAGAGCCTCGTTGACCCATACTAATTCTTGCTGTTCTCTTCGAGAGCAAGCTGCAGCAAGCAATGGAGCAATTGGAGAAGAGGATGGATGCTGCAGAACAACAAATCAAAGAGTTGCGTGAAGATCTTAATCGGAGATTTGACCAACTGGTTGAGATGATAAGAAAGGGTATCCCCCCCTGCTGTCAATGAAGGAGATTCATCTAAAGAAGAAGCTGTTCAACAAAGAAGGAGAGGTAATCTTGGAGCAAGACCGCCACAACAACGTGCTGTTCAACGTGCTTCAAGAAGGCCAATTTATGTTGAAGCTTCTGAAGGTGAAGAATATGATGATGCCCTTGAAGAACCAGATCTCTACGCATATCGGAGAGTACCCAACCCTACATATGCAAGAGATACATACAAGGTGAAAGCTGAGATCCCAACTTTTAATGGAAATGTTGATATTGAAGGGTGCCTAGATTGGTTATATGAAGTAGAGACTTTCTTTGAGGTCATGGAGGTTCCGGAAGATCGTAGAGTTCCTTTGGTCGCATACAAGCTGAAAGGAGGAGCCGGTGCATGGTGGCATCACGTTCAAGAAGAGCGCAGGCTGAGAGGAGAACCTCGAGTGAGAACTTGGCGGCAAATGAAAAGTCTCTTGAAAGGGAGATTTTTGCCCGCTAATTATGACCAGATCCTATTTATCCAATTTCAAAATTGTGCTCAAGGAAATAGGACTTTCAGATTACATGGAGGAGTTTCTAAGGCTACAAGTGAGGTGCAACCTTGCTGAAACTGAAGATCAACAAGTTGCAATGTACATCAATGGTCTCAATGATGCTATTCAAGATCGATTGATGATGCAACAAATCTGGTCCATTGATCAAGCACAAGCTCTAGCCTTAAAGGCCAAGAGATTTGTGAGGACAAGAAAGGCAACTAAAGCTCCATATCATCTATATCCTCATACCGAAGGCTCGTCTAGGAGTCAGCCTAATAGAGCGGAAGAAAAGACGGCTCCATCAAAGACAAAACGACCCATCCAGAAGCAAACTAGAGGCAAGGGCAAGTCCAATGAAGGCCCAAAATGCTATAAATGTGGTGAAGAGGGACACATATCCAGCGGCTGCCCACTAAGGAAATTTGTTAACACAACTATCCATGATGGTGAAGGCGATGAGGAAAAATACGAATCTGAAGATGTAGAGAGACAAGAGGTTTGTCAAGAAGAAGGTGAAGAGGTGGTATGTGTGATTCAGAGTCTCCTATGTTCCACACCACAACCTGACAACACTCAACGGAAGAAAATATTTGAGAGCAAATGCACGGTGAATGGCAAGGTATGCAAATTAGTGATTGATAGTTGTAGTTGCGAGAATCTTATATCCCAGAAGTTGCTGAACCATTTAAAGCTTGATATTCATGATCATCCAAACCCCTACACTATTGGGTGGATCAAGAAAGGAGTGAATATGAGGATCACCAAACAATGCAATCTGCCACTTTCTTTGGGCAAGCATTATCGCTCAAATGTGTTGTGTGATGTGGTTGACATGGATGCCAGCCATGTTCTTGGGAGACCTTGGCAATTTGATGTGGATACTACACACAAGGGCAAGGAAAATTCTTACTCTTTCATTTGGAACAAGAGAAAGATCATTATCTTACCAAACAAAACCGAAGGTAATACCTCTAAGGAGGAGGGGAAAACTATGCTAACTATCTCCCATACCTCTCATGAGTTTATGGGAGACCTGAAGGAGGCAGATTTGTGTCTTGCACTCGTTGTAAAAGGAGAAGAGCACCTGACTGTTGAAATTCCAGCAAAGGTACGTGGTTTATTGGCAGAATTTCAGAACATACTTGGAGAGCCACAAGGCTTGCCACCGATGAGAGAAATTCAACATAGAATTGACTTAATTCTGGGAGCAAGTCTTCCTAATCTTCCACACTATCGAATGAGCCCAAAGGAGCATGATATATTGAAGGAGAAAGTGGAGGAATTGCTGCAAAAGTGTCACATTCGAGAAAGTATTAGCCCATGTGCTGTACCAGCCGTGCTCGCGCCTAAGAGAGATGGATCTTGGCGCATGTGTACGGACAATAGAGCCATTAACAAGATCAATAAGGTATAGATTCCCTATTCCCCGTCTGGATGATATGTTGGATCAACTTAGTGGAGTAAGAGTGTTCATCAAGCTGGATTTAAGAAGTGGATATCATCAAATCCGTATCAGACCCGGGGATGAATGGAAAACCGCCTTCAAGACAAAGGAAGGGTTGTTTGAATGGCTAGTCATGTCATTCGGACTCTCAAATGCACCAAGTACCTTTATGCGCTTAATGAATCAAGTCCTTCGACCCTTCTTGTCCCACTTTGTTGTGGTCTATTTCGATTACATCATGATCTATGGCAAGGATGATGATGAACACTTTGACCACATTCGGAAGGTGCTAGAAGTACTAAGGGAAAATGAGCTCTACGTCAACTTGAAGAAATGTGTTTTCCTGCAAACACAACTTCTTTTCCTAGGATTCGTCGTAACATGTGACGGTATTCGTGTTGATGATTCTAAGGTTGAAGCAATTCGAGAATGGCCAACTCCGAAGACCGTTTTTTCATGGCCTTGCAACTTTCTATAGGCGATTTGTGAAGAATTTCAGCACTATCATGACACCAATTACCGAGTGTTTGAAGAAAGGAAAGTTGCAATGGATAGAAGCAGTTGAAGCTAGTTTCAATGAGATTAAACAAAAACTATCACAAGCTCCTGTCTTCGTGCTACCTGATTTCAACAGGACTTTTGAGTTGGAGTGTGATGCAAGTGGAGTAGGCATTGGAGCTGTCCTATCTCAAGAAAGGAAGCCAATTGCTTTCTTTATTGAGAAGTTAAGTGAAGCTAGACAGAAATGGAGTACCAATCAGCAAGAATTATATGCCGTTTTCAGAGCGTTGAAAACTTGGGAAGTCTATTTGCTGCCTAAAGAGTTCATTGTTTATAGCTACCATCAATCCTTGAAGCATTTTAGAAATCAAAAGCATGCTGACCGCATGCTAGCAAGATGGGCAGCATATCTAGAGAGATTTAACTATCTCATCGTGCATAAATCTAGAATAACTAACAGAGTGGCCGATGCTTTGAGTCGTCGTGCATGCCTCTTGACTTCTTTTGAAGCTGAACTTCCGGGCATGGATCAAATAAAGGAGTTGTATGAGGGTAACGAAGACTTTGGCCATGTTTGGGTAAAGCACGCAAGGGGCCAACCATTAGGTGATGACTATTTGATGCAAGATGGATATCTCTTAAAAAATGATCGTTTGTGCATTCCAAGAAGTTCTCTACGTGACAAGCTGGTTAGAGAGCTCCATTCAAGTGATCTTAGTGGCCATGTTGGACGGGACAAGACTATCTCTAGCCTGGAAGCTCGCTACTTTTGGCCACAACTAAAAAGAGATGTTGGAAAGTTTGTTCAGCGATGCCCTATATGTCAAACCTGCAAAGGCCAAGTCCAGAAAACAGGGTTATACATGCCTTTGCCTGTTCCCGTCGCTCCATGGGAGGACATCTCTATGGACTTTGTCTTGGGCTTGTCAAGAACAAGACGAGGAAGTGATGCTGTATTTGTGGTCGTGGATAGATTCTCTAAGATGGCTCATTTCATCCCATGCCGCAAGACAACGGATGCTCATCATGTGGCAAACCTATTCTTTCGAGAAGTGGTCAGACTTCATGGAGTACCAAGGTCCATCGTTTTAGACCGGGATAGCAAGTTTCTTGTTGCATTTTGGCTCACTTTGTGGAAGCAATTCAACACTGAATTGAAATTTTCTAGCACTGCTCATCCACAAACAGATGGACAAACGGAAGTGGTGAACAAGTTTTTGGGTAATCTGATCCGTTGCATTTGTGGAGAAAGAAAGGGACAATGGGACTTGGCCCTATCTCTTGCAGAGTTCTCTTACAATAACTCCAATCATAGATCCACAAGAAGGAGCCCCTTTTCCATTGTCTACACTAAAGTTCCAACACATGTGGTGGACCTGGTGAAGCTACCATCAAGGGGAAACTCAAAATCAGCATTGTCCTTTGCTGATAATTACACTGGGTTATTTGAAGAGATTCGTGGTGTTTTGGAAGCACAAAATCAGAAATATAAACAACTTGCTGATTGCAAAAGGAGGCCAAAATCATTCCAAGTTGGTGATAACGTGATGGTCTACCTCCGAAAAGAGAGGCTGCCTTTAGATGTTAAGGGGAAGCTTAGGCAGCGAAGGTATGTGCCTTTCTCTATCATGAGGAAGATAAATGATAATGCTTATGTATATGAGGAAGATAAATGATAATGCTTATGTGATAGATCTTCCAAGCGATATGGGTATCTCCAACACTTTCAATGTTGCGGACTTGACTCTTTACCATCCAGAAGAAGCGCTCTATGAAGATAACTCGAGGGCGAGTTCCAAACAACCAGGGGAGAATGATGAGAAACAATAGACGAGGAACATGAAAATATAATCATATGTCAAATCTCTTTGCCTACTTCTAGATACTTCTGTTGTGGTCTAGTATTTCTTTTCTTTTCTTTATCCTACCTATTGTTTTCTAGAGTCTTCTAGTTGTGAGTAGCTATGAGTAGAATGGTGAACCTTAAATAATGTTTCTAGAGTATTCCAGCTATAAGTAGAAGTATGTGAAGGCTTCCCAAAGCCCTATAAGTAGAGGTCCTCACCTCTACTTTGTAGGCAGACTATGTACCCACTACTTATAATAGAACTTGTTGTTCTTATCTAAAGATCTTGGAGTAGATCTTGTGCCCTAGGAGTTCTGGATCGAACTCTTGCTGCCCTATCGGCCTACATTCGCCTCTAGAGCGATATCTAGCACATCACGTTGAAGCTGTTCCTTCAACACTTGTGTTGTTCACTTTGTAGCAGCAAGGTGGAGTTGCTCCTCCACGACCTTTGTGCTGCTTCAATTCCGTGTTATCTCGAGTATAAAATGCGTGCATTACTGTTGTCTTAGCCTTACTCTGGTTGTGTGAATGGACTGCTGACACTATTTCTCAATGATGTTGCAGAGGCAATGTGGCAAATGACTTTAGGAGGTGGAGGAGTGTCTATGGAACCTGGTCCATACCCTGAGCGTAAAGGAGAGCCTGATTGCAGTTACTACATGAGGACTGGACTTTGTAGGTTCGGGGTAACCTGCAAATTCAATCACCCCGCAAATAGGAAGCTGGTACCTGACCTATGCATCATGTGCAATTTATTGTCATTCAGTAATCATATTGCAGACTCTGAAACCTATCACTTTGAACTTTTAAGATTTTGCCACATCATTACTTTCCATGTTCTCTGGCCCTTTTAGCAGTCTTTGTATCCATCACTTTGTGTTAATAGTGTTTGTATAATAAGGAAGTAAATAGTTCAACTTGGATAGTTCATGTGTAATTAAATTGGATAAGCTCTAGTTATAACTTTTTTCTACACGAGAAGGTTCTCAAAATGTAATGAAGTTGAACCCAAACACTGAGAGGTAGATGTGAAAAAATTGTAAGGAGACGACATGCTGGAATCTTTATGTATATATTATTCACTTCAATAAAATAAAGTGTGAGAATTTGGTCCTGGAAATTGTACCAATGTTTTACTTTGTACTTCCTCCGTTCCTAAATATAAGTATTTTTAGAGATTCCAGTACAAACTACATACAGATGTATATAGACATATTTTAGAGTGTAGATTCACTCATTTTGCTCCGTATGTAGTCCACAGTGGAAAAAGACTTATATTTAGGAACGGAAGGAGTATATAGCTTTGAATGAACTTTGTTTCATCCTCCCTTTTTCCATATTTTGTTTTTTTGGTGAATGCATATTTGGATCTAAGATCTGTCGTTCTATATGCTACAAAAAACAAGTTATAAAGAGAACATCTACTTTGACTAGCCATTGGTTACTTCCATAATTTATATCATTTAGCAAGGTGATGTTGATGTAATGAGTTCAAGACCATATATTTTGTGATCCACAAACTTGAACACCATCTCGACCCCTCTTTACAGTGCGGCTTTTGACTCTAATAACCGAATTCTTCGAAAAATATAAAAACGCCAGAACCTTTTCCCTTTTTGATTGCGGGGTCTATCACGTCCATATGTGATTTATTGGGACTATGAATCTTTAGATCAGTTGATGAAACATGTCCCCACTAATCACATGTCATCAACATCCAAACCCAATTAGGGGCTTAGATGTCCTTTCAATTCTCCTCTTTGGTTTAAAAAAAAAATTCTCCTCCTCTTTGGTGGTTGATGACAATATGATGAGTGGATAGAGTAAAGATATTCAACAAATATAACCAAGGGTGTCGGGGGGATGGCCCCCGGGCAGGCAACGGAACCCGAATTTCTTTCAAAAACATCAGGCAGGCGAAGCCCCTCAACCCGGCCCGCCTCGAGCCGGCTACCCGGCGCGACCCGGCCAGCCGGCTAGCGCATGTTGGCCGTTCACAAAAAGTCAAACCTCGGCGACAAGCAAGCATGTCTACATTGCTCCCTCCCTTACGCCGGCCCCGGTGGGCGCGGCAGCCATCTGCCTTAACCCTACAGGCATTCTGACTAGGAAGCGTCCTAGCTCGCATGTTCGTCACCAAGGTACTCTTCATTATATCCTGTTCTTTCGTGCCTGGCCAATAAAATAACCAGTGGCAAGCCAATGAGTACTTTGAATGTACTCGCAAGCAACCCATATTTTGGAACAAGGTATGACAATGCATGATAGCACTAAGTGGGATTTTTTTTGCAGAAAGCTATTTTTGTGTGCAATGACATGTCCTAACAACTTGTAAAGTATGCATCATAAGAATTCAGATATCCGTGTGAACAGGTTACAGATATCAACATAAACAGAGTTTGGATCAACTCCAACTTAATCGACATGTCGAGTCATTCGACTCGACTCAAGTAGTCTTCTCCACACAACCACACACACACACACACACACCGGGTTTCATAAACAATGGATGTAGCCCAAGGGCGGTTATCCAACTGTCGTTAACCATGGACACAGCTATTCGAATAGTTTTACACTTTGCAGAGGTTGCACACTTTACCCATAAGATCCGGGAACCTTTCGTGTCATCCACGACCCGCGGTACCTCAAGTACCCGGGGTAAGCACCCGATCACTACCTTTCCCTAGACGCCACCAACATGGAGTCCACTCGATTGATATCAAATCCCCCGTGCAACAATCGTGCTCACATGTTTAATTCTGTGGAGCCACGCTCCCATATTCAACACATAGCACAAGCACAGGGCTACCAACGGTGTGTCCGGTGCCTTGTGAAAACAGTCATGGCAGTCTATCCAAGCACGACCCCGTCCCCGAGAGTGACCACGCCACTCCCGTTACTAGTAATGCGTCCTCCATGCTAGCGCGGACTAGGTAATCAATAATGCCCTTTCCCATATAAGGGTAGAGTGGCTGCGCATGTAAGGTTGGAGTAACGGTCGCAACTTAAACCAATCCGTTTTCGAAAACAACACACTCATTTGCCTCGGCACACCACTTCGTCATCAAGTGGTTACTTAGCTCAACATCTCCCTCAGGCATTAGTGGCACCCGACGGGGTTTTCAAAAGTCTTCGAAAATATTTTTGTCTCCATCACCATGCATACACCCGTCCCTTTTGTGTAGCAACTACTTTAGCACCCTATCTACTCCCACCCACATAACCCTCATAGGAGGGTAGGATCATGCACAATGCAAGTATCAACAAGGAAGTAACGGAGGCAACCCACCAAATGGTTACCACGGTTACCACCTCACCATGATTCCGATTCAACGATAATAAAGTGCTATATGACATGCATAAAAAGGGTTTCATAGACATGGTCAAGGGGCTGCTTGCCTGTCTCAACCAAGTCTTCGAGGTCTTCAAATTCTTCTGGTCCAACTCCTTCGCCAACTTCGTAATCTAACGTCGCAAAGTAATGGGCACAAAATAAGACAATAACACAAACAGAAAAATAAAAGTGCTTATAAAAATGTCAACTTATTTTTGTTAAATAATAGGGTGAAAACTAAGAATGCAAAAATTCTTAGTTTTGGATTTGGAGTTATGGATTAAGAGAAATGGATTTTCAGAGATGGTTTTAATTGCTCAAATTTAAATTTAAATTTGAACAGTACAGAAAAGTGTGATGAAAAATGTTAAAGTTATACCAACAAATAGGTGCAATTTTTAGAGGAATATAGGAGTTTGAATTATTGCATTTGGATAAACATTTTAAGTTGTGAAATTTTTGTAAGATCATAGATAAAAGAAAAAGAAAACAGGCTCTGTGCAACTGGGCCGGAACGACCACAATGCAACTGGCCCATAGAAGAATCAGCCCGCGCACATGGGCCACGTTGAAGGTGTATTTTGCAAAATACGCCTCCACTTAACCCTGAAACGGTACGTGCGTGCCGGACGCGAGGCTGACGATCGGGGCCCGCGGCCGTCGTCGTCTACCTCCGTCCAGGAACGGCGGCGAGCTCGCCGGCGATGATGTGGGGCACAGCTGGAGGTGGGAGTTGTACCGTTGAGCTCAGGAAGGTGTCACCTTTCTGGTGGTGCTGGAGCTGGTTGCCGGAGATGCCTGGTTCGCCGGCGGCGAGGAGGCAGGGCGGCGGCGCGTCGGGAGGTGCTTGATTTGCTCGCTTCGAGCTGTAATAGAAGCGGGAGAAGGAGGGGAATGGGGCACCGGAGAGGGGCTGTATCGCGAGATCGCCGGACGACCGAGGCGGCGGAGCTCGAGCTCGATCTCGAGCTCCGGCGGCTCTGGGGAGGACCCGGTGGTGGAGGGGGATGATTAGGAGTGGGAGAGAGCTGGGTGCGTCGGCAGGGAGGCCAGGGGTGGCCTTATATAGCGAGCTTGAGGTTCACCCTGGACGGGGCTCATGGCCGTCCGCGGGAATGGCTCTGGAGGTCGAGGGAGTGAGCGAGAAGGGCCCAGCGGTGCTCGTGAGGGTAGTGTAGGCTACTAGGGAGGGATAGGAGAAGCAGCGCGCGCCCGAGGCGGGACCCGAGCGCGAGCAAGCAACGGCGGGCTCGGGCGACGCTTTGTTCGCGTGCGGAGCGGGCAGGCGAGAGAGAGGGAGGAAGGGTCCGACCGGCTGCCGTGTCTCGGACGCCAAGGCGGCCTCGGGAGACACAAGGGAGGCAGCCGAGGCGGTCGGGCGGCTCGGGCAGAGAGCAGCTACAGTGCTTGGCCGCACTGTAGCGTGCTCCAGAGCGCGCCTTTGGTTGGCATGGCCATTTTTTGGGTGCCTACCTCGTGGCCACAAGTGTTTAGGAGATAGAGATGGTACTAAACAAAGGGCTTGGAGCATTGGATGCTCTGGGATTTCTCTGGAGTGAGGAGGGTGAGAAAGAGAAAAATTGCTGTTGTCCAAAGGTGAAAAGTGGGGGTTTCACCCCTCAATTATTGAGCTGGGGAGGAGTGGAAGCTACTGGAGGTGGAAGATTACTTGTGTAAGTTGTGTTAAAAATTGGAGGTGAAGGGGAAGAGCTAAAAGGGTCAAAATGATGATTTTGGCAAAGTGCCAGAAGGTGTTTGATAGAGTTTTGGGCAAGCAAATGAATTCCTCTTGACATGAGAATAAACAGGATCAAATGGCTTATAGAATTGAGGTTGATCACCAAGTTTGAGTCCATTTGAAGAAAGTTGCCAATGTAACTTTGGCAAACCCTAGAAATCAACAGAAATGGGTTTGCCAAGATTTAGTCATGCAAATCTATTCTCCTTGATGCACCACTTGGTGTAGTGTCATCATTTGGAGATTTGAGCATATCCACAAAATTTGGGATCAAAAGGAGACAGTTGGCAATGTAGAGTTGCTCAAATTTGGATCTGGATAGGGATGGTTTTGGGACACTTTTGTGAACCAAAACTATTTTGATTGGAATAAAACTTTGCAAGACCATCACATTAGGCATACGTGACTTGCTAGAATTTTCTTGGATTTATTTGGCAATATTTCTAAGAAATATTGCAAATACTTGAATTATGCAGAAATGGTTTTGGAGGGTTTTGTCCATTATTTTGAACATGACCATGTGTTGAAACTCATATATATGGACAATATATGTCCACTGAGTTTCCCTAAATTTTCTTAAATATTTTTGAAATATTAAAATAATTTTAACCTATTAAAGACCATTTCTGGCCTTAAGAAAAAGCCTTTAAATAAAATAGTAAAATAGCTTTGAAAATAATATTTTTGTGGTTTTTGTGAGTCCTATATCTAATAGGAGTCAAATATACTTTTTGAAAGATTTTTATACCCTAAATTAAGTACTTGTAGTTCAAGTCTCAATTCAGGGGTTTTTGGAAAACCTAATTTAGAAAATACTTTTTGACCAAATTATTTTGTAAGAAAATATTATTCTGTCCTATACACATGGCATGATCATTGAGAAAGTTTTGGATCAAGGAGGAGTATAATAGTTGAAGGATTTATTTGATTTTTAGAGCACTTGCAAACAGCAGACAAAATCCAATCAAAGCAAAGACTAGAACACTCAAAAGTTTTTGTCAAACCACATTTTATCATGATTTATTAGCTTAATTGTTATGGCATGAAAATCAGGGTGTGACATGGCGGTCCCCCACCACGTCTACCTGAAGATGAAGATGCTAGGTCCCAAGGGCCTCATCACCGTCGTCGGCGACTACAAGAAGTCCCTGCAGTGCGCCCAAGCCGGCGACTACAAGAAGTCCCTGCAGTGCGCCCAAGTCGGCTCCAAGCCGGCCTAGTCGCTGGTCATAGCCGAGGAGCTGCGCCAGCTCGACCGGATCGTGGCGTTGGCCGGTGAGGAGTCAGCTGTGCCGACCCCGGCCTGGGAGTCGGTCGGTGAGGCCTCCTTCCAGTCGTCCAAGGACACCAATAAGGTCCCACTCAACCCGTCCGATCCGAGCTGCAGCCAGTATGTTGTCGTGGGCAAGCACCTCGGCAACAAATAGGAAGGCGAGCTCGTCGACTTCCTCCATGAGAATCGGGATATCTTCGCATGGTTTCCAAAGGACATGCCGGGTGTTCCGAGAAAGTACGCCGAGCACAAACTCCACGTCCGCAAGGACGCCAAGGCTGTCCGCCTCCGCTACGCAGCTTTTCAGAGGAGAAGCGGAGAACCATCAGTGAAGAGATCGCCCGACTTCTTGCAGCCGGCTTCATCATGGAGGTGTTCCACCTGGAGTGGCTGACCAACCTGGTCCTCGTCCTGAAGAAGAACAACACTTGGCACATGTGTATCGACTACACTAGCCTGAACAAAGCCTGCCCCAATGATCCTTTCGCCCTCTCGCGGATCCACCAGGTGATCGATTCCACGGCCACCTGCGACCTCCTGTCCTTCCTGGACGCTTACTCCAGCTACCACCAGATCAAGCTGGACCCGGACGACGCCCAGAAGACGTCCTTCATCACGTCCTTTGGGATGTATTGCTACATCACCATGTCGTTCGGCTTGAAGAACGCCGGTGCCACCTTCCAACGCTGCATGCATAAGTGCTTGCTGTCGCAACTCGGCCGCAACGTGCACGTCTACGTCGACGACATTGTGGCGAAGACTAAGCAGCACCTCATGCTCCTAGCCGGCCTCAAGGAGACCTTCGCCAATCTGCGCACGTACCAGATCAAGCTCAACCCGGAGAAGTGCGTGTTCGGCGTGCTGGACGATCAGCTACTTGGCTTCCTCGTCTCGGAGCGCGGCATTGAGGCAAACTCGGAGAAAATAAAGGCCATCGAGCGCATGTGCATGCCGGCTCGGCTGCGCGATGTCCAGAAGTTCACCGACTGCTTGGCCTCTCTCAGCCGGTTGGGCGAGAGGGCCTTGCCCCTGTATCAGATGATGAAGAAGGCGTCGTCATTCGAGTGGAACGACCATGCGGACGAGGCTTTCCGCAGTCTCAAGCACATGCTCTCCATCGCACCCGTCCTGGCCGCGCCGGCCGACCAGGAGCCACTCCTGTTTTACATCACCGCCACCTCGCGGGCGGTCAGCACGGTGCTAGTGGTTGAGCGTCCAGAAGAAGGCAAGATCCCGCCGGTCCAGTGACCCGTGTATTACTTGAGTGAAGTGCTCTCCGCCTCCAAGTAGAACTACCCCCACTACCAGAAAATGTGCTATGGCATGTACCTCACCGCCAAGAAGCTGAAGCAGTACTTCCAAGCCCACGTCGTCACCGTGGTCAGCACGGCTCCCATCGGCGAGATCATTGTGGCTGCCGGGATGCCTCCGACCGGGTGGCCAAATGGGCCATCGAGCTGGCGAGCCAGACCATCCTCTACGAGCCGCGCACGACCATCAAGTCCCAGACGTTGGCCGATTTCCTCGTCGACTAGACGGAGACCTAGTACTTGCCTCCGCCACCCGATTCGATGCATTGGCGCATGCATTTCGACGACTCCAAGATGCGAGCTGGCTTGGGAGCTGGCATCGTGCTGTCCTCTCCCAAGGGCGATCGGCTGCGGTACGCGCTCCAGATTCACTTCGCCGCCTCCAACAACGTCGCCGAGTACGAAGCTCTCATGCATGGCCTTTGGCTGGCCAAGGAGATCAGCATCCGATGCATCCTCTGCTACGGCGACTCGGACCTGGTGGTGCAGCAGTCTTTTGGGCGAATGGGACGCCCGAGACGCCAACATGGCCAGCTATCGCTTCCTCGTCCAGCATCTCTCCGACAGCTTCGACGGCTGCGATTCCTCCACGTCCCCCGCGCGGACAACGAGGTCGCCGACAAGATAGGCTCATACCGGTAAGCCATCCCACCCGGCGTCTCCCTCGAGCATTTACGAAAACCGTCCATCAAGCCGTCTCCGGAATCCGAGTCCATCTTCGTCCCGGACGACACCGCCACTCGACCCTGGAGATCCTGGCCCAAGCCCGGGGACTGCTAATCCCGGCCTGGTGGTTGTCGGCCCCACCCCAAGCTCGGGGACTACTGATCCTGGCCCGGGGGCTGCTGCCCCAGACCCCATCAGAGTAACCGTCTTCACGGTGGTGACAGCTCCGTCTTGGGCTCAGCCAATCCTGGCCTTCCTGGAGAGTGGGGCTCTCCCTATGGATGAGATCGAGACCTGGCAAGTGCAACGCCGGGCATCCGCCTACAGCATCATCAACCACGAGCTCGTCAAGCGCAACACGACTGGCGTTTTCCAGCGCCGCTTCGAGGTCCCTGGTGGCCAAAGCCTTCCGCCACGGTTTCTACTGGCCCACGGCCCTCCAAGATGGCGAGTCACTGGTCCTCAATTGTGAGAGTTGCAACACTTCAGCAAGCGCAACCAGTAGCCGGCTACAACCCTCCAGACCATCCCAATCACCCGACCCTTCGCCGTTTTGGGATTGGATATGGTGGGCCCATTCAAAACCGCTCGAGGTGGCATGACGCATTTGCTGGTGGCCGTCGACATGTTCACCAAGTGGATCGAGGCGCGTCCGATCAAGAAGCTCGACGGGCCGACAGCCGTTCGATTCGTCAAGGACATCACGGTTCGCTACGGTGTCCCGCACATCATCATCATAGACAACAGTACCAATTTCGCCAAAGCCTCGCTGGCGCAATACTGCTCCGTCACCGGCATCCGGTTCGACCTGGCCTCTACCGCTTATCCTCAGTCCAACGGCCAGGTTGAGCAGGCGAACGGCCTCATCTTGGCCGGGATCAAGCCGCGGCTCGTCGAGCCCCTCATTCGTTCACCCGGCAGTTCGCTCGATGAGCTGTCGGCCGTCGTCTGGAGTATTTGAAAGACGCCGAACCGGTCGGCCGGGTTCACCCCGTTCTTCCTCGTCTATGGAGCCGAAGCAATCATCCCGACCGATATCGAGTTAGACTCGCCCTGAGTCGCCATGTACACGAAAGTCGAAGCCAAGGAAGCCCGCGAAGACGGCGTCGACCTGCTCGAGGAGGCGTGCCTTTTGGCCCTCAGCTGACCGGCCATTTACCAGCAAAATCTATGACACTACCACAACAAGAAGATCAAGCCCCTCGCTTTCCGCAAGGGGGAACTCGTACTCTGGCTCGTCCGGCAGCAAGCCGGCCAGCACAAGTTGGCCTCCCCTTGGAAGGGCCCCTTCATTGTCAGCAAGGCCCTATGTGATCGCAATGCGTACTACCTCATCGACGCCCGCAAGCCGAACAAGCGCAAGAGAGACACGACCGGCGAAGAGACAAGCCGACCCTGGAATGCAGGACTCCGCTCGTTTTACAGTTAGCTGTATGCACGTATGCATCACTACCTTTTGAGTTTAATAAAAGCAGCAGGACCCTGGAACGACACTCGGGGGCTACCTTTCCCTATCAATTGTTATGTCTCGCACACCTTTGCGATCTTTCCCCCTCCATCGTCGGGTTGGTTCAACCGGCCCGGGGGCTCGGGGGCTAGCCGGCTTAACCGCACCCGTCACCCTCCTTGGTTCATCCTTGCGTGCCCGAGTAGCCAAGGCCCTTCCCTTCGCCCTAAGCCACAGACCGGCTCCGACTAATCGGCTGGCAAGACCCAAGGGCCAAACGCACCGGCACGCGGAAACTCGCTAAGTTGGGCTGGCCGGATCGGTCAACCCGGCACACCCGCACTAATTTGCCGCACGATCGGCTGCGCGCCGGCCGGCTTCGCCGCCCGCCGCCAGCCGGCCCAATGGGTGTTTTGCTCGCGCTCAACGTTCGAAAAAGCCTAAGTATTGCACGCCCTTCCCAAGCCGAACTCCTTGTCACAGACTAGAACCCGACTGTTCGACTAGCGGTAGGGAAGCCTGAAGAGGGGACAAGCAAGAAAAAGTTTAAGGACAAAGAGCAAAAGCGCAAACATTCGCAAAGATATTTACATACATCACCAAAAGGCCCACGCCCGGAGTTCGATACATCTCACTACACCCCCAATGGGTGGACTTGTCGCTTAACAAAGTTCAAAGAAATAAAAAAAACAGGTTGGCCTCAGGCGATGGCCGTGTCGGGTTGCGTGCTCGCCTGCTCCTCCGTGCCAGCCGCGGTCGTGGTGCCGACATCGGTCCGCTCTGGCCCCTCCGCGACGGCCTCCGGGTCTGTCGAGGCGCCGACGTCGTCCAACACGGCCTCGTCGCCCCGCGTGGGCGTTTCTTGCCGGAGCTACTGGCCGCGTCGTCAAGGGCTAGGCCGAAGTCGTCGGGCGGGAGCTCCCCGCCGTCCTCCGTCCGCTCCACCCGGAACTCATTGTGCGCGGCGAACGAGGCAGGATAGCCCGCTCGCCCGGCGATCCGGCACGTCCGTGCCTCCAAGTCAGCCTCCGCGCCCGCTCGCTGGGCCGCCAGCCGGTCCATATCCAGGGCCAGGTACCACGACACGGTGAAGCGCAACGCCAGCTTCACGCCGGCACGGGCCGCAGAGATCCGCCACGCGTGGAGCCGCGCCGGGCCGGCCTCCAGCCAGCGCATTAACCGTGTAAAGCTGTTGGGCACCATCGCGCCCGGCCAGAGGGCGGCCACCATGCTCAACCCGGTCGTGGACAGCCTCGCCATCTGCTTGTCCAAGGCTTGTAGACGGGCCTCGGCGGCGAGCATGAGCTCCGAGAAGGTCCAGGCGGCGTATGGATTGATCGTGGCGCCCGCATTCGCCTGGGTTGTCCGGTGTGCGCGCACGGCCGCATCCGCCGTATCCTGCGTCTCCGGGAAGTACCCTCGCGCTCGAAGAAAAGAAATAGTCAGCTATGTAAACGTTCGGCCGGCTCGCAACCCGGCAGAACAGATGGGGAAAGCACTTACGGAGAAGAACTTAGTCCAGATGATGCGCCTCGCACAAATACTGTTCCGCTCCAGATCCCACGCGCCGGCGCGGGTCGCAAGCTCCTTCTCGAGCTCGGCGCGCCTCTCGATGACCGTCTTCAGCTCGTTGTCCTTCGCAGCGGCCGCCTTCCCGTGCTCATCCGTCAACCGGACGAGCTCGGCCTGGTGGGCCTTCGCCGCCTTAACGGCCTCCGCCTTCAGCCGCTCCATCTCGGCCCGAAGTTGGTCGCGGTCGGCGATGGCCTGGTCGCGCTGATGGCAGGCTTCGGACAGCCGGGTCCGAAGACCCGGCACCCCGTCGGCGACAGCTGCAGGGCGATTCGGCAAGTAAGAAGACGGAAGAAAAATAAGAAATGCCTTAAGATTCGACCCAACTGCTTCACAGTTGGCCCGAATCTCGGGGGCTACACCCAGTGGGTGCGCTGACGGGGCCCCACTGGAAGCTGCGAGACGTACCTTGGGCCTGGTGCAGAGCCTCATCCCGGGCGGTGAGCCGCGCCGTGACCATGAGGCACTTCTCCAAGAGCCGGCTGCGTGAGTAGACCATCCAGATGCTGCGAAGAAGAAAATGTTAGCAGAAAAGGAAGAAAGGCCTTAAGATTCGACCCGCAGTTCGCTTGAATCTTGGGGGCTACACCCAGTGGGTGCGCTAGCGCGCCCCTCCTCCGACCGCCGCCCGCTCGGCCTGGGGTGGCTCGTCCACAGCGATCTCGACGTCGTCGGAGTCGCTGTCGACCACCTCCACCAGCTCGCGCGGGTCGCGCCCCTGCTCCGTCTAGGGCTCGACGACGGTTTCGGCCGACGCCAGACCCTCCGCCATCTTCGGCCAGGCCGGGTTCTCCGTGGCCCGCGATCTCGCACCGGCAGCCCTCGCCCACACTTGGGCCGAGGCCTCCCCCGCCGCCTTCTCGGCTGCCGCCAGCTCCGCTTCGGCCGCGTTACAGTCCCGCCAAGCGACGCGCTGGGTGTTGGCCGGGTCCATGCCGAGGTCCACCTCGGGCTGGCTTTCCTCCCGGTCGATGGCACTGCTCCAAGTCCTCCGGAAGGCGACGTCGTTCCCGGCCGCGCCCGCGGTGGCTGCCAGCGCCAAGTCTAGGGGCGTCCTGCAAACCGCGAGGATATCATAAGAAGAATGCGACCAAGCACCAAATGGAAATCAACAAAAGACACTTAGCGGATCGCCGTCGGGATGGCTCGTCTGGGCGGCGCGGCCGCGGTGGCCCGGCGCGCCTTCTTGGCGATGGTCTTGCCGCGAGGCGGCGGTGCTCTCGCCGCGCGCTTCGGGGCCGGCCTCGCCGCCACCTGGTCCTTCCCGTGCGGCCGGTTTCCAGCAGCCGGCCCGCAGGACGGACCGGTCTCGGTCGCCTTCCTCAACCGCCATGGGTTGTCGGCGCTGTCATCTCCTCCCGTCGGTGCAACTGTGATAGAGGCAAAGGTGTCCCGTCTTTCGATGAGATGGTGGCTATCGTTTTGGAAGAAGTCGACTTTGACGATCCGGCTACGAACGTGCGAGGACGTCGCGCCTTAGCAATCCCTAAACCAACCCCGAGAGGTTATTGACCACGCCGGAGCACGATCAACCTGACCACGAAGGTCTGTTTCCTGCAGGCAAACGAAGAACAATCAAGAAAGAAGAAACCGAGATTGCAATCTGGATATTGCGAATATAAGAGGAAATCTTTATTGATCAAGGTGGGGTTCTGTGACGCCTTTGTCTAGTCGTTAAACACAAACGAAGTACGCGAAGTTGCAGCTATGGCGAACTTTAATCTAAAAAAACCCAAAGTCTAAACGACGCCCTAAGGGCTGTATATATGGAGGAAGTGGGGGGGGGGGTGGGGATTTCGTGGCCCTTGGAGGAGGGGTTCCAAACCAACCCTAACTCTTGTTTCCCCACACATACGGACTCTAAAAACAGCCTATACTTAAGTATTTCGAAATTACATGGGCCTGGCCCAATAATAAGGTGACGCAACACCCATAATAGCCTGTGGACGGAATTTATGAAGTGACATCTTGTATATTTCGTCCAAGGCTTCACACACTCATTATGGTGGCTTCAAAGTCCTGAAATCATCACTTGTAACTCCGTTCTTGTTCCCGTTGCGCATGCCATCATCTCCATGCTTGATCTTGCTCCAATGATCATTCTTCTTGTCCAAGCTAGGCCCTTCATTTGTAAGCAAGACAAATGTATCCAATTTAGGCAGCATCATATTCTCATGAACATTAGAATCATAACTAAGAAACGAAAGTACCTGGTAATTTAATTAGCGTGCGCGAGCTCTAGTAATTGGTCCTGTATATGTATCAGTAGGGGCTGTGGGCGTAACTTTGTTAGTGATGTCCTCATCAAGCTACACCGTCAACGCCTGTCAGAATCTCCTCGTCATCGTCCGACCAGTCTCACAAGAGGTCCGAATTCGGAGTCTTACCCGCGCGGCGCGCCGTGCCAGCCGACTAAGTCTCAGCCGGCTCCGCGTTCTCAGCGAAGGACTCCTCCCCGTCCGAGCCGGCTCGCTCGGCGGCCAAGACCTGCGTCCTCGGCCCGTCACACATTCGTTCGACCGCGAGCAGTAGCCTCTCCCTTGTCACGTCGGGACGGAAGAAGAGTTCAAACATTGCAAAAAACGGAGACCAGGGACTCACCGCTGGCGGCGGGCACTCCTCGCTATTGGGCGCTTTCCCGAAGCACCACTCGGCGTCATCCCGGCCTTGGAGATGGCATTCACCCGGTCGTCGACCTGCTTCGGTGTCAGCTCCCAAGCCGACATCCGGGTGGGGTCCTGAAGGCCGTCCATCTCGCTGATGGGATGAACTCGGAGCTGCAGCGGTAGCACCCGGCGCGCGATGAAGGTGGTGACGAGGTCCGTCCCGGTGAGCGCCCCGCGAGCCTCCATCTCGGCGATCCGGCTGCACAAGGTCAACACCTTTTGCGGCGGGTTCTTGGGCTGGTAGCCCCAGTTCATCTTGGCGAGGGGTTGCTCGTTGATGAAGGGCGGCAGGTTGATGCGGGCCGTGCAGACGTTCCGCACGTAGAAGAAGGTGTTCTGCCACTACTTGGCAGAATCCTCCAAGGGCATCTTTGGGAATGGCCTATTCGACCGGGCCGAGATGACGGCGGCCCCGCAGTCGGACATGACTCCGGCCTCCGGCCCCTGTTGCTTGAGGATGAAAAGGTGGCTCCAGAGCTCGCCGTACGGCTCCACGCCCAGATATCCATCACAGAGGATCGCGAAGCCGGCGAGCTGCAGCACAGCGTTGGCTCCAATGGTGTGGCTGCAGCCCGAAGAAGGAGAGGAAAGGGCGAAAGAAGGCGCTCGCGGGAAGGCCAAACCCGCGTTTGAAGTGGCTGAGGAAGACCACCCGCTCACCCTCCTATGGCTGCGGCTCCTCCTCGCCACCCGGCGCACGCGCAAAAACCTCCGTCGCCGGCGGCATCCGCCTGGTGTCACGGAGGTATTGAATGTTCTCCTCGGTGGCCACGGATCCCTCCCATGAACCCTTTGGCCGCACCATTGGAAGGGCTTGTCGGGGGCGCGGAGCACGGTGGAGAGAAGAAGATGGTGCAGTCGACGAGTGCCGCGGACGGCTCTTGGGCGTGCTCAAGGCTCGAAGGAGAAGGAGATGAGCAAGACGAGGAAGAGCGAGGGGAGCGTGCGTGAGCGTTTCCGCCGCCCCCTCCCTCCATTTTATAACCACGACAAGACGTGGGGAAGTGGGATTGGTTGTGCCCACGGTTCCACTTCCCCGCACTGCGCGGGCACGTTTCCCCCACGACTTAACTGCGCAGAGAAGCGCAACCGTCCGCCACTGCCGCAATAAATCCCCCATGTGCGGGCCGAGGGCGCGGCGTGGCGGGGCCCAGCCCACTGTTGCGTCCCATCGCGCGCGTGGCCGGGCAGGGCTACGCCGGTCGCTGTTCGCCACGTGGCGGCGACTCGGGCCGCGGAAGGCGCGGCCCCTGACCTTTTCAAGACCCGGTGAACGCTTCGGTTTCCCCCCCCTGCCGGGATGCGGTGACCCAGGTTTTGGAAGCCGGCATACTCTGGGTGTTGCCGGACCCGGCGCGCTCCATCAGCTCAACCGTCTTCTCAAGGGGGATAAGCTGCGAAGGCCCCTCTGCCCGGAGCCGGTGAGCCTTCACAGCTTCGGGGACAACTGTCGGGGGGATGGCCCCCGGCCAAGCCACGGAATCCGGATCTCTTTCAAAAACATCGGGGCAGGCGAAGCCCCTCAACCCGGCCCGCCTCGAGCCGGCTCCCGGCGCGACCCGGCCAGGCGCCGCGACTCGGCCAGACGGCTAGCGCATGCTGGCCGTTCACAAGAAGTCAAACCTCGGCGACAAGCAAGCATGGCTGCAGTGCTCCCTCCTTTACACCGGCCCCGGCGGGCGTGGCAGCGGCGCTCCCAATGCCCCCGCCCGGGGCGGGCGGTGTCCTGGGGGCACGGCCCTGCAGCAGTGCGACGCTGACCGCCCCATGACACCCGGCAAGGCGTGCCGCAGTACCCAGCAGCCGGCCCCGGTACGGCCCACACCCGACAGACCCGGCGAGACCCACGCCCGGCGGACCCGGCGGCCCCACTGCTGGCTCCTAGACACTGACGTCCGGGTCCCGCACCCATGTAGAATTACCGATGTAACCCCGGGGGGCCAGCCTATAAGACCCCCGATGCCCCTCCATGTACACGGGCAGATCATCAGTAGAATCCACTCACACGCACCCGGAGAAGGAGCAGCCTATGCACTGGCCTGTCTGCCTTCCTCCCCAACACAGCCCCAGGAGCAAGCTTGTATCTACTTCACATAAACCACACTCGGCAGGACTAGGGGTGTTATCTCTCCGGAGAGCCCCGAACCTGGGTACATCTCGTGTCTCACACTTGTGCGTGCCAACCTCGCCTCTGGAACCCACCGGTGCCCTTGTGTCTGTCCCTCTCTTTAGCCATCCTATGGCATCTGCCGTGAGATCACCACGACAAAGGGGTTCTTATAGATATAAAAAGGAACTCCCCTTAAGTTTGTGCGTTATTTTGAGTTTTGCTTTGGAATGCAAAATACACAACACTAGTTTAGTAGAGCCCCTCCTATATCTGTAGAAACAGTGAAGTGCAAAGTGTACAAGATATGGGAATGTAGCATGCTTTGCAAAAGCTACTATGTGAGATAAAGATAAACAAGTAAAGCAATTCTCACAAACTAGAGGTGTGTGAACAATAAACATGGCATATGACAAGTGCAAAAATCATGGCATGACATGATATAAGACGTTACTATACTGTCTGCTTAATTTTATTTTGGTCTTGACTTCAGTTATTTTGATTAAATTCAGGCTGTTGCTGCTGCAAGGATGAAAGGCGAGTATCCTTACAGAGTTGGTCAACCTGAGTGTCAAGTGGGTTTCATTTCTTATTGTATTCTAAAATCATTATGTCTATATTTGATACTGTTCACCATCTGTCATTAGCTGCCTTCTGTGTTAATCTTGAAAGTTATTCTGTTTGAATCATTTGTACCTGCGAGTCAGAATTTTATGAGTTTACTGTAAGTCCTGGACAATTACTTTTGACAGAAAGAAATGTATTTTATGTGTTTTTCTTTCAGTAAGAAGAAAATATCTTTGAAAAGAAGATACTGTATGAGAGATAACACTTGGGCTTACACTCATCATTCTCCCATCTTTTGTTTTGTACTATGAATTATGTTTAAGAAAATTAATATCGTGCATTCTCTTACAGTATTACCTGAAGACTGGAACATGCAAGTTTGGAGCAACATGCAAGTTCCATCATCCCAGAGAGAAGGCTGGAATTGCAACCTGTGCACAGTTGAATGTTCTAGGCTACCCACTGCGTCCGGTTTGTGTTGAAATTCTATGATTGTAGTTCCCTCCATCGCGCAAGTCTTTTGCATGATCAACTTCATTTACTTGCAGTTCATTATTGCAGAATGAGAAGGAATGTGTTTATTATTTAAGAACAGGGCAGTGTAAGTTTGCAAGCACATGTAAGTTTCATCATCCACAACCATCTAGCACAATGGTTGCTATACGTAGCTCTATTTCCTCACCTGGACAGTCTACAACCTCTCCTGGTGAAAATACTTATTCTGGGGCTGTAACAAACTGGAGCTTGTCAAGATCTGCCTCATTTATTGCAAGCCCCCGGTGGCCTGGTCCTTCTGGTTATGCACAAATGATTGTCCCTCAGGGCCTCGTCCAAGTTCCAGGGTGGAATCCTTATGCTGTATGCACTTTTTTCCATCAAATAATAGTATTGTTTTTCACCCTCAACATGTTATGCTCATACATATTGCCGTAGCAGCATGCACCACGCGGTTTGCTTTATTCTTGAAACAGACTGTGAGCCCACTATATTCATCTATGACGCTTTTCTAATTGAGACACTTTCTGCATCAGGAAAGCTGGGGTTCTACATATTCTTGTACATAGGACCAATTAATAACTTTGCAGTGCTTGTGTATAGTTTCTATTCTTGTCCCATTGAACTAGACCCTCCAATACATGGCAAATTATTTCAACCATGTTCCCAACTTTCAGCTGTTTTTCCTAACAAAGTTATGTCAAACTGAGCATTAACTGCTGGCATCATCAGTTCAGCATTGATAACGGTACTTTTTTTATTTTCGAAAAGGAGGTTGAAACCCCCAGCCTCTGCATCATTGTGATATTGATAATAATACTTGCTTCTATTCAATATAAATTGTCATCTCTTGCATAACATATAGTTTTCCTTCTATTATTAAACTATATGTAGACTTGTTATTGTTCTGCCACTTGTCTCTTACTGTGAGTGACACAACGTAGGAGTGGATTATGTATAAGTTTCATGACTCAAGGTATAGTGAAACCTGTTTGAAATAGACTAAAGTAGAGAAGCAGAGGGAGCTAGGGCTGAACACAGGATGGTTTGATTTCTTGAAGCTGTTGCTTGTATTGCTGCCTTGAGGCATATATATAGTACAGGGCAAGTGGGTTGCCAAGTCTGAACTGACCATGCAGCTCTAGCAGCTGCTAGTACAAGCAAAAAGCAAATTGACTACTAGCTGTCTAGGTGCATACACCATCTTATTCACTAAGAACGCTCCAACTGATCTATATTATTACTTGCTTATTGTTGGGTAATCCAAACTTACGTCAGTTTTAGTCAGGCAAGTTTAGCCGTGTGTGCTAGTAATGTTTGGTTCGGATTAGTACTAGCGTGTTCAAGCTGGCCGGTGATTAGGTTAGTTCGGCAGGTTGCCGTTTAGTTTTGGTAAGTTTGATTAGAACAGGAAGGAGCTATCCGGTTGGATTTTGCATACCATGTACGAGTAGTACTAGTTGGTATAGGAAGTGGATTTGTCTAGGACTCGTTTCTAGGTGTGTTTGGTCCTACGGCTGTGTATATATATACACATGCGTGGGGCTTCAAGTTTGTACCGAGAGAAAACAGAAAAGCAATAAAGAGATGAATTAGAGGGTGCGAGACGCACCCTTGGCTATAAGTTTTCGTGCACGTGCGTTGGTGTTATTCTGATGTGATCGATCCTGTGGCCCAAGTCCAACACTTATAACACAAGGATTAGAGCTAACAAAACCAAACTCCCTAAGAGATCTGCAGTTTTTTGTACATTGGAGTACCGTTTGTGTTGTTGGATATATAACACTAATTTCAATAAGAATGGCCTTGATTTTCAATCATTGCTTAATTTACAGTAGTTTATTGTGGCCATAATTGGATATGAGGAATTCTTGCAGAAAAAATCAAATGTTTTACCTGATTACCTGATCGTTTTCCCTCCTAATAGAAGCTCATTAGCTTTCTTCCATCTCCTCCAGTTCTGCTAGATGCAAGTGTTCTTTTTTTTTTGGTAAAACCTCACTGAAGCATTTTGCTCCTTTTCCAGTAATACTTTATAGGAACTATTGCTTTACCAGTGCTGGAGTTAGAGTATCGCTAGCCCATCCCCAATAAATCTGTAGCTCCAAAGAAAACTGTCATGTTTAGGAGCACAAGTGCACAACACTATGCCTGTCCCCCTAAACTCCTTTTAACTCCCAAATTTTTATTGGGAGTTCCCCAAAACAACCCCTCTTAACTAGTAGGGAAAATTTGCTCTCCCAGCCGCCCCCTCCTACCGCAGCCAAACTCAAGGCTGCCAGCCCCTCTGCCACAGATGGATGCCGACGCAACCCCTCCCCCGCTACCACCCGCGCCTCTGCGGCATGACCCACCTTCGTGGTGGTGTGCTCCGCATCGGTGCCCCTGCCATCCGCTTCGGGCCTGCCACCACGCCTTGAGCTCCACCTCCCCTGCAGCCTTGCTCAAGCTCCACTGCCCCTTCGTGAGCTTGCTGCATCTCTTGCCATCACCCTGACCTTCTCGCACTGGGGGGTGGGGGGTGGGGGGTGGGGTGGGGGTTGTCTATTTGCCATTGGCTATGAAATGAATTATTTGGATTGTGGTGATTGGGGATGGGCTAGAGATGTTCTTAATCAATCTTACCTGTCAGTTAATTCACAATTGGTTGTTTATATCTATATGAATATTGATATCATAATGCCATGCTGTTCCTTACTGATTCTAATCACAGGTTTAGATTTGATGTTGTATCTCTGCGCGGATTATTGATCCAACTATTACACATCAAAATCTCGCCCCATTTCGATTCCTAGCAACATATCTCCGTAACATAGTCCGTTGCTCCAATACTTTTGATCAACCTTATGTTTGAAAGGATATTACTGACATGCGTAATACCCTTTCCGTTATCTTATCTGTATCTTGAATGTGTCATTTGTTGATGCCATCTTTTTACTCATCATGTGGACGCCACAGATTATCAATGGTTTGTATGCTGTTGTAGGCACAAATGGGCTCTTCTTCTCTGGATGGCCAGCAACGAACACCTGGAACTGCTCATTACTACTCTGGCACACATCAAAGCGAAACAACTGGAATGGGTGAACATGGAATGTTCCCTTCACACGAAACAGGTTCTGTTCCACTCGGAGTTTATGCAGTACAAGGGGAGAATGCATTTCCCGAGAGACCTGACCAACCGGAGTGTCAATTCTATATGAAAACTGGAGACTGTAAGTTTGGTGCTGTTTGCAAGTTTAATCACCCAAAGGAACGAATGATTTCTGCTCCAAACTGTGCACTGAGTCCATTAGGTCTGCCATTGCGCCTGGTAAGATTTGTTTTCCACCAGAGTGATATGCATCCTGCAGAATGTATTGCATCCATCCCATTCGTAGGATTTTTTTTCTTTACATTTTTGTTGTCTATTCCTGTGCTTCGGGTATTGACGCGGGTAAACAAAAACCTTGGGATAACCCTTAAATAGGTATTGAGAAATGGGAACTGACCTAAGATATCCATTTTCTTGAAGCCCAAGTGTTTGGGTAATTTTGTCAGGGAAGGATGTGAAATTTTAGTGTCTATCATGAACATTGGTTGTTTTCATGTGGTGTAAGTGTTCTCCCTAAGATTTAGAATCAGATGCGAATGCGTAAAAGTATTATCCCTTCCTGACAACATATCCTTGCAGACATGCTATATCTTAATGGAGAATGTTACTCAACTTGCTCTTTTTCTTGCTTACAGGGAGAGCCTGTCTGCACCTTTTATTCTCGTTACGGCATCTGCAAGTTTGGTCCTAACTGCAAATTTGACCATCCTATGGGAAGCATTATGTATGGATCCGCAACCTCCCCGACAGGTGATGTGGCAGCTTTGCGCTACCAATTGGCACCCACACCAGGGCATTCGGAAAGATTGCTTGACGGGGGTCCTGGAAGGTCGCACCGGCTTCCCCAATCTGATTCCCAGCATATACCCTCTGGGGATGGAAGTGATGAGAGAGAGGCATCGTAAGCCTTGCTCAATCTTTCTTCATGCTGCGTCCCATTCTTGACTCTTCTGTAATTATATCTCCCAACACATTAGAAAAGCTGAAGCTGTACAGGTCCTCACCCATCCTTTTGCCGCTCTTTTGAGGTTTTGGCAGTTGGCTTCATCATGTCTCAGTCTCACATTCACACAGGAGAAGGTTCTTGCTCGCCCTTTTGATGCCCAGATACCCATTGAAATAAACCGGGTAATCATTCCTATTTATCTCTACCAATATATACAGACACAAGATACACTCACTTGCTGACACTGGGTTCTGCAAATGATGTGCCTTGATCCCTTTGTTGTAGTATATTGAAGTGGACAAAGCATATCGAACTAACTGGTACTTGGATCCAACATCTCTTCCCTCCCCCCCCCCCCCCCCCC
>LR738713.1:250321208-250434846 GCA_902687465.1 Secale cereale
GGTGGGGTTATAGGCCGGGGGGGTTAGTGGGCCGAGGCCTAGTAGGCCTGGGGTTTTTCTCTTTCTTTCTTTTGTTTTTCTTTTGTTTGTTTTCTTTCCTTTTCTTTTATTTAATTATTTCTTTTCTGTTTTACTTTATTTAAAATACTTAGGCAATTTTAGAAATTGTAATAACTAGTCCATAATTGATCTTACAATATTTAGCACCGCCCGAACATTTTTAATTACCATTTTGAAAACTTATTTTGTTTATTTCTTTTTCGGGCTCTTATTTCGAACGGGTTTTCGATTAGCGTGAGGCTATCAACAGTAACACGATGACGTGGCATCATTAGCCAGGAATTACTGTAGCGTGATTACCCGGGCGTTACACACATTCACATATTTAGTTTGATCTCGGTTATGAAACCAACAAGTTTAAATGTTCTTTAACATGGCAAGAGGTGAAGCTTAAGCAAACTACACTATCTAGTCATTTTAAATGAGGCCGGAAATAACAACAACAATTCCGGAAACTCCCCATGTGCATATTTAGCAATTATTAAAGCAAACAACAATTTAAACATTTAAAGGTTGTTATCATGATGCGGTCAAATGCAAGTTTTATACAATTTTTATTAAAAGTTGACATGAGCAAGATATGGAGTAACTCGTCACCGTGGTGGAAGGAAAGGGGCCACGGCGGCGATGAATGGAAACGGAGCCACGACAAGATTCCGATGATCCGACAACTCGTCGAGATGTCGGTGCAAAAGAAAGGTGTCATGAGCATGTCATGCGAAATGGAGGTGGGGTGATCCCGACTATCGGGTTCCCACGGGTTGGCGGCAAGGAAACGAGGGGCTCGAACATGGTGCAAACACAAGCATCTCATACATCACACAACATTCATCCACAGGGTCATCGGTTTGGCGGTTATACCTTCGAAGCGTGCGGCTCGGGGTGGTTCAAGTCGTCGAGGGGAAGTAGTCGTTCACGAGGTCGTCGTGGGAAGTAGTTGTACATGCACGTAGACGTTCAGGTTTTCAGTAGATGTTCATGTCGTCGTGTTGTGGTACTTGGGGTCTTCGGATTTGTCGGACTCGGGTCTTGGCGACGGTAGTTGTACATGGGGCGTCGGGGTCGTCGTTGACGTAGGGGTACACATTTTGAAGATGAACTTGATGGATCCGAGGGCTCCGGGCGTTGTGGTACTTGGCGCAACGGTCGTCGTGGTACTTGGCGATTCCAGAAACGCGGTAGAGGTACTTGACGCTTGAGGTTCTGAAAGTGCAACTAATCCCCGGGTGGTTTTGGTAATTAATAACAACATATATATCATTGAACTAATATTCTCTTGAGAATCATTTCAGAAAAGTTCGATGATATGGGTATGGAAATGTCTGAAGAAGTGGACCCCTCAAAATGCTAAGACAAGCATTGGCAAAAGCTCAAGACTCCTTTTTGGTTTAGTGATCAAAGATCACATTGAGTCCATAGGAAAGCCAATACTATTAAAAGGGGATGAGGTTGTGTTAATGTTCTTGTTGCTCAAGTGCTTGGTGATCTAACTCCCTCAACTATCAGCACTATTCACTACTTAACACACACCCATAAGTAATCTCGGTCACACCGATTTCTCCAACTCAGTCCCACCGAGATGAACCACTTCAGTTGTTTCTCCAAACCCTAGCTTCTCGGTCAAACCGATTCTGAGTTTCGGTCTCACCGAAAAAGGGCTGCCAACCTTCTGTAACCACTTCACATCATTTCGGAATGACCGAGTTTGTATTATCGGTCTCACCGATATGGGCAAGCTTCTGTCTTGGCTCAAATCGGTCTCACCGATAATTCATTTTCGGTCTAACCGATTTTGGCATGTTCCTGCTCTTTCTCAAATCGGTCCAACCGAGTTTTCTTTCTCGGTCCCACCGAAATCTCCAACGTTCATATCAGAAGCACTTTCGGTCTCACCGAGATGGTATTTTCGGTCCCACCGAAAATCCCAACGTTCACTATATTTGAACTTTCGGTCTAACCGAGTTTTCACTTCGGTCTGACCGAGATTGGTCAAATGTGTGTGTAACGGTTGGATTTTGTGTGGAGGCTATATATACCCCTCCACCCCCTCCTCATTCGTGAGGAGAGCCATCAGAAAGTACCACCACTTCTATCATACACTTTCTGAGAAGTGAACCACCTACCCTTGTGTTGAGATCAAGCCATTCCATTCCTACCATATGAAACTTGATCTCTAGCCTTCCCAAGTTGCTTTCCACTCAAATCTTTCTTCCACCACAGCCATATCAGTGAGGAGAGTTGAGTGTTGGGGAGTTTATCATCTGAAGCACAAGAGCAAGGAGTTCATCATCATCAACACCGTCTATTACCTTTTGGGGGGTGGTGCCTCCTAGATTGGTTAGGTGTCGCTTGGGAGCCTCCGTCTTGATGATGTGGAGTTGAACCAAGATGTTTGTAAGGGCAAGGAGATCGCCTACTTCGTGAAGATCTACCCCGAGTAAGGCTAGTCCTCCGTGGGCGTAGGCCGTGATGGAATAGACAAGGTTGCTTCTTCGTGGACCCTTCGTGGGTGGAGCCCTCCGTGGACTCGCGCAGCCGTTACCCTCCGTGGGTTGAAGTCTCCATCAACGTGGATGTACGATAGCACCACCTATCGGAACCACGACAAAAATCTCCGTGTCACCAAACTGCGTTTGATCTTCTCCACCTCTCTTTTACATGTGCAATTTACTTTCCGCTGCATATACTCTAGAATTGCATGTGTAGGGTGTTACTTGAACTGATCTTGTTTGTGAAACTGCCAAAAACATTGCATGATCTAAAGGCAGATTTTTTATATTGTCAAGTAGTCTAATCACCCCCCCTCTAGACCTACTTTCGATCCTACAACATATATATCATTGAACTAATATTATCTTGAGAATCATTTCAGAAAAGTTCGATGATATGGGTATGGAAATGTCTGAAGAAGTGGACCCCTCAAAATGCTAAGACAAGCATTGGCAAAAGCTCAAGACTCTATTTTTGGTTTAGTGATCAAAGATCACATTGAGTCCATAGGAAAAGCCAATACTATTAAAAGGGGATGAGGTTGTGTTAATGTTCTTGTTGCTCAAGTGCTTGGTGATCTAACTCCCTCAACTATCAGCACTATTCACTACTTAACACACACCCATAAGTAATCTCGGTCACACCGATTTCTCCAACTCAGTCCCACCGAGATGAACCACTTCAGTTGTTTCTCCAAACCCTAGCTTCTCGGTCAAACCGATTCTGAGTTTCGGTCTCACCGAAAAAGGGCTGCCAACCTTCTGTGGTCAGTTGACATCAATTCGGAATATCCGAGTTTATGTTTTCGGTCTCACCGAAATGGCAAACCCTAACCTTTGACTCACTTCGGTCTCACCGAGATGGTATTTTCGGTCCCACCGAAAATCCCAACGTTCACTATATTTGAACTTTCGGTCTGACCGAGTTTTAACTTCGGTCTCACCGAGATTGGTCAAATGTGTGTGTAACGGTTGGATTTTGTGTGGAGGCTATATATACCCCTCCACCCCCTCCTCATTCGTGAGGAGAGCCATCAGAAAGTACCACCACTTCTATCATACACTTTCTGAGAAGTGAACCACCTACCCTTGTGTTGAGATCAAGCCATTCCATTCCTACCATATGAAACTTGATCTCTAGCCTTCCCAAGTTGCTTTCCACTCAAATCTTTCTTCCACCATAGCCATATCAGTGAGGAGAGTTGAGTGTTGGGGAGTTTATCACTTGAAGCACAAGAGCAAGGAGTTCATCATCATCAACACCGTCTATTACCTTTTGGGGGGTGGTGCCTCCTAGATTGGTTAGGTGTCGCTTGGGAGCCTCCGTCTTGATGATGTGGAGTTGAACCAAGATGTTTGTAAGGGCAAGGAGATCGCCTACTTCGTGAAGATCTACCCCGAGTAAGGCTAGTCCTCCGTGGGCGTAGGCCGTGATGGAATAGACAAGGTTGCTTCTTCGTGGACCCTTCGTGGGTGGAGACCTCCGTGGACTCGCGCAGCCGTTACCCTCCGTGGGTTGAAGTCTCCATCAACGTGGATGTACGATAGCACCACCTATCGGAACCACGACAAAAATCTCCGTGTCACCAAACTGCGTTTGATCTTCTCCACCTCTCTTTTACATGTGCAATTTACTTTCCGCTGCATAAACTCTAGAATTGCATGTGTAGGGTGTTACTTGAACTGATCTTGTTTGTGAAACTGCCAAAAACATTGCATGACCCAAAGGCAGATTTTTTATATTGTCAAGTAGTCTAATCACCCCCCCTCTAGACCTACTTCGATCCTACAAGTGGTATCAGAGCTTTGGTCTCCATTGCCTTGGTTTCCATTGCATTGGACTCCATAAGCTTGGTTTCACAACCTAGGAGAGTATGGCGTCTAGTGAGGGTAATTATCGTAGAGGTCCTTACTTTGATGGTACAAATTTTGCTAGTTGGAAGCATAAAATGAAAATGCATATTCTTGGTCATAACCCAGCCGCATGGGGCATTATTTGTGTTGGCATGCAAGGTGACTTCTTTGAAGAAGGAAAAGTTCCGGATCGCGAAGCTACACCCGAAGAACTGAAGATGTTGCAAAACAATGCTCAAGCTTGTGACATTCTCTTCAATGCTTTGTGTCCCGAAGAGTTCAACAAAATCAGCCGTCTTGAGAATGCTAAAGAGATTTGGGATACTTTGGTTGAAATGCACGAGGGTACTGAATCTGTGAAGGAATCAAAGCTAGATATTCTTCAAGGCCAAGGACAAGCTTCAAGAAGAGATTGATGCATTCATTGAAGCACCTCAAGCCATGGTCAAGTGGGTTCCCAAGGACACATCAAGTTCTACTTCGTCAAGCTCAACTACAACACCAAGGATTCCCATCAAGATGATGTGGATCCCAAAGAAGAAGAACTAGTAGGTTCTTGAGGGTGACTCCGCCAACAAACTTCACTCATATTCATTTTGGCAAGAACTTGTGCAATCAACTTCCACATCATGCACTTGTTCATGGAGTCACAAACCCTCTTGTTGGTAAGTCAAGGGACAAGGTAATCATTGCTTTCATGGACATCATCTTTTGTGTACTTCACTCTATGTCCATGGATATTCTTGTTTGTTCCTTGTGGGACTAACCCATGTAGGTATTGAAAGTGCCCTAATCCAAAGGATTGCTCCTAACTCATGATGATCTACATCAACATTGAGCATCCACATCTTCAACATCTACATGAAGTCTTCTACGACAACCCAAGGTTAGTTTGACCCTTTAAAAGGGGTTCTCACATCTAGGGGGAGCTTTGCTCTAAAAATTGAGCTAAAAGCATCTCCAAATGATGTGAACACATAAATGCTTTATGTAAAAGTGGTAACCCCACTTGTGCTTAAACGATGAGTATGACCTATGATCAAATGTTCTCATTTGACTCCTAAGTCAATATACTCATATATAGATGACCTAGTCATCGACAAATTGTGTGCTAATAGCTAGAGTTTTGGTTGTGCATGTTTGACACATATTTCAGTTGCTATCTTATTGTGTGAGCATGTTGGATGCATGATTTTATCCATTCAAGGACATCCATTTGTTGTTTTGATTGTTTTGGTTTCCTTTTCTGGCCAAATGGATGGACAAGAATGCCTAAGCACTTTCCCTAGCTATCTATGCTATCTTGTCTCAAAATTCTATTCATGCTTATATCACAACTTTGAACAAGTCTTTTTCGGACAGTCCGAGTGAGGAGCACTCGGAACCACCGATTCGTCTAAGGCTGACTTCCAAAACCTTCTAAGTCTATTTCGGTCTGACCGGCTTCTCAATCTCGGTCCAACCGAAACACTTAGATTGATCTAGGTTTCATCTCGGTGAAACCGAGTTCAAAATCTCGGTCTGACCGATATGTGTAACTGCACAGCAGAAATACATCTCGGTGACACCGAGTTTTTCAACTCGGTCCCACCGATAGTACGGGGTTATATATACTGAGGGCTGCGCGCGATCTATTCCTTTCAAACCGTTCGCCCTCCAAGACCCCTGCTGCCACCGCCCTGATCTAAGGATCGTCGCCTTCGTCGCCTGTGTGCCCTTGCCGCAGGTCTCCGCCGCCGTCAACGGTAATCTTCTCCTCCGTTGCCGCCGTAGAGGGACACCACCAAGTTAGGGTGTGTCCCGATCCCTATTCATGCTCCACTTCTGATTCTTGCATGATAGGACTGCCCTGATTCAATCCACGTTTGATATGTTCCCAATACATTGTTCAGATCGTTTAGTTTCGAGGAAAATTCTTAGGTTTAGGTTTCCACGGAATGCATCTCGGTGAAGCCGATTCCTGAAACTCGGACTGACCGATTTGGTCTCTGACCATTGCACTACATAGCTCGGTCTGACCGAGTTGTGAAAATCGGAATGTCCGAATTGAAGTTTCTGTGAAACCCTAAGTTTTCGGTAGGACCGAAACCCATTTCGGTCTGACCGAAAGTGGTGTGTAGGTTCTGTTGAACACTTCGGTTACACCGAAACTTGAAATCGGTTTGACCGAAATACATTCTGTGAAAACTCAAAACTAAGTTTTTAACTCAATTTTTTTAAAAAAAAAAACTTCTGCAGTTGTGATAACTCTTCTACTCTGCCTATACCTTATCTATTCACAGGTTTTTTCAGCCATGTCAGATGTCAGTGACAGCCAGAACAGGTCTGAGTCACCGTTTGCTGAGATTCCAGAGGCAGGTACAAGTCCTGAGGCTAGCAGCTCCAGTGATGATGGTGAGAGGAGCACCCCTAGTGGTCTACCTCCTGCTGCTACGAGAACCAGGAAGAAGAGAACTTCTGATTCTGAGGATTCCGACTTTGTTGCTGAGGAAGTTACCTCCAAGCCAAAGAGGCAAGTGGTTGCCAAAGAGCTCCAAGGGCAGCAGCCAAAGAAAGGCACGAGCAAAGTGAAGCAGTCTGCAGTTGCCAAGAAGCTCAACTTGGAAGAGCCTGCTCCAAGTAAGGTGAAGAAGACTTCCAAGAGGAAGAGAGTTGTTTATGCTGAACCTCAAGTTGATGCTGCTGAAGAAGAAGAAGAAGAAGATGCACCCCAGCCTCCTCCTTAGAAAGCTAAGTTCATGGGTGATGCTATTCGGGCTCAAGCCTCCTCCAAGCCCAAGAAGCCTGCTCAAGCTAAGGCAGCTCCAGCCAAGCCCAAGAGGACAACCAGAAGCATTCCAGCTTCTGAGAAGAACAAAGGTGAGATGCCACCTTCTGAGTCAGATGAAGAGCATGTGTTGCTCAAGCTCCGTCCCAAGTTGCCACTCCACAATGATGCTCATCCTCAAGCTGAGGATATGAAGGCAAGAAAGGACAAAGGTCTCAGGCTATGGAGACAGTCTGATCCATATGCCGTAAGAAGAAGGACTGCTGTGGACCCCAGATTCCACACCAGAGAGCAGCAGGATTTCTATGAGACCGTGCTAATGGATAAGAAGCCCATTGTTGCTGACACCAGGTATGTTGACTGGAAGTACATTGACAGCAGAGAGCATCGGGACTTCTTTCCCCATGTGCATGAGAGCTTTACTGCATGTGGAGTTGCTGATTTTGTGGGTCAAGAACTGACAGCCTGGAATGACGAGATGATCATGCAGTTCTATGCCACAGCCCATTTCTATCCTGATGGAAAGATCACCTGGATGACTGAAGGTCAACGGTTTTCTTCAACTGTTGCAGAATGGGCAGAAATTCTGAACGCTCCAGTGCAGAGAGAGGACGACATTGATGTCTATGGGATTCCTAAGAAGAGTCATGATTCCATGAAGAATATGTACAAGGAGATCCCAGCTGCTGATTTGGAAGGATGGAAGCTCGGCTCAGTGTATTATCTCCAGGCAGGTCTGACCACCACCAACACTATTCTGAGGCATACTTTGATGCCTAAGTCAGGTGACCACCGGATGATACGAGGCTATTCTATCAACATGCTGCACATTCTCGATGAGAAGGCACCTTTTAAGGTGATGGACTTGATGGTTGAGACCATTAAGAGGACTGCAGCTGACCAGAAGAGGTCATGTGGGTTTGCTCCGCAGATACAGATGCTCATCAACGCCAAGTTTGGCACGGGCAAATTCATGTTGGATAGGAAGCACTTGCCACTGCAGCCAGAGCATGAGGACAACGTAGTTGTGATGGATGAAGAGGATCCCACCTCAGTTGAAGGGCAAGCCAAGATCGAAGCCGCAAAGAAAGCCAAAGCTGACAGAGAGGCAGCAGCAGCAGCAGCTAAGCCAAAGAGCTTTGGAGAGCAAATCCTTGAAGCAACCCAGAGAATTGAACAACGCCTGGCCAGCATTGAGCAATCTCAGGAGAGCCTTGAGAGGATTGTCGAGGACAAGATCCACGCTCTAGACGTGAAGCTGACTGAGATTCAGGTGTCTGTCAACAAGCTTGAGGCAGACATGGAGGAGACTAGGCAGGAGAGAGCAGAGCTTATGCAGGATGATATAGTCCAGGACTCTCATCGCCAGACTGCTCCGGTTCCCAGAGGATCCAGGTCTGCAGCTATCCCAGTTACTTCAGCTCCAGCCACAGCTCCAGCTCCAGCATCCACTCCTCCAGCGCAGACATCAGCAGAAGTCTTCGCCGACGCAACTATCTCTACACCGACATCTACCCAGACGGGAGCAGCCAGCCGAGCCCGCAGTGACGCTTAGCTCTATACCTTTTCGAACTTTTTGGTAACTTGTTGCCAAAGGGGGAGAAATTGCTATAGATCATAGGGCTTCGAGAGAGAGAGTGCTCTTTCGTCGTTTCGTTCTTTTGCCGGTTTTCCCTGTGATACATTGGTTTCTTTTGGTTCCAGATACTTTATGTGTGCTTGCTACTACGTTTGATGCTACCTTAATGAGTGCTTAGTCATACTATGCCTTAATGAGTGCTTATTGCTTATCATATGCTATTTCTTATTGTATGGCTATTTACTCTTGTCTTGGTGATTGAGTGCATGTTATTCATTCTTATCATTTTGTGCGCTCCACCAAGATGTATGTGACATGGAAGAGTGACCCATAATCCTAATCGATTGTGCATTTGCATTCAAACGCAAATTTTAAATAATGCACAAATTTAGGGGGAGCTCTTGTTTATCACATACTTCTCAAAGCGACGATATTATTCTTTGATTATACCTTTTGTCGAAGCTTTGATCTATATGTTGTCATCAATTACCAAAAAGGGGGAGATTGAAAGTGCAACTAATCCCCGGGTGGTTTTGGTAATTAATAACAACATATATATCATTGAACTAATATTATCTTGAGAATCATTTCAGAAAAGTTCGATGATGTGGGTATGGAAATGTCTGAAGAAGTGGACCCCTCAAAATGCTAAGACAAGCATTGGCAAAAGCTCAAGACTCCTTTTTGGTTTAGTGATCAAAGATCACATTGAGTCCATAGGAAAGCCAATACTATTAAAAGGGGATGAGGTTGTGTTAATGTTCTTGTTGCTCAAGTGCTTGGTGATCTAACTCCCTCAACTATCAGCACTATTCACTACTTAACACACACCCATAAGTAATCTCGGTCACACCGATTTCTCCAACTCAGTCCCACCGAGATGAACCACTTCAGTTGTTTCTCCAAACCCTAGCTTCTCGGTCAAACCGATTCTGAGTTTCGGTCTCACCGAAAAAGGGCTGCCAACCTTCTGTGATCAGTTGACATCAATTCGGAATATCTGAGTTTATATTTTCGGTCTCACCGAAATGGCAAACCCTAACCTTTGACTCACTTCGGTCTCACCGAGATGGTATTTTCGGTCCCACCGAAAATCCCAACGTTCACTATATTTGAACTTTCGGTCTGACCGAGTTTTAACTTCGGTCTCACCGAGATTGGTCAAATGTGTGTGTAACGGTTGGATTTTGTGTGGAGGCTATATATACCCCTCCACCCCCTCCTCATTCGTGAGGAGAGCCATCAGAAAGTACCACCACTTCTACCATACACTTTCTGAGAAGTGAACCACCTACCCTTGTGTTGAGATCAAGCCATTCCATTCCTACCATATGAAACTTGATCTCTAGCCTTCCCAAGTTGCTTTCCACTCAAATCTTTCTTCCACCACAGCCATATCAGTGAGGAGAGTTGAGTGTTGGGGAGTTTATCGCTTGAAGCACAAGAGCAAGGAGTTCATCATCATCAACACCGTCTATTACCTTTTGGGGGGTGGTGCCTCCTAGATTGGTTAGGTGTCGCTTGGGAGCCTCCGTCTTGATGATGTGGAGTTGAACCAAGATGTTTGTAAGGGCAAGGAGATCGCCTACTTCGTGAAGATCTACCCCGAGTAAGGCTAGTCCTCCGTGGGCGTAGGCCGTGATGGAATAGACAAGGTTGCTTCTTCGTGGACCCTTCGTGGGTGGAGCCCTCCGTGGACTCGCGCAGCCGTTACCCTCCGTGGGTTGAAGTCTCCATCAACGTGGATGTACGATAGCACCACCTATCGGAACCACGACAAAAATCTCCGTGTCACCAAACTGCGTTTGATCTTCTCCACCTCTCTTTTACATGTGCAATTTACTTTCCGCTGCATAAACTCTAGAATTGCATGTGTAGGGTGTTACTTGAACTGATCTTGTTTGTAAAACTGCCAAAAACATTGCATGATCTAAAGGCAGATTTTTTATATTGTCAAGTAGTCTAATCACCCCCCCTCTAGACCTACTTTCGATCCTACAGGTTCCAATCCGGTCTTGAATGCGTCCACGCAAGATATCATAGGTACAAGAGGCAACATCTTGGTGTGGCTCTGGCCCCGCATAATGATCTCGAAGCCGAGGCGAACAGGAGCTGCCTGGGAAGGCAAACGACAGCGGTGTCGGGGCATGGACAGAGGCCAAGGAGCTCGAGGGCAAAACCACAACAGAGAAGACAAAAGAGGCCTCGGCATGGCGGGATGAGGGATCGGCGGCTTGGCTTGAGGCCATGGCTGCGGGCTGGCATGGCCGACGGAAGCAGCAGCGAGCTCGGCAGGGCCTGTGCGCGATGGAGACGGAGCAGAGGTGGCGGTGGCGAACGCGCTGGTTGTGGTGGTGGAGCCGCGCGGCTCGGCGGCGGAGCTCGTGCGTCGCCATGGGAAGCGGGACGGCGCGACGCTGGCCCCCACGAGGGCAGCGACCGGATCGGCGAGGAGGATGGAGGGCGGCTCGACTTGGAGTGAGGGAAGGCGGGTCGGCGATGGGGAGAAGGGACGAGGAGGAGGAGAGGTCGGGGTGCGGGGCGGAGGAGCAGGGCATCGAGCGTGACGCTGGCGATGAGGAGGATGTCGGGCACGCGGGGTCGGTGAGTGGAGGCGGCTTCAATGGGAGCGAGAGGAAGATGTGAGATCGAGGGGAGAGCTGGGGGGGTCGGGCTTCCTAGGGTTAAGAGGAAGAGGCTGGCTGGGCTGTTAGATGGGCCTCTGGAAAAGATGGGCCAGGGAGGCCGGGGTGGCCTTGGGCCGCGGGGAAGCAGGCCGCCTGGCTGCTGGGCTGACTGGCACTCCTCCTATTTCTAACAGAGAGAAAAAAAAACAAAGAAGAAAAAGGAGAAGAAAGGAAGTGTTTGGGATAGTGTTTAGGCATGGGGTTATTTCTCCGGACTCGCAAAAATGCGCTGGTTCCAAGAAAAATAGAAAAGGGCATGATTGGAAAATAAATTCAAATTCCTTTGAATTTATTTCAAATGGTGTGAACAAAGACTATGATTTAGAAGTGTCCAAAAATGCTCGGATTTTTGGAGGAACCTCGATAAAACGGATAAGAATTGTTGGCAAGGTTTGGGAGTAGAAACTTGGAGTGAAATAGGCATGGGGAATATTTGCAAGTGTGTTTTGGTGATTCCAAACTAATGGAATATTTTATAATAGCTCCATAAATATTAGGAGGATATGTTATAAAGATAAGTCACTCTTCCCTCGATTTAAATGGATCGAAGATCCAGATAATTTATTTAGTTGAGATGCAAAAATTAATGACATGATGGCATGATGACATGATGCAAGCACAAATAAAATGAAGCAAGCAAATAGAAACACACGACGAAACCCAGAATAGCTGGAAGTCTTCTCGAGCATCGGTCTTGGGGTGTCACAACTCTCCCACACTAACACAGGATCTCGACCCGAGATCCTGGAGAAGGCACCGGATAGAAACGGAGAAGAAGAGGTAAAACAAAGTTGCTTCTCTGACAAACGAGTGAAACCTTGAACCTTGAGAGGTTAATCAAGTTGAAGAAAGAATACAATGGATATGAACGAAGATGAAAACACTCCGTTAGAAAAGAGGAACAAGGAACACTACGAGAACCTTGTAGGTTGAAGACATGAAACAAGAGCTTACGAACCAGAAGAATATGAAACCGCAATGGTATAGCCAAGCAATAAGAATGACATAATTTGGACATCACTCCATCTGAAAATGGAAGGAATTAACATGAGCTTGAGAAGATTGGATGATCTTTGATGAAATCCACAATACACTGCCTCCGGAACAAATGAAGGAATGTCACAAGGGGTAAGAAATATTTCAGACAACACTCCGGTTAAAAGACAGTCAAAACTTGATAAGATGAGAGAATTTGAATGGAGAATACAACACTCCGGATAAATAGATAAACAAGGAAAATAACATGATCTTGACCAAACGAGATGACGGAACGAAGAGTTCAAGACCACAATACCTCCGGAACGAAAGAATAGAAGCTAGATTGATGGAAAGAAAAGAACAGTGAATAAAATGACAACTTCTCCACAATTGAATTTGAAAGAGCATCCTTACAAAGATGGATTGGACAAAGTTGTTGGAAATTCAACGAGAAGAATAAGCTTGATGTGGGCTTATGGAAAACATCTCAACTTGAGGTGAAATTCTGCCACTAGCGAAAAATAATTGATTTGATCGAGGGCACCAAAGAGATGAAAAAAATGTCTACCACCGATATGATAAAGAGATAACTTGGATCATTCATAAGCACCATAATAGCAACATTCCCAATGGAAGGCTTTAGGTGAAATCTATACCAAGATACTCCAACAAAGAAAAAAAATGAGGGGTTGAAATGATCTTCTGAAGAAAGAGAAATGATGGTTTTAAATATCTCATTCTTGATAAGTTGTGAATCATGAAGCACGAAGGGAAATTGTCAAGAATGACATAACACCATCTCAAAAGATAAGGTAGAAAGAATTACACTTCAAAATTCAAGATGAGGAATACTTGAGATCCAACAAGAATCTTGAATAACACTTCGATGATGAAATAAATCATGATGAACCACGATGAAGAACTCCGGTAATGAAAGGATGAGAAGTGAAAGATGAAAATAATAAGATTCAAGGCCTGCGATGATTTAGATGGAGTTTCGTGACAAGATAATTGAGAGAGTTGGAACTCTGGAAAGAAAAGATGAACAACCAATAATTTGATATCATGAACAAACTTCAGACAAAGGAATTAAATCACCTTGAATAAATAAGAATAAGAATTATGTCATGCTTATCCTTCACCAATTTAAATTGATGACAACCAATGCATTTGGCATACTACTTATTCTCATTGCAAAGAATTAAAGAGAGATCTCGCGCAAACTTGGGTAAATATTCAACGAAGCACCGGTAGGATTATGAAAAGAACAAATGAATTAATACGATAACAAGGAAGAGAAATCTTGAACGAACCCCCGTAAGAATTGAAACCGGGTGATGAAAAAGAATAACCCACCGGGAAGAATAAGCACTTGAGGAAATTTAGATACAAGAGACGAAGAGATCGTGGACTGATTAAAGAATACTTGAACAAAGCACCGGAAGAATATGGAGATGAACGAAGAGGCATCAATGAAGAATAGTTGGAGGACGAAGTTGAAAACTAAGAACGAAGAAATCTTCTGAAATGATGGCCTTCGGAGGATCACAATGGGAAGAATTCATAAAATGCTTCGGATGATATGAAAAGATTCCTCGTGATCGAAACAACTATGAGGATGTCATGAAGCTAGAACCACGAATCTTCAAGTGAACTGCAAAGATTTAAGAGAAACTCCTCTTCGGTCTTCAAATGTTGAGAAGAACGACGAGAAATACCATGAAGAATTTGAGATACTCCGAAAGAATGAAAAGGGGAAAGGTTGAGCTAAAGATGAAAATAATTGGAAACAATCTTGGAGAAGGCATGTGACTGATGGAAATCATTCTTACGTCACACTTTGAAAAGAATTCCGTAATAACTTCGGATAATTAGAAGAGTCGGGTAAGATCCTGGGAAAAGACCTGTGGGTTAGGGCCCACTCAAAAGAAATCACCGTTCAAAAAGATTGCTTAAGAGATATTGCACCGTTTGAATTAAATGGCTTGAATGAGATAACAATCTCAAAAGAGCTTGAATGGATTAAGAATGGAAACACGAATCTTCCGAGATATCTTGAACACTCCGGAGAAGAATTAGAGAGAGTTGAATAAACAAGAGAGACTTTGACAAGAATTCCAACATAAGAAAACATGTGAAACAAGAAGGAAGATATATGATCAACACCAAAGCTTGAATTAAATCCATCGGAGAAGAAAAAGAGAACAAAGAATTTTGAACTTGAATCTTCATGAGAAATCACCGGATGAAACATTGGAGGAAGGAATGAAGAACTTCACATGAATAAAAGGATACTTGATTTGAGATTTCTGGCTCTGAGAAGAAGAAGGGTGGGAGGGTGGGGGAAAAACAAAGACAACTTGGGATGAATGAAACAGACACCGTTGAGAAAAACCCAAGACTTGGTCTTGCACATATTGAAAGAATTAAGTTAGCTTGAAGAGAAGCACGCCGGCTGAAAAGAATTTACATGACAATCTCGATGATTAATAAGGATTAGCACTCCCATAGAAATATGAGAACACCGATTAGGAAAGGTATGGAATCAACATTTGACATTGAAGCAACTCGGATACTAGAACTCAAAACAAAACAAAGGATAGATATGTTGCAACATAAACTTCACAATATCATTCTAACCGAGAATTGAACGAATGAATTCCATAGCTTAATGATACATCAACTTGTCGAGAAGCCACTTGGGAGAAACAAAATTATAGAATAACAACAAGGTAACAGATGGAACAAATACATAATAGAGGTTTCATCCCACATGTTCGTGCTGAATGCCTCATGGCAGGTGTTACAAAGGGCATTGCGATCCCCGGATCAGCATAGCCAAGGATCCTTTAAGATGCTACTCCCAATTGGAACAACCACCATGATAGCCTCTCCACTAGATGTTGAGCTCCAACCTCGTATCATGCACCCGTTGGAAGATTACCTACGAGCTACTTGAATCCCACCTATTAATTCTCGAAGCTTTCCGGTTATGCAATTTGGTGTTGGGGATACAAAAGAAGCACCGTGCACTCAACTCTAAACCTATATCCAGCTGTATCCATCCGTCAACACATAACCAGGCACCTTCGAAAACTGTTTACCTCGGACCTTCGAAACGCACCCGCTATACTAGCTGTGGCAATACTCCCGAACTATCCCGCCAGTACTGGGTGACGTCGGGGTTATCTCACCACTAACCGCATAGAAGAGTTTTCGATGTTGGCCTCCTCTGGTATTCTAGAACCGCAACGATACATTTGTGACGACAACACCTCGGAGCTCAACTCCCCGGGACACTGCCACAACCCCTAAATGACAGGAGGCACCAAGAACAATGTTCTCGTCACAAAGATATCGGAAAAATCCAAACAATACCCGAGTGATCCTAATTTTTTTGGTGAATTTTGAGAATAGTGAAGATAAAACAACGTCAGGGGTCCTCACCAGAGCGATGAAGGGGATGAGGAGTAAAAAGAAATCCTACTCTCCGATCAATCAGGGGCCTAGACTCAACCGTCAGCGGTTCGATCAATCAGGGGCTCCAAGGTCGGAGAAGGCTCTGATTACCAACTTTTAATGCCCAAGATGCGACTATATCTCCTACGTGTCGAGGCATGACTTAGAGACATAAGCGCATTCTGGAATGATCGCAAGCGTGGTACCTTCGCACAACTCATGTAAAAGAACAGGGATGAAAGAGTAAAATAATTGGCTTACACTCGCCACGTCACACAATTAATACAATAGGATACATTCATCCAAATAACACAGGGTCCGTCTATGGACGAAATCAAACGAGAAAAGATACCACAACCACAAGTCCTGATCGCCCCTAGTAGGAACCACTACTGATCATTGAGATACGTCACATACATACAGCCACGCTCTTCATCGAACTCCCAGTGAACTGTCCATCTCGTGCATCGTATTAGGTTGTACCTGCATCCGGTGTGTGTTGTAAACTGTGAGCCACAAGGACTCGACAATCCCATTCCTGGGTATTAAAACTAACAAAGCCTTTAGGTGTGGAGAGGTAATAAAGTGTTTGCAGCAAGCAGTAAGCAACTAGCTTACGAATTTAGAGCGAGATGAGATAATGCCAACGGTCGCCAAGTTGATCAAGAAGTGATCCTAGCTACTCACGTTCATGCATAACCCCACCGTGTTCACTACACGAAGCCCTTCGGAAAGAGACCATCACGGTTACTCACACAGGTAGTGTATTCTTAAGGATATGGTGTCAAGATATCTACAACCGGATATTAACAAATTCCCATCTGCCACTTAACCGCGGACACGGCTTTCGAAAGTTCAAAACCCTACAGGGGTGTCCCAACTTAGCCCATCACAAGCTCACGATCTGCGGAGTCGCAACTCCAAATTGGGAAGACCCGAGTATTCTCGGAATCCCATGCTCAAGATATTTTGACACAGGTAAAACTAATCCAGCAAGACCTCCCGGCGTGCCAACACCCTGATAGTAGCCGCGTGTATCTCGTCTTAGGCCACGACCGGATGGGACATCCTACAGGTAATACCCGATACCTCGGGTTTCCCCAAGGTGGCCCCGCAGTCTGCCCAATTTGGACCAACACTCATGAGGAGCACTGGCCCGGGTTGTTGATTAAGAAATCGAGTTAATTACTCCCTATGCAAGTTTTTAGTTGTTAGGCAAATGTAGTACCAAAGTTGGGTCTTGCTGGAAAAGCTTTAAGCAGAGCGAATTATCAAGGGGGGCCCATAAACCCCAACCGTGTCAGGAACGCAAAATCAAGGAACATAACACCGGTTTATCGGGTCCTAAGGTGGCATGAGTGGAACAAAACACCAAGCAGAAGGCCAAGCCTTCCACCCATTACCGATATATATGTGCATTAATTTAATTAAGATATATATTGTGTTATCCCAATAAACAAGTCCAAACGTGGAGCAATCTTCGAAACTTTACTTGCAACTAACAATGCTATAAGAGGGACTGAGCAAAAGCGTACTTAGCCAATCAACGATTTGCTAGGAAAGCGGTTAGAGTGTTTCATGGCAACATAGGAGGCTGACAAAATAGGAATAGGCATCGAGGCATAGCTAAAGAGCGAGACAACTAGCAAGGCAAAGATAGATGTGATATCGGGGAATGGTCATCTTGCGTGGGATCCCGCAAGGAATAAGAACGAGTCCACGAAGTAGTCGAACAACTCCTCACAACTCCGGAACAAAACCGAAGCTAACGAGAGAAGCATACTGGAAAGAAGCAAACAACACAGTAAACACACAAGCATAAACATGGCATATGATGCACATCCAAGTATGATGCATGTCCGGTTTAAATATGCATGGCATGGAAAAGTGCAACAAACAACACTACAAGTTAAGTGGGGTCAATATGCATCAACTTGCATATTTGACGAAACACCACATTCACATATTTAGTTTGATCTTGGTTATGAACCCAACAAGTTTAAATGTTCTTTAACATGGCAAGAGGTGAAGCATAAGCAAACTGCACTATCTAGTCATTTTAAATGAGGCCGGAAATAACAACAACAATTTCGAAAACTCCCAATGTGCATATTTAGCCATTATTAAAGCAAACAACAATTTAAACATTTAAAGGTTGTTATCATGATGCGGTCAAATGCAAGTTTTATACAATTTTTATTAAAAGTTGACATGAGCAAGATATGGAGTAACTCGTCACCGTGGTGGAAGGAAAGGGGCCACGACGGCGATGAATGGAAATGGAGCCACGGTAAGATTCTGATGATCCGACAACTCGTCGAGATGTCGCTGCAACAGAAAGGTGGCATGAGCATGTCATGCGAAATGGAGGTGGGGTGATCCCGACTACCGGGTTCCCACGGGTTGGTGGCAAGGAAACGAGGGGCTCTAACATGGTGCAAACACAAGCATCTCATACATCACACATCATTCATCCACAGGGTCATCGGTTCGGTGGTTATACCTTCGAAGCGTGCGGCTCGGGGTGGTTCAAGTCGTTGAGGGGAAGTAGTCGTTCACGGGGTCGTCGTGGGAAGTAGTTGTACATGCACGTAGACGTTCGGTTTTTTCGTAGATGTTCATGTCGTCGTGTCGTGGTACTTGGGGTCTTCGGACTTGCCGGACTCGGGTCTTGGCGACGGTAGTTGTACATGGGGCGTCGGGGTCGTCGTTGACATAGGGGTACACGTTTTGAAGATGAACTTGACGGATCCAAGGGCTCCAAGCGCCGTGGTACTTGGTGCAACGGTCGTCGTGGTACTTGGCGATTCCAGAAACGTGGTAGAGGTACTTGACGCTTGAGGTTCCAATCCGGTCTCGAATGCCTCCACGCAAGACATCACAGGTACAAGAGGCAGCATCTTGGTGTGGCTCTGGCCACACATAATGATCTCGAAGCCGAGGCGAACAAGAGCTGTCTGGGAAGGCAAACGACGTTGGTGTCGGGGCATGAACAGAGGCCAAGGAGCTCGAGGGCAAAACCACAACACAGAAGACAAAAGAGGCCTCGGCATGGCTGGATGAGGGACCAGCGGCTTGGCTTGAGGCCATGGCTGCGGGCTGGCATGGCCGGCGGAAGCAGCAACGAGCTCGGCATGGCCTGGGCGTGATGGAGGCGGAGCAGAGGTGGCGGTGGCGAACACGCTGGTCGTGGTGGTGGAGCCGCGCGGCTCGGCGTCGGAGCTCGCGCGTCGCCATGGGAAGCGGGACGACGCGACGCTGGTCCCCGACGAGGGCAGCGACCGGATCAGTGAGGAGGACGGAGGGCAGATCGACTTGGAGTGAGGGGAGGCGGGTCGACAATGGGGAGAAGGGACGAGGAGGAGAGGGACGCAGAGGAGGAGAGGTCGGGGTGCGGGGCGGAGGAGCAGGGCATCGGGCGTGACGCTGGCGATGAGGAGGACATCGCGCGCGCGGGGTCGGTGTGTGGCGGCGGCTTCGATGGGAGCGAGAGGAAGAGGTGAGATCGAGGGGAGAGCTGGGGGGTCGGGCTTCCTAGGGTTAGGAGGGAGAGGCTTGCTGGGCTGTTAGATGGGCCTTTGGAAAAGATGGGCAAGGAGGCCGGGGTGGCTTTGGGCCGCGGGGAAGTAGGTCGCGTGGCTGCTGGGCTGACTGCCTCTCCTCCTATTTCTAACATAGAGAAAAGAAAACAAAGAAGAAAAAAGGAGAAGAAAGGAAGTGTTTGGGATAGTGTTTAGGCATGGGGTTATTTCTCTGGACTCGCAAAAATGCGTTGGTTCCAAGAAAAATAGAAAAGGGCATGATTGGAAAATAAATTCAAATTCCTTTGAATTTATTTCAAATGGTGTGAACAAAGACTATGATTTAGAAGTGTCCAAAAATGCTCGGCTTTTTGGAGGAACCTCGATAAAACAGATAAGAATTGTTGGCAAGGTTTGGGAGTAGAAACTTGGAGTGAAATAGGCATGGGGAATATTTGAAAGTGTGTTTCGGTGATTCCAAACTAATGAAATATTTTATAATAGCTCCATAAATATTAGGTGGATATGTTATAAAGAGAAGTCACTCTTCCCTCGATTTAAATGGATCGAAGATCCACACAATTTATTTAGTTGAGATGCAAAAATTAATGACATGATGGCATGATGACATGATGCAAGACCAAATAAAATGAAGCAAGCAAAAAGAAACACACGGCGAAACCCGGAATAGCTGGAAGTCTTCTCGAGCATCGGTCTTGGGGCGTCACGATCTTCCCTTCTTTTTATTTGGCCTTTCCTTTTTTTGGCCTTTCTTTTTTTACTTTTTTTGGGACAATGATCTAATAATGATGATCATCACACTTCAGTTTATTTACAACTCAAGGATTACAACTTGATACTAGAACAAAGTTTGACTCTATATGAATGCCTCCGGCGGTGTACCGGGATGTGCAATGAATCAAGAGTGACATGTATGAAAAGTTATGCATGGTGGCCTGGCCGCAAATACGATGTCAACTACATGATCATGCATGACAATATGGCAATGATGAAGCGTGTCATAGTAAACGAAACGATGGAAAGTTGCATGTCAATATATCTCGGAATGGCTATGGAAATGCCATAATAGGTAGGTATGGTGGCTGTTTTGAGGAAGGTATATGGTGGGTGTATGGTACCGGCGAAAGTTGCGCGGTACAAGAGAGGCTAGCAATGGTGGAAGGGTGAGAGTGCGTATAATCCATGGACTCAACATTAGTCATAAAGAAATCACATACTTATTGCAAAAATCTACAAGTCATCAAAACAAAGTACTACACGCATGCTCCTAGGGGAAGGGTTGGTAGGAGTTAACCATCGCGTGATCCCGACCTCCACATAAAGGATGACACTCAATGAAATACCTCATGCTTCAAATTTGTCACACAACGTTTACCATACGTGCATGCTACGGGACTTGCAAACCTCAACACAAGTATTTCTCAAATTCACAACTACTCTACTAGAATGACTCTAATATCACCATCCTCATATCTCAAAACAATCATCAAGTATCAAACTTCTCATAATATTCAATGCACTTTATATGAATATTTTTATTGTACCCATCTTGGATGCCTATCATATTAGGACTAAATTCATAACCAAAGAAAATTACCATGCTGTTCTAAAAGACTCTCAAAATAATATAAGTGAAGCATGAGAGTTCATCTATTTCTTCAAAATAAAACCACCGCCGTGCTCTAAAAAGATATAAGTGAAGCACTAGATCAAACGACAAGCTACTCCGAAAGATATAAGTGAAGATCAATGAGTAGTTAAATAATTATGTAACTATGTGAAGACTCTCTAACATTTAAGAATTTCAGATCTTGGGATATTATTCAAACATCAAGCAAAAGAAATTAAAACAAAATGACGCTCCAAGCAAAACACATATCATATGATGAATAAAAATATAGCCTCAAGTAAAGTTACCGATAGACGAAGACGAAAGAGGGGATGCCTTCCCGGGGCATCCCCAAGCTTAGGCTTTTGGTTGTCCTTGAATATTACCTTCGGGTGCCTTGGTCATCCCCAAGCTTAGGCTCTTGCCACTCCTTATTCCATAGTCCATCGAATCTTTACCCAAAACTTGAAAACTTCACAACACAAAACTCAACAGAAAACTCGTAAGCTCCGTTAGTATAAGAAAATAAAACCATCACTTAGTTACTGTTGTGAACTCATTATAATTCATATCGGTGTAATATCTAATGTATTCCAACTTCTCTATGGTTCATACCCTTCGATACTACTCATTGATTCATCAAAATAAGCAAACAACACATAGAAAACATAATCTGTCAAAAGCAGAACAGTCTGTAGCAATCTGTAACTTTAGAATACTTCTGTAACTCAAAAAAATTCTGAAATAAATTGGTGGACGTGAGGAATTTGTCTATTAATCTTCTGCAAAAATAATCAACTTAAAAGCACTCTCCAATAAAAATGACAGCTAATCTCGCGAGCGCAAAAGTTTCTGTTTTTTACAGCAAGATCACATTAACTTCCACCCAAGTCTCCCCAAAGGTTCTACTTGGCACTTTATTGAAACAAAAGCTATAAAACATGATTACTACAGTAGATTAATCATGTGGACACAGAAAAACAGTAAGGGTAAATATGGGTTGTCTCCCCACAAGCGCTTTTCTTTATGCCTTTTAGCTAGGCATGATGATTTCAATGATGCTCGCATAAAAGATAAGAATTGAATCATAACAGGAGCATCATGAAGAATATGACTAGCACATTTAAGCCTAACCCACTTCTTATGTATAGGGATTTTGTGAGCAAACAACTTATGGGAACAAGAATCAACTAGCATAGGAAAGCAAAACAAGCATAGCTTCAAAACTTCAAGCACATAGAGAGTAAACTTGATATTATTGCAATTCCTACAAGCATATGATCCTCTCTCATAATAATTTTCAGTAGCAACATGAATGAATTCAACAATATAACTATCACATAAAGCATTCTTGTCATGATCCCCAAGCATATAAATTTTATTACTCTCCACATAAGCAAAATTCTTCTCTTTCGGAATAGTGGGAGTATCATAAGAGACTTGAATACTATAGATTGTTTCCACATTAAAAGAGTAATGTTCAGAAAAAGGGTAATCATAATCATGACAAGTTTGATAAATATAATCATCACTACTTTTTATGGCATAAGTGTCATCACAATAATCATCATAAGTAGGAGGCATGCTTTCATCATAATAAAATTGCTCACCAAGACTTGGGGGACTAAAAATACCATCCTTATCAAACGTAGCATCCCCAAGCTTGGCACAAACATTAATTGCAGAAAATAAATTCTCAAACATGTCATTCTCATCAAACATAGCCTCCCCAAGCTTGGACCTTTCCATATCATAAGCATAATCACTCTCATCATTAATAGTATGGATAGCACCGATAGTATAGGAATTATCATCATCACAATGAGTAATAGGAGCAACAACATTTGGAAGGGATACCTCTTTACCTTTACTTCTTCACATTATGTGTGGGTTTAATCTTCTTTTTGGAGCTCCTTATTAATGAGATTGGTTGAATAGAAGACTCCTCCTCGTGACCTGATTCATCATAAGAAATAATAGGAGGATATTGGGAAATCTCTTCCCTTTCATTAGTATTATCTTCATCTCCTATTTGTTTTCTTGTCTTTAGGTAATTGGCAATATAAGAATTTTAAATGCAATTCACCGCACAATACATATAAATTTCCTCTAGATCAAAATCAAGAAGTTTATCAAGGGCAAATCCTGGAAGATGCTTAGTTCTACATTTGATTTCTTCATAACCCAAAAGCAAGCTAAGTTCATTATGATGTGCAAGGGAAATCAAGTCGTCACAATTTTTGGACACGATTCGATCATGAAACAATTTGCATTGGAGAGTTAAACGACCACGTTCATTGCAAAGCAAGTACGGCTAAGAAAATTTAAATTTTCAGCACAATCATCTAACCTTTCTTGCAACCATTTAGTTTCTAAATACTTATGTCTCTTGCAAAATCTATCTTCCCTATTTGGTACATACTTGCAAACTCTATGCACTCCACAAAAATCGACATGCTTATAAGAGATATTTTCATCATGACTAGTGCAATCATCATTAGTACTATGGATATTTAAAGAATTCACACTAACAACATTGCAATCATGCTAATCATTCAGGTTTTTAGTGCCAAGCATTCTATGTAATTCCTCTTCTAGTACTTGAGCACAATTTTCCTTTCCATCATTTTCACGAAAGATATTAAAAAGATGAAGCATATGAGGCAACCTTAATTCCATTTTTTGTAGTTTTCTTTTATAAACTAAACTAGTGATAAAACAAGAAACTAAAAGATTCGATTGCAAGATCTAAAGATATACCCTCAAGCACTCACCTCCCCGGCAACGGTGCCAGAAAAGAGCTTGATGTCTACTACGCAACCTACTTCTTGTAGACGTTCTTTGGCCTCCAAGTGTAGTGGTTTGTAGGACAGTAGCAAATTTCCCTGAAGTGGATGACCTAAGGTTTATCAATCTGCGGGAGGCGTAGGATGAAGATGGTCTCTCTCAAACAACCCTGCAACCAAATAACAAAGAGTCCCTTGTGTCCCCAACACACCCAATACAATGGTAAATTGTATAGGTGCACTAGTTCGGCGAAGAGATGGTGATACAAGTGCAATATGGATGGTAGATATAGGTTTTTGTAATCTGAAAATATAAAAACAGCAAGGTAGCAAGTGGTAAAAGTGGGCGTAAACGGTATTGCAATGCTAGGAAACAAGGCCCAGGGTTCATACTTTCAGTAGTGCAAGTTCTCTCAACAATAATAACATAGCTAGATCATATAACAATCCCTCAACATGCAACAAAGAGTCACTCCAAAGTCACTAATAGCAGAGAACAAATGAAGAGATTATGGTAGGGTACGAAATCACCTCAAAGTTATTCTTTCTGATCGATCTATCATAGAGTTCGTACTAGAATAACACCTTAAGATACAAACCCTAATGTCACCTAGATACTCCATTGTCACCTCAAGTATCCGTGGGCATGATTATACGATATGCATCACACAATCTCAGATTCATCTATTCAACCAACACAAAGAACTTCAAAGAGTGCCCCAAAGTTCTACCGGAGAGTCAAGACGAAAACGTGTGCCAACCCCTATGCATAAGTTCACAAGGTCACTGAACCCGCAAGTTGATCACCTAAACATACATCAAGTAGATCACGTGATATCCCATTGTCACCACAGATAAGCACATGCAAGACATACATGAAGTGTTCTCAAATCCTTAAAGACTCAATCTGATAAGATAACTTCAAAGGGAAAACTCAATTCATCACAAGAGAGTAGAGGGGGAGAAACATCATAAGATCCAACTATAATAGCAAAGCTCGCGATACATCAAGATCGTGCCATCTCAAGAACACGAGAGAGAGAGAGAGAGAGAGAGATCAAACACATAGCTACTGATACATACCCTCAGCCCCAAGGGTGAACTACTCCCTCCTCGTCATGGAGAGCGCCCGGATGATGAAGATGGCCACCGAAGAGGGATTCCCCCCCTCTGGCAGGGTGCCTGAACGGGTCTAGATTGGTTTTCGGTGGCAACAGAAGCTTTCGGCGGCAGAACTCCCCATCTAGGTTATTTTTCGGAGGTTTCTGTATATATAGGAGGTGTTGGAGTCGAGGACAAGTAAAGGGGACCTCCGGGCTGTCCACGAGGCAGGGGGGCGCACCCCCTACCCTCGTGGGCATCCCGGGAACCTTCTGGTCCCCCTTCGGCACTTCCTAGGCTTCTTCTGGTCCAAAAATAACCTCCGTTGAGTTGCAGGTCAATTGGGCTCCGTTTGATATTCCTTTTCTGCGATACTCTAAAACAAGAGAAAAATAGAAACTGGCACTGGGCTCTGGGTTAATAGGTTACTCCCAAAAATCATATAAAAGTGTATATAAAAGCCCATGAAACATCCTAGAAGGATAATATAATAGAATGGAACAATCAAAAATTATAGATACGTTGGAGATGTATCAGTTGCGCATGTAAGGTCGGAACAGTCGCAACTTAAACCAATCCGTTTTGAAAAGAACACACACACTTGCCTCAGCACACCACTTCATCATCAAGTGGTTACCCAACTCATCATCTCCCTCGGGCATAAGTGGCACCCGACGGAGTTTTTAAAAAGTATTTTGAAAGTACTCTGCCTCCATCACCATGTATATTCCCATCCCATTTGCGTAGCCACTACATTAGCATCCTATCTACTCCCACCCGCATAACCCTCATAGGAAGGTAGGGTCATGCTTGATGCAAGTTTCAATAGGAAAGTGACAAAGTCAACAACCAAAGTGGTCACCACCTCAACATGATTCCGATGCATCGATAAAAGGGTGTTATATGACATGCATATTTTTTTCTCAAACATGGTCAATGGGCTGCTTGCCTAGTTCATCAGAGTCTTCAAGTCTTCTGGTCCATCTCCAAGTACTCCGTCTACTTCGTCAACTAACGTCGGAAACAAACACAATAAGCAACACAACAAGGAAGAATTAAAAGTGCTCTAAAATTGTGAGTTGGACTTTTCTAGGATACCTTTGGTCATATGAGGAATGACCAAAGTGGTTTCATTGGGATTTGATCAATGGATATCTCTGAACATTTCAATATGATGAAATCAAGGGATTTGTTGATTTGCAAGGAGTGTACAGAAGAATTATTTCGAAAAATGAGCAAAGGCACCCATTTAACAGGGAATGATTTTAGAAGCATCTAGGAGTTGGTTTCACTGGATTTGGAGTTCAAATGATTTTATATGAATTTGCAAAGTTGGCTATACATGGATAAATAGACCAATATTTTATGTGGTACAAAAAGTATTGGAAAAAATGTTCAAAAACTAAGTTATGAACATATAAGTATATAGGAACTTGAATCATGGCATTTGGATCAACTTTGAGCTCTCTGTGATTTCTAAAGTTTATCACAGAAATGGAGAATTAGGTTTTGCTAATTATTTGCAAAATAAGTTTTTCTGGAAAAATGTGCAAGTTGCACCATGTGATAGAGAGTGATTTATGGATTCACTAGAAATTTGAATCATCAAATTTGGACTCCATTTGGATTCTCTAGGGATTTACGAGCTATCTGGAGAAAAAGGAAAAGAAAGAAATAGAGATGGGCTTTACCCTTAAGAGGCGCACATGGCGGGAGATAGAAATGGGCCGGCCCAGCTGCACGCCCGTGCGCGCGCTGGAGGCCACGTCGATGGCGTCGTTCAGGTAATACACATTCACTTGGGGAACACGTGTTTTGGCAGATACGCCTCCACTTAAACCGGCGGGGCCCGTTGGCTGGGTTGCTGACCTGCGAGGTCCACCCGCAGGGTCGTTTCCCTTCTCCCGCTCTAATAGAGGCGAGGCAGGGAAGGCAGGGCCGAGCGCTCGCCGACATTGCCCCGACGACTCAGGCCACCCACGGTGATGCTCTGGCCACCCGTGTGCTCAGGGCGGTGAGCCACTTCCGCCTGGGAGGTCTGCCGACTCTGGGGAAGGCCGAGGCCGACCACATCATCGGGCCGGGCGGAGGATGCCACTAGTGGTTGGGGGATCGGCCCTGTGGCCATAGGGGGAAAGAATGAAGCATGGGGGGTGGGGGAGTTAGCTATGGTGCTGGTGATCCTCTGGAGCGAAGGGATGGAGAGGAGAGGCCCTGGCGGCACGAATTTGGGCGGAGTCCGGCGGCTCGGCTCCAGCCATGGGGAGCGACGTAGGGCTCGGGGAGAGGTGCGGGTTGGTCCAGGGGATTGCTGGGAAGGTGAGAGAGTGAAGGGGATCCAGAGAGGGGCCTGGGGCAGCCTTATGTAGCCGACCCATGGCTCACCGTGGACGCGGCGCACGGGTGGCCATGACAACGGCTCAGGCGGCCAGGAGAGTGGGCGAGGTGCTATCTGCGGTGTGCGTGGGCGTGGTCCAAGTAGAGGGAGAAGGAGAAAGAGATCGGGGAGCTGCCAGAGGCTTCGCGCGTGTGAAGCCGCTCACTGGAGCTCGCGGGCGGCCGGCGCACATGTGAGAGAAGCAGCAGGAGGGAGAAGGAGGAATGGGCAGACCACGTAGCGTGTCTTGGACATCGAGGCAACCTCGAGAGACACGAGGGGGAGGCCCTAGGTCGTTGGGTAGCTCGGGCAGAGGACCGCTACAGTGCGGGAGCGCACTATAGCGCACTCTAGAGCGCCCATTTGGCATGCCACTGCAAGCGCACGCGCTCTGGGCGTGTCCCTCCTTGTCTACTAGTTGCTGGTGCATGTGTATATGCCCTGGGGTAGCTTAGGCACTAAGGGAAAGGTAGGAAATAAAAATAGAGGTGGAAAAGAGATGCTGCCATGGCTGTCCAGAGAGGTAAATGGAGGTTTTCACTCCTCCATTATTGACCCATGGATGAGTGGAAGCTACTGGGGGTAGGAAAAGGTTGGGAGGGTCTGTAGTAAAAAGTTGAAGTAAAGGAGAATGGTAAAAGTGGTGAAACCAGTGTCATTTGGGATCTACCAGAAGGTGTTTGATGCTAGCTTGGTCAAGCAAATGGATTCCATTTGACATGAAAATTAACAAGATCAAGTGGCATATAGAATTGAGGTTGTCCACCAATTTTGAGCTTATTTGAAGAAAGTTGCCAATGTAACTTTGGCGAACCCTAGAAATCAACAGAAATGGCTTTTCCAAGATTTAGTCATGCAAATCATTCCTCCTTGATGCACCACTGGGTGTAGTGTCATCATTTGGATATGTGAGCATGCCCACAAAATTCAAGGTCACAAGTAAAAAGTTGGTAATGTAGAGTTGTTCAAATTTGGATCTGGTTAGAAAGGGTCTTGGGGCACTTTGGTCAAGTTATTCTTCTCTCCAACTTCTGCTATTTGCTCTGTATGCATGATTACACTATTTGAGCATGTGCACCAAGTTTGAAAGCATTTGGACAAGTTTGATAATGTAAAGTTGCTCAAACTTTAAAATGGACAAAAATGGTTTTGAGGGGGTTTGATGATGTTTTCTTGATCTTCAAGGCACTAGGCTTTGCAAGATCATCAAATATGTCATATGTGACATGCTAGAATTTTTCTTAGAATTAATGAAGAAAATTTCCTTTGTAAATATTTCAAAATCTTAGAATATCCAAAAAGGGGTTTTGAGGGATTTGACCAATATTTGAACATGACCATGTGTTGAAACTCATATATACAATATATGTCCTTTGGGCTTCCCTAAATTTTCTCAAATATTTTTGAAACAATAAAATAATTTTAACCTATTAAAGACCATTTCTGGCCTTAAGAAAAAACCTTTAAATAAATTAGCAAAATAACTTTGAAAATAATATTTTTGTGACTTTTCAGAGTCCTTTATCTAATACGATTCAAATATAATTTTTGAAAGATTTTTCACACCCTTAGTTAAGTACTTGTAGTTCAAGTCTCAATTCAGGGGTTTTTGGAAAACCTAATTTAGAAAATATTTTTTGGCCAAAATATTTTTGTAAGAAAACACTATTATGTCCTATACACATGGCATGATCATTGGGCAAAGTTTTGGAGCAAGGAGAAGGAGTATAAGGGTAGGAGGATTCATTTTATTTTTAGAGCACTTGCAAACAACAAATAGAAAACCAAATCAAGCAAAGTCAAAGACACTCAAAAGTTTGTGTCACACCATATTTTGGCATGATTTAATAACTTAAATGTTGTGGCCTGGAAAATAGGGTGTGACAGTTTCACTATTGATGATCTTTGTTCTATAGAATTTGACGCGTTCGGCATTTCTGTGAAGGATCTTCGCACCAGGGCCGTGATTCTTCGATGCAATAGCCAAGGAGGCCTCTACATCTTTCGTCATCCGTCGTCAATCATCATGCCCATGGACTCCTCGCCACCACCTACACCGTTCTTTGGCATCGCCGCTTAGGACATCTCGGACATGACGCCATGTCCCAACTTCATAAACAGTCTTTTGTTTCTCGTAATAAAGTAGTGTCACATGTTTGTCATGCTTGTCAACTTGGCAAGCATGTGTGTTTACCCTTTGTTAGGTCATCATCAATAAGCGTTGAACCCTTTCAGTTAATTCATTGTGATCTTTGGACTTCTCCAATTATGAGTAATTTGGGTTTCAAATACTATCTTATTATTGTTGATGACTTTTCACATTTTATGTGGACCCCCCCCCCCGACAAAAATCTAACACCGCTGCCATACTTCTCAATTTTGTTGCATATATTCGGACATAATTCTCTCATACTCTTGTCGCTATGCAAGCTGACAATGGCACCGAGTTTCTTAACTCCACGGTCACCACCTTCTTCACCTCTCACGACATTCGCTTTCGTATCTCATGCCCCTACACTTCTGCTCAAAATGGCAAAGCTGAACGAGCTATTCACACGATCAACGATGTTGTCTAAATTCTTTCATTTCAGTCATCCATACCACCCTCCTTTTGGGAAGGAGCCCTTCCCACAGCTACCCACCTTGTCAACATCCGCCGTTCCCAAGCCATAGACTTCGCTATCCCCTACATTCGCCTATACGACACCCTGCCAGACTACGTCACTCTCCTCTCTTTTCTCACCCGCTCGCCTGCACACCCTTATCTCTCACCTGCGCCACGTGGACGCGCGGTCCCGCATGTCAGCGAGCGCAGCAGCCGCACCCGCCTCCTTTCTCCTCCCCCTTTGTTTTTCGTCGCGCCATGGCCACCGTGGCCGAGCACGTGCACGCCGAGCTGTCCCGCGCCCTATTTATCCCCTCAGCGTCCGAGCCTGCTGCTTTTTGAGCTTGCGTTGTATTCCCTCGAAGAGAAAAGGGAGATGCAGCACGGTAGCATAAGTATTTCCCTCAGTTTTTGAGAACCAAGGTATCAACCCAGTAGGAGACCACACGCGAGTCCCTCGCACCTGCACAAACAAATAAGAACTTCGCAGCCAACGCGATAAGGGGTTGTCAATCCCTTTACGATCACTTACGAGAGTGAGATCTGATAGAGATGATAGTTTATATTTATGGTATTTTTGTTTATAAGAACAGATAATAAAAACGATAAAATTAAAGTAGATGTAGATTGATATGTTGAGAATAGACCCGGGGGCCATAGTGTTCTCTAGTGGCTTCTCTCATGATAGCAATATTCTACGGCGGGTAAACAAATTACTCTCGAGCAATTGATGGAAAAGCAAATAATTATGAGACTATCTAGGCATGATCATTGTATATAGGCATCACGTCCGAGACAAGTAGACCGAAACGATTCTGCATCTACTACTATTACTCCACACATCGACCGCTATCCAGCATGCATCTAGTGTATTGAGTTCATAAGAACAGAGTAACGCCTTAAGCAAGATGACATGATGTAGAGGGATAAACTCAAGCAATATGATATAAACCCCATCTTTTTATCCTCGATGACAAGAATACAATACGTGCCTTCCTACCCCTACTGTCACTGGGAAAGGACACCGCAAGATTGAACCCAAAGCCAAGCACTTCTCCCATTTCAAGAACTGTAGATCTAGTAGGCCAAACCAAACCAATAATTTGAAGAGACTTGCAAGGATATTATGAGCACACATAAAAAGTTCAGAGAAGAACCAAATATTTCTCATAGATAATCTTGATCATAAACTCACAATTCATCGGATCTTGACAAACACACCGCAAAAAGAGATTACATCGAATAGATCTCCTCGAAGACCGAGAGAACTTTGTATTGAGATCCAAAGAGAGAGAAGGAGCCATCTAGATACTAGCTATGGACCCGAAGGTCTGTGGTAAACTACTCACAACTCATGGTGAGGGCGATGATGATGATGATGAAGAACTTCGTGATGGATCCCCTCCGGTGGAGCTCTGGAACAGGCTCCAAGATGGGATCTCACAGGAACAGAAGGTTACGGCGGTGGAATTAGGGTTTTCTCTGTTGTCGAAGGTTTCGGGGTACGTAGACTTATATAGGAGGAAGGAGGACACCGGGGGGGGGGGTGCTCGAGGGGCCGACAAGGCAGGGGGCGCGCCCTGGGAAGGGGGGCGCGCCCCCCACCCTCGTGGACACCCCGAGGATCCCCTGACGTGGTTCTCAAGTCCCCTATGCGTGATTTTCTCCAAAAATATCTCTCGCGAAGGTTTAATTCCGTTTGGACTCCGTTTGATATTCCTTTTCTGCAAAACCCTGAAACAGGCAAAAAATAGCAATCTGGACCGGGCCTTTGGGTTAGTAGGTTAGTCCCAAAATATGATATAGAAGTGTATGATAAAGCCCATTAAACATCCAAGACTTCATAAATAATAGCATGGAACAATAAAAAATTATAGGTACGTTGGAGACGTATCAAGCATCCCCAAGCTTAATTCCTGCTCGTCCTTGAGTAGGTAAATAATAAAGAAATAATTTTTGATTTGGAATGCTAACCAATATAGTTTTTCAATGTATTCTCTTAATTGTGGCATGAATGTTCAGATCTGGAAGATTCAAGATAAAAGTCTATATCGACATAAGAAATAATAATACTTCAAGCATACTAACAAAGCAATCATGTGTTCTCAAAATACTATGGCTAAAGAAAGTTATCCCTACAAAATCATATGGTCTAGCTATGCTCCCTCTTCATCACACAAAATATTCATATCATGCACAACCCCAATTTCAGCCAAGCACTTGTTTTCATACTCTATTCTTTCAAACCTTTCAACTTTCACGCAATACATGAGCGTGAGCCATGGACATAGCACTATGGGTGGAATAGAGGTGGTTGTGGAGAAGAAAAAAATGAGGGAGATAGTCTCACATCGACTAGGCGTATCAACAGGCTATGGAGATGCCCATCAATAGATATCAATGTGAGTGAGTAGGGATTGCCATGCAACGGATGCACTAGAGCTAAGTATGTATGAAAGCTCAGCAAAAGAAACTAGTGGGTGTGCATCCAACTTGCTTGCTTACGAAGACCTAGGGCTTTTGAGGAAGCCCATCATTGGAATATACAAGCCAAGTTCTATAATGAAAATTCCCACTAGTATATGAAAGTGACTAAACATGAGACTCTCTATCATGACAAACATGGTGCTACTTTGAAGCACAAGTGTGGAAAAAGATAGTAGCAATTGTCCCTTCTCTTTTTTCTCTCATTTTTTTGGAGGGGCCTTCTCTTTTTTTTATCAGCCCCTCTCTATTTTTTTTGGGCCATCTCCCTTTTTTTATTGGCCTTTCCTCACAAGGGACAACGCTCTAGTAATGATGATCATCACACTTTTATTACAACTCGATACTACAACAAGTATGACTCTATATGAATGCCTCTGGCGGTGTACGGGTATGTGCAATGAATCAAGAGAGACATGTATGAAAAATTATGCATGGTGGCTTTGCCACAAATACGATGTCAACTACATGATCATGCATGGCAATATGACAATATGATGCGTGTCATATGAACGGAACGGTGGAAAGTTGCATGGCAATATATCTCAGAATGGCTATGGAAATGCCATGATAGGTAGGTATGGTGGCTTCTTTGAGGAATAATATGGTGGCTGTTTTGAGGAAGGATATATAGTGGGTTTATGGCACCGGCGAAAGTTGCGCGGTACAAGAGAGGCTAGCAATGGTGGAAGGGTGAGAGTGCGTATAATCCATGGACTCAACATTAGTCATAAGAACTCATATACTTATTGCAAAAATCTACGAATCAAAAAAAAAGCAATCAACGCATGCTCCTAGGGGGGAGGTTGGTAGGAGTTAACCATCGCGCGCCCCCGACCTCCACACAAAGGTTGGGACTCTACAAATACATCATGCTCTAACTTCGTCACATAGCGGTTCACCATACGTGCATGATACGGGAATCACTAACCTTAACACAAGTATTTCTCAATTTCATAATAACTCTACTAGCATGACTCTAATATCACTATCCTCATATCTCAAAACAATTACCAAGCATCCAACATCTCATCATATTCAATGCACTTAGTGTGATATTTTTACTACATTGACATTGGATGTCTATCATGTGAAGACTAGTTTTTTTTAGCCTAAACACATTACCATGCTGTTTTAATGGACTCTCAAATAGATATAAGTGAAGCATGAGAGTTCAACAATTTCTACAAAATATAACCACCACCGTGCTCTAAAAGATATAAGTGAATCACTAGAGCAAAAACTATTCAACTCAAAAGATATTTGTGAAGCACATAGAGTGTTCTAGCAATTCCTAGGCCATATTTAACTCTCCCAAATAGGTGTGTCCAGCAAGGATGATTGTGACAAACTAACAAGCAAAGACTCAAATTATACAAGACGCTCCAAGCAAAACACGTATCATGTGGTGAATAAAAAATATAGCTCCAAGTATAGTTACTGATGGATGAAGACGAAAGAGGGGATGCCTTCCCGGGGCATCCCCAAGCTTAGGCTTTTGATTATACTTGAATTCCTTGGGGTGACATGGGCATCCCCAAGCTTAGGCCGTTGCTACTCTTTGTTCCATAGTCCATCAAAGCAATACTCAAAACTTGAAAACTTCACAACCCAAAACTTAGACAAAAATTCTCGTGAGCTCCGTTAGTATAAGAAAGCAAACCACTACTCAAAGGTACTGCAATGAATTCATTCTTTGTTTATATTGGTGTTCAACCTACTGTATTCCAACTTCTCTATGGTTCATACCTCCAAATATTACTCATAGATGCATTGAAATAAGCAAACAACACACAAAAAATAGAACAGTCTGTAGTAATCTGCAGGTTTCGCATACTTCTGTAACTCCAAAAAATTCAAACTAATTTGGTAAATGTGAGGAATTTGTCTATTAATCATCTGCAAAAATAATCAACTAAATAAGACGCTCCAGTAAAATCTGATGACCATTCTAGTGAGCGCTAACGATTCTGTTTTTTACAGCAAGATCACATAAACTTCACACAAGTCTTCCCAAAGGTTCTACCTGGCACAAACATTAAACAAAACACAAAACCACATCCAAACAGAAGCTAGATGCAATATTTATTCCTAAACAAAAGCAGAAACAAAAAAAATATTAAATTGGGTTGCCTTCCAACAAGCTCTTTCTTTATAGCCATTAAGATAGGCTTGAGAATTCAATGATGCTCACATGAAAGACAAGGACTGAAGCACAAAGAGAGCATCATAAGACATGTGACAAACACATCTAAGTCTAATATAATTCCTATGCATAGGCATCTTATAGGAAAACAAATTACCAAGACAAGCAAGATCTGGCATATGCAAGGAAGGAGAAAGAAACAGTAGCAATCTCAATATAACGAGAGGTAATTAGCAACATGAAAATTTCTACAACCATATTTCCCTCTCTCATAATAATTGCATGTAGGATCATGATCAAATTCAATAAAATAGCTATCACATAACATATTCTCAACACGATCCACATGCATGCAAAGTTGACACTCTTCCAAAATAGTGGGATTAACATTAACTAAAGTCATGACCTCTCCAAACCCACTTTTATCAAAAAATTCATAAGATTGAACATTCTCCAAATATGTGAGATCTAAAGTTGACACCCTTCCAAACCCACTTTCAATATTATTGCAAACATTATTATCAATCTCATATTCATCATGGCGCTTAAATAAATTTCCAAGATCATAAGAAGAATCACCCCAATCATGATCATTGCAACAAGTAGTGGGTATAGCAATACTAGCACCCCCAAGCTTAGGGTTTTGCATATCATTAACACAATTGAAATTTATAATAGCATCATTGCTATCATGCTTTTTATTTAAGGAGATAACACGAATCACTTTTTCTTTCAATAATTCCTCACAATTTTCAGATTCATAAATTTCAAGCAAAACCTCATAAAGATAATCTAGTGCATGCAGCTCACTAGCAATAGGTTCAACATAATTGGATCTCTTAAAGAGATTAGCAAGTGGACGAGGATCCATACTTTAGCAAGAGAAGATGCAAGCTAATTGAGAGTACATAGCAACACAAGCAAACAAGAGGCACGCGAACGGTAAACACACGGCAGACGAAGGGCAAATAAAACGACAAGGGTGAAATGGGGGAGAGGAAAACGAGAGGCAAAAAATGTAATGCGAAGGATAAGGGTTTGTGATAGGTACTTCATATATGACTTTTGCGTAAGCCTCCCCGACAACGGCGCCAAAAATTCTTCTTGCTACTTCTCGAACTTGCGTTGTATTCCCTCGAAGAGGAAAGGGAGATGCAGCACAGTAGCATAAGTATTTCCCTCAGTTTTTGAGAACCAAGGTATCAATCCAGTAGGAGACCACACGCGAGTCCCTCGCACCTGCACAAACTAATAAGGGGTTGTCAATCCCTTTACGGTTACTTACGAGAGTGAGATCTGATAGAGATGATAGTTTATATTTTTGGTATTTTTGTTTATAAGAACATAAAATAAAAGCGATTAAAGTAAAGTAGATGTAGATTGATATGTGGAGAATAGACCCGGGGGCCATAGTGTTCTCTAGTGGCTTCTCTCATGATAGCGATATTCTACGGCGGGTAAACAAATTACTGTCGAGCAATTGATAGAAAAGCGAATAATTATGAGACAATCTAGGCATGATCATTGTATATAGGCATCACGTCCGAGACAAGTAGACCGAAACGATTCTGCATCTACTACTATTACTCCACACATCGACCGCTATCCAGCATGCATCTAGTGTATTGAGTTCATAAGAACAGAGTAACGCCTTAAGCAAGATGACATGATGTAGAGGGATAATCTCAAGCAATATGATATAAACCCCATCTATTTATCCTCGATGGCAACAATACAATATGTGCCTTGCTGCCCCTACTATCACTGGGAAAGGACACCGCAAGATTGAACCCAAAGCCAAGCACTTTCCCCCTTGCAAGAACTATAGATCTAGTAGGCCAAACCAAACCAATAATTCGAAGAGACTTGCAAAGATATTATGAGCACACATAAAAAGTTCAGAGAAGAACCAAATATTTCTCATAGATAATCTTGATCATAAACTCACAATTCATCGGATCTCGACAAACACACCGCAAAAAGAGATTACATCGAATAGATCTCCTCGAAGACCGAGGAGAACTTTGTATTGAGATCCAGAGAGAGAGAAGAAGCCATCTAGATACTAGCTATGGACCCGAAGGTCTGTGGTAAACTACTCACAACTCATGGTGAGGGCAATGATGATGACGATGAAGAACTCCGTGATGGATCCTCCTCCGGTGGAGCTTCGAAACAGGCTCCAAGATGGGATCTCACGAGAACAGAAGGTTACGGTGGTGGAATTAGGGTTTTCTCTCTATTGTCGAAGGTTTCGGGGTACGTAGACTTATATAGGAGAAAGGAGAAAACCGGGGGGTGCTCGAGGGGCCCACGAGGCAGGGGCCGCGCCCTGGGAAGGGGGGCGCGCCCCCCACCCTCCTGGACACCCCAAGGTTCCCCTGACGTGGTTCTCAAGTCCCCTGTGCGTGATTTTCTCCAAAAATATCTCTCGCGAAGGTTTCATTCCGTTTGGACTCCGTTTGATATTCCTTTTCTGCAAAACCCTGAAACAAGCAAAAAACAGCAATCTGGACTGGGCCTTTGGGTTAGTAGGTTAGTCCCAAAAATGATATAAAAGTGTTTGATAAAGCCCATTAAACATCCAAGACTTCATAAATAGTAGCATGGAACAATAAAAAATTATAGATACGTTGGAGACATATCAGAACCCCCTTAGGGTTTCCCCATTCGCCGCCACCACCTAGGGGCTTCTCCCCTGTCCTCCTTCCTCCTGCCCGATCACTTCCGAGTGCAACCGGGAGCATGCCGTTGCCGTCGTCGCCCCTCCGGTAACCTTCGGCCGCCATCGCCGAGTCCGTCTGCCTCCCCGTCGTCCGCCGTGTCCACTCCATCATCGAGGGAAACACCAAGTCCCACACCACGCTGCGTCCTCTGCTCCCTCCTTCTTCGGTCATCAGCAATCGCCTAGGATTGAGAGCTCGTCCGCGTCATCGTCGGCTCGTCTCCGTCGACGCCGTCGTGTCCTAGGGTGAGCTAGGTATACCCACCACCCTTCTTTCTTCTCCTGTAGCTGTTCGATCTCCGTAGACGTTGCTAGGGTCGCGGTCTCGTCGTGATCTCAACGCTCGGCGTAGTCTGATTTTTTAGGTTCAGGAAGTATTCCTCCGCACCCCGCGCATCCCGAGGCCCCTAGTTAGAGCTATAGCCAACCCTCTGGCCTCACGCCTCCTCGATATCTAGCCCGGCTCAGCTGCCGCCTCGTCGTGCCTTGCTGCCGTCGCTAGCCGTGACTTGCCGTACCCCGAATCTAGCATGAGCTCGAGTTTGAGCGCCCGGCAAGCGAGCCCTGCCTTGGTTCAGTACTAGAGGGGCAAGACCCACTCTTACTTCAGTCGCACATGCATAGCCCAGTGGCTGCGCCCACGCTACAACACCGGGGAGACCCGGGTTCGATCCTTCCCGGCCGCATCCCCCCTTTTCCATTTAATCTCCAACTAACAGGCTGGGCCTGCTTGTCATACTCACTACCAGCCAGGACCCCACGCTACACGCATAGCCTAGTGGCTGTTCCATTTAATCTCCCGCTAACAGGCTGGGCCCGCCTGTCATACTCACTGACAGCTAGGACCCCATGCTACACGCATAGCCCAGTGGCCGGGGTCGGGCTCTCGTGTTGGGTTCCTTGCACACACTAGCCTCCAGGGCCAATCAAACGTCACCAACTGTCCAGGTGGACCCCATCACTTATAAAACAATTTCTAATTTACTGAATATTTTTCCCTTGCCTTATCCGTGCGAGAGGATTCAACCGCCGTTCGGTCCATTGCCCGCATTTCCCCCTTTTTCCATTTAATCTCCCGTTGACAGGCTAGGCCCGCCTGTTATACTCACTGACAGCCAAGACCCCACGCTACATGCATAGCCCAGTGGCTGGGGTCGGGCTCTCGTGTTGGATTCCCTGCACGCACTAGCCTGCAGGGCCAATCAAACATCACCAGCTGTCCAGGCAGACCCCATCACTCATAAAAAAATTCTAATTTACTGAATATCTTTTCCATTGCTTTATCCGTGCGAGAAGATTGAACCGCCGTGCGGTCCGTTGGCCGCATTCCCCCCTTTTCCATTTAATCTCCTGCTGACAGTCTAGGCCCACCTGTTATACTCACTGACAACCAGGACCCCACGCTACACACATAGCCCAGTGGCTGGCGTCGGGCTCTCGTGCTGGGTTCCCTGCACGCACTAGCCTGTAGGGCCAATCAAACTTCACCAGCTGTCCAGGTGGACCCCATCATTCATAAAACAATTTCTAATTTACTGAATATCTTTTCCCTTGTCTTATCCGTGCGAGAGGATTCAACTGCCCTGCGGTCCATTGGCCATCTCATCAGACCATGGCCGGTGGCAAGATGGGAGCTATCACAGAGTCCCGGCTAGCGCCGCCCGCCTCCGGCGTGCTGCACCGTCTGGGAACTGGGGCTTTGTTTTTTCCTGCCGCTCGTGTGATTGAAAAATAGACTAGAATGGCTAGGTAAGGCTTCACTTGCACTCGTGTGATTGAAGAACATATTCGTATGTGATTGAAGAACAAATTAGTAATGATAGATGAAGGTGGATAGATCCTATGCTTCAAACTTCATTACATGTGGATGTCAATATGCGCATAGGTGACTACTAGCTACTAGCTAATATAGAGGTCGATGAAGCAATGAAGTTTGCCTCCTCGCTTGCATGTGACTGCATGACCTCCCACGGCATCTCGGCCACCATCCACGGCCGACTGACCACATGCGCTGCATATCCAGTTTCTCCCATGGAGCATATCAACCCAACCAGAGAACGATGTCTGGGAAAGAATCAGCCTTGGCCTGGGCTTGGGCTCGCTGGAGGCGGGTGGCTGTAGCGGCATATCCGCGACGGCTCCATCTTGCCGGCGTTGCCCCCGGCCACAGTCCGAAGCGACGAACCTTGCTTCATCGACGTCCTCTCCCACTGAGCATGGAGATAACGCAAGGGGAAAGATATTTAGTAGAGTAAATGAAGAATTGTTTTATGGGTGGTGGGGTCCACCAGAACAACCGTTGGCTCTTGATTGGCCCTACGGGCTGGTGCGTGAAGGGAACCCAGCACGAGTGGGGTCGGGCTCTCGTTGCGCCCATGCTACAACACCTGGGAGACCTGGGTTTGATCTCCCTCGGCCGGATTCCCCCTTTTTCCATTTAATCTCCCGTTGACAGGCCAGGCCCGCCTATCATACTCACTGACAGCCAGGACCCCACTGTCATACACACATAAAACCCCTTCCTTTTTTTATTTAGCCGAGCGTATATTCCAGTTATGGAAAGTGGCATCTTCCATTTTGGGCAAGTACAATTCTGGACAATTCCATTTTTGGAAAATTGCCAATTCTGTCAATAGCCATTTTAGGCAGGTTTTCACTTAGTGCATTTGTGGGGATTTTTCCATAGTAACCCCCACATATTATATACTCCCTCCGTTCCTTGATATAAGGTGTATATATTTTTGAGAATAAAAATCCGAAATATAAGGTATATTGCGTTGCACCACTCGTTTAGATAATTATTTTAGGGATTTGATTACATTTCATTATATGAGGCAAGCTCCACTATTCTCTCATGTCAATTAGTCAGGTGTAATCTCACCCAAAACTTGTGAATTTTTCCCTCCACGTGCATTCTTTAATTTCCGTGCCAAAAACTATACACCCTATATTTAGGAACGGAGGGAGTATGTTTTTGCGGTAGAAAATTCCAACCAATCCATCTATGGCATCCATTTCATCATTTGAGCAAGTTTGTAAACATGTCATATATGCAACATATGCCATTTTGTCATTTTTGTGTATTTAATTTCATTTATGCTATGTGATAGTTTTGCACATGGTTAGGTTCATCATCATGTCTACTTGCTGCTAATTTTTATTCCGTGCCATGATATGTCTTGTAGTGAGTGAAACAAGCTTGTGAACATGCGTACTCAAATTTGTTTCTGCCATGTTAATATTTTCACCAAGTCTGTAAAATTGTTATCACTTGTCAGTTTGCCATGCTGTTTTGATGATGATCTAGTGAGTTTTAGAAATAGTTCACTAATCATGTTTTGAAGTGGATGTTATGAAATTCAATTCCATTCCATTGTTTCCATGTTTAAGTTCTGTTGCATATTTAAATGATGCATCCAAGTTGGCATGTTGCTGTTTTAAACAACTTTGCATTGCATATTGTTTTGTTCGTCATTTGCAAATCGTGCATCCGTTTCCGGTGATCTTTATATCATTTTCAACCGAAATACTCCAATATATCCATTGTCATACTTGGTCTGCCAAGATCTTGCTCATATCCATCGTGTCATCACCTTTGTCCTTCCCGACATCATATCCCTCGTACTGGTAACCCCTTACTCCGTTGGTTTCGTTCTTCATATGCATTCCTATTCATCATGCATGTAGCATGTGTTATTTTCCATGTCATATGTGTTCATGTGGATGCTTGTTCTTCTTTGGGTAGCACCGGGAGATGAGTTCGAGTCCGAGGTTGAGACACTCATTGAAAACAGTTACAAGGAGCAAGTTTTTGATCCCACTGAGGACGTATCGGCAAGATGACCATTACTTGATATCACTATTTTTGCTTTGCTAGTTGTCTCGATTCTATCGCTATGTCACGCTGCCTATCTACTTGTTTGTCAGCCCCCCCATAGTGCCATGAAATGCCTCTAACCCACCTTCATAGCAAACCATTGTTTGGCTATGTTACCGCTTTTGCTCAGCCCTTCTTATAGCGTTAATAGTTGCAGGTACAGTGCATGTTGTTCCATGTTGGGACATGTATATCTTTAGAATATCACAATATCTCTTATTTAATTAATGCATCTATATACTCGGCAATGGGTGGAAGGCTTGGCCTTTTGCTTGGTGTTTTGTTCCACTCATGCCGCCTTAGTTTCTGTTATACCGGTGTTATGTTTCTTGATTTTGCTTTCCTAACACAGTCGGGGTTTATGTGCCCCCCTCGATAGCTTGCTTTGTATAAAACTCTTCCAAAAAGGCCCAACTTTGGTTTTACCATTTTCCTAATAACAACTGAAACTACATAGGGAGTAATTAACCCGAGGATTCTTAATCAACAACCCGGGCAAGTGCTCCTCATGAGTGTTGGTCCAAAACAGAATCGTTTGTGGCTTCCCCCGGGGAAACCTGGGCCTCAGTTGTTGTACGCTGCGCTCATCCGATCATGGCCTGAGACGAGATACACGCGGCTCCTATCAGGGTGTCGGCACGTCGAGAGGTCTTACTGGATTTGTTTTACCATTGTCGAAATATCTTGTGCACAGGGATTCCGAGCTTGATCGGATTGTTCCAAGATGGATATTTACCTCCACAGATCGTGAGAGTTTGTTATGGACTAAGTTGGGACACCCCTGCAGGGTTTAATCTTTCAGAAAGCCATGCTCGCGGTTATGTGAAAGATTGGAAATTTCTGATATCCGGTTGTAGAAAACTTGACACCAGACTCAATTAAAATACACTACCTGTGTGAGTAGCCGTGATGGTCTCTTTTCGAGGAAGTTCGGGAAGAGAACACATCGGGGTTATGTATGATACGTAAGTTGTTAGGATCACTTATTGATCATTACTAGTTGCGACCTAGCTTCTCATCTTACTCTGAAAATCGTAAGTTAGTCACTCATATAAATGCTTAGTGCTTGCTGCAACCCCGCCAAATATCCACACCTTACCCAGAAGTATTGTTAGTCTTGATACCCCATAATCCGATTGCTGAGTCCTCGTAGATCACAATTTACTACAAAAACAACTGCAGGTACCTCCGAGTTCGACACATGTGATGGACAATAGCTTCAGTGGGAGTTTGTTGAAGAACGTGGCCGGGTCTACGTCACTTATCCGGACGATCAGTAGTGGTGCCTAGTAGGGTCGATTGGGACATAGCTTGGGTGGTTGTCTTTTATTGGTTTGATTTCGTCCGTAGTCAGACTCTGTGTTCCCCTTGAAATATTGTATGAATATTGATGTTTTTGTGTGATTCATGGCGAGTGTAAGCCAACTATTCTCTAAGGATTTATTGGAGAAGGGATTCATTCGACGAAGTTCATCACCCTAGGGAGCCCCAATGCTCTTGGTCGAGAAGAAGGATGGATCTTTAAGAATGGTCGTTGATTATCAGGCGCTGAATGAAGTGACGATTAAGAATAAGTACCCACTGCCGATGATCAATGATTTGTTCGACCAACTTCAAGGAGCTAAAGTATTCTCCAAAATCAATCTACGATCAGGATACCACTAGTTGAAGAACTGAGAAAAGGATATACCCAAGACAGCCTTCACCACAAGGTATGTCACACAAGAAAGTTATTTTTCCCTAGGCAATCGATAACTAGACCGGTAGTCATTATTGCAATTTTATATGAAGGGAGAGGCATAAGCTAACATACTTTCTCTTCTTGGATCATATGCACTTATGATTGGAACTCTTGCAAGCATCCGCAACTACTAAAGATCATTAAGGTAAAACCCAACCATAGCATTATAAGGCATCAAGTCCTCTTTACTCCCATACGCAAACAACCTACTTACTCAGGTTTAAGCTTCTGTCACTCTAGCAAACCACCATAAGAAAATCATGAAAATATTGCAAACCCTACAGCGGGGATTCCTCACGCTTGCGCGACATAGAGAGCAACATATGACATCACCAATAATAAAACATGCAGAGGGGCGAGAGCCCCTCTCCTTCTTATTCTTCCTTGACCTTCCCCCTAGATGGCAGAAGGGTTTACCCTCTGGTCCATGGCTTGTATGGTGGCGGAGGGGCGAGAGCCCCTCCGAGATTGGATCTCTCTCTGTTTCCTTCTGTTTCTGCGCTCCTAGATTATGGTCTTTCACCGTTTCTTATATTCCTGGAGATCCGTAACTCCGATTGGGCTGAAATTTTAACACGATTTTTATCCAGACATTGGCTTTCTTGCGGAGAAAGAAGGGCACCAACCGCCTTACGGAGTGACCACAAGGGCCTAGGGCCCGCCCTACCCCTAGGGCCCCCCCTCACCCTTGTGGGCCCCTCTGGCCTCATCTCACATTGATTCCACTTCCCAAAATTCACATATATTCCAAAAAAAATCTCCGTAAGTTTTTATCCTGTTTGGACTCCATTTGATATGGATTTTATACAAAACAAAAAACATGCAACAAATAGGAACTGGTACTGGGCACTGGATCAATATGTTAGTCCCAAAAATAGTATAAAAGTTGCCAAAAGTATGTAAAAGTTGTAGAATATTGGCATAGAACAATAAAAAATTATAGATATGATGGAGATGTATCACTCCACCATCCCTTGGCACTTGAAGATGTCTTGTTCCACCGCCTCGAGCCTAGCCTCCATGCTCCCCGTCCTCTTGGGCGCTTGAACATCCTGGATGTGGAGCACCCCCACACGCATCTCAATGGCCTGAGGCTGCTTCATCACCTCCGACAAGTACGGGTTGATGACCTTCTCAAAGAACTTGTCCTTGGAGGAGCTTGGTGGAGCCATGGTGATCTAGATTTGACAGGAAAACATCAAAAAACAAGAACATAGGATTTTCCTGCAATGCGATTGTCAGATCGTCCTGGGGGTATATATAAAGATTTTTTTATCTTGGGAAACAAGAATATGGAAGGAAAACAGAATCGGGAAGGTGCCCGAAGGCACCACAACCCACTAGGGCATGCGTTGGTGTATCGTGGCCACCTCGGGTGCCTTCCTGGTTATTTCTTATTTTCCTAATTTATCTAATATTCCAAAACTGACAAAAAATATTTTTTTGGATTTTCAGAGTCTATTTACTTATCGTATCACGTACCTCCTATTTTTCAGGATTCTGGAGTGTTCTGGGAGGTTTCTTTTATGCGTTCCTCCGGTGTCATGGTTTGGATAATATTGCTTTTTAATAGGCGTACCTGAGATGTAGTGTTTAATTCTTGGTACATTGACCACCTTCGGGTTAGTACTTTCGGCATTGTTAATCTTGATAGCTCCGGAGCGATAAATCTCTTCGATAATATATGGTCCTTCCCATTTGGAAAGAAGTTTTTCTGCAAAAAATCTAAAACGAGAGTTGTACAAAAGAACATATTCTCCAACTTTGAATTCCCGCTTTTGGATTCTTTTATCATGCCATTTTAACTTTTTCTTTGAATAGTTTGGCATTTTCATAAGCTTGGGTTCCCCATTCATCTAGCGAGCTAATATCAAATAAACTCTTTTCACTGGCAAGTTTGAAGTCATAGTTGAGTTCTTTAATTGCCCAATATGCTTTATGTTCTAACTCAAGAGGCAAATGAGAAGCTTTTCCATAAACCATTTTATATGGAGACATGCCCATATGATTTTTATAAAGTGTTCTGTAAGCCCAAAGTGCATCATCTAATTTCTTAGAGCAATTCTTTCGATACTATTGGCAGTTTTTTTGTAATAGTAGTTTTATTTCTCAATTTTTGAGTTCTACTTGACCACTAGATTGAGGATGATAGCGTGACACAATTCTATGGTTAACATCATATTTAGCAAGCATTTTGCGCAAAGTACCATGAATAAAGTGTGAACCACCATCAGTCATTAAATATCTAGGGACTCCAAACCTTGGGAAAATAACTTCTTTAAGAATTTTAATGGAAGTGTTGTGATCAACACTACTAGTTGGAATAGATTCTACCCACCTAGTAACATAATCAACAGCAACCAAAATATGAGTATACCCAGTAGAGGAAGGAAAAGGTCCCATATAATCAAAACCCCAAACACCAAATGGTTTAACAAGAAGTGAATAATTCATAGGCATTTCATGACGCATACCGATATTACAAATCCTTTGACATTCATTACAAGACAAGAGAAACTTACGGGCATCCTTGAAGAGAGTAGGCCAATAAAAAACCAGATTGCGATACCTTGTGAGCAGTTTTATCTCCCGCATGATGTCCTCGATAGGCTTCGGAGTGACATTTCCGTAGGATTTATTCATGTTCATGCTCAGGTACACAACATATGATAATACCATCTACTCCTTCTTTATAAAGATGTGGGTCATAACACAAGTAATGTCTTAAATCATAGAAGAATTTTTTATTTTGTTGGTATGTGAAACTAGGTGGTATATATTTAACATCAATGTAATTAGTATACTCAGCATACCACGGAGTGTTATGAGAAACATTTGTTGCAGCTAGCTGTTCATCAGGAAAGCTGTCATCAATAGGTAGTGGGTCATCAAGAATATTTTCTAACCTAGACAAGTTATCAGCTACGGGGTTCTCAGCTCATTTCCTATCAGTGATATGTAAATCAAATTCTCGTAGTAAGAGAACCCACCTAATGAGCCTAGGTTTAGCATCTTTATTTTCCATAAGATATTTCACAACAACATGATCAGTGTGAACAATTACCTTGGAATCAACAATGTAAGATCTGAATTTATCACTAGCAAACACAACCGCTATTTTTTCGATAGTAGCATAATTTCTTTGAACACTGTCTAGAGATTTGCTAGCATAATGGATAACATTTAATTTATAATCAACTCTTTGTCCTAGAACATCACCAACAACGTAATCACTAGTATCACACATAATTTCAAAAGGCAAGTTCCAATCGATCGGGTGGTTGAATAATAGGTGCACAAATTAAAGCTTTCTTGAGTGTTTCAAAGGCTTCTAAAGAATCATCATCAACAACAAATGGAACATCCTTTTGTAAAAGATTAGTAAGAGGCCTAGAAATTTTAGAGAAGTCTTTAATAAACCTCCTATAGAAACCAGCATGACCAAGGAAACTACGAATACCTTTAATATCTTTAGGACATGGCATTTTCTCAATAGCATCAACTTTAGCTTTATCCACTTCAATACCTCGTTCAGAGATTTTATGCCCCAAGATAATGCCTTCATTAACCATAAAGTGCCACTTCTCCCAATTCAAGACAAGGTTAGTTTGTTCACATCTCTGCAAAACTCGATCAAGGTTTCTTAAACAATCATCAAAAGAAGTTCCAGAAACGAAGATATCATCCTTGAAAACTTCAACAATCATTTCACAAAAATCAAAGAATATAGCAGTCATACATCTTTGAAAGGTAGTAGGTGCATTACATAAATGAAAAGGCATACGTCTATAAGCATAGGTTCCAAAAGGACAAGTAAATGTGATTTTTTTCTCGATCAGGTTGTGAAACGGGTATTTAAGAAAACCAAGAATATCCATCAAGAAAAAAGTGTGTGTGCTTAGATAATCTTTCCAGCGTTTGATCACTAAAAGGCAAAGGGTAATGATCATTTCTAGTTGCTTTATTTAATTGTCTAAAATCAATTACCATTCCGTAGCCAGTAACAATTCTTTGTGGGATACATTTGTTCTATTATTAGGAACAACGGTAATACCTCCCTTCTTAGGGGCACAATGAACATGAGTTACCCATCTACTATCAGTTATGGGATAGATTATACCCGCTTCCAGAAGCTTTAATATTTATGTTCTTACCACTTCTTTCATCTTAGGATTCAATCATCGTCGGTGATCAACAACGGGTTTAGCATCAGGTTCCATATTAATCTTGTGCCGACAGAGAGTGGGACTAATGCCCTTAAGATCATCAAGAGTATATCCAATAGTAGCACAGTGCTTCCTCGGAATTTTTAATAATCCCTTTTCTTCAAGTTCTGAAAGGTTAGCACTAATAATAACAGAATATATCTTTTTCTCATCGAGATAAGCATATTTTAAAGTGTCAGGTAATTGCTTTAATTCAAACGCATGATCACCTTTAGGTGGAGGAGGACCTCCAAGAGTTTTAACAGGCAAGTTGTGTTTTAGGAGAGGTTGTTGTTCAAATAATATTTTATATATCTCATTTCTTTCATGCAAGTTCATATCATTTTGATGGTCGAGCAAATATTGTTCTAGTGGACCAGTTGATGGAAATATGCCCTAGAGGCAATAATAAAGTTATTATTATTTTATATTTCCTTATTCATGATAAAGGTTTATTATTCATGCTAGAATTGTATTTACCGGAAACTTGAATACATGTGTGAATACATGAACAAATACCGTGTCCCTAGTGAGCCTCTACTAGACTAGCTCATTGATCAAAGATGGTTAAGGTTTCCTAACCAAGGAGATGAGTTGTCATTTGATAATGAGATCACATCATTATGAGAATGATGTGATGGACAAGACCCAAATGTTAGCTTACCATCTGATCATACAATTTATTGCTACTGCTTTCTTGTATGTCAAATACATGTTCCTTAGACCATGAGATCATGCCACCCCCGGATACCGGAGGAATACCTTGTGTGCTATCAAATGTCACAACATAACTGGGTGATCATAAAAAAGCTCTACGGGTATCTCCGAAGGTGTTTGTTGAGTTTGCATGGATCGAGATTGGGATTTGTCACTCCGAATATCGGAGAGGTATCTCTAGGCCCTCTCAGTAATACACATCATAAGAAGCCTTGCAAGCAAATGAATAATGATTTAGTTACAAGATGCTGTATTACAAAACGAGTAAAGAGACTTGCCAGTAAAGACATTGAACTAGGTATAGAGGTACCGATGATCTAATCTCGGGAAAGTAACATACCGACAGACAAAGGGAATTATGTATGTCATCATAACAGTTTGATCAATTAAGATCTTCGTAGAATATGTAGGAACCAATATGGGCATCCAGGTTTCGCTATTGGTTATTGACCGGAGAGGTGTCTTGGTCATGTCTACATAGTTCTCGAACCCATAGGGTCTGCGCGCTTAACGTTCGTCGACGATATAGTGTTATATGAATTATGTGATTTGGTGACAGAATGTTGTTCGGAGTACCAGATGAGATCACGGACATGACCAGGAGTCTCTAAATGGTCGAGAGATAAAGATTGATGTATAGGACGATGGTATTCGGACACCGGAAGTGTTTCAGAGGGTATGGGGTCCTATTGGGTCACTGGAAGGAGTTTCGGGCACCGCCGACAAAGTTATGGGCCTTATGGGCCAAGTGAGGGAACACACCAGCCCACAAGGGGCTGGTGCGCCCCTATAGAGGTCGGCCCTATGTGGAGGAGAAGGAAAGAGGGGAGGGAAAGGAAAGTGTGGAGTAGGACTCCCCCTTCCTCCCCTCTCTCCCCCCTTTCCTTCCCCCTCCTTTATACAAGAAGGATGAACATTGGAGCAAGATCAAGCATGGAGATGATGGCATGCGCAAGGGGAGCAAGAACCGAGTTACAAGTGATGATTTCAGGACTTTGAGGCCACCATAATGAGTGCGAGAAGCCTTGGTCGAAATATACAAGATGCCACTTCATAGATTTCATCCAGAGGCTATTATTGGTGTTGCGTCACCTTATTATTGGGCCAGGGCCATGTAATTTCGAAATAGTAAAGTATATGTTGTTTCTAGAGTCTGTATGTGTGGGGAAAACAGAGTTAGGGTTGGCTTCGGACCCCTTCTCCAAGGGGCCATGAAATTCCCCCTCTCTTTCTCCGTATATATAGCCCTTAGGGCATCGTTTAGACTTTGGGTTTTGTTTAGATTAAAGTTCGCCATAGCTACAACTTCGCGTACTTCGTTTGTGTTCAACGACCAAACAAAGGCGTCACAGAGCCCCACCTTGATCAATAAAGCTTTTGATGCGGAGCATCCGACGACCATCCCCATGGACACTCCGTCATCGGCACAAGCACTCAAGGGACCAATGACTAGAGCACGTGCACGCGCTATCGAGGACGAGGTGAATTCTCTCCTCTTCGAGTTTCGTTTGGATTCGCATGAGGATTGGGTTCTACCTCACAAGGAGATGTTGTGCATTCTCAGTTACCAAGGAGATGGTCACGTGGAAGCAAAGGAGAACCTGTTCAGCCCGGATCACGTGGAAGCAAATGAAGACCTGTCCAACCCGGAACGAGCGGTACTACCGCTCCTCCAAAACGGTACTACCGCTCCTGGCCAGTCCGGAACAAGCGGTACTACCGCTCCTTAAGCGGTACTACCGCTCGAGTGGGCGGTACTACCGCCCTGCCTGCACGCAGCCTTTGGCCCTTGGCCATGTACCCCTTTCCTCTCGTACCCCTTCGTAGCATAAACTATAAATAGACCTCCCCCACGTCTTTTGAAGGGTTAGCAAAGATATTGAGAGACCTTGAGAGCTTTGCTCCTTGTATCCCCTACTCTAGGAGATCAAGACCTCCAAGGGAGAAGAATCCTCGTGGATTACAAGACCTCCAAAGGGAGAAGAATCCTCGTGGATTGCAAGACCTCACCTCCTTTAGGAGTGGGAAGAACCTTACCTTTGTGCTTGTTTCCTTGGATTGATCTTGTAATCTTGTGGATCCTTTGTATGCTACTCTAGTGGATGTGATATTGGGTTTGTTTTGAGAGATTTGTCTCTTGTGTTCTTGTGTGTTCTTCCTCTTTTCCCCCTCCAAGTGTTAAAAGATTCCCCCTAGGGTTTCACCCTACAACATCTTGGTATCATGAGAAAGGTTGACTTGATTCACATCTTGGAGTCCCATCCCCCCACTTTCTAGCTTGATTTTGTTGTGTTCTTGCCCAATTTCGAAAATTCCCACAAAAATAGCCCAAAATTTTTCTTGCAATTTGTTGGATCTTGTGAGATTTGGTTGTTTTGATCCATGAATTTGATGTTTGGCAAGCGGATCTAGCCTCTCCACAACAATCCCCACCCATTCCATCGCGGATTCCATCCAATTTCGCCCCCGAAATCATCCATTTCCGCCCATATTTCGCCCCGATCCCGAGCTGCAAACTTTTCCCGACACCAGCGGTACTACCGCCCATACAAGCGGTACTACCGCCATACACGCGGTACTAAATTTTTACTGCCGCCCTTCGAAGCGGTACTACTGCTTCGACAAGCGGTACAATTTTTTTACTTCCGCCACCCAAAGCGGTACTACCGCCCCGCACTTTTGCACCTTCCACATTTGACTGGTTTTGAGTTGCAATTTGGCGTTTCCTAAGGTGTTTCGGCTACTTAGGAGCGTGTGACATCCACATCATCGCCTCGGAGTCATCTTCGCCGCTAACCGTAAGCAAGGACGGTAATCTCCACGACACTTACCTTTGCTTTTGCATTGATAGCCCGAGCCATTTCCGTTGCTTACCCATCGAGACTAGCGAGTTGAGAATTGCCGGGCCACGCTCTTGTGCACCGTAGTGATCATGTTATCATCTTAGTGCCATAAGTCTCTCCCGTGCATATCTTACATACTTGTCTCATATCATCATCGGCTCGAGCATCAAACTTTCAAAAAAGAAAGAAAGAAAAGCTTTTAAGAAAAGAGGAGCAACAATGAGCTTATAAGCAATAGCATTGAGACACCTTACTTACTCATATCATCTTGGTCACCGCATACATAGCATAGTTGGGATCGAGGACGGCACGTTTCTCTCATAGGTTGGTGCACAAAGCGTATCTCGCCCATTTGAGCAATCGAGCTAGCGTCTCTCTAGTATTCGCACAACAAGAGCATTTTGCATGATTACTCACATTTTGCGCTCACCCTTGGTTGTGCGGATCCCATCTATCTTCCGTGCGTGTGTTCCTAGTGATACCCTTGGCTTTGATCTATTTGCTTTACGTGCATCTTTGTGAATCTTCTCAACCTTTTCAATATCTTGACTAACATTTTGTTTGAAATTTCGACACCATCCTAACCAAGCTACTCCATAGGCCTCCTTACTTGTAGGTGTGAGGAACAAACCCGGTTCCAATTCTACTATTGTGGCATCTCATTGAGTGAAACTTGTTACATTTTCAATCTTCGGAAGAGGTAACCTTGGTATTGTTCTCTCATTTACCTACTCACCTCCTACTTATATGATGGATAGGCCAAGTTCTTCGACCGACCCGATCGACGAGCATCTAGTGGAAGCACCGAACTACGTCACCAAGAATCACCTTTTCGGTGTACAACGAGCTCTTCACCAAGAAAGCGAAGCTTTGGGCGACCGCATCGAGCAACTCGCTTCCGACTTCCGCACACAAATGCAAGAGTTCCGCCACATCTTGGTGAACCGCACATCTCCGCCTCCTTCATCAAGACGGCGCCATTCAAGTCGACGCTCAAGTGACAACTCTTTGGCTTACTCTTCCGCGGATGCAAGTCATCCACGTCCTCGGCAAGCTCAACAATTCGTCAATCAAGATCGACAATCTCCGGACAATCCATTCCATGGCAATGGGTTACGAGATCGAGTTCGAGCACGTGAGCAAGGGCACCGCAAAGAGCAACAACGCCCACATCAAGTACATGAAGATGACGATGCAATTCGGCAAGCACAAGAACGGCGTGACAATCAAGCACGCACCGCACAACAAGCTCTTCATGACTCCACACGCATCTTCGCCGACCGCAACTGCCAAGTACGTCAACAAGAAGCACTTCATCAAGAGCGACAAGAGGAAGCCGCTAATCGTGAAGCGGAGCAAGAATGACGAAATGGGAACGACGTGCCGCGCCACCACCGGCAAGACCATCGCGAGGAGCACGTTGTCGCAGAGCGACCACATCGTCATGAGCGACACCACCATCATCAACATGACGAAGAACAAAGCTTCGGCAAGCTAAAGTTCACTATGCCCAAGTTTTCCGAAAGCACCGATCCCGAGGAATACCTCTCATGGGCATTGAAGGTCAACAAGATATTCCGCCTCCACAACTTCGAAGAAGAGAAGCAAATTGCCATGGCCTCTCTCGAGTTTCAAGACTATGTCCTCATTTGGTGGGAACAAATGATCAAGCGACGACATTCAAGAGGCGAACCACCCATTACAACTTGGTCAGAAATGAAGAATGTCATGCGAGCTTGCTTCGTGCCTACACACTACACCCGTGATCTCTTCAAGAAACTGCAACTTCTCAAACAAGGCACGAAGACGGTGGATGAATACTACCAAGAAATGGAGATTGCAATGATACGAGCCAACGTCAAGGAAGATGACGAGCAAACAATGGCCCGCTTCTTGAACGGCCTCAATCACCCAATCAAGCGGATAGCCGACTTCCAACCATACTCCAACCTTCTCGAGCTAGTTCATCAAGCGTCCAAGGCCGAGCGACAAGTCCAGGATGACTTCAAATACACCAAATACTCGTCCAAGAACTACGGCTCCTACTCTCAAGCTCCTGCGACTTCGGCACCTCCTACCTCAAGCAAAGCATCACCAAGTACCGGTGACAAGTCAAGTTACAAGCAAGTTACAAGCAAACTACACCTTCCTCGACTCGTTCTCCGGCAAGCAACTACAAACCCAAGACTCCCTCACCTTCGGCACCACCTTATGACACCGTGAAGACTAGTTCCTTCAAATGCTTCACATGTGGTGGCCGAGGTCACAAGTACTTCGAGTGCACCAACAAGAGAACCATGATCTTCCACGACGACGGCACATATGACTCGATGATCGAAGACGAAGTGGAAGCTATTGAGCATGTGGCCATGCACCAGCGCATCAACGAAGATGAAGATGATCAAGTGTTTTGTGACAATGATTCAAGTCCCTCTCTCGTGGTATCCAAGGTCTTGACCCTCCAACACCATCAAGACGAAGACCAACGATGCCATATTTTCCACACAAAGGCCGGCATCAACGGACGTTCCTTCAAGGTCATCATCGACGGAGGAAGTTGTCACAACTTGGCAAGCGACGAGCTATGTTCCAAGCTCCAATTGGTCAAGAAGAAGCATCCTCGTCCTTACAAGGTACAATGGTTGAGCGACTCCGGCACCATTCAAGTGGAGCATACGACACAAGTTTCTTTCAAGATCGGCGCCTACGAGGACACCTTGGAGTGCGATGTAGTTCCCATGATGGTGTGCCACCTTCTCTCGGGACGACCTTGGCAATTTGACCGTGGAGTCATCCACAACGGACGAACAAACTACTACAGCTTCAAGATGAAAGAAAAGGAATATGTGCTTTGACCAATGTCACCAAGCCAAGTGATCGCCGATAAGCAAGCATCCACCCATCGTGGAGACCCTAGTGAGAGAGTGATCCACCAAAAAGAAAGTGAGAGCCACAAGCCAAAATTGAGCGCCTCTTCGCCAAGAGAGAAAAACTTAGTCCTTCTAGCCACCAAACACGAGATGAGAGAAGTGTGTGAGAACCCATCGAGCGTCTTCCACCTTGTGCTTCTATGCAAAGGGGAAGCCAAACCTACTAACACTTCACCACCTCCACCTTTTGTGTTGTCTCAATTGTTGCAAGAATTCTCGGACGTCTTCCCCGATGAGCTACCACCGGGTCTACCTCCAATTCGCGGCATCGAACACCGCATAGACCTCATACCTGGCGCACCGCTTCCGAACAAGGCTCCTTACCACGTCAACCCGGAGGAAACAAAGGAGATACAACGTCAAGTACAACAACTCATTGACAAAGGTCATGTAAGTGAAAGCTTAAGCCCGTGTGCAGTTCCAGTTATTCTCATGCCTAAGAAAGATGGAAATTTTCGCATGTGTTCCGATTGTCGTCCGATAAATGCTATCACCGTTAGATACCGTCACCCTATTCCACGCCTAGATGACATGCTTGATGAATTATGTGGTGCCACCATCTTTTCCAAAATTGACCTTAAAAGTGGCTATTACCAAATTCGCATTCAAGAGGGTGATGAGTGGAAAACAGCTTTCAAAACCAAGTTTGGGTTATATGAGTGGTTGGTCATGCCGATGGGCTTATCGGAAGCGCCCGGTTCTTTCGTGCGTCTTATGCATTTCGTTCTCCGACCTTATATCGGCGTCTTTGTAGTGGTTTACTTTGATGACATACTAGTCTTTATCAAGTCGCATGAGGAACATGTCAACCACGTGCGTATGGTTTTGCAAGCCCTTCGAAAACAACAATTATATGCTAATATGGAGAAATGCACTTTTGGTGTTGATAAAGTTGTTTTTCTAGGATTTGTCGTGCCTTCACAAGGTGTGCACGTTGATGAAACTAAAACTGAAGCAATTAAAACTTGGCCTAAACCAACGAACCTTCAACAAGTGCGTAGCTTTCTTGGTTTAGCCAGTTTCTATTGACGCTTTGTGAAGGACTTTAGCACAATTGCTATGCCCTTACACGCTTTGAGCAAGAAGAACGCACCCTTCATTTGGGGTCCCACGCAAGAGACCGCGTTCAATGAACTTAAAACTTTGCTTACACACGCACCACTTCTTGCCCTACTGAACTTTGACAAACCGTTTGAGATACATTGTGACGCTAGTGGTACCGGTATAGGAGGCGTGCTCATGCAAGAAAAACGCCCATTGTGTATTTTAGTGATAAACTATCCGGCACACAACTTAACTACCCCATCTATGATAAAGAGCTCTATGCTTTGGTAAGAGTTTTACGTGTTTGGGAACACTATCTTCGACCCCATGAATTTATTCTTCACACGGACCATGAGACGCTCAAGTATCTCAAGGGTCAAACGAAGTTAAACAAGCGTAATGCTAAGTGGAGTGAGTTCATTGAGTCTTTTCCCTATGTCATCAAATACATCAAAGGCAAAGAAAATGTTGTGGCGGATGCTCTTTCCCGCAAATGCATGCTTGTTACCAAACTTGAGTTGAATGTTATTGGCTTTGAGCACATAAAAGACTTATATGAGCATGATGTTTTCTTTGCAAATCCTCATGCCAAATGTGTCGCACATATTTCTTGGGAGCAATACTACATAAAGGATGGATATCTCATGAAATCTAACAAACTTTGCATTCCCGAGTCTTCGCTCCGTTTGCTCCTTTTGCAGAAATCTCACGGAGGAGGGCTCACGGGACACTTTGGATGCGACAAGACATTTGCTACGCTCTCCAAGAATTACTTTTGGCCCAAGATGTTCCGTGACGTCTCTCGCCTCACCAACCGGTGCTCTACATGCCGCAAAGCTAAGTCAAAAGCTCAATCCCATGGCCTTCACATGCCACTTCCTATTCCTTTCCATCCATGGGAAGACATTAGCATGGATTTCACTCTTGGATTACCTAGAACTCGCAATGGAAAGGATTCCGTATTCGTTGTTGTGGATATATTTTCCAAGATGGCACATTTCATTCCTTGTCACAAGATAGATGATGCTTCACATATTGCGACTCTCTTTTGTAGGGAAATCTTGCGCCTACATGGCGTACCCAAGACGATTGTCTCGGACCGTGACGTCAAGTTCTTGAGCTACTTTTGGAAAATACTATGCTCCAAGCTCGGCATCAAGCTACTCTTCTCCACGGCATACCACCCTCAAACCGATGGCCAAACCGAAGTCACCAACCGGACGCTTGCCACTCTCCTACGTGTGTTGATCAAGAAGAACATCAAGGAGTGGGAGGAGTGCCTACCCATCGCTGAGTACGCCTACAATCGTGCGAGACACTCTACAACCGGCAAGTCCCCCTTCGAGGTTGTCTACGGCTTCAACCCATTGTCACCATTGGACATCCTTCCCCTCCCGCTTCAAGAACGAGCCGACATGGATGCAAGTGCAAGAGCAACCCACCTCAAGAAGATGCATGAAGAAACACGTTCCACGACCGAGCGTCAAGTCCAACGCCACGCCATCAAGATCAACACCAACAAAACACCAATGGTGTTCCATCCGGGTGATCTCGTTTGGCTACACCTTCGCAAAGACCGCTTCCCCAAGGAACGCAAATCCAAGCTTCTTCCACGAGCTGATGGACCATTCAAGGTGCTCGCACGCTACAACGACAACGCTTACAAGACCGATATCCCACGTGACAAGTACAACGTAAGCGACATCTTCAACATCAAAGACTTGGCCAAGCACCATGGTGATGAAGACCACGATCCGTGGACGGATCTTCCCCAAGGGGAGGGGGGAGATGATGCGGAGCATCCGGCGACCATCCCCATGGACACTCCGTCATCGACACAAGCACTCAAGGGACCAATGACTAGAGCACGTGCACGCGCTATCGAGGACGAGGTGAATTCTCTCCTCTTCGAGTTTCGTTTGGATTCGCATGAGGATTGGGTTCTACCTCACAAGGAGATGTTGTGCATTCTCAGTTACCAAGGAGATGATCACGTGGAAGCAAAGGAGAACCTGTTCAGCCCGGATCACGTGGAAGCAAATGAAGACCTGTCCAACCCGGAACGAGCGGTACTACCGCTCCTCCAAAACGGTACTACCACTCCTGGCCAGTCCGGAACAAGAGGTACTACCGCTCCTTAAGCGGTACTACCGCCTGCAAGCGGTACTACCGCTCGAGTGGGCGGTACTACCGCCCTGCCTGCGGGCAGCCTTCGGCGCTTGGCCATGTACCCCTTCCCTCTCGTACCCCTTCGTAGCATAAACTATAAATAGACCTCCCCCACGTCTTTTGAAGGGTTAGCAAAGATATTGAGAGACCTTGAGAGCTTTTCTCCTTGTATCCCCTCCTCTAGGAGATCAAGACCTCCAAGGGAGAAGAATCCTCGTGGATTACAAGACCTCCCAAGGGAGAAGAATCCTCGTGGATTGCAAGACCTCACCTCCTTTAGGAGTGGGAAGAACCTTACCTTTGTGCTTGTTTCCTTGGATTGATCTTGTAATCTTGTGGATCCTTTGTATGCTACTCTAGTGGATGTGATATTGGGTTTGTTTTGAGAGATTTGTGTCTTGTGTTCTTGTGTGTTCTTCCTCTTTTCCACCTCCAAGTGTGAAAAGACCCCCCCCTAGGGTTTCACCCTACAACAGCTTTCCTCTTATATTCACAATATACAGATTGCAATCTTAGTTTCTTTCTTGTTCTTCGTTTGCTTGCAGGAAATAGACCCTCGTGGTCAGGTTGATCGTGCTCTGGCATGGTCAATAACCTCTCGGAGTTGGTCTAGCAATTGCTAAGGCGCGACGTCCTCGCACGTTCGTAGTTGAATCGTCAAAGTCTACTCCACCGAAAATGATAGCCACCATCTCATCGAAAGACGGGACACCTTTGCCTCTATCTAGTGGTATCAGATTTCCAGGTTGCTCGGTGAGATTTTACAGTTTTTCGTAGATTAGATCGAGTATGTTCTTCATTCCTACAATCCACGAAAAAAGCCAAAAAAAATTATTAGGGTTAGTTCATCATTTCTGATCAAGTTTGAGCCATTGCATAATCTTTTCCATGTTTGCTTAGTTGAATTTGCGGTTGCTTCGTCGTGTCGAGTTGCTGGTCTTAGCGTCTAGTTCTTTAGAGTTTCGAGTTCTGTTCATAGTTTGTCAGGCCGCCACCGCACCATATTCATCGTTGCTGCCATACCACCACCGCTGCTATATCCCACCACCGCTGCCATATCCCACCATCGCTGGCATAACCTACCACCGCTGCCATATCCTACCACCATATATCCACCACATATCCAAGTTCTTTTCATATTAGGTTTGTTCTCGAGATCCATCTAGTCTCAGATTCGTGTTTCCTTGCCTGCGTAGGTCTCGAAAAAAATAAGAGTCTCGAGACCCCCAGGCAGTTTTTAGGCCAAAATTTCGGCAGGTGAAAATAGTTTTCCCTATCCTATTTTTAGGCTTTTCTGAGTCTTTTGAGACACGTGCCGTCATCTGTTTTTTACCGCACTTTTTCGTCATCGCTGCCCTGATTCCGAAAAAAACGTCAAAAAATTACGTGCATATCATCTTAGTTTGACTTGGGAAGAGTTTTGAGACACTCGCCGTTATAGTGATTTTCGGCAAAAAAAAGGAGCGCAAAAAAAAGCGCCAAAAAAAGGCGAAAAAAATCCAGAGTGTGCTTTTCACTTGATTACGTGCAGCGCCATGATTTTGTTAGTGTTCCAGGCTCGCGTCTCTAGTACGGTCTACCATAGGACCAACACAGTACCTTCGTTGAGCGTTTATTCATCTTTGCATCTCTGAATTGATTATTGCTGACATTTTTGCCACCATATCATAAGCCTTCCCAGCTCCACATACATCTACCTCATGCGTTTGACTCTCCATGGTAATCGCTTTATCCAAGCTTTGAGAGTTTTGACTACCACGGTTGCCGATCACCACCTGCTGCTAGGTAAGAACTGGTAAGAATTTGAGATTTGCTTGACGGATTTGTGACGCCCACCACCACCATTTTCTATTGATGCTAACCATGACAGGATCACAAGTCGATGAGACTGACTGGGAGAACATGACGAACAAGGAGTTGCATGATAAATTTTAGCAAATGATGGGTCAACGGGTAGAAGATGTGATGAACAGTTTTGGCGATGCACTAGGGAGGATGGATGGCATTGAGAAGTCCATTGACACCAAGTTGGATGCCAAATTTGCTGAAGTGCTTGCGCGTCTACTTCCACCTGCTACACCATTGCAACAACAACAACAACCACCACCACCTTCACGTCGCGAAACAGTCCTCCGCAAAGCGTGCCGTGTCCCTCTTGAGCCTGGCCAAACTATTGGTGCTGCTGTTGATACTTCTGTGGCTCCTGCTACTGAGGAGGAGGATGATTACGCGGTAGATTACAAGGATGAGGTTGATCAAAATCAGACCTCCGTGCAACAACTAGCACCACAACCACCAGGTCGTCCACATGCAAATAATCGCAATGGTAGGGCTGCACCACACCCTCAGGTACGAGATCATGACCTTCTCCCTAAACTAAAATTTAATAGTCCACCATTTGAGGGTAGATATGTTCCTGATATATATCTTACTTGGAAGTTAGAAACCGAACAACGTTTTACATGTTTAAAATATCCCGAGGAGAGACGTGTTGCTGCTGCTCTTTGGGCTTTCACTAGTTTTGCTTGTGTGTGGTGGTCTGAATATTGTAGATTATATCCGGATAATATTCCAACTACTTGGGCTACTTTGAAAACTACTATGCGTACTCGTTGGGTTCCACCTTATTATCAACGTGAATTACTTCAGAAATTGCAGCGTTTAAGACAAGGAAAATATTCTGTAGAGGAATATTACAAACTGGCCTGATTAGATGTGGCATTGTTGAGAATAATGAGGCTATGCTTGCATGTTTTATGGGTGGCTTAAATAGAGAGATTCACACAATTCTAGAGTATAAGGAGTATAATAATATCACTCATTTATTCCATCGTGCTTGCAAAGCTAAACATGAAGCGCAGGATCAACAGGCCTTGGCGCGAACTAATTTTTCTGCAGGTGGACCTTCATCATGGACATCGCGTGCATCATCTACTTCGACATGTCCGGCTGCACCACCGCCTACTTCAGCCGTCACTTCTAGCCGTAAAAAAGGAAACATGCACCACCACCATCAACCAGGAGTAACCTCCCGGTCCTGCGCAGAGCTCTTCTTCATCCATGGCATCCACAGGGCCAACACATGATGTTATATGTCGTCGTTGCACTGGTCGTGGTCACTATGCGAGCAAATGCCCATCTCAGCGTGTCTTGATTGCTACTGAGGATGGTGGTTATGAGTCCGTTAGTGACTATGATGAGGAGATTTTGGCTCTTATTACACGTGAAGAACACAGTGGAGATGATTCTGAAAATGAGACGCAATACATGGCTCCTGAAGACGCTGACAGGTATGAATGTTTAGTTGCTCAACGTGTTTTGAGTGTGCAGGTCACACAAGCGGAGCAAAATCAGAGGCATAATTTGTTCCATGCAAAGGGAGTTGTGAAGGAATGTTCTATTCACGTCATCATAGATGGAGGGAGCTGCAACAACTTGGCTAGCATGGAGATGATGGAGAAGCTATCTCTCACCACAAGACCACATCCACATCCTTACTACATCCAATGGTTCAACAACAGCGGCAAGGTTAAGGTAACACGTACTGTTCGTGTGCATTTTAGTATCTCCACATATGCTGACTATGTTGATTGCGATGTGGTACCCATGCAAGCATGTTCCTTATTACTTGGTAGACCATGGCAATTTGATAAAAATTCTGTACACCATGGTAGAAACAATCAGTATACTCTTGTTCATAAGGATAAACGTATTACTTTGCTTCCTATGTCTCCTGATTCCATTTTGAAAGATGATATTAATAGAGCTAATAAAGCAAAACAGGAGCAAAATAAGAGTGAAAATCAGATTGTGGCAAAAGAATTTGAGCAACAAATGAAGCCTAATAACACACCATCATCTCATGTTGCATCTGAAATTAAATTAAAAAGTGGATGTTTACTTGCCACCAAATCTGATATTGATGATCTAGATTTCAGCAAATCTGTTTGCTATGCTTTTCTGTGCAAAGAGGCATTATTTTCATTCGAGGATGTGACTTCCTCTTTGCCTCCTGCTGTCACTAACATTTTGTAGGAGTTCGCGGACGTCTTTCCACAAGACGTGCCACCGGGATTACCACCTATTCGAGGGATTGAGCATCAGATTGACTTAATTCCCGGTGCATCGCTATCCAACCGCGCACCATACCGTACCAATCCATAGGAGATGAAGGAGATTATGCGTCAAGTACAGGAGTTACTCGACAAAGGTTATATACACGAATCCCTTAGTCCTTGTGATGTTCCTATTATTCTAGTGCCAAAAAAGGATGGTACATCGCGTATGTGTGTTGATTGTATAGGCATTAATAATATTACTATTTGTTATCGTCATCCTATTCCTAGGCTAGATGATATGCTTGATGAATTGAGTGGCTCTACAATATTCTCCAAAGTTGATTTGCGTAGTGGATACCATCAAATTCGTATGAAATTGGGAGATGAATGGAAAACAGCATTTAAAACTAAGTTTGGATTATATGAGTGGTTAGTCATGCCTTTTGGGTTTACTTATGCACCTAGTACTTTCATGAGATTAATGAATGAAGTTTTACGTGCTTTCATTGGACGATTTGTGGTAGTTTACTTTGATGATATATTGATTTATAACAGATCTTTGGAGGAACATTTGGAACATTTACGTGTTGATTTTATTGCTCTACGTGATGCACGTTTGTTTGGTAACCTTGGAAAGTGCACCTTTTGCACCGACCGATTATCTTTTCTTGGCTATGTTGTTACTCCACAGGGAATTGAGGTTGATAAAGCCAAGATTAAAGCTATTGAGAGTTGGTCGCAGCCCAAAACGATCACACACGTGAGGAATTTCCTTGGGCTCGCTGGATTCTATAGGCGTTTTGTGAGAGATTTCAGCACCATTACTGCACCTCTCAATGAGCTTACAAAGAAGGATGTGCCTTTTGTTTGGGGTACTGCACAGGAAAAAGCATTCACAGTATTGAATGATAAGTTGATACATGCTCCTTTACTCCAACTTCCTGATTTTAATAAGACTTTTGAGCTTGAATGTGATGCTAGTGGAATTGGGTTAGGAGATGTGTTATTACAAGATGGTAAACTTGTTGCATACTTTTCCGAAAAATTGAGTGGGCCTAGTCTGAATTATTCTACTTATGATAAGGAAATGTATGCTCTTGTTCGGACTTTGGAAACATGGTAACATTATTTATGGCCCAAAGATTTTGTTATACATTCTGATCATGAATCTTTGAAGCGCATTAAAAGTCAAGCAAAACTTAACCGTAGACATGCTAAATGGGTTGAATTCATAGAGACTTTCCCTTATGTTATTAAGCACAAGAAGGGAAAAGAAAATGTTATTGCTGATGCATTGTCTCGTCGTTATACTATGCTTTCACAACTTGACTTTAAAATATTTGATTTGGAGACCATCAAAGATCAATATGTGCATGATGCTGAATTTAAAATCTTTGGCGCGCCAGGTAGGGGGCTCACCTGCGCGAACCCGAAAGCATGCACATCGCGTCATCTTCGTCACCATCTTCATCTTCAACGACGCCATCAGCTATGGCGCCCAAGAAGAAATCCGGTGCTTCTGCCCATCCATCTACCTCGAAGGCTTTGCCGCTCGCGGCCTCTAATTCCGCGGGGAATGCGGATGCACGTGGAGATGTGAACGCTGCTGGGGATGTGGTTGCAGCAGGTGGTGCCATCACCACTTCCCCTGCGGCCGGCACGGGGGCAGGAGATGCCGGAGGAGAACAATATCAGCAGCGCCTCAGCGATCACGCTCCGCAAGGTGTGGGCGAGGGGGTCACTCCGTCCGGACCCCCTCCTCCCATCGACGGGCATAGCCGGAGCAACGACGCTTGGTCCGGGGTAAGCCATCACCCTCCGGCCGCCCCCGCCAAGGGGGCGAACACGGCACGTGTACCTTCGCCCGGACGAGCTTCTGCGCTCGACGGAGTCACTGACCCTCGAGCACCACCGCCGCACAATTCCGTTGCCCAGGTGGTCGTTTCACGGCCGCGTGGATGCGGCGCCACAGCCGCCGCTAATGGCGTGCCACCATCCAAAGCCTGCTCGGTTTCACCAAAGTTGGGGGCTCTCAACAAGCTAGCCCGCCACGACCTCCCCAAGCAACAGCAACCGCCTGCACCGCTTGCCGAACAGAGGGGGACGTCCCCACAGTGCAGTCCCCACCACGGCAGCTGGTGCGGGCGCAGCAGAATCAAGACTCTGACAACGTCTCGATGGCCTCTTCTGGCCCTCTAGCACGCCCTGGCTGAAATTGAGCCCCGGAGGATAGGCAGTGGGGAGATGCGCGTGTCGCCATGGATCGACGCCGCGGCGATCTCCACCAAACCGACGGGTGCGACGGCCTCATCGTCGACGAGCCTGAGCTCGGTGTTGGCGGGTGCCTACCATTCGAGGTCGGCTACTCTGCCTTCACGCAAGAATTGCGGCAAGTCCGTTGGCTGTCCGTTCACACATTCAAGCCAGAGATACTTGAGAAGTACGACAGGAGGCTTAACGCGGCAGAGTTCCTGAGCATCTACACCATCGCTATTTAGGCTGCCGGGGGAAGAGATGAGAAGGTGTTCACCAGCTACTTCCGTTTGTCCCTCAAGTCCAACGTGATGTCTTGGCTGATGCACCTACCGGAAGGCTCCGTTTTGTCATGGGCAGACCTGTGCCACGAGTTCATCGGTGCTTTCACCGGTGGCCACCAAGAGCCCGGCAGGCCTAGCGACCTGCAACTCCTTCAACAGAAGGAAGGAAAAACTCTCCATAAGTATTTACAGAGATTCAGTAAAGTTTATAGAAATATTCCAAAAATCCATCCGGCAACTGTTGTAGCAGCTTTCCAGTCCAATGTGCGCAACCATCGCATTCGTTCCAAGATGAACGTGCGGTTGCCCAAGACTGTGAAGGAGTTATACACTCTGGTGGATAAGTAGGTTCAGATGGAGGAAGGATATTGCCCGGAGAGGAAGATTGCCCCAATGTTGATTCAGAGGATGAGGATGAATCAACGAGTCGGAGAAAGGGCAAGAAGCGCGGTAAGAAGCCTAGAGATAAGGCAGTGATGACTGTGGAAGGATCGGGCACACCTAGTACCGGCAAGAAGGCCAAGGTTGAGGCCCCCGGCAAGGAAGCTGCCACTTGTGCTGCCTGCCGGGAAGACATTGTCACCGAAAAAAGCCGAGAAGGGCGATGGACCGTACTGCAAGATCCATCGGACCAAGGGCCTTGATCTTCAGGAGTGCTACCAGGTTGAGCAGCTTGTTGAGAAACAGAGAGCAGAATATGATAAACGTGACAAGGAAAAGGGTCAGAATGCCGCTGGTGGTAAGGGCCAAGGATGTGAAGCAAACCGCCTAAGCAAACCCTTTCGGAACCAAGGAAAACCCGCCAGGGGTCAAGAGAAGGAAATCTATGATAACATAAGTGATGGAGGGGATGAAGAGGAAACCATGTGCATTGATGGGGGTGCATCTTTGCACGCCTCTCACCGCCAACTCAAGCGATGGGCGCGAGAGATCAATGCCGTGGAACCAGCGCCAGAGGGCCGGGAAGCCACTCAAATGGTCCCGCACGCCCATCATCTTTGATGAGGAAGATCACCCTGGTCGCACCTCTATGGTAGGATGTTTGCCATTGTGTTCTCCCCAACTATTTGCAACCTCAAGGTCACAAAGATGTTAGTGGATGGCGGGGCTGGGTTGAATCTGATCTCCCCGGTAGTCATCAACAAGATTCAGATAGGAGAAGAAGACCTAGAGGTTACCGACATGTTTCAAGGAGTTAATCCCGACAGTAGCCGTCCCAAGGGAAAGATTACGCTACGAGTGACGTTTGGGGGAGAACTGAACTATCGGACTGAGAAGATTGTGTTTGATGTGGTTGATCTCCCCCTGCCGTACAATGGGATTCTTGGGCGCCCGGCCTTGGCCAAGTTCATGGCAGCATCCCACTATGCTTACAACACTTTGAAGATGCCTGGGCCACTGGGAGTCATCACCATACCATCAGATGAGAAGGATGCAATTATCTGTGTCGACAAGATGTACCGGGATGCAGTCGTAGCAGAGGCAGCGGCAACAGCAGCTCCCCCCAAGGATAGCAGAGGAAAGTAAAAGGATGGTAGGACCTCCGATAAGGTGTCCGGGAAGAGTGCCCACTCCGAGTGCACGACACCCATTGACGCGTGCCGGAGTGTTCCAATAGCAATAGATCCAAGGTTGCTACACCCAAAGTGAAGACGGTCTTGGCAGGGCTGGCTGGCGTTGATGGTACTTTCACTATCAGCGCCACCCTCGATGACAAATAGGAAATCGCGCTCGTTGACTTTCTGCGAGCGAATATCGATGTGTTTTCCTAGCTACCATCAGATATCCCCGGTGTTCCCAGGGAGGTAATCAAGCACCACCTTGTTGTCTGCCCACACGCCCGACCTGTGAAGTAGAAAGTCTAAAAGCAGGCCTTGGAGAGGCAACATTTCATTACTGAAAAGATCAAGAGACTGGAGGCAGCTGGTTTGGTCAGAGTAGTAATGCACCCTACGTGGTTAGCAAATTCAGCGGTAGTCAGGAAGGCCAACGGGAAGTGGAGGCTTTGCATTGATTTCACAAATATCAACAAGGCTTGTTCAAAATACCCATTCCCCTTGCCTCACATCGACTAGATTGTGGGTTCCACTTCAGGATGTGACTTGCTCTCCTTTCTGGATGCATACTCCGGGTATATCAGATCTTCATGTCCAAGGAAGACGAAGAGAAGACGTGATTCATCACTCCATGTGGTACGTACTGCTTTATCTGCATGCCATTCAGATTAAAGAGTGTCGGGTCAACTTTTGCAAGGGCATTCCAGATTGGTTTTGAGCCACAGTTACATAGAAATATAGAAGCCTATATCGATGATATCGTGGTCAAAACTAAGGATAAGGCCATCCTTATCCAGGATTTGGAGGAGGCATTTGCCAATCTGCGCAAGATCAATTTGAAACTTAATCCAGAGAAGTGTGTGTTTGGTGTCCACTCCGGCAAGCTACCTGGAATCTTTGTATCCCACCAGGGAATCAAAGCCAACCCCGACAAGATCAGAGCCATTGAGCAGATCCAAGCACCAAGGACAGTTAAGGATGTGAGGCGCTTAACAGGATGCATTGCCGCGCTGAGCAGATTCATCTCCAAGTCTGCCGAGTGTGCCCTGCCGTTTCTTTAAAATTTTGAAGAAGGCAGGACCTGTGAAGTGGACCCCGGAAGTAGATGCAGCCCTGCAAGAGTTGAATTTCTACCTTTCATCTGTACCTATCTTGGTTGCGCCCAAACCCCAAGAACCGTGGTTGCTATACTTGACAGGAAACAACCAAGTGGTCAGTGCGGCCTTGGTAGCACAGCGAGAAGAGGATGAGGCAGAAACAAGCAGAACACGGCAGAATCAGAGAAGGACCAGGACAGTAATGAGCACGGCAATGAGGACAGCCCCAAGGACGCGACAAGAAAGAAAGTGGTGCAGCGCCCGGTATACTTCGTCAGCTCCTTGTTACAGGGGGGCTAGATCAAGGTATTATCGTGTGCAGAAGTTGATATTTGGTCTTGTTATGGCCTCAAGGAAACTGCACCACTACTTCCAAGCCCACGAGATCACGGTTGTCACTCGTTTTCTGTTGCTAAGGATACTCTGAAATCCTGAGGCCACTGGAAGAATAGTGGAGTGGGCTTTGGAGTTATCCAGCTTTGGATTGAAGTATGAGAGCACATCAACTATCCAAAGCAGGGCATTGGCAAGGTTTATTGCAGAATGGATGCCAACCCCTGATGAGGAGATAACAGAGACAACTATCCCTAGCAAGGAATCACCCCAGGAATGGATTATGTATTTTTATGGTGCTTTTTCCCTACAAGGTGCAGGAGATGGTGTGCTTCTTGTTGCCCCCACCGGGGAGCACTTCAAGTACGTCGTCCAAATGCATTTTGCCTGGGAAGAAGCCACCAACAATACAACAGAGTATGAAGGGCTCCTTGCCGGGCTCGGAATTGCAGCAGAATTGGGAATTAAGAGACTGATCATTCGAGGAGATTCACAGCTTGTGGTGAGACAAATCAACAAGGATTACCAAAGTCCATTGATGGAGGCATACATCGAGGAAGTGAGGATATTGGAGGAGAACTTTGACGGGTTGCAAACAGAGCACGTACCCCGTGCAGAAAACAGCATAGTTGATCACCTGTCAAAGTGTGTTGCGTAGAAGCTTCCTGTGGAACCAGGAACTTTTGTTCTCCGTCTCTCTGAGCCCTCCGTGTCGCCAGCAACAATGGCCCAGAAAAGGAGAAAGTTGGACTACGGTAAGCCTCTCCCAGTCGAGTCGTCCGCTCCCGACAGAGACCCTGTTGGAAACAACGCCTCACAGCCTACCGGACCACCCCTCCAGCCGGGCCAATGGACCCCAAATACGAGGTTGGTGCTCCAGCAGCAGAGGAGGTGCCGCTAGTCCTCGTTGCCGAGCCACTGGCTCCAGCTTGGGCAAGGCACATTGTGCACTTCGTCCAAACCGGAGAACTCCCCGACGACCAAGATGAAGCTGAAAAAGTAGCCCGGAGGACCAGTATGTATCAGTTTGTTGATGACACTATACAGAAGATGACCCAACGGTGTGAAATTGAAGTGTGTCTGTCGGGAGGATGGAAAGGAACTGCTGGCTGAGATTCACAGAGGAATGTGCGGCTCCCACATTGGATCAAGGGCATTACTTCGGAAAGCATTCCAGCAAGGATTCTATTGGCCCACAGCCCTCCAATATGTGGTCGAGATCGACACGACATGTGAAGCATGTCAGTTGCATTCCAAGAAAACACACATGCCTTTCCCTAGCTCTTCAAACAATCCCTCTATCATGGCCATTTTCGGTCTGGGGGCTCGACATCCTCAGCCCCTTCCCCCGAGCAATCAGGAGCTTTGAATTCTTGTTCGTTGCCGTCGACAAGTTTACAAAGTGGCTGGAAGTGACTGCCGTCAGAAAGGTGACTGCTCAGACAGCTATCTAGTTCTTGAAAGAATTGGTGTGTCATTTTGGAGTTCCAGCAAGGATCATCACCGACAACGACACCCAGTTCACGAGCCACACCTTCATGCAATATGTTCGTACCCTCGGATGCAAGGTCTTATTCGCCTCTATGGCACACCCCCGGAGCAATGGACAAGCTGAGAGGACGAACGCTGAAGTGTTACGTGGACTCAAAAGAAGAACTTTTGATACGCTGCAGAAGCGTGGCAGGCGGTGGATCGAGGAGTTGCTAGTAGTTCTATGGTCCCTCAGAATGACACCTAATCGAGCTACCGGGCAGACTCCCTTCTCCCTGGTCTACGGGGCAGAAGCAGTTATCCGCAAGGAACTCATTTACGTGTCTCCTAGAGTGCTTTCCTACGATGAAGTAGCGCAAGTTGAGCATCGGCGTGACGATGCTATGCTACTCGAAAAGAACCGTCTCCAGGCTGCTACGTGTGTTGCACGCTACCAGCAAGCCCTGTGTTGCTATCACAGCCGCAGGGTTCATGCCCGATGTCTTGAGGAAGGTGGCCTTGTCCTTAGGCGATTTCAACCCGCCAAGGGTACAAACAAGCCGTCAACGAAGTGGGAAGGCCCCTACCGGGTGGTACGAGTCACTAGACCTGGCGCAGTCAGTCTGGACACTGGAGATGGCACTCAGTTGCAAAACTCATGGAGTATTGAGCATCTCCACAAGTACTACCCGTAAGGCGCGGCTATCGGGACCTCCTCGGCAACCACCCTTTCATACAGGCCTTGCCTCAGTTGCATGTAACCCCTTGTACGGAGTCGGGGTGATGACCCCGTGCAAGAGAAAATAAAGAAGCATTGAGAGGGGGGACCCAACCAAGATCACTGCATAAGAATTTCATGAGGATTTGCATATGCATATAGATAGGATTGCATCATGCATTCATTCTCATCTACATGGAGTTGCAGGTTCCTGCCGTGAACTTGTCTTCGACAAGGAGTTGATAAGATTGCCCAGCGCTGCAGTCCCCAGCAAGCCAAATAGATAAGTTATACCTCCTGTCCATTAGTGTTCTGTAAAGCTATAACTTTGCATGAGAAAACCTCGCTTCTCCTTTTGAGACTTAGGTGTTCCCATCCCTAACTCGAACATAGCTTCGGTTAGGATGGTTGTAGTGGCCTTTCGTAAAAAAGAGTTGGCGGGGGGCTGGCTCCTATGTCTGTTCCCTGGCAGACATAGTACTCCGGTAGACAAAGAGAGTGCCGGCAGGATAGGCCTACAGGGAATAACTCGTTTTGTTACAGTAAAGAGGCATTCCACCTCTGCATGGACATACACATGCACAGGCTCCCGGCAAGGTTTATCTTTTTCATTCATATGCTGATACAAGTATAAGCATTACAAAACACAAAGATGGACTCGAGGGATTACATTATTTAAACTAAAATTTGGCAATTGCTTACAAGTTTAAGATTGGAAAAAGATAAGTGGCCTGTGATGCCTTTGCTCCTGTCCATCTCCTACAGGACGAGGTCAAAGAGGCCGGAGGGGGGGGGGGGCACAGCGAGTATTCGGCACCTCCCCAGGATCAGGATGGCGTCGCTCCTCGGGTAGGAAGAAGGAACCAGACGGCACGGACGGATGGTGGCGCTGCCAAAAGCTCCAAGCGGGAGCTAAGGAGTCACCGGCAAACATGGCCCGTCGGAACGGTCGCCCCCGTTCTTGACGCATTGTGGGTTGCCGCCGCCTTCAGCGCCACCAACACCCGAAGCCCCTTTTGCGGCAGGAGGCTCGGTACCATGCTCTTCGAACAAATCTCCAGAGAGCATGGTCGTCCCTAGATGCCCTAGCGTTAGAAGACACTTCACGTCCCGGGGACGCGTATCAAGCGAAGAGCTCTCCCGCTCGGAAAGAGAGCGACGTCTGGGAGGAATTGGATTCGTCCCTACTAGCGATGAGTTCCTCCCGTAGCTCCTTTCTGGTGCCGTGAAAATAAGAAAAATAGGGAGCAACCGACTACCACGCGCATGGTTCACTCCGAGCCTCGGTGTGGTGTCGTCCGCGTCCCCGCCCACGGAAGCCAGAATTGTGGGTGGCCCAACGAAAAGCACGCCGGAGTCGCCACCCTCGGCGTTGTCGCCGTGCCGCCCGAGTCTCCCTTTCAAATCCAAGAGGAACTTCAAGCAGGAGTCTAGGGGCTGGCCCTAGGGTCTCTTCTTCGACATAACCCACAAGGGCAGAAGACAGAAGAGGTGGGATGCAAAGATGGATGATTCTGCCCTACTCCACCTCTCCCTTTTATAGGCAGGACGAGGAGGAGGGCTGCTCCATCAATGGGCGGCCACCGTCCTCCTCCACCAATTCAAGACAACCGGGCCCTTGCCATGATGCTCTCCCACGCCACGCGTCACCATCACCTACCCCGCACGATGCATCTAGAATACGTGGCTGAGGATAAGGGCGCGCAGTGGGAAGAGTAAATTGGCAGTTTCTACCCCATGCGTTAAAGTCATTCGCGGACCATCAATGGAGCGACCCCACCACTATTGGCTTTACGCCACATACATAGAAATCGGAAACTGGCCCAGAATCAAGGCTGAAGAAACAGCAATGAAGACCTCAAGTATCTAGCCTCTTCATCAACCCCACCCGTGCACTTATTAGGCCCTACCCCGACAACGCTCAGCAGCGCGATCGGGGCAGGCCAGGGGCTTATGTCGGTGCAACAAACCCTGAGTCTGTTGCCAAGACTGTGCATAGGCGCAAAGACAAGATTGAAGCACTAGACCAAGATGTACAAGAGACCAAGAGGTCCATGAGGCCAACAAGTAGACCAGAGAAGCAAGGCGTCACCAAGAGAAGGGCCTCCTTTGCCGGGCAGGCGAGCCTGGCGAGGGGCAAGGCCATCCTCAGAAGGAGGCGATCAAGACACCCCGACAGGGCCTGTCGAGGACTCGCAGAGGCAAAACCACCTCACCGATCACTCAAGCACGACCCACGTCATCGATCAATGCGGTGTCAAGCCGGAAGATGATTAAGTGGCAGCCATTAGCCACATGGCAGCCTTTCCCTACGATAAGAACTCATAGACGACACCCGTCCCGTGACATGTCAAGAGGACAGGCGCGGAGCTGGCAAGATAGCCTGGCAAGCCTTGCCGGGCAGCCAATGATGTGACACTAAGCGGTGCATTTAATGCTCCCTGTCAGCCCGCAGAGTTAGGTATGATAGCACTATTTGCTATCATATTAGTGCATAATGACTACTTTGCCACTATGGTAGCCCCTTGATCTATAAAAGGAGGCCCATGGCAATTGGAGAAAGGGCTGGAAAGTTGATGAACCCACACCCCCATACGCACGTAGTCGCTGCTGCCTAAGGTAACCCCTGCCGGGCAAGTGTACTATGCTCCACCACCTCCATTCCACCATCAATCCACTAAAGTAGGAGTAGGGTTTTATGCCTCGCGGAGGCCCAAACCTGGGTAAATTGCGTGTGTGCTCTCTGCCGTGCTGTCGTACGCTGGTCTTCTCTTTGTGCAATGCGACGTCCCCCTACCGAACCAGCAAGGGGCCTTCTGGTCCCATAGGTGGCCGCGGATATCCCGCGACATACAACAAAGCCTGTATTTAAAAGAAAGTGAGTGGGAGCCCTGTAGCATTTATGATATTATATGTGGATGACATATTGTTGATTGGAAATGATATATAATTTATGGATAGCATAAAAGGATACTTGAATAAGAATTTTTCATTGAAAGACCTCAGTGAAGCTTCTTATATATTAGGCATCAAGATCTATAGAGATAGATCAAGACACTTAATAGGACTTTCCCAAAGCACATACCTTGAGAAAGTTTTGAAGAAATTCAAAATGGATCAATCAAAGAAATGGTTCTTGCATGTGTTACAAGGTGAGAAATTGAGTTAGACTCAATGCCCAACCACTGCAGAAGATAGGGATAAAATGTAAGTCATTCCGTATTCTTCAACCATAGGTTCGAACATGTATACTATGATGTGTACCAGACATGTGTGCCTTGCCATAAGTTTGGAAGGGAGGTACCAAAGTAATCCAGGAGTGGATCACTCGACAACGGTCAAGAACATCCTGAAGTTCCTAAAAAAGGACGAAGGATATGTTTCTCATTTATGGAGGTGACGAAGAGCTTGTCGTAAAGGGTTACGTCGATGCTAGCTTCGACACTGATCCGGATGACTCTAAGTCACAAACTGAATACATATTTTTATTGAATGGTGGAACTGTTAGTTGGTGCAGTTCAAAGCTGAGCGTCATGGCCGGATCTACGTGTGAAGCGGAGTACATAGCTGCTCCTGAAGCAACCCATGAAGGAGTCTGAATGAAGGAGTTCATATCCGATCTAGGTGTAATACCTAGTGCATCAGATCCAATGACAATCTTTTGTGACAACTGAGGGAATCCTGGATTACGGGGTCCTCAGGCGTCCGGGCTACGTAACGTGGGCCAGACTAATGGGTCGTGAAGATATAAGATGGAATACTTTCCCCCGTGTCCGGATGGGACTCTCCTTGGTGTGGAAGGCAAGCTTGGCGTGCGGATATGAAGATTCCTTTCTCTCTAAACCGACTCTGTACAATCCTAGCCCCTCAGGTGTCTATATAAACTGGAGGGTCTAGTCCATAGAGGCATTCATAATCATACATGCTAGACATCTAGGGTTTAGTCATTACGATCTTGAGGTAGATCAACTCTTGTAACCCCTATACTCATCAAAGTCAATCTAGCAGGAAGTAGGGTATTACCTCCATCAAGAGGGCCCGAACCTAGGTAAACAAAGTGTCCCCTACCTCCTATTACCTTCGATCCTTAGCCGCACAGTTCAGGACCCCCTACACGAGATCTGCCGGTTTTGACGCCAACATTGGTGCTTTCATTGAGAGTTCCACTATGTCGTCGTCGAAAGACTCGATGGCTTCATCGATCATCTACAATAACGCCGCTGGGGAGGAGATTTTCCTCCCCAGCCAGATCTTTGTGTTCGGTGGCTTCGCGCTGTGTGCCAACTCGCTTGGTCACCTAGAGCAGATCGACAGCTACGCCCCTGGTCACCAGATCAGTTTCAAAAATCTGAACTATGTCGCTGACATCCGAGGAAACTTGATCTTCCAAGGGTTCGCGGCTCCAACCATCGCTTTGGCCATAGATCTGGAGCGCGTCACTCAGCCCGAAGACGGGAGTCTCAGCCCACCGGACTATCCGCGGCCATAAAGCTCAACACTGGAGAACCGGAGAGGATAGCTAATGAGGACATCAGTAACAAGGTTACACCCACAACCCCAACTGATACATATACAGGACCAATTACTAGAGCTCGCACACGCAAATTAAATTACCAGGTACTTTCGTTTCTTGGTAATGTTTCCAATGTTCATGAGAATATGATGCTGCCTAAATTGGATACATTTGTCTTGTTTACAAATGAAGGGCCTAGCTAGGACAAGAAGTATGAACATTGGAGCAAGATCAAGCAGGGAGATGATGGCATGCGCAAGGGGAGCAAGAACGGAGTTACAAGTGATGATTTCAGGACTTTGAAGCCACCATAATGAGTGCGAGAAGCCTTGGATGAAATATACAAGATGCCACTTCATAGATTTCGTCCAGAGGCTATTATTGGTGCCGCGTCACCTTATTATTGGGCTAGGCCCATGTAATTTCAAAGTAGTCAAGTATAGGCTGTTTTTAGAGTCCGTATGTGTGGGGAAAACAGAGTTAGGGTTGGTATCGGACCCCTTCTCCAAGGGGCCATGAAATTCCCCCTCTCTTTCCCCATATATACAGCCCTTAGGGCATCGTTTAGTCATTGGGTTTTGTTTAGATTAAAGTTTGCCATAGCTGCAACTTTGCATACTTCATTTGTGTTCAACGACGAGACAAAGACGTCATAGAACCCCACTTGATAAATAAAGCTTTCCTCTTGAATTCGCAATATCCATATTGCAATCTCAGTTTCTTGCTTGTTCTTCATTTGCCCGCAGGAAACAGACCTTCATGGTCAGGTTGATCATGCTCCGGCGTGGTCAATAACCTCTCGGAGTTGGTTTAGCGATTGCTAAGGCGCGACGTCCTCGCATGTTCGTAGTCGGATCATCAAAGTCGACTTCCTCCAAAACGATAGCCACCATCTCATCGAAAGACGGGACACCTTTGACTCTATCAATAGCGTTGCTGGCAGTTATCGCAAAGCCGGACTCTTCACCGGACACTAGGTCCGAACTCTGGAAGCCCGCGTCTTGCGAGCCCGGCCAAGGAACTCCGGTCCCCGTCCAAACCTCTCTCTTAAACAAGGCTCTGGATTTGGTGCAATCCCTCGCCATCACAGAGGAACCGCTTCCGGATTACACCCAGCCCAGACTAGGGGCTGAAAATAGGGAACTTTACTTCCCACCCACCACCCACTTTATAGCCACTATCGAGGATCTAACCAACATGCTCGACTACGCCTCCGAAGACATCGACGGTATAGACGACGATGCCGGATAGGAGCAGGCCCAAAACCCGCTGTTTACCGGGCGCTGGACGGCCACCTCCTCATATGACGTATATATGGTGGACACGCCTAAAGAAGGCAACGGCGATGATAAGAAGGATCCAGTCGAGGAAGAGCCTCCCGAGATACCGTCGAAGCGTCGACGTCGGCGGCACCGCTCTAAGTCGCGCCGCGGAAAAGACAGCAACACCGACACTGGAGAAAGCAATACTCTGCAACACGCCGGAGAACAAGAAGACCCTATCGAACCAACATCCGAACAAGAGCGCAAGTCGACCCTGACGAGCAAGCAGGGAGCAAAGACCCGGAAGACAGTAACTATCTGCCACTCTCCGAGGATGACGTGAGCCTCGGCGACGAAGACTTTATCGTGCGGGAGGAATGATAGAGGCAAAGGTGTCCTGTCTTTCGATGAGATGGTGGCTATCGTTTTCAGTGGACTAGACTTTGACGACCCGACTACGAACGTGCGAGGACGTCGTGCCTTAGCAATCACTAAACCAACTCCGAGAGGTTATTGACTACGCCGGAGCACGATCAACCTGACCACGAGGGTCTATTTCCTGCAAGCAAACGAAGAACAAGCAAGAAACTAAGATTGCAATCTGGATATTGCGAATATAATAGGAAAGCTTTATTGATCAAGGTGGGGTTCTGTGACGCCTTGCTCTGGTCGTTGAACACAAAAGAAGTACGCGAAGTTGCAGCTATGGCGAACTTTTAATCTAAACAAAACCCCCAGGTCTAAACCACGCCCTAAGGGCTGTATATATGGGGGAAAGAGGGGGAATTTCGTGGCCCTTGGTGGAGGGGTCCGAAACCAACCCTAACTCTTGTTTCCCCACACATACAGACTCTGAAAACAGCCTATACTCAAGTATTTCGAAATTACCTGGGCCTGGCCCAATAATGAGGTGACGCAGCACCTATAATAGCCTCTGGATGAAATTTATGAAGTGGCATCTTGTATATTTCGTCCAAGGCTTCACGCACTCATTATGGTGGCTTCAAAGTCCTGAAATCATCACTTGTAACTCCATTCTTGTTCCCCTTGCGCATGCCATCATCTCCATGCTTGATCTTGCTCCAATGTTCATCCTTCTTGTCCAAGCTAGGCCCTTCATTTGTAAGCAAGACAAATGTATCCAATTTAGGCAGCATCATATTCTCATGAACATTAGATTCATTACCAAGAAACGAAAGTACCTGGTAATTTAATTGGCGTGCGCGAGCTCTAGTAATTGGTCCTGTATATGTGTCAGTTGGAGCTGTGGGTGTAACCTTGTTAGTGATGTCCTCATCATCCTCCCCTTCTTGAATTGAAGTCGTCCTCGACGGAAGCTCATCTTCCTCACCCAAGTAAGGCTTCAAATCTCCAATGTTAAATGTGGGACTAACCCCAAAATCTGCAGGCAACTCAAGTTTATATGCATTATCATTTATTTTCTCTAACACCTTGAAAGGACCATCAGCACGTGGCATTAGCTTTGACTTGCGCAGATTTGGACACCTATCCTTACGCAAATGTAACCAAACAAGATCTCCAGGTGCAAAGACTAGACGTTTTCTACCCTTATCTCCAACAAATTTATATTTAGCATTCATGCACTCAATATTTTCCTTAGTTAACTCATGCATTTTTAAGATCAATTCAGCACATTGTTTAGCATCAAAATTAACCTTCTCCGAAGATGGAAGAGGCAACAAATCAATAGGTGCACGAGGTAGGAAACCATAGACAATTTCAAAAGGGCACATCTTAGTAGTAGAACGCAACGAACGATTATAAGCAAATTCAATATGAGGCAAGCATTCTTCCCACATTTTCTTACTATTCTTTAAAACAACACTAAGCATAGTAGACAAAGTTCTCTTGACTACTTCAGTTTGACCATCAGTTTGGGGGTGACAAGTAGTACTAAAAAGCAGTTTAGTCCCCAACTTAGCCCATAAACATCTCCAAAAGTGGCTAAGAAATTTAGTATCACAATCTGAAACAATAGTATTTGGCACACCATGCAAGCGAATAATTTCACGAAAGAACAAGTCAGCAACATTAGCAGCATCATCGCTTTTATGACATGCTATAAAGTGTGCCATCTTCGAGAACCTATCCACGACAACAAATATGCTATCCCTCCCCTTCTTTGTTCGAGGTAAACCCAAAACAAAGTCCATAGATATATCTTCCCAAGGAACACTAGGAACACGCAAAGGCATATATAAACCATGAGGATTGAGTCGTGACTTAGCTTTTTGGCATGTAGTGTAGCAACCAACAAAACGCTCAACATCCCGACACATCTTTGGCCAAAAGAAATGTGTAGCAAGTACGTCCTCCGTCTTCTTCACGCCAAAGTGTCCCATTAATCCTCCTCCATGCGCCTCCTACAACAACAAAAGACGAACAGAGCTAGCTAGAATGCATAGCTTGTTAGCACGAAACACAAATCCATCATTAACGACGAACTTGGTCCATGTTCTCCCTTCTTTACAATTCTGCAATACATCTTTAAATTCAGCATCATGCACATATGGATCTTTGATGGTCTCCAAACCAAATATTTTAAAGTCAAGTTGTGAAAGCATGGTATAACAACGAGACAATGCATCAGCAATAACATTTTCTTTTCCCTTCTTGTGTTTAATAACATAAGGGAAAGTCTCTATGAATTCAACCCATTTAGCATGTCTACGGTTCAGTTTTGCTTGACTTTTAATGTGCTTTAAAGATTCATGATCAGAATGTATAACAAATTCTTTGGGCCATAAATAATGTTGCCATGTCTCCAAAGTCCGAACAAGAGCATATAATTCCTTATCATAAGTAGAATAATTCAGACTAGGCCCAATCAATTTTTCAGAAAAGTATGCAACAGGTTTACCATCTTGTAATAACACACTTCCTAACCCAATTCCACTAGCATCACATTCAAGCTCAAACGTCTTATTAAAATCAGGAAGCTGGAGTAAGGGAGCATGTGTCAACTTATCTTTCAATACCGTGAATGCTTCTTCCTGTGCAGTACCCCAAACAAAAGGCACATCCTTCTTTGTAAGCTCATTGAGAGGTGCAGCAATGGTGCTGAAATCTCTCACAAAACGCCGATAGAATCCAGCGAGGCCAAGGAAACTCCTCACGTGTGTGACCATTTTGGGCCGCGGTCAACTCTCAATAGCTTCAATCTTGGCTTTATCAACCTCAATTCCCTGTGGAGTAACAACATAGCCAAGAAAAGATACTCGGTCGGTGCAAAAGGTGCACTTTCCAAGGTTACCAAACAAACATGCATCACGTAGAGCAATAAAAACAGCACGTAAATGTTCCAAATGTTCCTCCAAAGATCTGCTAAAAATCAATATATCATCAAAGTAAACTACCACAAATCGTCCAATGAAAGCACGTAAAACTTCATTCATTAATCTCATGAAAGTACTAGGTGCATTAGTTAACCCAAAAGGCATGACTAACCACTCATATAATCCAAACTTAGTTTTAAATGTTGTTTTCCATTCATCGCGCAATTTCATACGAATTTGATGGTATCCACTACGCAAATCAACTTTGGAGAATATTGTAGAGCCACTCAATTCATCAAGCATATCATCTAGCCTAGGAATAGGATGACGATAACGAATAGTAATATTATTAATGCCTCTACAATCAACACACATACGCGATGTACCATCCTTTTTTGGCACTAGAATAATAGGAACAGCACAAGGACTAAGAGATTCGCGTATATAACCTTTGTCGAGTAGCTCCTGTACTTAACGCATAATCTCTTTCGTCTCTTCTGGATTGGTACGGTATGGTGCGCGGTTGGGTAGCGATGCACCGGGAATTAAGTCAATCTGATGCTCAATCCCTCGAATAGGTGGTAATCCCGGTGGCACGTCTTGTGGAAAGACGTCGGCGAACTCCTGCAAAATGTTAGTGACAACAGGAGGCAAAGAGGAAGGCACGTCCTCGAATGAAAATAATGCCTCTTTGCATACAAAAGCATAGCAAACAGATTTGCTTAAATCTAGATCATCAATATCATATTTGGTGGCAAATAAACATCCACTCTTTAATTTAATTTCAGATGCAACATGAGATGATGGTGTGTTATTAGGCTTCAATTGTTGCTCAAATTCTTTTGCCACAATCTGATTTTCACTCTTATTTTGCTCCTGTTTTGCTTTATTAGCTCTATTAATATCATCTTTCAAAATGGAATCAGGAGTCATAGGAAGCAAAGTAATATTTATCTCCTTATGAACAAGAGTATACTGATTGTTTCTACCATGGTGTACAGAATTTTTATCAAATTGCCATGGTCTACCAAGTAATAAGGAACATGCTTGCATAGGTACCACATCACAATCAACATAATCAGCATATGTAGAGATACTAAAATGCACACGAACAGTATGTGTTACCTTAACCTTGCCGCTGTTGAACCATTGGTTGTAGTAAGGATGTGGATGTGGTCTTGTGGTGAGAGATAGCTTCTCCACCATCTCCATGCTAGCCAAGTTGTTGCAACTCCCTCCATCTATGATCACGCGAACATAACGTTCCTTCACAACTCCCTTTGTATGGAACAAATTATGCCTCTGATTTTGCTCAGCTTGTGTTACCTGCACACTCAAAACACGTTGAGCAACTAAACATTCATACCTGTCAGCATCTTCAGGAGCCATGTATTACGTCTCATGATCAGAATCGTCTCCACCGTGTTCTTCACGTGTAATAATAGCCAAAGTCTCCTCATCATAGTCACTAGCGGACTCATATCCACCATCCTTAGTAGCAATCATCACACACTGAGATTTGCATTCTCTCGCAAAATGTCCTCTTCCCTTACAACGACGACAAATAATATCACCGGTGTCCCCTGTTGATGCCATGGAAGAAGAAGAACTCTATGCAGGCCCAATAGGTGTGCTCTTGGCAGATAATGGTGGTTGTGCCTACTTCCTTGTATCACGGCTGGAGGTAACAGCTGATGGAGGTGTCGGTGCAGAAGAATGTGTGGAAGTAGAGGATGCATGCGGTGTACATGATGAAGGTCGACCTGCAGAAAAGTTAGTCCGCGCCAATGCCTGTCGATCCTGCACTTCACGTTCAGCTTTACAAGCAAGATGGAATAAACGAGTGATATTATTATAATCCTTATACTCTAGAATGGTCTGAATCTCTCTATTTAATCCACCCATAAAACATGCAAGCATATGATACGTCCCAAACGTATCCATAATTTTTGCTTGTGACATGCTTGTTTTGCATCATTGTCTCATGTTTATATCAAAGTTTTCTATCTTTTTAGGCATTTATTGGACTAACCTACTAATGGTTGCAAAAGTGCACAATGTTCTTGTTTTACACTTTATTGTGTAGGAATTACTTGGAAATTGACAAAAACGCAAAAGGAGTCGTATTGGAGTAGGACTCTGACTTTCCTGAAATCTGTCTGAGAACGTTTTTACAAAATGGTCACGTTCCGGCCCGAAGCCGACGTCAAACGGAAAAAGCCTAGTTGCAAAAGTTGTGGGGAATTTCGAGAGGATGCCTCTGGATATAAAATTCGTCCAAATCGGAGTCCGTACGACCGAGAAAAGCCCGTTTTACTGAAGCCCAAAATCTGATGACGGGAATCCGAGAGTCTATATAAAGAGAGGAAACCTAGGTCACCAAGGGCCACGAATTTTCCTCCTCCCAGGCCGCCGTCTTGGAGGGGAGGACCTGCACCATTACAGCACCATCCACGAGGAAGAGGGGGGCCAAGGAGCCGCTGCCCCCTAGGGCCGCCGCCGCCCCGAGGGCCGCCGCCGCCCCGGAGGGCTGCCGCCGCCGCCACGGCTGCCGCCGGCCGCCTCCTCCTCTCCAGGCTGCACCTCTCCATCAACACCACCATCAATCTCTTGCTCACCATGGCCATGTGTGAGTAGTCTTCTCCGGGGCTGAGGGCTTGTACGTGTAGCTATGTGGTTATCTCTCTCTCCCATGATGTGATCTTCGTTGTGATCATAGGCTATGTTAATTTAGGGTGATCCCATGATATTTCCCCTTCCTCTATGTATTGAATTGATGTACTCACTTGTCTTTATCTAGTATAATCCCCGAGACCAAGGTGACAGCGGTCTATTGGACATGGATTAGAAGAATATTTTCATGAGGATTTCCTCTTTTGTGTGTTGATTGAAGATTGAGAGTCTCTTGGTGCTTGTCTTTGACTATCCTGGAGATATGTTGTGGTGATTGTGGTACTCTCTTTGGATGGCCGCGGTGACATTGGGAAATCCATAGATTGAGAACTACGAACTTTGAGGTGTGCTTTTGTAGCCCTACATAATTCTCGTCCTCTCTTGACCACAAAGGAATGACCTCCGAGTGCGTCTCCATTGCATGTTTTATGGGAAATATCATGTGATTAGGCTATGTCAATGTTGTTGGGAGTTACCACTAGTGAAAGTATGAAGCATAGGCCTTGTTTCCACCATTGCAATACCATTTGTGCTCACGTTTACCACTTGTTTGCTTGCTGCACTTTTTATTACAGATTTATATTACTTTGCTTTGCCACTCCTATCATCCATATTTTACTATCTCTTTGCCGAACTAGTGCACCTATACATCTGACAAGTGTATTAGGTGTGTTGGGGACACAGGAGACTTCTTGTATCTTGATTGCAGGGTTGCTTGAAAGGGGCACGTTCAACCTCCACTTCCCTGAGTTCGATAAACCTTGGGTTACTCACTTAAGGGAAATTTGCTGATGTCCTACAAACCTCTGCTCTTGGAGGCCCAACACTGTCTACAGGAATAGAAGCGTGTAGTAGACATCAAGCTATTTCTGGCGCCGTTACCGGGGAAGTGAGGTAAGTGAAGGTACCTTCTCTAGATCTTGCAATTAAATCTTTTTGTTTCTTGTTTTTATTTCACTAGTTTTGCTCAATGGAAAACAACAAAAATATGAGAGAGCTTTATAAACTCTACCTTGAACTTGGACATGATGTGTTTGAAGAGAAAATTAAAAAACCTTTGGAACTTTATTATTTGCATAACAATCATGATGGTGGTGATGTTATTAGTATGTTTTTTTATATCAATATTGCTAATGACATGGAAAGCTCTAAGCTTGGGGATGACACGTTTGATGAACATGATATTTTTAGTCCCCCAACTTTGAAGGGAAAATTTACTTTTATGATACTTTGCTTCCTATATATGATGATTACAATGATAAATGTGAGCTCTTTAGTCCACCTATTATTGAGGATAAAATTTATTATGATTATGATATGCCTCCTAAATATGATGATTACCATGATGGTTATGATTGCTTTACTCTCACTATTCCTAATAAGAAAGATTTTGCTTATATGAAGAGTAATGATAGTTTTATGCTTTTGGATCATGGAAATAATGCCTTATTTGATAGTTATATTGTTGAGTTCATCCATGATGCCACTGAAATTTATAATGAGAGAGGGAGACATGGTTCTAAATATCTTAATAATAAGAAGTTTTCTCTCTTTATGGTGAATATTTTGAAGTTATGCTTGTTTTGCCTTCCTATGCTAGTTGCTTTATGCTTCAATAATTTATTTTCTTACAAGATTCCCATGCATAGGAAGTATGTTAGACTTAAATATGTTTTATATGTGCTTCATGATGCTCTCTTATATGCTTCAATTATTATCTTTGTGAGAGTTGCTTAAAAAATCACTATGCCTAACTTAAAGGCATGAAACAAAAGTGCTTTTGGGAGACAACCCACCTTTATTTGCTTTCAGTTTTCTTTTGCTTTTTGAGTCAAGGTTGTTGTTGCTACTGTAATGACACCTTTGTATCCTTTCTTTTTCGTGTTTGTGCCAAGAGTAGCCTCTAATTGAGAGGTGATCAAAAAGTTTTATCTTGCTGCCAAAAACAGATTCACTGTGCTTCACCGTAAAAAATCCTATTAAATAACATAACGTGATTTAGATCTGAAAATTTTTGTGAGTAAGCTGAGGCTAGTTGCCTACCTTCCATTAGTTTTAAGTTTTTTGATTAGAAGTCCAGAAGTGCCTCGAAAAAACTCATCTTTGCTGGCTGTTCAGATTTGACAGATTCTGCCTATATTTTGCATTGCCTATTTTACGAGCGTTTAGTTGGGTTTTCTAGTTATGGAGAGCCACAATTAAGGTTATGTAACAGTAGCTAATGTCAAAAACAAGTTTGTAGGATTTGGCAAGTGAATCAAAGTGGTTGAATTTATTTAATGCACTAACCCTTCTAATGATTTTATGAGAAGTTTTGTGTGAAGGGAGTTTTCAAGTGCGCGTGTAGGGAAATATGAGAGAAGATCAAGGAGGGACAAAAGCTCAAGCTTGGGGATGCCCAAGGCACCACCAAGAAATATTCAAGAAGTCCCAAGCATCTAAGCTTGGGGATGCCCAAGGCATCCACTTCTTCATTAACAATCACCAGGTTCTCCTCGTGTCACTATATTTTTTCCTTTGCCCATTATGTGTTATTCTTGGAGCGTCTTTTTGTTTTGTTTTCAGTTTTGTTTTGTTTTCTTTGCTGGTCTTAAATAAGTTCCATCTGATCATTTTTATTTGGGAGAAAGACACGCTCCGTTTTTTCATGAAACACTCATGTTCTTCACTTATATCTTTTTGAGTGTTTTAGCTACCTTGTTATATGCTTCTAGCTCTTGTTTTTCTTTCATATCATGTTCAGAGCTATTAGTTCTTTTATAGAAAGTACTCTCTTGCTTCACTTATATCTATTTGGAGAGTTGATTGGTTTGAATTGCTAAATAATATGTTGGATCTGAAAAATGCCAAGTGTGGCCGTGGTGCAAAGAATAAAAAGCTTGCATAGTTTTGAAGATCATTGAGTAACTTGATCCCTATCAATTGTTTTGAGAAATTAAGTAGTGATGCCTAAACATGTAGATCATTTAATAAAGTCTTATTAGTGAAGAAATACCTTTGAAGTTTGCAATTTTTTAGTTTTCCACCATTGGTAGTTTTAAAGTTCTTGTTTTCTCTTTAGAAGTAAGTTGGTTGACAAGGAAGACAGTGTAGAAGTCTTATAATTATGCTGAAAGGATGTTATAATTCTCTTGTACCGGTTAACATGTGCTTGCTAAAAACTTGCTAAACCAAAAACTCTGTACTGAGCGGGAATGCTGCTCGTGCATCCAAATTCCATAGCCAAAATTCTGCCATATGTGTCCACCATACCTACCTATGCATGGTATTTAATAGCCATTCCAAGTAAATTGCTCATGTGCTACCTTTAAAACCTTCAAAATTTATCCTTATTTGTGTCTCTGTTTTAGCTCATGAGGAAGTGGTAGATAGTTCATTATTACTTGTGTTGGACAGAACGACCCCTGACGTGCATGGATAATGTGCATGTCCTTAATTTTGCAAAAAGAGCTGGCAAAAGGGTATGCCCAGCCCACTTTACATGTCATCAATATCAATATCAAAAACCTCCTTCACACATCGTACCTGAGAAATCAGACAAACTTTGGCTAGTGATAAACAAAGGAGAAAGGGGAGTGTTATCATTCCTCTACGGGAGCCGCTCTTAAGTTCTGTTTGGCATGAGTAGTAGTGCATTGTTTATTACCATTCATTGACATAAGCATACATCTCTCAAAATTGCTTTTATATATCTATGTTTTCAAAAATAAAAAGCTCTAGCACATGAGTAATCCCTGCTTCCCTCTGCGAAGGGCCTATCTTTTACTTTTAAATGTCGAGTCAGTTTTCCTATGTTCTAATCTTCTTCCTCCACCATAAGCAAGCATCTAGTGTTAACCCTGGGTTCAAGTTGATTATGTTCAAAATTTCTGCTTAGTTATATATAATCCTTGTGCATTGAACTTATCCATGAGATAAAATGTTGAAAAGTGGAAAGCATTGCTGAAACTTTATCTTCCTTTTGTGTTAACTAGAATGCTTTTGATGAGAGAACTCCTTTGGGGCTAACAGTTGTGCTTAACTTTATAGTTTCATGTCTTCAATTGTACTATTCATGAAAAGAATTTACTTGGATGATCACTTGGTTATTCATTGTTTACTTGCTTCCAACTATAGACAATTGTTTTGGTTCACTTTATTTCAGTTCATGTGCTTTACTATATTACTTGATAAAGATTGTGTTAATACCATGTCACCTAAAAAATTATCTATGTTATCATTCTACCTACTCGAGGACGAGTAGGAATTAAGCTTGGGGATGTTGATACGTCCCAAACGTATCCATAATTTTTGCTTATGACATGCTTGTTTTGCATCATTGTCTCATGTTTATATCAAAGTTTTATATCTTTTTAGGCATTTATTGGACTAACCTACTAATGGTTGCAAAAGTGCACAATGTTCTTGTTTTACACTTTATTGTGTAGGAATTACTTGGAAATTGACAAAAACGCAAAAGGAGTCGTATTGGAGTAGGACTCTGACTTTCCTGAAATCTGTCTGAGAACGTTTTTAGAAGATGGTCACGTTACGGCCCGAATACGATGTCAAACGGAAAAATCCTAGTTGCGAAAGTTGCGGGGAATTTCGAGAGGATGCTTCTGGATATAAAATTCGTCCAAATCGGAGTCCGGACGGCCAAGAAAAGGCCGTTTTACTGAAGCCCAAAATCTGATGACGGGAATCCGAGAGTCTATATAAAGAGAGGAAACCTAGGTCACCAAGGGCCACGAATTTTCCTCCTCCCAGGCCGCCGTCTTGGAGGGGAGGACCAGCACCATTGCAGCACCATCCACAAGGAAGAAGGGGGGCCAAGGAGCCGCTGCCCCCTAGGGCCGCCGCCGCCCAGGAGGGCTGCCGCCGCCGCCACGGCTGCCGCCGACCGCCTCCTCCTCTCCGAGCTGCACCTCTCCATCAACACCACCATCAATCTCTTGCTCACCATGGCCATGTGTGAGTAGTCTTCTCCGGGGCTGAGGGCTTGTACGTGTAGCTATGTGGTTATCTCTCTCTCCCATGATGTAATCTTCGTTGTGATCATAGGCTATGTTAATCTAGGGTGATCCCATGATATTTCCCCTTCCTCTATCTATTGAATTGATGTACTCACTTGTCTTTATCTAGTATAATCCCCGAGACCAAGGTGACAGCGGTCTATTGGACATGGATTAGAAGAATATTTTCATGAGTGATTTCCTCTTTTGTGTGTTGATTGAAGATTGAGAGTCTCTTGGTGCTTGTCTTTGACTATCCTGAAGATATGTTGTGGTGATTGTGGTTGTCACAGCCCTAGACCAGCCCTTGCCTGCCTTGCTTGGTCTTAGTGTGCATCATGTTTAAATTTCTCAGAAACTGGAAATGAGGATGTTCAAACCCTAGCACTAAATGAATTTAACTAGGGTCAAATTAAAATCTTTTTCAATGAACCCAAAATGACCCTTGGAAAAGTTCATCATTTTTGGATTGATTAAAAACCTCTGCCAAAAATGTTGCACATATTTCTAGGACCATTCTGGATTTTTGAATTAAATCATATCTTACTTGCATTTGGGCATTCAAATTTTATATATTATTTTAAATGCTCAAATAATCATAAACTAAAATGTTTACTGTTGGATTTATTCTAAACAGTAGCCATGCTTGGTTTCATGATTTTTGAGTGTGCCTAAGTATTTTTAATAAAGCCCAGAAGAAAAAAACAAAATAGAAAAACAGAAACTAAATAGAAAGAGAAGGGAGAGAAAGTTACCTGGACCTACCTACTGTGCAGCCCACTAGAAGCCCTGTAGACAGCCGGCCTGCCAGGCCCAGCCCACCACTGCCATCGTCCTCCTGGCGCCAGTCGGCCAGGCGTGTGGCCGGCGCGCGCGCACGGCCGTGCCTCCACGCCACATGCCTGCCTGGCCCTCCCCTCGCCAGTGCGACGCCGCCAAGGACACGCCGCAGACGTCTGGAACCCCCTGACCTTCTCACTCTTTCCCTTCGTCTCTCCCTCGCCTCTCGACGCCATGGCCGACGCACCCATGAGCACGCCACCGCCGCAGCTGCGTCCACCGCCACCCCCTCGCCTCTCCGACGCGTCCCTGAGCTCCGCCGTGCCTCCCTCATCCTCTCTGACGACTCATGCGACCGCGGGAGCCCTATAGCGTCGTCCCCGACCTCTTCTTCCTCCTTCGACCGTCGAGATCGCCGGCGACCATGCGCCGTCCCTGATGCCTCCCCGAGCTTGCTGAGCTCTGCCTCGACTCCGCTGTGAGCACCTCGTCGTTTCCCCTCTCCTATCTTCCTCGTTTGCGTGCCGTAGCCCCACTAACCACCAGACCCGAGAGCTCACCGCCGTCGTGGTTCTTCACCGCCGCAGCCAGGGCCACCCCAGTTAGCAGCTGAACGCGTCACCGTGTTCGCTGAACTCCCAGGAGCACGTAGCAGCCACCAGCTCCTCCCCTTATGCACCGTAGCCTTGTTTCCATCAACGTCCGAACGCCGGCCGCCGCCGCGAGCTTGTTTCCGGCGAGCCCGGTCGACGTCAGCTCCTCCCGATGGCATAAATGGATGCGGGCGAGTCCCAGCTCCACGTAGAGCCCCTCCGCCGCTCGTTCGCCTGAGGGCGAAATCTGACGCGCCCCGCCGTCTCGGCACCCGCCGGCGACGAGCCGCCGGCCAGTTGACCCGCCTCATCAGGGGTTTGACTCCCCCAGAGTCACTGACTTGTGGGACCAGCCCTGACTAGTTTTAGTTTAAGATTTTAAATAAGTTTTAATTGCAGTCATTAACTTAAGTAGACACTGACATGTGGGCCCCGTCCAGCTAATTAAACTAGGTTAGTGTTAAATAAGTTAGTTTAGTTAGTTGTGTCACTGACCAGTGGGCCCCACTGGTCAGGTTTGACTGGACCAGCCCCTGTTGACTTGCTGATGTCAGCATGACCTAATGCTGACGCAGTAAATATCTTGTGTAATTTAAAATAAATCAGAAATGATTTATTTATTTCAGAAAATAGCCAAAACTTCTAAAAATCATATAAAGTCAACCGTAGCTCAGATGAAAATAATTTATATATGAAAAATGATCAGAAAAATATGAGGAATCTGTTTATGGCATTTTCATGCATGTTTGAACAAGTTAAACCTGCTGTACAGGTAAAATCAATTAAATGACAATTAAATAATCACATATGGAGTTTGAATTTGAATCTTGGGTTCAAACCAACTTCATTTAATTGTGTTGCTAGTTGCATTAGCTCAATCCACAGCATGTTGCCATGTCATGTTCATGCATCATATTGTTGCATTGCATTGATTGTGTTCTTTCTCTGTTTGTCAGTTTTGTCCCCTCTCAGTAGACGACGTTCCGACGATGAGTTCGATGACAACGATGAAGAGCTATTAATATCTTCAGAAGTGCCAGGCAAGCAAAACCCCATTGAGCATTCCGATACAATCCCACTCTCTCGCTCTTGCTCTCTTTTACTGCATTAGGACAACAACGCTTCAATTGTTACCTACTGCGGTAGTTGAACCCCTTTCCACTGCATGACCCGTCATTGACACAGTAAATAGTTGAAACCCACTAGTATGAGTAGGAGTTGTTTGAGCCATGTTGTGCCTACTCATTGATGCTTTCTGGTTATGCCTGCTATTGCTTAGAGTTGTGTCAGGTCTGATTCATCGGGGATGAATTGGAATGTGATGAACATGTCCTACTGTGTGTGAGCTAAGTGTGTGAACACGATTTGGTAAAGGTAGCGATGAGAGGCCATGTAGGAGTACATGGTGGGTTGTCTCGTTGAAACCGTCCTTAGGAACTGAGTTCTGTGTTGGTTGATCCATGAAACAGCTACTACCACACATTGGGCCCTGAAATATGACCCCGCTCGACTTATTGACTGCCCTTGTTCTCTGTCCAGGAGTTGCAACTAGTTTCTGGTGTTTGTAGTTTACTGGAGGTCGTGCGCAGTGCTGACCCTCGGGGTGGGCTGTGACACGGCAGGTACGTGGCACGGTGTACCGGTTGCCCGTTTGGTGACGCGGGAACCCTGTACACATCGTTTGGGGCCGTGAGCGACACCCCGGTCGGATATCCCCACGGATGGAACCCAAATAGGCGATAAAACTGGACGAGAGACTTGAGTGGTTGGTTAGGTCGTGGTCTACACCCACGTCGGCTTTCACTTGAAGTCTGCTGAGCACATGTCGTGTGCAGACGCTAAGTGGTGGAAACATGTGTGAAGAAGTACACCCCTGCAGGGTTATATATGATCTATTCGAATAGCCGTGTCTGCGGTAAGGGACTTCTGGGTTGCCTATAACAGTTCATAGACAAGTGAAAGTGGATACTCTAAAACACGCAAGATAAGCTTGAGTGCTATGGATGGCCTCCTCATAGGGAGACGGGAGCGGATCCATAGTGGTGTATTGATTGGTGAATATGTGGACTCGTGTGCGCCACCTCAAAAGAGTTACTTGCGGTCGTAGTTTAGGATAGCCACCGAGTCAAGCTGGCTTGCTGCAGTCAAACTCCACCACCCCCTTTGTTGATACGGATGCATATGTAGATAGTTTTGATGTAAGTCTTGCTGAGTACCTTTGTACTCACGTTTGCTTAATTTATGTTTTTGTAGAGAGACTTCGGTCTCGCTAGTGATTCCGCGTGGACTTCGACGTTTAGCTTGTTACCTCAGCTACGATCTTGTACCCTTGTAGGATCTTGTAGATAGTCAGGCTTCTCAGCCTTTTTCATTTGTAGTTGTCTGTACTCAGACATGTTATGCTTCCGTTGCCTGTATGCTCTGTATGTTGGGTCATGTGACCTCTGTTTGTAATAAATGCTATGATGGCTCTTCTGGGCCTTATCTATATGAGTTGTTGAGTGATGTTGTGATGCCATGTTGTACATCACATACTTGCATGTTATGCGTACGTGTAATGTGTATTGCTATGTGTGGGATCCGACACCTAGTTGTTTACCTTTGGTAGCCTATCTTACAGGGAAATGTCTCCTAGTGCTTCCACCGAGCCTTGGTAGCTCGCTACTGCTCCGGAACACTTAGGCTGGCCGGCATGTGTCCTTCTTCGTTCCTGTGTCTGTCCCTTAGGGGAAATGTCACGCGTTGTTCCTTTAAGTCCTTGTAGCTTGCTACGACTTGGGTTCATACGTTGATGACCGACACGTTCGTTGCTGGGTCATGTATGCCTGTCTCTATAATTTAGTGCCACTTTTGGTTTATAACTAGTCATGTCGGCCCGGGTTCTCTGTCATACGGATGCTAGTGACACTATCATATACGTGTGCCAAAATGCGCAAACGGTCCCGGGCCAGGTAAGGTGACACCCATGGGGATACCGTGCGTGAGGCCGCAAAGTGATATGATGTGTTACAGGCTAGACCTGTGTGACTTAGGATCGGGGTCCCGACAGCTTTGGTATCAGAGCCTGACTGCCTGTAGGATTAGTAAGCCAAACTGGTCGAAGTTGTGTCTAGAAACTCTTTAGTTATATAAGGGAATTGATTGTGGAAGGGAACGTAAGGCTCTTTTTACTCCTTTACCTTATGACCTTCTGATCTGAGTCACCTTCTCCTATTCCACGGGGATTAAGAACTAGGCTTTCTCTTATGTCTATCAGGATCACGTTAATTGTGGATTCGACTCTCAGTTCAGTTTATTCTACTTCTGTGTGTTCAATTGTTGATCTCAGAACCTTGACATTATGATGTTGAGTGGTTATGCTATCTGGTGCACGAGTCTCAAAAGTATTTTTGAGCATTTACAGCCGTTATGCTGTCCGAGTCATCCCAGGTTTCTAAATAGTCTGATGCATTTGCAAACCTTTCCTCCCTGTTTCCGATGTCCTTTTAGGCCAGATTAATCACACTAGTCAGTGTGTTGAGGTACTCTGTTACCTCGACATATATGTTGGACTTATTATTATGACCCTAGGTGTCTTAGAAAATCACCCAGTAATTTAGCAATACTCTGTATTCCCGGTGTGATGATTCTGGCCATTATCCTCGAAAGCATCCTGTGACGCCGTTTGGTTGGTAGGTAATCTATTTCTGGGTTCCTGAACCCAAGATTCACTCTACTTACTTCATGTTGATAGTATTGCTCGTTCCTTTAGGATATTAGTAACCTTGCGATAGTCCTCGAGGTCAGTGGTATATCCTTCTTCCAAATACCATGAACCATCCTTGGCAGAAGTTCTTCTGAACCAAAAGATCACAACCCGAGTGCTCTTGAGTAGTACTCCATTCATATTGTGACTCTGCCAATTCTACTTTCTGCATGGGTTATCCGGAAGAAATATGTTGAACTCGTTCGACATGTTAATCTATGCATCCACAACTCAGAAGTTATATGTTCCTTGAGTTGTCTCCTTTTAGTTGTATTATGATCCTCGTCTATCAGTTGATAGTCAGGAGTAGTTGTGCACTCGTGTTCATCGATGCCTTTTACTCTTGTGGTCTGTCAAGCCATTCTATTCTGGAATGACTAGTAGAACCAAACTTCAGTACCTTATCCTTATCCGGATTGGGTCAAAGAAGTTGTACTCCGCAGATGAAGAATGTTAATCCAGCTTCTAATCTGTTCTATCTTGGAATATTACCATCTTTATGTCAAGAATGTCCTGGGAATTGCACAACCTCCTATGAACTCTTGATACAGTGATACTTCTCGCCATCATCGTCCATTCCTCGGTCTCCGTGTTATGGTAACCGGAATACCGACAAGTGAATTGTGATGTGTGAAATCAATACTCCTAGCGACTTCGTTGCTTGGTAGTTAAAGGACAACAATCTCATTCTTAGTGTGTTGGCTATTAAATCACCATTCTAAGATTGATCGTGCTACCTAGTCCATCTTACTTGGTGCACTCTTCGATCAATGAGTTAGGATTGTGTTAATCCCTCGCTCATTTGATCATATCGTCTTGCCCTGAAAAGCAAGATTGATCTCGAGCTTAGTAACATATCGGTGGTTCGTGATTTCCGAACATCTTCTCGAAAGTATTACCAGGTTGTTCCCTGACCGCTATGTTGAGTTTGTGATCAAGCTGGTTTCTCTTTAAACCACCCTTTCTCCAAGAATCTGTGTTGGATACCCTGAGCTAGTTGGTTAAGCTAAACGACAACTTGGAGAGTTGGAAGATGAAAGCTTGCCTACTTAGTTCATTGCAAAAGGGATATCCTAGTGTTTGTGTGTGTTGAAGAAGGATGTTATCTTCCTCGTTTGATCCTTGTGATCAATTGTTAGATCTATTGTCTTGTCCAAACTTTGATTTGAGTGTGGGCTATCGTCAAATCAAATCAGAACCAATGGTATTCATAATGATGTCTTACTCGTGGTTGATTCCTCGAGCATACACCGTTATAACTTTTGGTCTGACCAATGCTATCACTTTGTTCACATTGTCATGGAATTCCACCTATATGGAAACCTGAATGGATTATTGTTGAACCCATCAACAAACATCCTTATCTCCTCCATGATTTTGTAGGACAATAAGCTAGTGTTGGAAACTTTGTAAGCATTGCCTTCGTGTCCCATTCATGAGGTATATGTTGGATGAGAGAATAGACTTTCCCTAATTCAGGTGTAATTGATGTAAGTTGCCACCGTGAGTTTGAGAAAGCTTGTTTTACCCCCTCTGGAATCATCCCAATTCAGTCATGCATACGTGCGAAGTATACTATGGCTTGAGAGATTAGCTACCTCCATTCCATTGGTATTTCCTAGCACACCAAGCCACTGATTGATTTGTTCAAGAAAAGAAGTTCATGCGCTAATCCCGAAGGGCCCGGACGGACATGCACAAGACTTCGCTATCTTCAATGATGATTCCCAATCTGAACTCGGTAGTAATTTATTATAAGACTACTATGTGGTCATGTTTGTCTGGGACAACGTGCTCACAGGTACGTAGCAGAACTAGCTCATGTTTTGGAGCTTGCTATCGTGGTTCACTCCCCGAGAATCTCGCAACGCCGTCTCGTCGAATTGTGTTGCAAACATTCAATCTTTCTAGACTCGATGAGTCTAGAATATCCTGACACCAATCAGAACTGAATCTCAGGCAGATATGATGGTTGGTGCATTTCCCAAGAACTATAATATTGGTCTCTCAATAACCGGTAAAGTGGATGTCGTGGCCAACACACCCAGCCGGAAGACCTATTGTTGTAGAATCTTGATTGAAGAAGTTGGCCACCTCCCATAGGGATTTTGTAGGATTTACTCCCTAATTGTTCCTTATGGACTTTTTGTGCTCCCGAAGTCCGACCTTTACTTGATGGCCATGTTGATGCTTTTAAGCATCGACCGTGGTACCTAGTACATCAAGGAGAACATTAGAAGCGGAGTGCTAAATGTCTCTCGGTCGATCATCCAGATTTTTGCTTCCTTGGCTCCGCTAAGGTAAAATCTGAGACGGTGTTATCTTCCTTTGCATCTGCATCGTCCACCACTATTCATCATGGTAGTATGTTGTGTTGACAGGATCCTTGACACAGATGATGGTAAAACCTTGATGAATATGGGAATGCTCAAGTTCTTGAGAGCACGCACAAGCACTAGGTGTTATCACTGGCACTAGCAGGGATTGCTCCCAGTGTTCTTGGTTATGCTATAACCTCTCAAAGAGTAGATTCACTTTCTACTGTTGGGATTCACCCCAGTTACCAGAATCATTCCCAACATTTGCATTTTGTTCCCAGCTTGCACCGCCAATGTGCCATTTTGCCATGGGTCCCATCCATTTCCGATGATAATCAAAATCATCCCTTGTGTTGTCTTTAACAAGGTAATCCACATCATCCATTCTGGCCGAGTATGTCATTCTTTCGGACTCCGTCAAACGATCGATTGTGATTTGCCTCCGACTGTTATAGAGAGTTTCAATGACCTCTATATCAAAAGTAATTCTTTTTGCCACTTAAGGGAATAACTCTACGAGTCACCTTCTCTAAGGTTCCCCGTCTGGTGGTATCGATCACCATCTTCTTAGGTGTGGAATTATTTCCACTAGGAGAACCTTCATCGTTTGTTTCACTCCATCCCCCTGGAGGTGTACTCCGTGTCTCATCTCAAGAGATGTTTCAATGTCTCACTCCAAGAGCTGATCTTGAGTTGCCCGATCTTTCACAAGATCAACTACTGCGGAGTTTCTTTCGTCGTCACTGTGTTGGACAAAGACTTTAAAAGCCAGGATGTCAGGATCAACATGATGCAAGCAATCAACATTCATATGAAGGACAGCTGGATCATGAAGATTGTGTTAGTTAGTGTCCCCTCTGATTTCTTACCCTACGCTCGAATCTCGGGACGAGATTCTTGTTTAGTGGGGGTGAGTTGTCACAGCCCTAGACCAGCCCTTGCTTGCCTTGCTTGGTCTTAGTGTGCATCATGTTTAAATTTCTCAGAAACTGGAAATGGGGATGTTCAAACCCTAGCACTAAATGAATTTAACTAGGGTCAAATTAAAATCTTTTTCAATGAACCCAAAATGCCCCTTGGAAAAGTTCATCATTTTTGGATTGATTAAAACCACTGCCAAAAATGTTGCACATATTTCTAGGACCATTCTGGATTTTTGAATTAAATCATATCATACTTGCATTTGGGCATTTAAATTTTATATATTATTTTAAATGCTCAAATAATCATAAACTAAAATGTTTACTGTTGGATTTATTCTAAACAGTAGCCATGCTTGGTTTCATGATTGTTGAGTGTGCCTAAGTACTTTTAATAAAGCCCAGAACAAAATAACAAAATAGAAAAACAGAAACTAAATAGAAAGAGAAGGGAGAGAAAGTTACCTGGACCTACCTACTGCGCAGCCCACTAGAAGCCCTGTAGACAGCCGGCCTGCCAGGCCCAGCCCACCACCGCCGTCGTCCTCCTAGCGCCAGTCGGCCAGGCGTGTGGCCGGCGCGCGCGCAAGGCCGTGCCTCCACGCCACCTGCCTGCCTGGCCCTCCCCTCGCCAGCGCGCAGCCGCCAAGGACACGCCGCAGACGTCTGGAACTCCCCTGACCTCCTCACTCTTTCCCTTCGTCTCTCCCTCGCCTCTCGACGCCATGGCCGACGTACCCGTGAGCACTCCGCCACCGCAGCTGCGTCCACCGCCACCCCCTCGCCTCTCCGACGCGTCCCTGAGCTCCGCCGTGCCTCCCTCATCCTCTCTGACGACTCATGCGACCGCGGGAGCCCTATAGCATCGTCCCCGACCTCTTCTTCCTCCTTCAGCCGCGGAGATCGCCGGCGACCATGTGCCGTCCCTGATGCCTCCCCGAGCTTGCTGAGCTCTGCCTCGACTCCGCTGTGAGCACCTCGCCGTTTCCCCTCTCCTATCTTCCTTGTTTGCGTGCCGTAGCCCCACTAACCACCAGACCCGAGAGCTCACCGCCGCCGTGGTTCTTCACCGCCGCGGCCAGGGCCACCCCTGTTAGCAGCTGAACGCGTCACTGTGTTCGCTGAACTCCCAGGAACACGTAGCAGCCACCAGCTCCTCCCCTTATGCACCGTAGCCTTGTTTCCATCAATGTCCGAACGCCGGCCGCCGCCGCGAGCTTGTTTCCGGCGAGCCAGGACGACGTCAGCTCCTCCCGATGGCATAAATGGATGCGGGCGAGTCCCAGCTCCACGTAGAGCCCCTCCGCCGCTCGTTTGGTCGCCTGAGGGCGAAATCCGACGCGCCCCGCCATCTCGGCACCCGCCGGCGACGAGCCGCCGGCCAGTTGACCCGCCTGATCAGGGGTTTGACTCCCCCTGAGTCACTGACTTATGGGACCAGCCCTGACTAGTTTTAGTTTAAGGTTTTAATTAAGTTTTAATTACAGTCATTAACTTAAGTAGACACTGGCATGTGGGCCCCGTCCGGCTAATTAAACTAGGTTAGTGTTAAATAAGTTAGTTTAGTTAGTTGTGTCACTGACCAGTGGGCCCCACTGGTCAGGTTTGACTGGACCAGCCCCTGTTGACTTGCTGATGTCAGCATGACCTAATGCTGACGCAGTAACTATCTTCTGTAATTTAAAATAAATCAGAAATGATTTATTTATTTCAGAAAATAGCCAAAACTTCTAAAAATCATATAAAATCAACCGTAGCTCAGATGAAAATTATTTATATATGAAAAATGATCAGAAAAATATGAGGAATCTGTTTATGGCATTTTCATGCATGTTTGAACAAATTAAACCTGCTGTACAGGTCAAATCAATTAAATGACAATTAAATAATCACATATGGAGTTTGAATTTGAATCTTGGGTTCAAACCAACTTCATTTAATTGTGTTGCTAGTTGCATTAGCTCAATCCACAGCATGTTGCCATGTCATGTTCATGCATCATATTGTTGCATTGCATTGATTGTGTTCTTTCTCTGTTTGTTGGTTTTGTCCCATCTCAGTAGACGACGTTCCGACGATGAGTTCGATGACACCGATGAAGAGCTATTAATATCTTCAGAAGTGCCAGGCAAGCAAAACCCCATTGAGCATTCCGATACAATCCCACTCTCTCGCTCTTGCTCTGTTTTGCTGCATTAGGACAACAACGCTTCAATTGTTACCTGCTGCGGTAGTTGAACCCCTTTCCACTGCATGACCCGTCATTGCCACAGTAAATAGTTGAAACCCACTAGTATGAGTAGGAGTTGTTTGAGCCATGTTGTGCCTACTCATTGATGCTTTCTGGTTATGCCTGCTATTGCTTAGAGTTGTGTCAGGTCTGATTCATCGGGGATGAATTGGAATGTGATGAACATGTCCTACTATGTGTGAGCTTAGTGTGTGAACACGATTTGGTAAAGGTAGCGATGAGAGGCCATGTAGGAGTACATGGTGGGTTGTCTCATTGAAACCGTCCTTAGGAACTGAGTTCTATGTTGGTTGATCCATGAAACAGCAACTACCACACATTGGGCCCTGAAATATGACCCCGCTCGACTTATTGACTGCCCTTGTTCTCTGTTCAGGAGTTGCAACTAGTTTCTGGTGTTTGTAGTTTACTGGAGGTCGTGCGCAGTGCTGACCCTCGGGGTGGGCTGTGGCACGGCAGGTACGTGGCACGGTGTACCGGTCGCCCGTTTGGTGACGCGGGAACCATGTACACATCGTTTGGGGTCGTGAGCGACACCCCGGCCGGATCTCCCCACGGATGGAACCCAAATAGGCGATAAACCTGGACGAGAGACTTGAGTGGTTGGTTAGGTCATGGTCTACACCCATGTCGGCTTTCGTTTGAAGTCTGCCGAGCACATGTCGTGTGCAGACGCTAAGTGGTGGAAACATGTGTGAAGAAGTACACCCCTGCAGGGTTATATATGATCTATTCGAATAGCCGTGTCCGTGGTAAGGGACTTCTGGGTTGCCTATAACAGTTCATAGACAAGTGAAAGTGGATACTCTAAAACACGCAAGATAAGCTTGAGTGCTATGGATGGCCTCCTCATAGGGAGACGGGAGGGGATCCATATTGGTGTATTGATTGGTGAATATGTGGACTCGTGTGCGCCACCTCAAAAGAGTTACTTGCAGTCGTAGTTTAGGATAGCCACCGAGTCAAGCTGGCTTGCTGCAGTCAAACTCCACCACCCCCTTTGTTGATACGGATGCATATGTAGATAGTTCTGATGTAAGTCTTGCTGAGTACCTTTGTACTCACGTTTTCTTAATTTATGTTTTTGCAGAGAGACTTCAGTCTCGCTAGTGATTCCGCGTGGACTTCGACGTTTAGCTTGTTACCTCAGCTACGATTTTGTACCCTTGTAGGATCTTGTAGATAGTCAGGCTTCTCAGCCTTTTTCATTTGTAGTTGTCTGTACTCAGACATGTTATGCTTCCGTTGCCTGTATGCTCTGTATGTTGGGTCATGTGACCTCTGTTTGTAATAAATGCTATGATGGCTCTTCTGGGCCTTATCTATATGAGTTGTTGAGGTATGTTGTGATGCCATGTTGTACAACACATACTTGCATGTTATGCGTACGTGTAATGTGTATTGCTATGTGTGGGATCCGACACCTAGTTGTTTACCTTTGGTAGCCTATCTTACAGGGAAATGTCTCCTAGTGCTTCCACCGAGCCTTGGTAGCTCGCTACTGCTCCGGAACACTTAGGCTGGCCGGCATGTGTCCTTCTTCGTTCCTGTGTCTGTCCCTTAGGGGAAATGTCACGCGTTGTTCCTTTAAGTCCTTGTAGCTTGCTACGACTTGGGTTCATACGTTGATGACCGACACGTTCGTTGCTGGGTCATGTATGCCTGTCTCTATAATTTAGTGCCACTTTTGGTTTATAACTAGTCATGTCGGCCCGGGTTCTCTGTCATACGGATGCTAGCGACACTATCATATACGTGTGCCAAAATGCGCAAACGGTCCCGGGCCAGGTAAGGTGACACCCGTGGGGATACTGTGCGTGAGGCCGCAAAGTGATATGATGTGTTACAGGCTAGACCTGTGTGACTTAGGATCGGGGTCCCGACAGTGGTACTCTCTTTGGATGGCCGCGGTGACATTGGGAAATCCATAGATTGAGAACTACGAACTTTGAGGTGTGCTTTTGTAGCCCTACATAATTCCCGTCCTCTCTTGACCACAAAGGAATGACCTCCGAGTGTGTCTCCATTACATGTTTTATGGGAAATATCATGTGATTAGACTATGTCAATGTTGTTGGGAGTTGCCACTAGTGAAAGTATGAATCCTAGGCCTTGTTTCCACCATTGCAATACCATTTGTGCTCACGTTTACCACTTGTTTGCTTGCTGCACTTTTTATTACAGATTTATATTACTTTGCTTTGCCACTCCTATCATCCATATTTACCATCTCTTCGCCGAACTAGTGCACCTATACATCTGACAAGTGTATTAGGTGTGTTGGGGACACAAGAGACTTCTTGTATCTTGATTGGAGGGTTGCTTGAAAGGGGTACGTTCAACCTCCACTTCCCTGAGTTCGATAAACCTTGGGTTACTCACTTAAGGAAAATTTGCTGCTGTCCTACAAACCTCTGCTCTTGGAGGCCCAACACTGTCTACAGGAATAGAAGCGTGTAGTAGACATCAGCATAGCTTCATTCTCCTCAACAATACCACATCTAATCAGGCTAGTTTGTAATTGCTGATAATATTCTTCTACAGAATTTTTTCCTTGTCTTAAGCGCTGCAATTTTTGAAGTAATTCGCGTTGATAATATGGTGGAACCCAACGAGTACGCATAGCAGTTTTCAAAGCAACCCAAGTAGCTGGAATAGGATATAATCTACAATGTTCAGACCACCAAACACATGCAAAACTAGTGAAAGCACAAACAGCAGCAGGAACACGTCTCTTCGGGATAGTGTAAACATGTAAAACGTTGTTCAGTTTCTAACTCCCAAGTAAGATATATATCAGGAACATATCTACCCTCAAATGGTGGAATATTCAATTTTAGTTTAGGAAGATGGTCATGTACCTCAGGTGGTGGTGCAGCCCTACCGTTGCGATGATATGCATGAGGACGACCTGGTGGTGGTGGTGCTGGTGGTTGCACGTAGTTCTGATTTTGGTCAACCTCACCCTCGTAATGGTCCTCCACCTCTGCAGTAGCAGCAGGAGCTACAGAAACATCAACAGCGGCACCAGAAGCTTGACCAGGCTCAAGGGGAACGCGCTGTGCTCGTCCCACTTGATTTGGAAGGCGATGTTGTTGTTGTTGTTGTTGTTGTTGTTGTTGTTGTTGTTGTTGTTGTAGAGGTGGGACAGCTGCAGCAGCCGGTGGTGGTGGAAAACACGAAAGCAATTCAGCAAACTTGTTATCGAGCTTTGTTTCAAACGTCTTCTCCATGCCATCTATCTTCTCCATGGCCTCGTCAAATCTGTTTAGCACATCTTGCACCTGTTCACTCATCATTTGCTGAAACTTATCATGAAGCTCCTTGTTCGTCAAGTTCTCTCAGTCAGTCTCGTCGGCTTGTGATCCTGGCATGGTTAGCAGCAATAGAAACACACAAGAATATGATCCTACACACTACTAGAAAATGGTGGTGGTCGGGCGTCACAAATCCGTTAAGCAAATCTCAAATTCTTACTAGTTCTTACCCAGCAGCAGGTGGTGATCGGCAACTGTGGTAATCAAAACTCTCAAAGGTTGCATAAAGTGATTACCAGGGAGAGTCAAAACGCACGACGTAGATGTATGTGGAGCTGGGAAGGCTTATAAGATGGTAGCACAAAGGGTCAGCAATAATCAATTCAGAGATGCAAAGTTGAATAAATGCTCAACGACGGTACTGTGCTGGTCCTAGACTAGACCGTACTAGAGACGCGAGCCTAGAACACTAACAAAATCACGGCGCTGCACATAATCAAAGCACACTCTGAAAAAATCGCCTTTTTTGCGCTGCTTTTTTTTTGCCGAAAATCACTATAATGGCGAGTGTCTCAAAACACTTCCCAAGTCAAACTAAGATGATAGGCACGAAATTTTTTTGACGATTTTTTTTTTCGGAATCAGGGTAGCGACGACGAAAAAGTGCGATAAAAAAAAGTATGGTGGCACGTGTCTCAAAAGACTCAGAAAAGCCCAAAAATAGGATAGGGAAAAAATATTTTCACCTGCCGAAATTTTGGCCTAAAATCTTTTTTTTTCCGAGACCTACGCAGGCAAGGAAACACAAATCCGAAACCTAGATGGATCTCGAGAACAAACCTAATATGAAAAGAACTCGTATTGGTGGTGGATATATGGTGGTAGGATATGGCAGCGGTGGTAGGTTATGGCAGTGATGGTAGGTTATGGCAGTGGTGGTGGTATGTGGTGGCGGTGGTGGGATATGGCAGCGGTGGTGGTATGGCAGCAGCGATGAATATGGTGCGGCGGCGGCGTGACAAACTGTGAACAGAATCGAAACTCTAAAGAACTAGACGCTAAGACCATCAACTTGACATGACAATGCAACCGCAAATTCAACAAAGCAAATACAGAAAAGATTATGCAAAGGCTCAGATTGATTCGGATGGGATGAACTAACCCTAATTTTTTTGGCTTTTTCGTGGACTATAGGTATGAAGAACAAACTCGATCGAAACTATGAAAAACTGTAAAATCTCACCGAGCAACCTGGAAATCTGATACCACTTGATAGAGGCAAAGGTGTCCCGTCTTTCGATGAGATGGTGGCTATCATTTTCAGTGGAGTAGACTTTGACGATCCGACTACGAACGTGCGAGGACGTCGCGCCTTAGCAATCGCTAAACCAACTCCGAGAGGTTATTGACTATGCCGGAGCACGATCAACCTGACCACGAGGGTCTATTTCCTGCAAGCAAATGAAGAACAAGCAAGAAACTAAGATTGCAATCTGGATATTGCGAATATAAGAGGAAAGCTTTATTGATCAAGGTGGAATTCTGTGACGCCTTGGTCTGGTCGTTGAACACAAACGAAGTACGCGAAGTTGCAGCTATTTCGAACTTTTAATCTAAACAAAACACATAGGTCTAAACGACGCCCTAAGGGCTGTATATATACGGGGGAAAGAGGGGGGAATTTCGTGGCCCTTGGTGGAGGGGTCCGAAACCAACCCTAACTCTTGTTTCCCCACACATACGGACTCTAAAAACAGCCTATACTCAAGTATTTCGAAATTACATGGGCCTGGCCCAATAATGAGGTGACGCAGCACCTATAATAGCCTCTGGACGAAATTTATGAAGTGGCATCTTGTATATTTCGTCCAAGGCTTCACGCACTCATTATGGTGGCTTCAAAGTCCCGAAATCATCACTTGTAACTCCATTCTTGTTCCCCTTACGCATGCCATCACTCCATGCTTGATCTTGCTCCAATGTTCATCCTTCTTGTCCAAGCTAGGCCCTTCATTTATAAGCAAGACAAATGTATCCAATTTAGGCAGCATCATATTCTCATGAACATTAGATTCATTACCAAGAAACCAAAGTACCTGGTAATTTAATTGGCGTGCGCGAGCTCTAGTAATTGGTCCTGTATATGTGTCAGTTGGAGCTGTGGGTGTAACCTTGTTAGTGATGTCCTCATCAAGGAACCTCTTGAACAAGATCACTTTATGTGCCGGCTAATAGCCACAACAAGAAGCCTTAAAAAGAAGCAGCAGCAGCTTCGAGCTGACCAAGAACTGCTCCACAATAGATGGAATGATGTCCTGGCAGCCGAGGAGTACGGCTTGAACGCCCAGCAAAAAGTTATCCGAAGCGTACATTGCTACCCCAATTCGACGATGAAGCGGCAGAGCCCATACCACCCGCATGTAATGCGGCTGACGAACCTGACCAACCGCCACGCGGCCGGGACAGAACGGCAACTCAAGCCGAATACCAGCCTGCACCACCTCGCCGTAAAGGCATAGAAACAACAGCTCAGGGATACACATACGACCTACGACGGGACCTGGAAAACATAGCAGGTCAGACCAGGCCCATTTACGGATCGCGAGGGCGTGCACTGGAACGAGAGGACGGTTACCAATCCTGGCGCGACAAGTAAAACCATGCCCAAGTCAAAAACCGCACACGGATTTCATCCGAACTACGTCGTGACGTAGCCCGATATTGAGGTGTCGCACACCCCCTATGCTTCACCGATGAGGTAATGGAGCACCAGTTCCCAGAAGGGTTTAAACCCGTGAACATCGAATCATACGACGACACAACAGATCCCGTAGTATGGATTGAAGATTTTCTTCTCCATGTTCACATGGCTCGCGGTGACGATCTACATGCCATCAAATACCTCCCCCTCAAACTCAAGGGACCAGCACGACACTGGTTGAACAGCCTACCAAAAAAATTGGTAGCTAGGAACACTTGGAGGACGCATTCAGAGACAACTTCCAAGGCACCTATGTTCGGCCCCCAGACGCTGACGACCTTAGTCATATAATACAGCAACCCGGGGAATCGGCCCGGTAGCTATGGACAAGGTTCTTAATTAAAAAGAACCTGATTGTGGATTGTTCGGACGCCGAAGCCCTTGCGGCTTTCAAGCACAGCGTCTGAGACGAGTGGCTCGCCCGGCACCTCGGCCAAGAGAAGCCGAAGTCCATGGCAGCCCTCACCACACTTATGACTCGTTTTTGCGCGGGAGAGGATAGTTGGCTCACTCATAGAAGAAATAGCACCAACGACCCTGGCACCTCTGAAACCAAGGACGGCAATGGCAAGCCACGACGCGACAAGCACAAGCGTCGAAACAACAACGATGGAACCCAAGACATGACAGTGAACACCAGATTCAGCAGCTCCAAACCTGGTAAACGGAAGAAGCCATTCAAGGAAAACAAGGACGGCCCGTCCAGTCTAGATAGAATCCTTGATCGGCCTTGCCAGATTCATGGCACCCCCGATAAGCCCGCCAATCATACCAACAGAAATTGTTGGGTTTTTAAGCAGGCCGACAAACTCAACGCCGAACACAAGGGGAAAGGATCGCCCAACGACGACGATGACCAAGAGCCTCGTCAACCGAACACAAGGGGGCAGAAGCAATTTCCCCCCAAAGTAAAAATAGCGAATATGGCATATGTCACACATATCCCTAGAAGGGAACGCCAGCGCATACTACGGGACGTCTATGCCATAGAGTCGGTCACCCCAAAATTCAACCCATGGACGGCTCGTCCGATTACTTTCGATCGAAAGGACCACCCAACCAGTATCCGTCACGAAGGTTCGGCAGCACTGGTCCTTGATACAATCATCAACGGATTCCACCTCATGCGAGTCCTTATGGACGGCGGCGGCAATCTCAATATACTTTATCAAGACACTGCCCGCAAAATGGGCATTGATTCGTCAAGAGTCAAGCCCGCTAAAACCACCTTCAAGGGAATAATACCTAGCGTGGAGACCCGCTGGATGGGCTCAATCACATTGGAAGTCGTCTTCGGTTCGCCGAACAACTTCCGAAGCGAGGACTTGATTTTCGATATGGCCCCTTTTCACAACGTCTATCACACACTGCTCGGACACGCCGCTTTCGCCCGCTTCAACGCGGTTCCGCACTACGCCTACCTAAAGCTCAATATGCCCGGTCCACGCGGCATCATTACAATCAACAGAAGCGTAGAGTGCCCCCTCCGTACTAAGGAGAATTCCGTGGCCATCACGGCTGACGTACAAAGCGGCCCTGTCAAGCCGGACACCTTATCGGCTACTAAACCGCCGGGATTTAGCACGCAAGTCCGGACAGTTCCGCACACCAACAGCTCGACAAAACCTAGGGCTGGATTAGCAGTTTGGCCTTCGTTGATCGCCATGTACAACAGTGAAATTCGCACCCCGCATACATAACCATGCACTCAAAATACCCTGGGCATCAGCGGAGGCAATACACAGGAGAGGCCTATAGCATGGTTCGACCTTGTATGGCCCTCCCCTTTTATTAATCATCTTTTTGCTTTTCATCATAGGTATAATCAAAACCTACTCATCTTACAGACTCACAAAGGACTCTCTCCGAGCCCGGTTCCGTATAGATAGCCGAAGACCATTCCCCTCAAGGAATCTTTCTCACTGAGGCAAAAGCAGCGCAGACGTGCGGCATGAAGGGGCAAGGGATTTCGTAGACCGCAAACTCCCCTCAAGGAACCTGTATTGAGCTTTTTACCTCAGCCCTAGACCCCGACATGTAAAATGACCTTGGTGATTGTGGTACCCTCTGTAAGACTACGCTTTGACGTGTCAATCAGATTACAGTGAACCAAATTTTTATTCGGCATCGTCTTAACTCAAATGTCATCTCTTTAGTTCTCTCACGAACATACCTCGACATAAATTGCCAGGGGCTCTATAAGGTAACATATGTGTTGCCAAATAAAAAGTCCGAACAACTTAACAGCACAATTTGGTGTCCCAAGCTCGGCATTATATGCATCAGCTCCTAATCATGTCTTTGGTCAATAGTTGGGTTGCCCGGCTCCTGTGTTTGCTACCATAAGTTCCGTCTGATCGGCTAGGGTAGTAAAGGGAGAACTACTGCAATTGTGTTTCTGGTTTGCTCGGTCAAGCACCTCAGTAGAGAAAGCCAAAAACTGACTGTCATGATGAGGCGAGAGCTGGTCAGCCGCACAGCGACTAATTACAATCTTTAGCGATTTTTCCCGTGTTACATGAAGGATTGTTTCCCGGTCACATAGGTAACGCACCCACATTGGGAGCCGCGTACATACTAGGGGCTATTTCGTAGACCCATAGTTAAAACTCCTATGGCTAAGTGAGAGCAATAAAACCGAGTAGTCTGATTGCCTGGTTCGCCGCACTGATACGTCCTTAATGGACCAAGACGTTGGGCTAAGTGTATTCATGTGCAACTCCGAACACCCCGGTAGTGTCTACATGGGGATTGAAGCCGACGATTGGGAACTCTTAGGTATAAAAACGGCCGCACAGGAGGATAAAATTCTTCATAAGTAAAAGGATATAATACAAAAGACTTAGTTCATGATACAAACCCCCAAAATAGTTTGGACTCGTTCATTCGAACACTACATCCTTGGAGCATTGGCCTTCTATAAGGCGGGCACCCGCTAGTACATCCTCAAAATAGCACTCTGGTGTGGTCCTTGCTTTCAAGCGGACCCTCAATTGCCACATTTTCGGCCTTCATCTACGCCCAGTGCATCTGGACACGGGAAAAGGCCATTCGTGCCCCTTCTATGCAAGACAACCTCTTGATATTGTCGATTCGGGGCAATGCATCGATGAGACGCCGCACAAGGCCAAAGTAGTTGTCCAACATATCTTCAGCCGGCCAGAGCCCGACTATAACGTCCTTCATGGCCGTGATGGACATCTTGTGCAGCTCCGCCCATTGTGCCATCTGGTTATTTAGCTGTCCGGGATGCTTCGGCCCCGCAAACTGCGACCAGAAGAGCGTCTCCGTCGCGTACCCCTCCTGGTCCTGGAAGAATTGAGCAGCGTCCACAGCACTCTTTGGCAGATCCGCATATGCGTCTGGAGAACTCCACACACGAGTAAGTAAGGCATACTTCGGGTCCCCAAATTTAGCATGTAAAAGAAAGGGCTTAGCATCCACTATCTGTCCGGCTTGACAGATTTCTTCATGCGCTGCGTGGGATTCGGACAGCACCTCTGAAGTGTCTTGAAGGAACTTGGCGAGTTTGGTCCCCTTCTCTTTATTTTCTATTTCCAAGGACTCACACTTGGTGGTGATGTCCTTGAGTTGTTGCTCCATCTCGGTCACTCATTCCTCAAAACGGTGCCGAGGGCCTGTTCGGCCATCAAGTCCGCAGCCGCTTTATCAGCAGCCGCCTGGCTTACCCTTGCCTGCTCCTTGGCTTGCGCAAGCTCACCCCTGAGGGTCTCCACCACGGCGGCACCATCTGTACACACACGTGCACATTGCAGCTCTTGAAACTTCACAAGGCACGGACATAAAACAGGTACACAACAAAATGTATCTTATACCTTGCGCCTGGTCAACCCGCGTGCTAACAAGGACTAGGTCCTCCTCGGCTCGCTCCAGTTTCCATTTGAGTTCGGAAACTTCTGCCGATCGAGCAGTTGCCGCTAACAGCGAAGCCAGTTTTAATGCAAACATAAAGTATGTTACCACCTGATAACTGATTATCGATCCTCTACTCGCTTTTCTTTCAAAAACCGAATAGAGTCCCAGGGGCTACTATCTATATATAGGCATGTTTCTCGTAAAAATGACAAAAAAACATTACATTGCGTACCTCGAAGCCCACCAGTAGGCTGGAGAAGGCTTCGTCGAGCCCGCTCTTGGCGGACTGGATCTTCTCAGACACCGTACCCATCAGGATGCGGTGCTTGTCTAGGACGGAGGCACTTTGGAGTGCATCTGCCGTGTTATGTCGCGCTTCCGGATTGGCGGAGGTTACCGCTCCCTCTTATCCTGCAGGAGGTCGCTCATTCGACTCCGGAGCCTTACGGACCTCCGGAGTAGTATGCGGCTGGTGGCCGGATTGACGGGTGCTCCCATCGCCGGTTTCCACGGGGCCTGCACCCCGTAGCCCTCCGGCAGCCGAAGCATTACCCTCAGGCGCTGGTAAAACGCACCCCCGCGCCTCTTCAAGGTTTGGGGAAGGCCTGTCAGATACCACCTCCACATCATCCGCCCTAGGTGGCGGGGAAGCTAATGGAGGCGACTCACTCTCTAGCATCTCCGGCTCCAGATCTCCTGAGGATGAGGATAGCTGGGGAAGATTGCGGGCCAGACTGAAAGACAGAACTTAGTGTTATCATCATGGGTCATAGAGATCGGATAAAGTGAAGGATCCCTGGCTACTTATGAGCCGGCTTGGGGCTAGGTCCGGCGGTGAGGCTTCGGGGTGACCTCGACATCTGACTCCGAGTCGTCAGGGATGATGATTTTGTCCCTCTTGGAAGCCTCGGCCTCCAGGTCTTCAGAGGCCGCCCTCGTCTTACCTTTGCGGGGAGGGTCTTCTTCTTGCTCCTCCTTCTCGTAGTTGTCGTCGCCCTCATGGGAGGATAGGGCATCAGCCTCTCCAGACATTGCGTCTGAAGTTCCCTCCTCTTTCTTCTTCTTCTTGTCCTTCTTAACTGGCACGTATGGCGCCGGTACCAGCATCCTCATTAGTTGAGGATCGGCTGGGTCTTCGGGGAGCAGAGCCGGACAGTGCATCTACTCCACCTTCTTGATCCAAACCTGTTTTGGGGATGGACTACTAAATATTTTTTCTTTGGAGCGACGAACCTATTGATGTTCGGAGTTTTAAGAATTTACCTCGGTGGCCGGTTGGTTGGAATCGAGGCAAGTGTCGTCTGATGACTTCGGCCACTTTTTCTGCTTCTTGAAAAGTAGCTTCCAAATCTCCTTATGCGTCGTGCCGTAGAACCGTTGTAGGGTCCGCGATCCTTCCGGATTGAACTCCCACATCTTGAGGGGCCGCCGTTGGCAGGGAAGTGTGCGGCGGATCATCGTCACTTGGATTACGTCAGCAAGGGTAATGTCCTTTGCTACCATACTCCTGATGCGTTTTTGCAACAACAGCACCTCAAAACCCGACCCCCAGTCTGGACCCATGTCGGTCCAGGATGTGAGCCTCAGCGGGGGTCTGGATCTAAAGGCTAGAGCGGCTGCCCATTTGGAGCCGTGGGGTTCTGTGATATAGAACCATTCCTGTTACCATATCTTGACGGTATCCACAAAAACCCCCCATTTGGACAATTAACTTTGGGAAGCTTGCTCACCATGGCACCACTACAGTTCGTGTGTTGCTTGTCGACCACCTTCGGCTTCAGATTGAAAATCTTGAGCCATAAGCCGAAGTGTGGAGGGATGCAGAGAAAGGCCTCACACACGACAATGAACGCCGAGATGTGGAGGAACGAATTTGGGTCCAGATCATGAAAATCCAGCCCATAGTAGAACATGAGACCCCTTACAAAGGGGGGAAGGGCAAATCCGAGTCTGTGGAGGAAGTGGGGGATGAACACCACCCTCTCACCGGGCTCCGGGGTAGGGATGACCTACCCCGGATTAGGAAGCATGTCTTTGATCTCCACGGTTAGATATTGCGCTTCCCGTAGCTCCTTGATGTTCTCCTCCGTAACAGAGGAGGCCATTGTCGGCGTTCTGGGAACGGGGCTACCCAGACTTGCCTGCCTGCGGCCCAGAGCGTGGCTCATCCAGCGGCCTGGTATGGCCCATCTTCGTTAGCAAACCACTCAAGACCCTCGCGAGGGGCCAAGCCTCGCGAGGCGGACGGCGCAAGACCTCCCCTAGGGCGGCCGCACTAGGCTGGCTCCGGAGGAGTGGAGATATCAAGGGAAGGGGCACCTTGTGAGGTTCACGTGACGTGAGCCATGACGACCAAGGCCATGCAGGCGCCAGTGGGCGCAGGAAGCCAGTTTCCTCTTTGGTGCTAAAGGGGCAAGCGCAGGCGAGGATTCCCGAGGCGTCAGGAAAATATTTCCATATAGGTGCAACAAGACCAAGACCAGCAGGACGACAGCGAGAAGGTCACCACGGAGCCCATGACGACGTCACCGCCAAAGCCTTTGGCAGGCGAAGACTACCTTTTGTCAGGATAGCTTGTACTAGTTGTCCCCCTTCAAACATGGCCGTTGTGGGATCCCTTCCCGCTCAATATTTGGGAAGAGGACCCGGGCCTCTATAAATAGGACTAGCCACCACCATAGAAAGGAGAGAGGAGAAACGGAAGGGAGATCATTCAGTCCACCCTTACACCCACTAGCTCACCGAGCACAAGAACACCTCTCCTCAGGAGGTTGTTCTTCCCGTGTACTTGTTCATCCTCAGCCTACAAGGCAATCCACCACACCACATTGGAGTAGGGTATTACACCACAACGGTGGCCCGAACCAGTATAAATCCTTGTGTCTCTTGTTCTTCGAGTTTGATGAGCTAGGTCTAAGAATCGGTGCGAGAGCGAACTAGAGCGGAAAGGAGAGATCTTCGTGCGCACCCCAGTGTTTGAACCTCAAGGGTTTGTCGGAACCCAAGATCCGACATTTGGCGCACTAGGTAGGGGTGCGCCAAAGCTTCCCTTCCGTTGATCCACCCTCCAACGTTCTGTCGGTTCCATGGCCGACGCTCGCCGAGCCCGTGCTGAGCACCGGGCCACCCTTGCTGCCCGCGTCGCCCAGACAGCTCCCGTCGGGGGCCTCCCTGTGACGCCCGAAGACCGACGTCCCAGAAGATTCCAGATGTTCCGGGTTCTCCCGTGTGTTTCAGTTGTGCTTGCTTTATTTATTATGTATTGCATCATGTTATCATGCCATCATGTCTTTAATCTTTGCATCTCACTTAAATAAATTGTGTGGACCTTCGGTCCATTTAAATCGAGGGATATTCACAGGGTGATTTATCTTTATAACCTATACAAAGCCTCTCAATATTTAGAGAGCTATATTAAATTATTCCATTATTATGGAACTCACCATAACAAACTTGCATCTTAATTCCCTCTTATTTTTTAAATCTTTTAAATCCTCCATCTTCTCCAAATATTCATCCTTTAGTTGTGGAGCTTTGATATATCAAAGTAGCCACATGTCAGTTGTTAGTTCATTTCCTATTTATTTGGCTCTTCCAAATAAATATTTTGCTTCCTTGTTTATTTAATTGGTAGAGGAGACCCTTTTTTTATTTTAATCTAGGCTGGCCCATCTCCTCCCTAGGCCACCAAACCACCCTCTATTCGGCCCGAGGCCCAGCCTCCAGTCTCTTGGGCCTCCTCCTCCCTCCTGGCCCATGCTTCCCTCTCAGCCCCTCGCAGCCCGTTCCACTTCCTAACCCTAGAGTCCCGCACCGATCACTCGTTTCTCCCCTCGCTTCTCCCTCAGCCGCCGCACTCATCCCGCATCCCTCGCTCGCCCCAGCACCCCGTCTCCCTGCTCGATCCCTTCGCGCACTCCCGAGCGCCCCCGACTCCTCCTCCTTCGATCGCCCGATCCACCCCTAGGTCCCTCGTCGCCTGGCTCCTCCCGCCTCCCTCCAGCGGCCAGGGCCGGCCAGGAGCGCCGCGCGCCGTGGCCTTTGCTCCATCGCCCTGGCTCGCCCGCACCCAGAGGTCGCATGCCGCGCCCCATCTCCAGCGCCAGGGCGCCTCGCTCCCTCCGTTTCCCTGCGCCCGCGCCCCTCCAGCAAGGCGCCAGCCAGCGCCCGTCCATGCTCCCCTGCGCGCGAGCCACCCTGCCTCGTCCAGCGCCACCTCAAGCGGAGCCGGAGCCCCAGGGCGCAGCTCCCTGAGTGCCTCCTCTGCTCTGGTTCTCGTTGGAGATAGCGTTGCTGCCGTCTTCTTCCTCGGGCCCGAGTCCGTTTGCTCAGCCCCGGTAGCCGCGTCTCTCACCGGAGGTCTCCGTTGTCTCCGTGTACCTCCGTGGCTGTTGCTGTTGTTTTTTTCGCCAAGTGCCAGGATGTTGTGTACCTCTACTGCCACCTCCAACTCGCAAGACACCATGGACGCAAGTACCCCAACGGCACGACCACAAGAACCCGAGTACAACTACAGCTGGTGTGTTTCTCGTCAAGTTCGACTACCGACGACTTGAACCTCTACGACGACCGTGAACGAAGACGCCAACGTGAACGAGACCGGCAAGTCCGAAGACCCCAAGTACCACGACTACCGGAAGCGCCAAGTACCTCTTCTCGCGACACGAACATCTACGGAATGTGTACCTCTACGAGCGTGAACAACTACCGTCGCCGAGACCCTCAAGTACCTCTACGAACGGAACGACTACTCCTTTTGGCAACGTGAACGACTTCTTCCTCTACGAACTCGAACCCCTCCGAGAACGAACGCTTCGAAGGTATAACCCCGAGACGATGACCCGAGAACGTTTGCATGTGGTTGTATGAGATGCATCCCTTGTGTGCTCCGTGCCCGTTTCCTCTTTTGTCGTCGACCCGTGGGAACCCGGTGACGGGATCACCCCACCTTTTCATCTTGTTCGAATCGCTCACGCCACCTTTGTTTTGCACCGGTCTCTCAACGAGTTACCGGAACCGAGATGTTGCCGTTGCATCATTTTCGGATCGTTGGCGTGGCACCCTTTCCTTCCACCACGGTGACAAATACTCCTTATCTCTTCATGTCAACTTTTGCTAAAAACTTACATAAACTTGATCATGTCATCCGCATCATGTTAACAACATTATAAGTGTGAATTGTTGTTTGCTTAAAATTACTAAACATGCATATGGGGTTTTTCCAGAATTGTTGTTTTTTTCGGCCTTATTTAAATTGCATATATAGGTAGTTTACTTTTGTTTCACCTCTTTCCATGTTAACAAACATTTAATCTTGTCTTATAAATAACGAGAGTCAATTAAATAATTAAAATGTGGTGTTTCATCAATATGCAACTCGTTGCATATTGAGCTCCACTTAACTTGTAGTGTTGTTTGTGCACATTGCCATGCCATGCATATTTAAACCGGACATGCATCATACTTGGATGTGCATCGTATGCCATGTTAATGCTTGTGTGTTTACCGTGTTGTTTGCTTCTTTCCGGTTGCTTCTCTTGATAGCTTCGGATTCGTTCCGGAATTGTGAGGATTCGCTCGACTATGTTGTTCGACTACTTCTTGGATCCGTTATTCTCCCTTGCAGAATCCCGGGCAAGATGATCATACCCTTGGATACCTTTACTACCATTGCCATGCTTAGTTGTCTCGATGCTATCGTTACATGTCGCGCTACCCATCTTTTATGTCAGCCTCTCATTGTTGCCATGAAACCTCTAACCTTTGACACCTTCCTAGCAAAATCACTGTTTGGCTATGTTACCCGCTTGCTCAGCCCCTCTTATAGCGTTGTTAGTTGCAGGTGAAGATGAAGATCGTTCCAGGAGGGAACTTGCTGTTGGAATATCACAATATCTATTATTATTATTAACACATCTATATACTGGGCATGGGTGGAAGGCTTGGCCTTTTGCTCGGTGTTTTGTTTCACTCATGCCACCTTAGGCGCCGATAAACCGGCATTATGTTCCTTGATTTTGCGTTCCTTACATGATGGGTGGATGGGTACCCCTTGACAGTTCGACTTTGAATAAAACTCCTCCAGCAAGGCCCAACATTGGTTTTAATTTTCTCATAATAACAACTTAATTAAATAATTAATTGCATAGGGGGTCATGTCCCCGGGTTCTTAATTCTACATAACAAGGGGGGCCAGTGCTGATGGTGTTGGTCCCAAACAGGCGGACTGCGGGAACCACCACGGGGAAACTCGAGGTTTGGGTCCTGTAGGATGTCCCATCCGGTCGTGGCCTGAGACGAGATACGCGCGGCTACTATCAGGGTGTCGGCACGTCGGGAGGTCTTGCTGGACTTGTTTTACCATTGTCGAAATGTCTTGTGCACCGGGATACCGAGCCTGATCGGATTTTCCCTAAGGTAAGGGGTGATGATATTATATTTATCACTTCAGCTAATTGTGAGAGCTTGTGATGGGCTAAGATGGGACACCCCTGCAGGGTTATAATATTTCGAAAGCCATGCCTGTGGTTATGTGGCAGATTGGAATTTGTTAATGTCCGGTTGTAGAAAACTTGACAGAGGATACAAAGTAAAACACGCAACTGTGTGAGTAACCGTGACTGTCTCTTTTCACTTTGAAAAGAGAACACGATGGGGTTATGTTTGATTCGTATGTAGTTCAGGATCTTTAGCGATCACTACTAGTTGCGACCGTTTGTGTAGATGCTCATCTTATTCTTGTACTCGTAAGTTAGCCACCATATTATGCTTAGCCCCTGCTGCTACCTCACCACTTTACCTCTTCCTACCCATAAAGCTTTGCTAGTCTTGATACCCATGGTTATGGGATTGCTGAGTCCTCGTGGCTCACAGATACTACAACACCAGATGCAGGTTCAGCCAAGAATGATGCAGGAGTTGGTTCAAGTACTTCACTGGGAGCTCGATGAAGAGAGTGGCCGTATGCTTGTGATGTTTTCGATGATGAGTAGTGGTTTCTACTAGGAATTCGATCTGGACCTGTGGCTTTATGTTGTTTTGGTATCTTTCTTTTGGATCTTCGCCCGTAGTCGGGTTGTGATGTTTTGAATGATGTCTTGCTTATGTAATGTATTGTGTGAAATGGCGAGTGTAAGCCAACTATCTCCTTTTGCAATTTAACCCCTCTTTTACATGAGTCGTGCAAAGATACCAAACTTGAGATCATTCCAGAATGGGCTTATACCTTTAAGTCGTGCCTCGACACGTAGGAGGTATAGTCCCATCCTGGGCATTACAAGTTCGTATTCAGAGCCTTCTCCGACCTAGAAGCCCCCACTGATTGATCGAATCGTTGACGGTTGAGTCTAGGCACACACTGAAAAAGTTTTGAGTCCTATATTTATATCGGAGAGTAGGATTTCTTTTGCTCCTCATCTCTTTTCACTCTGGTGAGGACTCCTGACGATTACTCTTGTCTCTTCTACTCTCAAAAAAATGCACCAAATTTTTTTAGGATCACGCGAGTATTGTTTGGATTGTTCTGATGTCTTTGTGACGAGAACATTGTTCTCGATGCCTCCTGTCATTAGGGGTTGTGGCAGTGTCCCGGGGAGTTGAGCTCCGAGGTGTTGTCGTCACAAATATATCGCATCAGTTCTGGAATACTTAAGACGGCCGACATCGAAAACTCTCCTATGCGGTTAGTGGCAAGATAACCCCGACATCACCCAGTACTGGGGAGGTAGTTCGGGAGTATTGATATAGCTTGTATAGTGGATGCGTTTCGAAGGTCCGAGGTAAACGGTTTCCGGGAACAACTGGTTATGTGTTGAAGGATGGATACAGCTAGATGTAGGATTAGAGTTGAGTGCGCG
>LR738713.1:250434856-250510822 GCA_902687465.1 Secale cereale
GTTTGGATTGTTCTGATGTCTTTGTGACGAGAACATTGTTCTCGATGCCTCCTGTCATTAGGGGTTGTGGCAGTGTCCCGGGGAGTTGAGCTCCGAGGTGTTGTCGTCACAAATATATCGCATCAGTTCTGGAATACTTAAGACGGCCGACATCAAAAACTCTCCTATGCGGTTAGTGGCAAGATAACCCCGACATCACCCAGTACTGGGGAGGTAGTTCGGGAGTATTGATATAGCTTGTATAGTGGATGCGTTTCGAAGGTCCGAGGTAAACGGTTTCCGGGAACAACTGGTTATGTGTTGAAGGATGGATACAGCTAGATGTAGGATTAGAGTTGAGTGCGCGGTGCTTCCCCTGTATCCCCAACACCTGATTGCATAACTAGAAACTTTCGGAAATTAATAGGTGGGTTCATCAAGTAGTTCTAGGCATTCTTCCAACGAGTGCATGATATGAAGTTCGGGGTTCTACATTGAGTGAAGTGGTTTTATGGGCTTGTTCCGATCGGGAGTTGCATCTTAAAGGGTCCTTGGCTATGCTGATCCAGGGATTGCAAAACCCTTTTGTAACACGTTCCATGAGCTTTCAGCACGAATATGTCGGACGAAGCTCCTATCTTGTATTTGTTCTATCTGCTCCTTGTTTCTTTTTATTTACCTTTTGTTCTTCCAAGTGGCTTCTCGTCAAGTTGATGTACCTACGGAATTCATTCATTCAATTCTCTGTTCGAATGATATTGTGAAGATTATGCTGCAACATATCTGTCCTTTGTTTTGATTTGATTCTGGTATTCGAGTTGCTTCGATGTCAAACGTTGATTCCATACCTTTCTTAATCGGTGTTCTCATATTTCTATGGGAGTGCTAGTCCTTCTTGATCAATCAAGGTTTTCATGTTAATTCTTTTCAATCGGTGTCCATTTTTTTCGTCTCAAGTTGTCTTCGTTTTTCCCCGCCCTCCCACCCCTTTTCTTATGGAGCATGAATTCTTACTGAAGTATCCATTTTTATTCATGTGATATTTCTTCATTCTTTCCTTCAATGTTCTTATCCGGTGATTCCTCATGAAGATGCTCAGGAAATTTCAGGTTCATCATTCTTTTGTTCTCAAATTCTGCCGGTGGATGTAATTCAAGATTTCGGTGTTGATCTTATCCTTTTCTTCTTTTCACAATGCTTTCTTATTCCGGTGCACCAATTAATCATTCTCCTCTTGTTATTCATATCCGGAGTGCTGAAGATTCATAATTCCATTCTTAATCTGTTCAACTATTTTGAGGATTGTCATCTTACTCAAGCCATTTAATTCAATCGGTGTAATATCTCTTAAGCAATCTTTTTCAACGGTGATTTCTTTTGAGTGGGCCCTAACCCACAGGTCTTTTCCCAGGATCTTACCTGACTCTTCTATTTTTTTCCGGAGTTATTCTAAAATTCTTTCCAAAGTGTGACATAAGAATGATTCCCATCAGTCACATGCCTTCTCCAAGATCGCTTTCAATTCCTTTTCATCATTGGTTCAACCTTTTAATTCTTCATTACGGAGTGCCTATACAATTCATGGTGGTGTATCTCATCGTCTTCTCAGATTTGAAGACCGAAGAAGAGTTCCTCTTGAATCTTGGCCCGTTCTCTTGATGAGTTGTGGTTTTAGCTTCATGCCATCCTCATAATTGTTTTCAATTGTGGGAATTGTTTTCATGCCCTTTCAGAGCATTTCATGAATTCTTTCCATTGTGATCCTCCGAAGGCCATCATTTCAGAAGATTCTTCGTTCTCAGTTTTCAACTTCGTCCTCCAAATATTCTTCATTGATGTCTCTTCGTTCGTCTCCATATTTTTACGGTGGGTCTTTCAAGATTACCCTTTCGTTGTTATCGTTTTAATTCATTTGTTCTTTTCACAATTCTACCGGTGGTTCGTTGAAGTTTTCCCCAAGCTTGTGCCAGATCTCTCTTAATCCTTTCCAACGAGAATAAGTAGTATGCCAAATCCTTTGGTTGTCATCAATTTAAATTGGTGAAGGAGATGCATGACATAATTCTTATCCTTATTCCTTCAAGGTGATTTAATTCTTTTGTCTGGAGCTTGTTCATCATATCATATTCTCGGTTTTAAGTTGTTCATCTTGTTTTCCGGAGTTCCAAGTTATTTCAATTATATCATTTCAAAGCTCCATCTAATTCATCACAGGCCTTGAATCTTATTCTTTCATCTTTCACTTCTCATGCTTTCATTACCGGAGTTTTCATGGTGGTTCATCATCATTTAATTCATCCTCGAAGTTTTCATCAAAATTCTTGTTGGAGCTCAAGCATTCTTCATCATGCTTTCCAATTGCAATCCATTCTACCTTATCTTTTCAGATGGTGTTATGTCATTCTTGTCAATTCCTTCATGTTTTATGATTCACGAGTTGTCAGGAATGAGATATTTAAACCCATCATTTTCTTTGTTCAGGAGATCCTTTCAACCCTTCAATTTATTTGTTGGAGTCATCTTGGGTTATAATTCACCTAAAAACTTTCCCTAAGGATTGTTCCTATTATGGTGCTTATAAATGACCCAAGTTCTTCATTTATCATTCCGGTGAAATAACTCTTTCGTCTCCTTGTTGATCTCAATCAAATCAATTGTTTAAGTTAGTGGCTGGTTGCCACCTCTTAAATTTGAGATGTTTTCCATAAGCCCACATCAAGCTTATTCGTTTTCGTTGTTGATTTTTTTAAAAATCAACTCTGTTCAACCCTTCTTCGTAAGGATGTTTTTCATATTCATTCGTGGGAGAAGTTGTCATTTTTTTTTCTTTCTCCATTCATTTCTTTCATTGATCTATATGCTATTCTTTCATTCCGGAGGCATTGTGATGTTGCTATCTCCAAACCATCATCTCAATTTATCGAGATCATGTTTTTCCCTTGCTTATCATTTAACCGGAGTGTTGTATTCTTCATTCTAGTTCCCTCATCTTATCAAGTTTGCCTCTCTTTTCAACCGGAGTGCTGTCTGAGTCTTTCTTACCCCTTGTGCCTTTCTTTCAATTGTTTCGGAGGCAATATGTTGTTCATTTCAGCAAGTATCATCCCAACTTGGCTAGTTCTTGTTAATTCCTTCCATTTTCAGACGGAGTGTTGTCCAAATTATTTCGTTCTTATTCCTTCTCAATCTTAGTTAACCGGAGTGGTTTTGAAATTCTTCCGTCATCCGTGAGCTCTTGTTTCATGTCTTTCAACCTACAAGGTTCTTATAATGTTCCTTGTTCCTCTTTTCTAACGGAGTGTTTTCATCTCCGTTCATCTCCATTGTACTCTTATTCAACTTGTTTAACCTCTCAAGGTTCGTGGTTTCACTCGTCTGTCAAAGAAGCAACTTTGTTTTACCCCTTCCTCTTCCATTTTTATCCGGTGCCATCTCTAGGATATCGGGTCGAGATCCTCTGTTAGTGTGGGAGAGTTGTGACGCCCGAAGACCGACGTCCCAGAAGATTCCAGAAGATTCCAGATGTTCCGGGTTCTCCCGTGTGTTTCAGTTGTGCTTGCTTTATTTATTATGTATTGCATCATGTCATCATGCCATCATGTCTTTAATCTTTGCATCTCACTTAAATAAATTGTGTGGACCTTCGGTCCATTTAAATCGAGGGATATTCACAGGGTGATTTCTCTTTATAACCTATACAAAGCCTCTCAATATTTAGAGAGCTATATTAAATTATTCCATTATTATGGAAATCACCATAACAAACATGCATCTTAATTCCCTCTTATTTTTTAAATCTTTTAAATCCTCCATCTTCTCCAAATATTCATCCTTTAGTTGTGGAGCTTTTATATATCAAAGTAGCCACATGTCAGTTGTTAGTTCATTTCCTATTTATTTGGCTCTTCCAAATAAATATTTTGCTTCCCTGTTTTTTTAATTGGTAGAGGAGACCCTTTTTTATTTTAATCTAGGCTGGCCCATCTCCTCCCTAGGCCACCAAACCACCCTCTATTCGGCGCGAGGCCCAGCCTCCAGCCTCTTGGGCTTCCTCCTCCCTCCTGGCCCATGCTTCCCTCTCAGCCCCTCGCAGCCCGTTCCACTTCCTAACCCTAGAGTCCCGCACCGATCCCTCGCTTCTCCCCTCGCTTCTCCCTCAGCCGCCGCACTCATCCCGCATCCCTCGCTCGCCCCAGCACCCCGTCTCCCTGCTCGATCCCTTCGCGCACTCCCGAGCGCCCCCGACTCCTCCTCCTTCGATCGCCCGATCCACCCCCAGGTCCCTCGTCGCCTGGCTCCTCCCGCCTCCCTCCAGCGGCCAGGGCCGGCCAGGAGTGCCGCGCGCCGTGGCCTCTGCTCCATCGCCCTGGCTCGCCCGCACCCAGAGGTCGCATGCCGCACCCCATCTCCAGCGCCAGGGCGCCACGCTCCCTCCGTTTCCCTGCGCCCGCGCCCCTCCAGCAAGGCGCCAGCCAGCGCCCGTCCATGCTCCCCTGCGCGCGAGCCACCCTGCCTCGTCCAGCGCCACCTCAAGCGGAGCCGGAGCCCCAGGGCGCAGCTCCCTGAGTGCCTCCTCTGCTCTAGTTCTCGTTGGAGATAGCGTTGCTGCCGTCTTCTTCCTCGGGCCCGAGTCCGTTTGCTCAGCCCCGGTAGCCGCGTCTCTCACCGGAGGTCTCCGTTGTCTCCGTGTACCTCCGTGGCTGTTGCTGTTTTTTTTTTGCCAAGTGCTAGGATGTTGTGTACCTCTACTGCCACCTCCAACTCGCAAGACACCATGGACGCAAGTACCCCAACGGCACGACCACAAGAACCCGAGTACAACTACAGCTGGTGTGTTTCTCGTCATGTTCGACTACCGACGACTTGAACCTCTACGACGACCGTGAACGAAGACGCCAACGTGAACGAGACCGGCAAGTCCGAAGACCCCAAGTACCACGACTACCGGAAGCGCCAAGTACCTCTTCTCGCGACACGAACATCTACGGAATGTGTACCTCTACGAGCGTGAACAACTACCGTCGCCGAGACCCTCAAGTACCTCTACGAACGGAACGACTACTCCTTTTGGCAACGTGAACGACTTCTTCCTCTACGAACTCGAACCCCTCCGAGAACGAACGCTTCGAAGGTATAACCCCGAGACGATGACCCGAGAACGTTTGCATGTGGTTGTATGAGATGCATCCCTTGTGTGCTCCGTGCCCGTTTCCTCTTTTGTCGTCGACCCGTGGGAACCCGGTGACGGGATCACCCCACCTTTTCATCTTGTTCGAATCGCTCACGCCACCTTTGTTTTGCACCGGTCTCTCAACGAGTTACTGGAACCGAGATGTTGCCGTTGCATCATTTTCGGATCGTTGGCGTGGCACCCTTTCCTTCCACCACGGTGACAAATACTCATTATCTCTTCATGTCAACTTTTGCTAAAAACTTACATAAACTTGATCATGTCATCCGCATCATGTTAACAACATTATAAGTGTGAATTGTTGTTTGCTTAAAATTACTAAACATGCATATGGGGTTTTTCCGGAATTGTTGTTTTTTTCGGCCTTATTTAAATTGCATATATAGGTAGTTTACTTTTGTTTCACCTCTTGCCATGTTAACAAACATTTAATCTTGTCTTATAAATAACGAGAGTCAATTAAATAATTAAAATGTGGTGTTTCGTCAATATGCAACTCGTTGCATATTGAGCTCCACTTAACTTGTAGTGTTGTTTGTGCACATTGCCATGCCATGCATATTTAAACCGGACATGCATCATACTTGGATGTGCATCGTATGCCATGTTAATGCTTGTGTGTTTACCGTGTTGGTTGCTTCTTTCCGGTTGCTTCTCTTGATAGCTTCGGATTCGTTCCGGAGTTGTGAGGATTCGCTCGACTATGTTGTTCGACTACTTCTTGGATCCGTTCTTCTCCCTTGCGGAATCCCAGGCAAGATGATCATACCATTGGATACCTTTACTACCATTGCCATGTTTAGTTGTCTCCATGCTATCGTTACATGTCGCGCTACCCATCTTTTATGTCAGCCTCTCCTTGTTGCCATGAAACCTCTAACCTTTGACACCTTCCTAGCAAAACCACTGTTTGGCTATGTTACCCGCTTGCTCAGCCCCTCTTATAGCGTTGTTAGTTGCAGGTGAAGATGAAGATCGTTCCAGGAGGGAACTTGCTGTTGGAATATCACAATATCTATTATTATTATTAACACACCTATATACTGGGCATGGGTGGAAGGCTTGGCCTTTTGCTCGGTGTTTTGTTTCACTCATGCCACCTTAGGCGCCGATAAACCAACATTATGTTCCTTGATTTTGCGTTCCTTATACGATGGGTGGATGGGGACCCCTTGACAATTCCACTTTGAATAAAACTCCTCCAGCAAGGCCCAACATTGGTTTTAATTTGCTCATAATAACAACTTAATTAAATAATTAATTGCATAGGGGGTCATGTCCCCGGGTTCTTAATTCTACATAACAGGGGGGGCCAGTGCTGATGGTGTTGGTCCCAAACGGGCGGACTGCGGGAACCACCACGGGGAAACTCGAGGTTTGGGTCCTGTAGGATGTCCCATCCGGTCGTGGCCTGAGACGAGATACGCGCGGCTACTATCAGGGTGTCGGCACGCCGGGAGGTCTTGCTGGACTTGTTTTACCATTGTCGAAATGTCTTGTGCACCGGGATACCGAGCCTGATCGGATTTTCCCTAAGATAAGGGGTGATGATATTATATTTATCACTTCAGCTAATCGTGAGAGCTTGTGATGGGCTAAGTTGGGACACCCCTGCAGGGTTATAATCTTTCGAAAGCCGTGCCCGCGGTTATGTGGCAGATTGGAATTTGTTAATGTCCGGTTGTAGAAAACTTGACAGAGGATCCAAAGTAAAACACGCAACTGTGTAAGTAACCGTGACTGTCTCTTTTCACTTTGAGAAGAGAACACGATGGGGTTATGTTTGATTCGTATGTAGTTCAGGATCTTTAGCGATCACTACTAGTTGCGACCGTTTGCGTAGATGCTCATCTTATTCTTGTACTCGTAAGTTAGCCACCATATTATGCTTAGCCGCTGCTGCTACCTCACCACTTTACCTCTTCCTACCCATAAAGCTTTGCTAGTCTTGATACCCATGGTTATGGGATTGATGAGTCCTCGTGGCTCACAGATACTACAACACCAGATGCAGGTTCAGCCGAGAATGATGCAGGAGCTGGTTCAAGTACTTCACTGGGAGCTCGATGAAGAGAGTGGTCGTATGCTTGTGACGTTTTCGACGATCAGTAGTGGTTTCTACTAGGAATTCGATCTGGACCTGTGGCTTTATGTTGTTTTGGTATCTTTCTTTTGGATCTTCGCCCGTAGTCGGGTTGTGATGTTTTGAATGATGTCTTGCTTATGTAATGTATTGTGTGAAGTGGCGAGTGTAAGCCAACTATCTCCTTTTGCAATTTAACCCCTCTTTTACATGAGTCGTGCAAAGATACCAAACATGAGATCATTCCAGAATGGGCTTATACCTTTAAGTCGTGCCTCAACACGTAGGAGGTATAGTCCCATCCTGGGCATTACACTCCCCATCGCTCGCCATCGCCTGCTACCAATGCTGCCATCGGCCCGGTGAGGCACGAGCAACAGGCCTCATCACTGCACCCCTCCGTGTGACGGGACGGACGCACCGCCACCCCATCACTGACTCCGACAGGCTCGTCGTCCCACGCTCGTCGCAGATGCGCAGGCCGCATTGCTCATGGCACGCGAGCTCCTGCGTTACCGCCCCGTCGACGACCTCTATGAAGACTAGCTCGACCGCATCGCCGAGCTTGTTAGCGCCGATGGGGGCTCTCCTGCACCATCCCTCTCGCTACCTCGCCCGCCTCCCTCTGCGGGCGGAGTAGCCCATGAAGCACCTCCACCACCTCCGCATCAAGGCGTTGTCCATGACCCAAGGCACGCGGCCCCGCGGCACGACCCCCGTGCGGGGCGCCCGTGCATGAAGAAGGAAGCTGCCAAGAGATCCAGCGGCCTCGAGGAGGAGCGCCAGCACTCCCTCTACTGTCGCGTCGAGATCGTGCGCCCCCTGCCATGGTGGCATGCGGGAACCAAGACCAAGCTCCGCCTCCGCGACAAGGTCCGGTATCAACAGCAGGCTGCAAGGCCCTCGCCCCCAAGCTGCGCCACGTCAACTGGCCTGGGAAGTTCAAGCCCGACCTTCCTCCGCGCTACGACGGCACCCCCGACCCTGCTGAGTTCCTGCAGCTCTATGAGCTGAGCATCAAGGAATCCAACGGCAACGAGAAGATCATGGCTAACTGGTTCCCTATGGCTCTCAAGGACGGCGCGCGCTCGTGGCTCCTGCACCTACCCGCGGGATCGATCTCCTCCTGGGGTGAGATGCGCTAGCGTTTCATCGCCAATTTCCAGAGCACTCGTGACCGCCCCCCAGCCGCAGGTGACTTGCGGTGCATCAAGAAACAACCAGGAGAAACTCTGGAGAAGTTCATCCAGCGCTTCAACAGCGTCCGCGTCAAGATCCCCAAGGTCATGGATGAGGCCATCATCTCAGCATTCTCAGATCTATGCACGACCCTGGAGTTGTTCAACCTCGCGACCAAGTGAGCCATAGCTGAGGAGGGGTGCATCTCCCTCATCGAGCTCCCCACCGTTGAACCTGAAGACAAGAAGGCCAAGGGCAAGGACGTGAAGAGCAAAGGGTTGGCCGTGCTCATGGCCGAACCAGAGATGAAGCATGGACGCGACCACCCGGAGTCATCCAAGAGCAGCTGTCCGTTCTACGCCTTCCATAACGTGCACAACCACAACACCAACGATTGTCAAGAGCTCAGGGCCATCCGCGAAGGGCGCGTTGGCCGATGCCCCGAGCGCAGTGACCAGGGCTACGGTCATGGAGGAAGACGGACCGTGGGGCGCTGGGATGACCGCGGCCCCTGTCAGGAGTGGCGTGATCAGCCTCGTGAGGACCGCTAGCACGATCAGCCTCGCGAGGGTGCCTAGAGGGACCAGCCTTGCGAGGGTGCCTGGAGGGACCAGCCTCACGAGGACCGTCCTCAGGACAGGGCCGGCCTCCCTCCGCTGCCACCACCCAGGAGAAACGATGACCAGGACGAAGGGGCTGGGGGATTCCAGGAGCCTCGCGCCATCGCCTGCATCTTGGCTGGTGCGCAAGCCCCAATCTCTGAGCGCCTCTTCAAGCAGTTCGCTCGAGAAGTAAACGCGGCTCTCCCCAAGCTCGAAGCCACGTGCCCACTTAGGTGGTCCAAGTGCGCCATCACCTTCAGCTCAGCACACCAGCTCAAGTGCGCGGCGACTGCCGGCGCCCTCCCGATGCTCTGTTCACCCATCATCAGCAACGTTCAAGTCACCAAGACCCTCATCGACGTTGGCGCAGGGCTCAATGTCCTGTCCGTCGAGACGTTCGATAGCCTCCAAGTGCCATACGATCAGCTACAGCCTACCAAGCCCTTCTCAGGAGTGACTGACGGCTCCACCACCCCGATAGGGCAAGTTTGCCTGCCTGTCACCTTCGGCAAGCGCGACAACTACCGCTTCGAGCTCATCGACTTTGATGTCGCCCACATTCATCTTCCCTGCAATGCCCTCCTCGAGTACCCAGCCCTGGCCAAGTTCATGGCAGTGACTCACCACGGCAACAATGTCCTCAAGATGCCAGGAAGAGGCGGCGTCACCACGGTTGCCTGCGAAGAAAAGGATGCGGTGTGCTCACTCGGGCGCGCTTACCAGGCTACGGCGGTCGAGGATCCAAACAATGATGGCGCCATCTACCCTCCTAAGGCCGTCCCCAAGAAGAAGAAGCAGTTGCTGCAGCAGGGGCCTCAGGAGAGCAGCGTTACAACCTTAGGACCTGCGCCCAGGGATGGGGTGCCTCCCTCCCTCGCATAGGAAGGCGTGCCCGGCGCTCCCCTTAGGCTGGGCTCGGGGGCTCTCCTCTGGAGGGCCTCCGACCTAGCCAATGTCTCAAGGGAGGCGCTCGGGCACCATGTGGAGGCGTGCTTCGCCGCACGTTCCCCTCCGGAGACCTCAAGGTGTGAGGCACCAAGCGCTCAAGAGTTCATTAGCCAGACCATCGAAGACTTGCAGGTGTGATAGAGGCGAGGGGACGGATCTTTCGATGAGATGATAACTATCGATTTGGTGGAGACGACTTTGATGATCCGACTACGAACGTGCACGACATTGCGCCTTAGAAATCGCTAAACCAATCTCCTGGGGTTACTGATGATGCCAGAAGCACGATCAGCCTGACCACGAAGGTCTATTCCTGCATGCAATCGAAGAACAAGCAAGAATATGATAAAGCAATCTGAATATTGCAAATATAGATGAAGTATTGATAAATGTGGGGATCCGAAAGCGGTCTTGGTCTGGCCGTTGGACACAAACGAAGTACACGAAGTTGCAATGGCTAACTTTTGACTAAACAAATCCCAAAGAAAAAGCTACTAGATGGATCTACTTATATAGGAGCAAGGGGTGGCGGCCAAGGAGGTGGAAGGACGTCCCAAGGCAGCCTAAAACTAACCCTAGGTCGTACAAGGCTCATGGGCCCAAGTGGAGGTGATGCAACACCTTTGGACTTGTAGTTTGACTCGGATTCTGCTGCAGCGTCAGATTGTTTCGTCGATATCTCAACGCTCCGGACGAATTTGAAGGTGAATCCAATTGGGTTGGAAAGTGTACGAAATCTAGTTTCCAACAAAAAAAGAAACACCCAATTTGGAGTCCGTATGAAGGAGTTCTTGCCGTTTTGAGTCAGGTATGTCTGTGCAGTCCGAATCTGGATGCAGAACGTGAGAGACTTGGACTCTATCTTCTCTTGGCCCAAAAGTGACGTGAGAGAACTTTTTGAACATCACCTAAACTTCTCTTTTTCCCTTATCTTCATATGTGGATTGTACAAATGTCCCATACACCTGGAATTAGACATTGCACAAAAGTCTGTGAAGTATTTTTGTCCTGGATGACATAAATAAATTGTTGCATAGTTTGCATTAGAAATCACCTCACAAATATACATGTATGCAATATTTTTGGTCGTATCCAAGGTAGTGATGTCCTCATCATCCTCCCTTTCTTGAAAATAAAGCCGTCCTCGGCGTTGCTTAATCTGAAATTTGGGTAACAAAATAAACAAGGTGTACATGTTGTATATGTATATGTCATCCATTTTTACTTCCCTTAATTTTCGCACATATGACACATGTATAGATGAGTAACTTTCGTAGTTCATAAAATATAAAGCCAAAATATTATCACAAGAAGTAGAAGGCATGAAAATATTGCAACTCAGTTTGCACAAATAAGTGAAGCTCGTATTCATATCAAAAGATTGACAATGTTCATCATTAAACCATCCCAACATTGGTGAATAAACCTTACTTGCATGAAATTCACAGGCTACAACATGCTTAAATAAGCAAACATGCAATAAGTTATTTGACATAGAATCGTCACCAAGATTAGAGGTCATATCAAAATGATTAAATGTTGGCACAATTATTTTCAAATGTATTTTATCCAAATTTGATTTATTCTCCGATTCACATGATTCTTTTGCATCAATAGTTAATTCAATGGGTGCACTCAAAATTGTTGGTATTTCAGTTGTTTGATCACATGTCGCATTCATGACAGTAACATGATTATCTAAACTAGGTGGTGTGCTCAAATCAATAGGTAATTTAATACATGATGTATTCAAGTTAACTAGATATGCATCATCCTCATGTGAAGTTACATCATTGATTTTACTGTTACCTTGTCACAAAGATGTAGCCGATGTAGGTACGCACGATGACAATGTACCATACACTTTAGATGATGTCACGCTCACAATCGGAGGTGTGGCTGCTCTAGTAGGTGCAATGGTGGAGGAACCAATCAGTGGTGGAGAGCATGAACTGGAATAGTAGTTGTTGTAGTCACACAATGCATCCTCCTGTATTTGTCTCTCAAAGGTACAAGCACGAACATACATACCAATAATGCAACGAGGAATATACTGAAATCTTGCGCGAATATCATGGTTCAAACCACCAAAAAATCTATTCATTATATCATCCTCAGATTCTTCTATGTCACAATGATGCATATAAGATTTGAACTCTTGGTAGTAAGCATGAACGGTGTTACGGCCTTGTTTTAATTGTTCCAATTTGCGAAGCAATTCATGGCGATAGTAAGGAGGAAAAAAAATGTTTTCTCATTACAGCCTTCAAATCTTTCCAAGTTTTAGGTTGGTTATCAATATTTTGCTTACAATGCACACTCCACCAAACAGAAGCAAAACAAGTAAATACTCTAGTGGAAGCTCGTACTCTCTCAAGTTCAGAAAAATCATGGTGACTAAAAACTTTTTCTACTTCAAGCTCCCAAGCTAGATAAATAGCAGGATTAAATCTTCCCTCAAATGACGGTAAAGAAATAACCTGACCATGTGCTTGTGTGTGTTGTCCCACATCTCGTGATGGTGAAGATGTATCCGTCATCCAAGAACTTCTGTCTCCGGTACCTGTCATGATTAGTAGAAACAAGAAACGAAATTTGATAATAATGTTCCTATGAACTACTAGGATGTGGTGGTAAAGCGCTCACAGTAAAGCAAATATCAATATCTTACAAGTTCTTACCATGCAGCAGGTGGTGATGGGCAACGAGCGGTGTCAAATAACTCCAAAGATTGAGTAAAGCGATTGCCAGGTGAACGTAAATATGCACGGTGTAGAAATATGTGGAGCTGGGTTGGCTATATGTGGTAGCAAAATATTAGCAATAACCAATTCAGAGATGCAATGTTGAATAAACGCTCAACGACGGTACTGTGCTGGTCCTAGGCTAGACGGGACTAGAGACGCGAGCCTAGAACACTAATGAGGTCACGGTGTAGCACAACTAGCATCAATAAAGGATACGAAGTAGCTCTGGACAGCAAGATATAAGTAAAGATCACAACGGCAGTAAAGATAATGATGAAAACAACTGCCAAGCAGAATATACAACAACTCTCTCTCCAAGTTTCTTTTTCTTTTTTCTCACACTTTTTTTCTTTTTCTTTCTCTCCTATTTTTTTACTTTTTTTTTCTCTGTCTTTTTTTTTCTTTCTCCCTCTTTCCAAGACAAACTAGATAAGATGCAGATTGGATCAAGCAAAGATGCAAACAACCTCAAGTATGACTGTGACAATGAACGATGGGTAGCACGATTGGAAAATGATGGATGAGGTGGTGGACAGCGGAAGGGATAACGATGCAGCGGCGACGTGACTAATGTGAACAGAACTCGAAACTCTAACGAACTAGACACTAAGACCAGCAACTCGACATGACGATGCAACCGATAATTCAATAAGGCAAACAATGAAAAGAAAATTGCAAAGGCTCAGATTGGCTTGGATAAAGGATGAATAAATCTAACTTTTTTTGGACTTTTTCTTGGACAATAGGTAAGAAAATAAATCTAATCTAGGAATAACTAGAAATTCTCACTGAGCAACCTGAAAACGGATACCACTTGATAGAGGCGAGGGGCCCGATCTTTCGATGAGATGATAACTATCGATTTGGTGGAGACGACTTTGACGATCTGACTATGAACGTGCACGACGTTGCGCCTTAGCAATCGCTAAACCAATCTCCTGGGGTTACTGACGATGCCAGAAGCACGATCAGCCTGACCACGAAGGTCTATTCCTGCATGCAATCGAAGAACAAGCAAGAATATGATAGAGGCTAAGGTGTCCCATCTTTTGATGAGATGGTGGTTATCGTTTTGGAGGAAGTCGACTTTGACGATCCGACCACGAACGTGCGAGGACGTCGCGCCTTAGCAATCGCTAAACCAACTCCGAGAGGTTGTTGACCACGCCGGAGCACGATCAACCTGACCACGAAGGTCTGTTTCCTGCAGGCAAACGAAGAACAAGCAAGAAACTAAGATTGCAATCTGGATATTGCGAATATAAGAGGAAAGCTTTATTGATCAAGGTGGGGTTCTGTGACGCCTTTGTCTGGTCGTTGAACACAAACGAAGTACGCGAAGTTGCAGCTATGGCGAACTTTTAATCTAAACAAAACCCAAAGTCTAAACCACGCCCTAAGGGCTGTATATATGAGGGAAAGAGGGGGGAATTTCGTGGACCTTGGTGGAGGGGTCCGAAACCAACCCTAACTCTTGTTTCCCCACACATACGGACTCTAAAAACAGCCTATACTCAAGTATTTCGAAATTACATGGGCCTGGCCCAATAATAAGGTGACGCAACACCTAAAATAGCCTCTGGACGAAATTTATGAAGTGGCATCTTGTATATTTCGTCCAAGGCTTCTCGCACTCATTATGGTGGCTTCAAAGTCCTGAAATCATCCATTGTAACTCCATTCTTGTCCCCCTTGCGCATGCCATCATCTCCATGCTTGATCTTGCTCCAATGTTCATCCTTCTTGTCCAAGCTAGGCCCTTCATTTGTAAGCAAGACAAATGTATCCAATTTAGGCAGCATCATATTCTCATGAACATTAGATTCATTACCAAGAAACGAAAGTACCTGATAATTTAATTGGCGTGCGCGAGCTCTAGTAATTGGTCCTGTATATGTGTCAGTTGGAGCTGTGGGTGTAACCTTGTTAGTGATGTCCTCATCATCCTCCCCTTCTTGAATTGAAGTCGTCCTCGACGGAAGCTCATCTTCCTCACCCAAGTAAGGCTTCAAATCTGCAATGTTAAATGTGGGACTAACCCCAAAATCTGCAGGCAGCTCAAGTTTATATGCATTATCATTTATTTTCTCTAACACCTTGAACGGACCATCAGCACGTGGCATTAGCTTTGACTTGCGCAAATTAGGAAACCTATCCTTACGCAAATGTAACCAAACAAGATCTCCAGGTGCAAAGACAACACGTTTTCTACCCTTATCTCCAACAAGTTTATATTTAGCATTCATGCGCTCAATATTTCCCTTAGTTAACTCATGCATTTTTAAGATCAATTCAGCACGTTGTTTAGCATCAATATTAACCTTCTCCGAAGATGGAAGAGGCAACAAATCAATAGGTGCACGAGGTAGGAAACCATAGACAATTTCAAAAGGGCACATTTTAGTAGTAGAATGCAACGAACGATTATAAGCAAATTCAATATGAGGCAAGCATTCTTCCCACATTTTCTTATTATTCTTCAAAACAGCCCTAAGCATAGTAGACAAAGTTCTGTTGACTACTTCAGTTTGTCCATCAGTTTGGGGGTGACAAGTAGTACTAAAAAGCAGTTTAGTCCCCAACTTAGCCCATAAACATCTCCAAAAGTGGCTAAGAAATTTAGTATCACGATCTGAAACAATAGTATTTGGCACACCATGCAAGCGAATAATTTCACGAAAGAACAAATCAGCAACATTAGCAGCATCATCGCTTTTATGACATGGTATAAAGTGTGCCATCTTCGAGAACCTATCCACGACAACAAATATGCTATCCCTCCCCTTCTTTGTTCGAGGTAAACCCAAAACAAAGTCCATAGATATATCTTCCCAAGGAACACTAGGGACAGGCAAAGGCATATTGATGCAGGGTGGAACCCTAATCAGCGGATCTTTCACGTTTGGAGGTTGGCACACGATGAACACGGGGAAAACACGGAGAAAGATGGGGAAAACACAAGAGAGAACACTCAAATCAACACGGAAGCAATCACACAAGTGCTAGATTCGCGATACAAGGTCGAGATACATGATCCAAAGTCAACAACGGTGATACAGATAGTCTTCTCCCGGAGGAGGTCTTGGAATCCCGTGGGATCTTCCCGTTAGGGGTCTTGAATCCAGAGGTGGATCTTCTCCGTAGAGGCGCACCGGTCTCGTGGGAGAAATCCACACAAGTGTCAAATGAGCTAAAACCACAGCTAACCCTAAACGGAATGAGGAGAGGAGTATATATAGTCTACGGGGCGAATGGGTACATGGGCCTCGGCCCGGGGGATGCGCGCAGGCATTTCAGGGGCCGGACGTCCGGGCGGCGGGCCGGATGTCCGGGACTTCACGGGGCGCCGGATGTCCGGGGCGGGGGCCCGGATGTCCGGGCGGGAAGAGCCGAGCCTCGGGTGCTCTCTGGACAGGAGCGCCGGAATTCCGGGCCCGAGGCCGGATGTCCGGGCCGTGCTTGGCCGGATGTCCGGGCCCTGGCCGGATGTCCGGGCCCTGTGGCTGGCCTTCTGTAGAGAGATGCCCAGGGGCCGGATGTCCGGGCCAGGGGGCCGGATGTCCGGGTCCTGGGGCTGCTTTCTGGTCTTCTTGTTGCATCAGCTCGTCCATGACCTTGGGGACTTGTCCATCTTCAAGCTCTTCTCCGAAGTGGTCTCCTTCACACCTGAGCACACAAAGCACACTCGCTTGAGGTAGCAACCATGTCTCGCAAGATTCATAAGGAAGTAGGGCTAGGAGTGACGTCACCTCGGTCTCGAAAGCTCTAGTACGGGCACGTGTCATCGGTCCTTGAGGCACTTGAGGGGGTGAAGGAGGGTCCATGGGGATGGCCCTAGGATACACCGTATCACCATGCAAGCGAATAATTTCACGAAAGAACAAATCAGCAACATTAGCAGCATCATCGCTTTTATGACATGGTATAAAGTGTGCCATCTTCGAGAACCTATCCACGACAACAAATATGCTATCCCTCCCCTTCTTTGTTCGAGGTAAACCCAAAACAAAGTCCATAGATATATCTTCCCAAGGAACACTAGGGACAGGCAAAGGCATATATAAACCATGAGGATTGAGTCGTGACTTAGCTTTTTGACATGTAGTGCAGCGAGCAACAAAACGCTCAACATCCCGTCGCATCTTTGGCCAAAAGAAATGTGTAGCAAGTACGTCCTCCGTCTTCTTCACGCCAAAGTGTCCCATTAATCCTCCTCCATGCGCCTCCTGCAACAACAAAAGACGAACAGAGCTAGCTGGAATGCATAGCTTGTTAGCACGAAACACAAATCCATCACTAACGACGAACTTGTTCCATGTTCTCCCTTCTTTACAATTCTGCAATACATCTTTAAATTCAGCATCATGCACATATTGATCGTTGATGGTCTCCAAACCAAATATTTTAAAGTCAAGTTGTGAAAGCATAGTATAACGACGAGACAATGCATCAGCAATAACATTTTCTTTTCCCTTCTTGTGTTTAATAACATAAGGGAAAGTCTCTATGAATTCAACCCATTTAGCATGTCTACGGTTCAGTTTTGCTTGACTTTTAATGTGCTTTAAAGATTCATGATCAGAATGTATAACAAATTCTTTGGGCCATAAATAATGTTGCCATGTCTCCAAAGTCCGAACAAGAGCATATAATTCCTTATCATAAGTAGAATAATTCAGACTAGGCCCTCTCAATTTTTCAGAAAAATATGCAACAAGTTTACCATCTTGTAATAACACACCTCCTAACCCAATTCCACTAGCATCACATTCAAGCTCAAAAGTCTTATTAAAATCAGGAAGTTGGAGTAAAGGAGCATGTGTCAACTTATCTTTCAATACCGTGAATGCTTCTTCCTGTGCAGTACCCCAAACAAAAGGCACATCCTTCTTTGTAAGCTCATTGAGAGGTGCAGCAATGGTGCTGAAATCTCTCACAAAACGCCGATAGAATCCAGCGAGGCCAAGGAAACTCCTCACGTGTGTGATCGTTTTGGGCTGCGGCCAACTCTCAATAGCTTCAATCTTGGCTTTATCAACCTCAATTCCCTGTGGAGTAACAACATAGCCAAGAAAAGAGACTCGGTCGGTGCAAAAGGTGCACTTTCCAAGGTTACCAAACAAACGTGCATCACGTAGAGCAATAAAAACAGCACGTAAATGTTCCAAATGTTCCTCCAAAGATCTGCTAAAAATCAATATAACATCAAAGTATACTACCACAAATCGTCCAATGAAAGCACGTAAAACTTCATTCATTAATCTCATGAAAGTACTAGGTGCATTAGTTAACCCAAAAGGCATGACTAACCACTCATATAATCCAAACTTAGTTTTAAATGTTGTTTTCCATTCATCTCCCAATTTCATACGAATTTGATGGTATCCACTACGCAAATCAACTTTGGAGAATATTGTAGAGCCACTCAATTCATCAAGCATATCATCTAGCCTAGGAATAGGATGATGATAACGAATAGTAATATTATTAATGGCTCTACAATCAACACACATACGCGATGTACCATCCTTTTTCGGCACTAGAATAATAGGAACAGCACAAGGACTAAGGGATTCGCGTATATAACCTTTGTCGAGTAGCTCCTGTACTTGACGCATAATCTCCTTCGTCTCTTCTGGATTGGTACGGTATGGTGCGCGGTTGGGTAGCGATGCACCGGGAATTAAGTCAATCTGATGCTCAATCCCTCGAATAGGTGGTAATCCCGGTGGCACGTGTTGTGGAAAGACGTCGGCGAATTCCTGCAAAATGTTAGTGACAGCAGGAGGCAAAGAGGAAGGCACGTCCTCGAATGAAAATAATGCCTCTTTGCATACAACAGCATAGCAAACAGATTTGCTAAAATCTAGCTCATCAATATCAGATTTGGTGGCAAATAAACATGCACTTTTTAATTTAATTTCAGAAGCAACAGTAGATGGTTTATTATTAGGCTTCATTTGTTGCTCAAATTCTTTTGCCACAATCTGATTTTCACTCTTATTTTTCTCCTGTTTTGCTTTATTAGCTCTATTAATATCATCTTTTAAAATGGAATCAGGAGTCATAGGAAGCAAAGTAATATTTTTATCCTTATGAACAAGAGTATACTGATTGTTTCTACCATGGTGTACAGAATTTTTATCAAATTGCCATGGTCTACCAAGTAATAAGGAACATGCTTGCATAGGTACCACATCACAATCAACATAATCAGCATATGTAGAGATACTAAAATGCACACGAACAGTACGTGTTACCTTAACCTTGCCGCTGTTGTTGAACCATTGGATGTAGTAAGGATGTGGATGTGGTCTTGTGGTGAGAGATAGCTTCTCCACCATCTCCATGCTAGCCAAGTTGTTGCAACTCCCTCCATCTATGATCACGCGAACAGAACGTTCCTTCACAACTCCCTTTGTATGGAACAAATTATGCCTCTGATTTTGCTCAGCTTGTGTAACCTGCACACTCAAAACACGTTGAGCAACTAAACATTCATACCTGTCAGCATCTTCAGGAGCCATGTATTGCGTCTCATGATCAGAGTCGTCTCCACCGTGTTCTTCACGTGTAATAAGAGCCAAAGTCTCCTCATCATAGTCACTAGCGGATTCATATCCACCATCCTCAGTAGCAATCATCACACGCTGAGATTTGCAATCTCTCGCAAAATGTCCTCTTCCCTTACAACGACGACAAATAATATCACTGGTGTGCCCTGTTGATGCCATGGAAGAAGAAGAACTCTGTGCAGGCCCAATAGGTGTGCTCTTGGGAGATAATGGTGGTTGTGCCTGCTTCCTTGTATCACGGCTGGAGGTAATAGCTGATGGAGGTGTCGGTGCAGTAGAATGTGTGGAAGTAGAGGATGCACGCGGTGTCCATGATGAAGGTCGACCTGCAGAAAAGTTAGTCCGCGCCAATGCCTGTCGATCCTGCACTTCACGTTCAGCTTTACAAGCAAGATGGAATAAACGAGTGATATTAGTATAATCCTTATACTCTAGAATGGTCTGAATCTCTCTATTTAATCCACCCATAAAACGTGCAAGCATAGCTTCATTCTCCTCAACAATACCACATCTAATCAGGCCAGTTTGTAATTGCTGATAATATTCTTCTACAGAATTTTTTCCTTGTCTTAAGCGCTGCAGTTTTTGAAGTAATTCACGTTGATAATATGGCGGAACCCAACGAGTACGCATAGCAGTTTTCAAAGCTGTCCAAGTAGCTGGAGTAGGATATAATCTACAATGTTCAGACCACCAAACACATGCAAAACTAGTGAAAGCACAAACAGCAGCAGGAACACGTCTCTCCTCGGGATAGTTTAAACATGTAAAACGTTGTTCAGTTTGTAATTCCCAAGTAAGATATATATCAGGAACATATCTACCCTCAAATGGTGGAATATTCAATTTCAGTTTAGGAAGATGGTCATGTACCTCAGGTTGTGGTGCAGCCCTACCGTTGCGATGATATGCATGAGGACGACCTGGTGGTGGTGGTGCTGGTTGTTGCACGTAATTCTGATTTTGGTCAACCTCATCCTCGTAATGGTCCTCCACCTCTGCAGTAGCAGCAGGAGCTACAGAAACATCAACAGCAGCACCAGAAGCTTGACCAGTCTCAAGGGGAACGCGTTGTGCTCGTCCCACTTGATTCGGAAGGCGCCGTTGTTGTTGTTGTTGTTGTTGAAGAGGTGGGACAGCTGCAGCAGCCGGTGGTGGTGGAAAACGCGCAAGCAATTCAGCAAACTTGTTATCGAGCTTTGTGTCAAACGTCTTCTCCATGCCATCTATCGTCTCCATGGCCTCGTCAAATCTGTTTAGCACATCTTGCACCTATTCACTCATCATTTGCTGAAACTTATCATGAAGCTCCTTGTTCGTCAAGTTCTCCCAGTCAGTCTCGTCGACTTGTGATCCTGGCATGGTTAGCAGCAATAGAAACACACAAGAATATGATCCTACAGACTACTAAGAAGTGGTGGGGGTGGCGGGTGTCACAAATCCGACAAGCAAATCTCAAATTCTTACCAGTTCTTACCCAGCAGCAGGCGGTGATCGGCAACCGATGTAGTCAAAACTCTCAAAGCTTGGATAGAGCGATTACCAGGGAGAGTCAAACGCACGATGTAGATGTATGTGGAGCTGGGAAGGCTTATAATATGGTAGCAAGGGTCAGTAATAATCAATTCAGAGATGCAAAGGTGAATAAACGCTCAACGACGGTACTGCGCTGGTCCTAGGCTAGACCGTACTAGAGACGCGAGCCTAGAACACTAACGAAATCACGGCGCTGCACGTAATCAAGGGGAAAGCACACTCTGAAATTTTTTTTTTCGCCTCTCTTTTTTTTTTGCGCTGCTTTTTTGTTTTTTTTTGCCGAAAATCACTATAATGGCGAGTGTCTCAAAACACTTCCCAAGTCAAACTAAGATGATAGGCACGAAATTTTTTTGACGAATTTTTTTTTCGGAATCAGGGCAGCGACGACGAAAAAGTGCGGTAAAAAATCAGTATGGTGGCACGTGCCTCAAAAGACTCAGAAAAGCCCAAAAATAGGATAGGGAAAAAATATTTTCACCTGTCGAAATTTTGGCCTAAAAACTGCCCGGGGGTCTCCGGACTCTCTTTTTTTCGAGACCTACGCAGGCAAGGAAACACAAATCCGAAACCTAGATGGATTTCGAGAACAAACCTAATATGAAAAGAACTCGGATTGGTGGTGGATATATGGTGGTAGGATATGGCAGCGGTGGTAGGTTATGGCAGCGGTGGTGGTATATGGATTCGGATTGGTGGTGGTATATGGATACGGATCGGTGGTGGTATGTGGCAGTAGTGATGAAGATGTTGCGGCGGCGGCGTGACAACTTATGACCAGAACTCGAAACTCTAAAAGACTAGACGCTAAGACCAGCAACTGGACACGACGATGCAACCGCAAATTCAACAAAGCAAATACAGAAAAGATTATGCAAAGGCTCAGATTGGTTCGGATGGGATGAACTAACCCTAAATTTTTTTTTTGGCTTTTTCGTGGACTATAGGTATGAAGAACAGACTCGATCTAAACTATGAAAAACTGTAAAATCTCACCGAGCAACCTGGAAATCTGATACCACTTGATAGAGGCTAAGGTGTCCCGTCTTTCGATGAGATGGTGGTTATCGTTTTGGAGGAAGTCGACTTTGACGATCCGACTACGAACGTGCGAGGACGTCGCGCCTTAGCAATCGCTAAACCAACTTCGAGAGGTTGTTGACCACGCCGGAGCACGATCAACCTGACCACGAAGGTCTGTTTCCTGCAGGCAAACGAAGAACAAGCAAGAAACTAAGATTGCAATCTGGATATTGCGAATATAAGAGGAAAGCTTTATTGATCAAGGTGGGGTTCTGTGACGCCTTTGTCTGGTCGTTGAACACAAACGAAGTACGCGAAGTTGCAGCTATGGCGAACTTTTAATCTAAACAAAACCCAAAGTCTAAATCACGCCCTAAGGGCTGTATATATGAGGGAAAGAGGGGGGAATTTCGTGGACCTTGGTGGAGGGGTCCGAAACCAACCCTAACTCTTGTTTCCCCACACATACGGACTCTAAAAACAGCCTATACTCAAGTATTTCGAAATTACATGGGCCTGGCCCAATAATAAGGTGACGCAGCACCTAAAATAGCCTCTGGACGAAGTTTATGAAGTGGCATCTTGTATATTTCGTCCAAGGCTTCTCGCACTCATTATGGTGGCTTCAAAGTCCTGAAATCATCCATTGTAACTCCATTCTTGTCCCCCTTGCGCATGCCATCATCTCCATGCTTGATCTTGCTCCAATGTTCATCCTTCTTGTCCAAGCTAGGCCCTTCATTTGTAAGCAAGACAAATGTATCCAATTTAGGCAGCATCATATTCTCATGAACATTAGATTCATTACCAAGAAACGAAAGTACCTGATAATTTAATTGGTGTGCGCGAGCTCTAGTAATTGGTCCTGTATATGTGTCAGTTGGAGCTGTGGGTGTAACCCTGTTAGTGATGTCCTCATCAGAATATGATAAAGCAATCTGAATATTGCAAATATAGATGAAGTATTGATAAATGTGGGGATCCGAAAGCGGTCTTGGTCTGGTCGTTGGACACAAACGAAGTACACGAAGTTGCAATGGCTAACTTTTGACTAAACAAATCCCAAAGAAAAAGCTACTAGATGGATCTACTTATATATGAGCAAGGGGTGGCGGCCAAGGAGGTGGAAGGACGTCCCAAGGCAGCCTAAAACTAACCCTAGGTCGTACAAGGCTCATGGGCCCAAGTGAAGGTGATGCAACACCTTTGGACTTGTAGTTTGACTCGGATTCTGTTGTAGCGTCAGATTGTTTCGTCGATATCTCAACGCTCCGGACGAATTTGAAGGTGAGTCCAATTGGGTTGGAAAGTGTACGAAATCTAGTTTCCAACAAGAAAAAGAAACACCCAATTCGGAGTCCGTATGATGGTGTTCTTGCCGTTTTGAGTCAGGTATGTCTGTGCAGTCCGAATCTGGATGCAGAACGTGAGAGACTTGGACTCTATCTTCTCTTGGCCCAAAAGTGACGTGAGAGAACTTTTTGAACAGCACCTAAACTTCTCTTTTTCCCTTATCTTCATATGTGGATTGTACAAATGTCCCATACACCTGGAATTAGACATGGCAAAAAAGTCTGTGAAGTATTTTTGTCCCGGATGACATAAATAAATTGTTGCATAGTTTGCATTAGAAATCACCTCACAAATATACATGTATGCAATATTTTTGGTCGTATCCAAGGTAGTGATGTCCTCATCAAGGTGCCAAGGGCAATGCGGGGCGAGCGCCGCCCGGCACCTCTGTAATGCCCAGGATGTGACTATATCTCCTACGTGTGGAGGCACGAGTTAGAGACATAAGCGCATTCTGGAATGATTGCAAGCGTGGTATCCTTGCACAACTCACATAAAGAACAGGGATGAAAGAGTAAAATAGTTGGCTTACACTCGCCACGTCACACAATGAATACAATAGCATACATTCATCCAAATAACACAGGGCCTGACTACGGACGAAATCAAACAAGAAAAGATACCACAACCACAAGTCCTGATCGCCCCTAGTAGGAACCACTACTGATCGTCGGGAAACGTCACATAAAAATGACCACGCTCTTCATCGAACTCCCAGTGAAGTTCTTGTCCATCTCATGCGTCGTACACTGTTGTACATGCATCTGGTGTGTGTTGTAATCTGTGAGTCATAAGGACTCAGCAATCCCATTCCCGGGTATCAAAACTAACAAAGCCTTTTAGGTGTGGAGAGGTAATAAAGTGGCTGCATCAAGCACTAAGCAACTAGCTTACAAAGTCAGAGCGAGATGAGAAAAGTGCCAACGGTCGCCAAAGATGATCAATAAGTGATCCTAGCTACTCACGTTCATACATAACCCCACCGTGTTCACTTTCCAAAACCCTTCAAAAAGAGACCATCATGGTTACTCACATAGGTAGTGTATTCTTAAGGATAAGGTGTCCAGTTATCTACAACCGGATATTAACAAATTCTCATCTGCCACATAACCGCGGGCACGGCTTTCGAAAGTTCATAACCCTGCAGGGGTGTCCCAACTTAGCCCATCACAACCTCATGATCCGTGGTGTCACAACTCCATGGTGGGAAGACCCGAGTATTCTCGGAATCCTGTGCTCAAGATATTTCGTCAAAGGTAAAACTAATCCAGCAAGACCTTCCGACGTGCCGACACCCTGATAAGAGCCGCGCGTATCTCGTCTCAGGACACGATTGGATGAGCACAGTGTACAGTGACCAAAAGACCCAAGTTGCCAAGGGGTGGTACTGCACACGACTCTGGGTTGGACCAACACTCATGAGGAGCACTGGCCCGGGGGTTGATTAAGAACTCGGGTTTATAACTCCCTATTGATGTAGGGTGGAACCCTAATCGGTAGACCTTTCACGAGATGGAGGAAATCCCACGATGAACACGAAGAACACAAGGAAAACACGGGGGGAAACACGAGAGGGAACGCTCAAATCAACACGAATACGGTCACACAGGTGCTAGATCCACGATACACATCAAGATACACGATCCATAGTCAAACAATGGTGGTACAAAGATAGTCTTCTCCCGGAGGAGGTCTTGGGTATCCCTTGGGATCTTCTCCGAGGTGGAGGTCTTGAATCCGAGGTGGATCTTCTCCGAAGAGGCCGCGGTCTCGTAGGACAGGATAAACACAAAGCTAACCCTAGATAGTTTAGGTAGAGTGCTATATGTAGGCTAGGAGGGGCGAAGGGGTACATGGGCCTCGGCCCAACATCATGTGCGCAGGCATTGTCCGGATGATCCGGACGTTTGTTCGGATGATCCGGGCTTCGGGGGGGCCGGATGATCCGGGGCGGCGTCCGGATGATCCGTACACGTCTGATCTGCTGCGGGTGGCCCGGATGTCCGGGTCTTCGTCCGGATGTCCGAGGGTGCCCGGATGATCCGGGCCGAGGTCCGGATGATCCGGCTTCGGCGTGGAGCTTCGGGTGTCTTCGGGCACATTTGTCGGATCGTCCGGACGGATGTCCGGATCATCCGGACCTCGGCCGGATCGTCCGGGACATCGTCCGGATCGTCCGGGGAGGCTGAGTCCTGGCTGTCCTTCTCCTCCATCTTCCTCCTTCGATTCTTCTTGTCCCTTGACTTCTCCATGGTTGCCCCCGAGGTTCCTGAGTATGCAAAGAGTCTCTGATGAGGGTAGCAGCCATGTATCATGTGAATCAAAGTGATGTAGAGAGAGGAGTGAAGTCACCTCGGCCTCGAGAGCTCGTGCTTGAGCACGTGTCATGGGTCCACTTGGCACTTGGTGATTCGATGGTGGGTCCATGGGGATGACCTTGGGATGCTCCGCATCATCTCCCCTCCCTTGGGAAAGATCCGACCTCGGATCGAAATCTTCATCACCATGGAAAGCGGAGAGATCCTTGACGTTGAAGACATCGCTCACGTTGTACTTGTCGCGTGGAAGATCGAGCTTGTAAGCATTGTTGTTGTAGCGTTGAAGCACCTTGAAGGGTTCGTCGGCTCGAGCTAGTAGTTTGGACTTGCGCTCGCGAGGGAAACGGTCCTTGCAAAAATGTAGCCATACGAGATCTCCCGGTTGGAACACCATAGGCTTCTTGTTGGCGTTGAGCTTGGACGCTAGACGATGTACTTGTCGCTCGATCATTGCCCTTGTATCTTCATGCACCTTCTTTAGATAGCTCGCACGAGCGCTTGCGTCCATGTTCGTGCGCTCTTGTAGAGGTAGAGGTAGAATGTCCAATGGAGACAAAGGGTTGAAGCCGTAGATGACCTCGAAGGGGGACTTGCCGGTAGTCGAATGTCTTGCGCGGTTGTAGGCGTACTCGGCGATGGGCAAGCATTGCTCCCATTCCTTGATGTTCTTCTTGATCAATACGCGAAGAAGCATCGAAAGCGTGCGGTTCGTCACTTCTGTTTGGCTGTCGGTTTGTGGATGGTATGCCGAGGAGAAGAGTAGCTTGATTTCGAGCTTGGCGCATAGAGTTTTCCAAAAGTATCGTCGATTTGCACTCCATGTAGACGATTGATCTCCCTACAAAAGAGATTTGCAACATGTGAAGCATCGTCGATCTTGTTACAAGGAATGAAATGAGCCATTTTAGAGAATCTATCCACGACAACAAGCACGGAATCTTTGCCATTTTGAGTCCTAGGCAATCCAAGTACAAAGTACATGCTTATGTCTTCCCATGGATGGTATGGAATAGGAAGTGGCATGTAAAGACCATGAGATTGAGCTTTTGACTTAGCTTTGCGGCATGTAGAACATCGGTTGGTGAGGCGTGAGACGTCACGGAGCATCTTGGGCCAAAAGTAGTTCTTGGAGAGCGTAGCAAATGTCTTGTCGCGACCAAAGTGTCCCATGAGTCTGAAGGAAATATGCCCTAGAGGCAATAATAAAGTTGTTATTTATATTTCCATATATCATGATAAATGTTTATATTCATGCTAGAATTGTATTAACCGGAAACTTAGTACATGTGTGAATACATAGACAAAACAGAGTGTCCCTAGTATGCCTCTACTAGACTAGCTCATTGATCAAAGATGGTTATGTTTCCTAACCATAGACATGAGTTGTCATTTGATCAACAGGATCACATCATTAGGAGAATGATGTGATGGACAAGACCCATCCGTTAGCATAGCACTATGATCGTTTAGTTTTACTGCTATTGCTTTCTTCATGACTTATACATGTTCCTATGACTATGAGATTATGCAACTCCCGAATACCGTAGGAACACCTTGTGTGCTATCAAACGTCACAACGTAACTGGGTGATCATAAAGATGCTCTACAGGTGTCTCCGAAAGTATTCGTGGTGTTGGCATAGATCAAGATTAGGATTTGTCACTCCGAGTGTCGGAGAGGTATCTCTGGGCCCTCTCGGTAACACACATCATAATAAGCCTTGCAAGCAAAAGACTAATGAGTTAGTCACGAGATGATGTGTTACGGAACGAGTAAAGAGACTTGCCGGCAACGAGATTGAACTAGGTATAAAGATACCGACGATCGAATCTCGGGCAAGTAACATACCGTTTGACAAAAGGAACTACGTATGTTGTTATGCGGTTCTGACCGATAAAAGATCTTCGTAGAATATGTAGGAGCCAATATGAACATCCAGGTTCCGCTATTGGTTATTGACCAGAGATGAGTCTCGGTCATGTCTACATAGTTCTCGAACCCGTAGGGTCCGCACGCTTAACGTTTGATGACGATCGGTATTATGAGTTTTTGAGTATTGATGTACCGAAGGTAGTTCGGAGTCCCGGATGAGATCACGGACATAACGAGGAGTCTCGGAATGTCCGAGACATAAAGATTGATATATTGGACGGCTATATTCGGACACCGGAAGTATACCGGAAAAGTTTCGGATTTATCGGGAATGCCGGAGGGGGTTACCGGAACCCCCTACGAGAGGGGATGGTCCATAGTGGGCCTAAAGGGTGAGAGAGAGGCAGCCCATAGGGCTGGCCGGCGCCCCCACCTAGGAATCCTAGTTGGACTAGGATTGGGGGGGCGCCACCTCTCCTATTCCTTTCCCCCTTCTTCCTTTCGGTGAATCCTACTAGGAATAGGATTGCAATCCTATTCCTAGTAGGAGTCCCCTCCCTAGCCGCACCATAGGAGGTGGCCGGCCCCTCCTCCCTTGCTCCTTGATATACGGGGGCAGGGGGGCACCCAAAGACACACAAGTTGAATTGTTTTAGCCGTGTGCGGTGCCCCCCTCCACAGAATCACACCTCGGTCGTACCGTCGCGAAGCTTAGGAGAAGCCCTGCGCCGGTGTTCACATCATATCCGTCACCACGCCGTCGTGCTGACGAAACTCCCCCGTGAAGCTCAACTGGATCAAGAGCTCGTGGGACGTCATCAAGCTGAACGTGTGCTGAACGCGGAGGTGCCGTACGTTCGGTGCTTGATCGGTTGAATCGCGAAGAAGTTCGACAACATCAACCGCGTCACTTGACGCTTCCGCTCCCGGTCTACGAGGGTACGTAGACACACTCTCCCTTCTCGTTGCTATGCATCTGGTAGATAGATCTTGCGTGATCGTAGGAAAATTTTAAAATACTACGTTCCCCAACAATTGTTTCCTTTGTCTGGCAGGGCTTGGAAAAAATTCATCAAAAAAGCTCCGGGACTGCCGAAGAAGCTACAATTGAAGATACCCGAAAGTAAGTACTATATAGTAGCATGTTCCGCACGCGCATCTCCTATATCTTGATTCAAGCGCTAGTTTCATCAATACCAATTTGGCATTCTTGCTTATCAGTTTGATTGAGCTCTATTTCTTGTAAAGTGGTTGTGGCAGGAACCCGGGAATGATTATTGTGGATACTACATTTGCGAGTCCATCCGCCACACGACCTGTGAGCGGGGCTACACTGATGAACAATTTGAAGTGCGTAAGCAATCAATAATATTCACAAATTTATAGCATCATTTCATGTATTGACCCCCTACTTCAAATTAGATGTTTCGGATGCGGGATGAACTCCTAACACCAGATCGTCTGCGAGCAATTCAAGAGGAATTGGCGGCATTCTTCCTTGAACACGTGATCGCTGAAGACGGAGAATACTATGTGGACCATGCATCCATGTGTTAGGAGATTATTTTTGTAAGAGATAATTATTGTATATATGTGCCCGGTAGTGTCGGGATAGACGATATACGAGAACTTGTTGTTCGACCAATCTCTCGGAGAAGGAGAGGTGGTCGATATTACATCTCTCTGTATGCATATATATATATATATATGTTGATTATATATACGAGATCTTCTGTTCCTTCGTTTGCTTAGTATAGCTAGCAGCTAGCTAGCTAGCTAGCGTGACTCTAGTCCTCCATATACGTATGTGTAGTATATATGTAGCGTCGACCAAGCACGTGAAGGAAATATGCCCTAGAGGCAATAATAACGTTGTTATTTGTATTTCCTTATATCATGATAAATGTCTTTTATTCATGCTAGAATTGTATTAACCGGAAACTTAGTACATGTGTGGATACATAGACAAAACAGTAAGTCCCTAGTATGCCTCTACTAGACTAGCTCATTGATCAAAGATGGTTATGTTTCCTAGCCATAGACATGAGTTGTCATTTGATCAACGGGATCACATCATTAGGAGAATGATGTGATGGACAAGACCCATCCGTTAGCATAGCACTATGATCGTTTAGTTTTACTGCTATTGCTTTCTTCATGACTTATACATGTTCCTATGACTATGAGATTATGCAACTCCCGAATACCGTAGGAACACCTTGTGTGCTATCAAACGTCACAACGTAACTGGGTGATCATAAAGATGATCTACAGGTGTCTCCGAAAGTATTCGTGGTGTTGGCATAGATCAAGATTAGGATTTGTCACTCCGAGTGTCGGAGAGGTATCTCTGGGCCCTCTCGGTAACACACATCATAATAAGCCTTGCAAGCAAAAGACTAATGAGTTAGTCACGAGATGATGTGTTACGGAACGAGTAAAGAGACTTGCCGGTAACGAGATTGAACTAGGTATAGAGATACCGACGATCGAATCTCGGGCAAGTAACATACCGATGACAAAAGGAACAACGTATGTTGTTATGCGGTTTGACCGATAAAGATCTTCGTAGAATATGTAGGAGCCAATATGAACATCCAGGTTCCGCTATTGGTTATTGACCGGAGATGAGTCTCGGTCATGTCTACATAGTTCTCGAACCCGTAGGGTCCGCACACTTAACGTTTGATGACGATCGGTATTATGAGTTTATGAGATTTGATGTACCGAAGGTAGTTCGGAGTCCCGGATGAGATCACGGACATGACGAGGAGTCTCGGAATGTCCGAGACATAAAGATTGATATATTGGACGACTATATTCGGACACCGGAAGTGTTCTGGAAAAGTTTCGGATTTAACTGGATTGCCGGAGGGGGTTACCGGAACCCCCTACGAGGGGGGATGGTCCATAGTGGGCCTTGAGGAAAGGAGAGAGGCAGCCCATAGAGGCTGGCTGGCGCCCCACCAGGGGATCCTAGTTGGACTAGGATTGGGGGGCGCCACCTCTCCTTCTCTTTCTTTTTCCCTCTCTTCCTTCTTGGTGGACTCCTACTAGGAATAGGATTGCAATCCTATTCCTAGTAGGATTGCCCTAGCCGCACCATAGGAGGCCGGCCGGCCGTCCCCTCTTGCTCCTTTATATACGGGGGCAGGGGGGCACCCACAGAAACACAAGTTGAATTGTTCTAGCCGTGTGCGGTGCCCCCCTCCACAGAAACACACCTCGGTCATACCGTCGCAGTGCTTAGGCAAAGCCCTGCACCGGTAGATACATCATATCCGTCACCACGCTGTCGTGCTGACAAAACTCTCCCGTGAAGCTCAGCTGGATCAAGAGCTCGTGGGACGTCATCAGGCTGAACGTGTGCTGAACGCGGAGGTGCCGTACGTTCGGTACTTGATCGGTTGGATCGCGAAGAAATTCGACTACATCAACCGCATCACTTGACGCTTCCGCTTCCGGTCTACGAGGGTACGTAGACACACTCTTCCCTCTCGTTGATATGCATCTGGTAGATAGATCTTGTGTGATCGTAGGAAAATTTTAAAATACTACGTTCCCCAACAGTGGCATCATGAGCCAGGTCTATGCGTAGATGATATGCACGAGTAGAACACAATGAGTTGTGGGCGATACTAGTCATACTGCTTACCAGCATGTCATACTTTGCTTCAGCGGTATTGTGAGATGAAGCGGCCCGGACCGACATTACGCGTACGCTTACGCGAGACTGATTTCACCGTTAAGAGCACTCGTTGCTTAAAGGTGACTGGCGGGTGTCTGTCTCTCTCACTTTAGCTGAATCAATTGTGGCTACGCCCGGTCCTTGTGAAGGTTAAAACAACACATACTTGACGAAACATCGTTGTGGTTTTGTATGCGTAGGTAAGAACGGTTCTTGCTAAGCCCGTAGCAGCCACGTAAAACTTGCAACAACAAAGTAGAGGACGTCTAACTTGTTTTTGCAGGGCATGTTGTGATGTGATATGGTCAAGACATGATGAGTTATACGGTTTTGTATGAGATGATCATGTTTTGTAATGTTATCGGCAACTGGCAGGAGCCATATGGTTGTCGCTTTATTGTATGAAATGCAGTCGTCATGTAATTGCTTTACTTTATAACTAAGCGGTAGCGATAGTCGTAGAAGCAATAGTTGGCGAGACGACAACGATGCTACGATGGAGATCAAGGTGTCGCGCCGGTGACGAAGGTGATCATGACGGTGCTTTGGAGATGGAGATCAAAAGCACAAGATGATGATGGCCATATCATGTCACATATTTTGATTCCATGTGATGTTTATCTTATTATGCTTCTTATTTTTCTTAGAACGACGGTAGCATTATAAGATGATCCCTTACTAAATTTCAAGGTATAAGTGTTCTCCCTGAGTATGCACCGTTGCGAAAGTTCGTCGTGCTGAGACACCACGTGATGATCGGGTGTGATAAGCTCTACGTTCAAGTACAACGGGTGTAAGCCAGTTTTGCACACGCGGAATACTCAGGTTAAACTTGACGAGCCTAGCATATGCAGATATGGCCTCGGAACACTAGAGACCGAAAGGTCGAGCGTGAATCATATAGTAGATATGATCAACATAAGATGTTCACCATTGATACTACTCCATCTCACGTGATGATCGGACATGGTTTAGTTGATTTGGATCACATGATCATTTAGATGACCGGAGGGATGTCTATCTAAGTGGGAGTTATTTAATTAATATGATTAAATTGAACTTTAATTTATCATGAACTTAGTCCTTGTAGTATTAGCATATCTATGTTGTAGATCAATAGCTCACGATGTTGCTCCCCGTTTATTTTTTATATGTTCCTAGAGAAAACTAAGTTGAAAGATGTTAGTAGCAATGATGCGGAATTGTTCCGTGATCTGAGGATTATCCTCATTGCTGCACAGAGAAATATGTCCTTGATGCACCGCTAGGTGACAGACCTATTGTAGGAGCAGATGTAGACGTTATGAATGTTTTGACAAAAGCTCGGTATGATGACTACTTGATAGTTTAGTGCACCATGCAATACGGCTTATAACCGGGACTTCAAAAACGTTTTGAACGCCACGGAGCATATAAGATGTTCCAAGAGTTGAAATTAGTATTTCATACTCATGCCCGTGTCGAGAGGTATAAGTCTTCTGACAGTACTTTGCCTACAAGATGGATGGGAATAGCTCAACCAGTGAGCATGTGCTCAGATTGTCTGGGTACTACAATTACTTGAATTAAGTGGGAGTTAATCTTCCAGATAAGATAGTAATTGACAAAGTTCTCTAGTCACTATCACCAAGTTAGTAGAACTTCGTGATGAACTATAATATGCAAGGGATGACGAAGGTAATTCCCGATCTCTTCGCAATGCTGAAATCGGCGAAGGTAGAAATCAAGAAAGAACATCAAGTGTTGATGGTTAATAAGACCACTTGTTTCAAGTAAAGGGCAAAGGGATAGAAGGGGAACTTCAAGAAGAATGACAAGCAAGTTGTCACTCCCATGAAGAAACCCAAAGCTAAACTCAAGCCTGAAACTAAGTGCTTCTACTGCAAAGGAAATGGTCACCGGAAGTGGAACTGCCCTAGATACTTGGCGGATAAGAAGGATGGCAAAGTGAACAAAGGTATATTTGATATACAGATTATTGATGTGTATTTTACTAGTGTTCATAGCAACCCCTCGGTATTTGATACTGGTTCAGTTGCTAAAGAGTAGTAACTCGAAGTGGGAGTTGCATAATGAACATAAACTAGTTAAAGGATGAAGTGACGATGTGTATTGGAAGCAGTTCCAAGATTGATATGATCATCATCGCACACTCCCTATACTTTCGGGATTAGTGTTGAACCTAAGTAAGTGTTATTTGGTGTTTGTGTTGAGCATGAATGTGATTTGATCATGTTTATCGCAATACGGTTATTCATGTAAGTTAGAGAATAATTGTTGTTCTGTTTACATGAATAAAACCTTCTATGGTCATACACCCAATGAAAATAGTTTGTTGGATCTCGATCGTGTGATACACATATTCATAATATTGAAGCCAAAAGATGCAAGGTTAATAATGATAGTGCAACTTATTTGTGGCACTGCCGTTTAGGTCATATTGGTGTAAAACGCATGAAGAAACTCCATAATGATGGACTTTTGGAATCACTTGATTATGAATCACTTGGTGCTTGCGAACCACACCTCATGGGCAAGATGACTAAAACTCCGTTCTCCGGAACTATGGAGCGAACAACAGATTTGTTGGAAATCATACATACTGATGTATGTGGGCTAATGAGTGTTGAAGCTCGCGATGGGTATCGTTATTTTCTGACCTTCACTGATGATTTGAGCAGATATGGGTATATCTACTTAATGAAGCACAAGTCTGAGACATTTGAAAGGTTCAAAGAATTTCAGAGTGAAGTAGAAAATCATCGTAACAAGATAATAAAGTTTCTACGATCCGATCGTGGAGGAGAATATTTGAGTTACGAGTTTGGTCTTCATTTGAAACAATGTGGAATAGTTTCACAACTCACGCCACCCGGAACACCATAGTGTAATGGTGTGTCTGAACGTCATAACCGTACTTTATTAGATATGGTGCAATCGATGATGTCTCTTATCGATCTACCACTATCGCTTTTGGGGTTATGCATTAGAGACAGCTACATTCACGTTAAATAGGGCACCATCTAAATCCGTGGAGATGACACCGTATGAACTGTGGTTTGACGAGAAACCTAAGATGTCATTTCTTTAAGGTTGGGACTGCGATGCTTATGTGAAAAAGTTTCAACATGATAAGCTCGAACCCAAATCGGAGAACTAAATCTTCATAGGATACCCAAAAGAAACTGTTGGGTACACCTTCTATCACAGATCCGAAGGCAAGGTCTTTGTTGCTAAGAGTGGATCCTTTCTAGAGAAGGAGTTTCTCTCGAAAGAAGTGAGTGGCAGGAAAGTAGAACTTGATGAGGTAATTGTACCTTCTCCCGAATTGGAAAGTGGAACATCACAGAAACTAGTTCCAGTGATTCCTACGCCAATTAGTGAGGAAGCTAATGATGATGATCATGAAACTTCAGATCAAGTTTCTGCTGAACTTCGTAGAACAACCAGAGTTCATTCCGCATCAGAGTGGTACGGCAACCCAGTTCTGGAAATCATGTTACTAGACCATGATGAACCTACGAACTATGAGGAAGCGATGATGAGCCCAGATTCCGCAAAATGGCTTGAGGCCATGAAATCTGAGATGGGATCCATGTATGAGAACAAAGTATGGACTTTGGTTGACTTGCCCGATGATCGGCAGGCCACCGAAAATAAATGGATCTTCAAGAGGAAGACCGACGCAGACGATAATGTTACTGTTTACAAAGCTCGACTTGTTGCGAAAAGGTTTTGACAAGTTCAAGGAGTTGACTACGATGAGACTTTCTCACCTGTAGCGATGCTTAAGTCTGTCCGAATCATGTTAGCAATTGCCGCATTTTATGATTATGAAATCTGGCAAATGGATGTCAAAACTGCATTCCTGAATGGATATCTCAAAGAAGAGTTGTATATGATGCAACCAGAAGGTTTTGTCGATCCAAAAGGTGCTAACAAAGTATGCAAGCTCCAACGATCCATCTATGGACTGGTGCAAGCATCTTGGAGTTGGAATATACGCTTTGATGAGGTGATCAAAGCATATGGTTTTATACAGACTTTTGGAGAAGCATGTATTTACAAGAAGTGAGTGGGAGCACTACAACCTTTCTGATAAGTATATGTGAATGACATATTGTCGATCGGAAATGATGTAGAATTTTCTGGAAAGCATAAAGGAGTGTTTGATAGGAGTTTTTCAAAGAAAGACCTTGGTGAAACTGCTTACATATTGGGCATCAAGATCTATAGAGATAGATCAAGACGCTTGATAAGACTTTCGATAAGTACATACCTTGATAAGATTTTGAAGTAGTTCAAAATGGATCAGTCAAAGAAGGAGTTCTTGCCTGACTTGTAAGGTGTGAAGTTGAGTAAGACTCAAAGCCAGACCAAGGCAGAAAAATATAGAGAGAATGAAAGTCATTCCCTATGCCTCAGCCATAGGTTCTATAAAGTATGCCATACTGTGTACCAAACATGTTGTGTACCTTGCCATGAGTTTGTCAAGGGGGTACAATAGTGATCCAGGAGTAGATCACTGTACAGCGGTCAAAATTATCCTTAGTAACTGGATGACTAAGGAAATGTTTCTCGATTATGGAGGTGATAAAGAGTTCGTCGTAAAGGGTTACGCCGATGCAAGCTTTGACACTAAAATCCAGATGACTCTAAGTATCAATCTGGATGTGTATTGAAAGTGGGAGCAATTAGCTAGAGTAGCTCTATGCAGAGCATTGTAGACATAGAAATTTGCAAAATACATACGGATCTGAATGTGACAGACCCGTTGACTAAACTTCTCTCACAAGCAAAACATGATCACACCTTATTACTCTTGGGTATTAATCACATAGCGATGTGAACTAGAATATTGACTCTAGTAAACCCTTTGGGTGTTGGTCACATGGCGATGTGAACTATGGGTGTTATTCACATAACGATGTGAACTATCGGTATTAAATCACATGGCGATGTGAGCTAGATTATTGACTCTAGTGCAAGTGGGAGACTGAAGGAAATATGCCCTAGAGGCAATAATAAAGTTTTTATTTATATTTCCATATATCATGATAAATGTTTATATTCATGCTAGAATTGTATTAACCGGAAACTTAGTACATGTGTGAATACATAGACAAAACAGAGTGTCCCTAGTATGCCTCTACTAGACTAGCTCATTGATCAAAGATGGTTATGTTTCCTAACCATAGACATGAGTTGTCATTTGATCAACGGGATCACATCATTAGGAGAATGATGTGATGGACAAGACCCATCCGTTAGCATAGCACTATGATCGTTTAGTTTTACTGCTATTGCTTTCTTCATGACTTATACATGTTCCTATGACTATGAGATTATGCAACTCCCGAATACCGTAGGAACACCTTGTGTGCTATCAAACGTCACAACGTAACTGGGTGATCATAAAGATGCTCTACAGGTGTCTCCGAAAGTATTCGTGGTGTTGGCATAGATCAAGATTAGGATTTGTCACTCCGAGTGTCGGAGAGGTATCTCTGGGCCCTCTCGGTAACACACATCATAATAAGCCTTGCAAGCAAAAGACTAATGAGTTAGTCACGAGATGATGTGTTACGGAACGAGTAAAGAGACTTGCCGGCAACGAGATTGAACTAGGTATAAAGATACCGACGATCGAATCTCGGGCAAGTAACATACCGTTTGACAAAAGGAACTACGTATGTTGTTATGCGGTTCTGACCGATAAAAGATCTTCGTAGAATATGTAGGAGCCAATATGAACATCCAGGTTCCGCTATTGGTTATTGACCAGAGATGAGTCTCGGTCATGTCTACATAGTTCTCGAACCCGTAGGGTCCGCACGCTTAACGTTTGATGACGATCGGTATTATGAGTTTTTGAGTATTGATGTACCGAAGGTAGTTCGGAGTCCCGGATGAGATCACGGACATAACGAGGAGTCTCGGAATGTCCGAGACATAAAGATTGATATATTGGACGGCTATATTCGGACACCGGAAGTATACCGGAAAAGTTTCGGATTTATCGGGAATGCCGGAGGGGGTTACCGGAACCCCCTACGAGAGGGGATGGTCCATAGTGGGCCTAAAGGGTGAGAGAGAGGCAGCCCATAGGGCTGGCCGGCGCCCCCACCTAGGAATCCTAGTTGGACTAGGATTGGGGGGGCGCCACCTCTCCTATTCCTTTCCCCCTTCTTCCTTTCGGTGAATCCTACTAGGAATAGGATTGCAATCCTATTCCTAGTAGGAGTCCCCTCCCTAGCCGCACCATAGGAGGTGGCCGGCCCCTCCTCCCTTGCTCCTTGATATACGGGGGCAGGGGGGCACCCAAAGACACACAAGTTGAATTGTTTTAGCCGTGTGCGGTGCCCCCCTCCACAGAATCACACCTCGGTCGTACCGTCGCGAAGCTTAGGAGAAGCCCTGCGCCGGTGTTCACATCATATCCGTCACCACGCCGTCGTGCTGACGAAACTCCCCCGTGAAGCTCAACTGGATCAAGAGCTCGTGGGACGTCATCAAGCTGAACGTGTGCTGAACGCGGAGGTGCCGTACGTTCGGTGCTTGATCGGTTGAATCGCGAAGAAGTTCGACAACATCAACCGCGTCACTTGACGCTTCCGCTCCCGGTCTACGAGGGTACGTAGACACACTCTCCCTTCTCGTTGCTATGCATCTGGTAGATAGATCTTGCGTGATCGTAGGAAAATTTTAAAATACTACGTTCCCCAACAATTGTTTCCTTTGTCTGGCAGGGCTTGGAAAAAATTCATCAAAAAAGCTCCGGGACTGCCGAAGAAGCTACAATTGAAGATACCCGAAAGTAAGTACTATATAGTAGCATGTTCCGCACGCGCATCTCCTATATCTTGATTCAAGCGCTAGTTTCATCAATACCAATTTGGCATTCTTGCTTATCAGTTTGATTGAGCTCTATTTCTTGTAAAGTGGTTGTGGCAGGAACCCGGGAATGATTATTGTGGATACTACATTTGCGAGTCCATCCGCCACACGACCTGTGAGCGGGGCTACACTGATGAACAATTTGAAGTGCGTAAGCAATCAATAATATTCACAAATTTATAGCATCATTTCATGTATTGACCCCCTACTTCAAATTAGATGTTTCGGATGCGGGATGAACTCCTAACACCAGATCGTCTGCGAGCAATTCAAGAGGAATTGGCGGCATTCTTCCTTGAACACGTGATCGCTGAAGACGGAGAATACTATGTGGACCATGCATCCATGTGTTAGGAGATTATTTTTGTAAGAGATAATTATTGTATATATGTGCCCGGTAGTGTCGGGATAGACGATATACGAGAACTTGTTGTTCGACCAATCTCTCGGAGAAGGAGAGGTGGTCGATATTACATCTCTCTGTATGCATATATATATATATATATGTTGATTATATATACGAGATCTTCTGTTCCTTCGTTTGCTTAGTATAGCTAGCAGCTAGCTAGCTAGCTAGCGTGACTCTAGTCCTCCATATACGTATGTGTAGTATATATGTAGCGTCGACCAAGCACGTGAAGGAAATATGCCCTAGAGGCAATAATAACGTTGTTATTTGTATTTCCTTATATCATGATAAATGTCTTTTATTCATGCTAGAATTGTATTAACCGGAAACTTAGTACATGTGTGGATACATAGACAAAACAGTAAGTCCCTAGTATGCCTCTACTAGACTAGCTCATTGATCAAAGATGGTTATGTTTCCTAGCCATAGACATGAGTTGTCATTTGATCAACGGGATCACATCATTAGGAGAATGATGTGATGGACAAGACCCATCCGTTAGCATAGCACTATGATCGTTTAGTTTTACTGCTATTGCTTTCTTCATGACTTATACATGTTCCTATGACTATGAGATTATGCAACTCCCGAATACCGTAGGAACACCTTGTGTGCTATCAAACGTCACAACGTAACTGGGTGATCATAAAGATGTTCTACAGGTGTCTCCGAAAGTATTCGTGGTGTTGGCATAGATCAAGATTAGGATTTGTCACTCCGAGTGTCGGAGAGGTATCTCTGGGCCCTCTCGGTAACACACATCATAATAAGCCTTGCAAGCAAAAGACTAATGAGTTAGTCATGAGATGATGTGTTACGGAACGAGTAAAGAGACTTGCCGGTAACGAGATTGAACTAGGTATAGAGATACCGACGATCGAATCTCGGGCAAGTAACATACCGATGACAAAAGGAACAACGTATGTTGTTATGCGGTTTGACCGATAAAGATCTTCGTAGAATATGTAGGAGCCAATATGAACATCCAGGTTCCGCTATTGGTTATTGACCGGAGATGAGTCTCGGTCATGTCTACATAGTTCTCGAACCCGTAGGGTCCGCACGCTTAACGTTTGATGACGATCGGTATTATGAGTTTATGAGATTTGATGTACCAAAGGTAGTTCGGAGTCCCGGATGAGATCACGGACATGACGAGGAGTCTCGGAATGTCCGAGACATAAATATTGATATATTGGACGACTATATTCGGACACCGGAAGTGTTCCGGAAAAGTTTCGGATTTAACTGGATTGCCGGAGGGGGTTACCGGAAACCCCTACGAGGGGGGATGGTCCATAGTGGGCCTTGAGGAAAGGAGAGAGGCAGCTCATAGAGGCTGGCTGGCGCCCCACCAGGGGATCCTAGTTGGACTAGGATTGGGGGGCGCCACCTCTCCTTCTCTTTCTTTTTCCCTCTCTTCCTTCTTGGTGGACTCCTACTAGGAATAGGATTGCAATCCTATTCCTAGTAGGATTGCCCTAGCCGCACCATAGGAGGCCGGCCGGCCGTCCCCTCTTGCTCCTTTATATACGGGGGCAGGGGGCACCCACAGAAACACAAGTTGAATTGTTCTAGCCGTGTGCGGTGCCCCCCTCCACAGAAACACACCTCGGTCATACCGTCGCAGTGCTTAGGCAAAGCCATGCGCCGGTAGATACATCATATCCGTCACCACGCCGTTGTGCTGACAAAACTCTCCCGTGAAGCTCAGCTGGATCAAGAGCTCGTGGGACATCATCAAGCTGAACGTGTGCTGAACACGGAGGTGCCGTACATTCGGTACTTGATCGGTTGGATCGCAAAGAAGTTCGACTACATCAACCGCGTCACTTGACGCTTCCGCTTCCGGTCTACAAGGGTACGTAGACACACTCTTCCCTCTCGTTGCTATGCATCTGGTAGATAGATCTTGTTTGATCGTAGGAAAATTTTAAAATACTACGTTCCCCAACAGAGTCCTCCTCCATGCGATTCCTGCAAAAGGAGCAAACGAAGCGAAGACTCGGGAATGCAAAGTTTGTTAGCTCTCATAAGATATCCATCCTCTATGTAGTAACGTTCCCAAGAAGTGTGAGTCAAACACTTAGCATAAGGGTTTGCAAAGAAAGGATCATGCTCATATAAATATTTTATGTGCTCAAAGCCAATAACATTCAACTCAAGTTTGGTAACAAGCATGCACTTGCGGGAAAGCGCATCTGCCACAACATTTTCTTTGCCTTTGATGTACTTGATGACATAGGGAAACGACTCAATGAACTCACTCCACTTAGCATGACGCTTGTTCAACTTAGTTTGACCTTTGAGATACTTGAGGGTCTCATGGTCCGTATGAAGAATGAATTCATGGGGTCTAAGATAATGTTCCCAAACACGTAAAACACTCACCAAGGCATATAGCTCTTTATCATAGATGGGGTAGTTAAGTTGTGCTCCAGATAGCTTCTCGCCAAAGTACGCAATTGGGCGTTTTTCTTGCATGAGCACGCCACCTATGCCGGTACCACTAGCGTCACAATGAATCTCAAAAGTCTTATCAAAGTTAGGTAGGGCAAGAAGTGGTCCGTGCGTGAGCAAGTCTTTGAGCTTAATGAACGCGGTGTCTTGCGGAGGACCCCAAACAAAGGGTGCGTTCTTCTTGCTCAAGGCGTGTAGAGGCATAGCAATGGTGCTAAAGTCCTTCACAAAACGTCAATAGAAACCGGTTAAACCAAGAAAGCTACGCACTTGTTGGAGATTCGTTGGTTGAGGCCAAGTTTTAATTGCTTCAATTTTAGTTTCATCAACGTGAACACCTTGGGAAGAAACGACGAATCCTACGAAAACGACCTTGTCAACACCAAAAGTGCACTTTTCCATATTAGCATATAAGCGCTCTTTCCGAAGGGTTTGCAAAACCATACGGATGTGTGTCACATGGTCTTCAAGCGTCTTGCTAAAAACGAGGATGTCATCAAAGTAGACCACTACAAAGACGCCTATGTAGGGTCGTAAACAAAAATGCATGAGACGCATAAATGAACCGGGTGCTTCCGATAAACCCATTGGCATGACAAGCCACTCATATAACCCAAAGCTGGTTTGAAAGCCGTTTTCCACTCATCACCCTCTTGAATGCGAATTTGGTAGTAACCACTTTTAAGATCAATTTACGAAAAGATGGTGGCACCACATAATTCATCAAGCATGTCGTCTAAGCGTGGGATAGGATAACGGTATCTAACGCTGATAGCATTTATCGGGCGGCAATCAGAGCACATGCGAAAACTTCCATCTTTATTAGGCACGAGAATAACCAGAATGGCACAAGGGCTCAAGCTTTCACGTACGTGACCTTTGTCGATGAGTTGTTGTACTTGCCATTGTATCTCCTTGGTTTCCTCGGGGTTGACGCGGTAAGGAGCCTTGTTAGGAAGTGGTGCGCCGGGTATTAGGTCGATGCGGTGTTCGATCCCGCGAAGTGGAGGTAGACCCGGGGATAGCACATCGGGAAAGACGTCCGAGAATTCCTGCAACAAGTTAGACAACACTAAAGGTGGAGGTGGTGAAGTGTTAGTAGGTTTGGCTTCCCCTTTGCATAAAAGCACAAGGTGAAAGACACTCGATGAGTTCTCACACACTTCTCTCATCTCACTTTTGGTGGCAAATAGCACTAGTTGCTTCTTGTCACTCATCGTGGAGTCGCTCATATTTGGCTTGTGGCTCTCACTCTCCTTTTGGTGGCTCACTCTCTCACCATTCTCTCCATGATGGTTGGTAGGTAAGTGTTTGTCGGCGGCTACTTGACTTGGTGACATGGGACGTAGCACAAACTCCTTTCCTTTCATCTTGAAGCTATAGTGGTTCGTCCGTCCATTGTGTGTGACACCACGATCATATTTCCATGGCCTTCCAAGAATAAGGTGGCACACGGACATGGGGATCACATCACACTCAAGTGTGTCCTCGTAGGCGCCTATCTTGAAGGATACTTGCACGGTGTGGTCGACTCGAAGTGTTCCGGCGTCGTTAAGCCATTGGACCTTGTAGGGATGATGGTGCTTTGACTTCACCAAGTTGAGCTTGTCCCATAGCTCTTCGCTTGCCAAGTTATGACAACTTCCTCCATCGATGATAACCTTGACGGAGCGTCCATTGATGCCGGCCTTGGTATGGAAGATATGACATCGTTGATCGTCATCTTGTTGATGTTGGAGTGTCAAGACCTTGGAGACAACAAGATTGGGACTCGAGTCGTTGTCGCAAAAAACTTGATGATCTTCATCCTCATTCACTTGTCGATGCGTAGCCGCATGCTCAAGTGCTTCCATTTCATCGTCGCTCAATGAGTCATAAGATCCGTCGTCGTTGATGATCATGGTACGAACGGTCTTGCACTCAAATGACTTGTGGCCTCGCCCTTGGCACTTGAAGCATTTGATGGAACTCGTCTTGGAGTTGTCCTCGATTGGAGTGGTAGATGATGAAGCTCTTGGCTTGAAGTTGTTGGTAGAAGGAGGCCGACTTGTTGTAGTCGTATTCTTGTAGCTTGACTTGTCACCGAAGTTTGTAGATGGCTTGCTAGAGGTAGGTGTAGCCGAAGTCGTTGAAGCTTGGTTGTATGAGCCGAAGTTCTTGGATGTGAACTTGGAGTACTTGTAGTCCTCTTGAACTTGTCGCTCCGCTTTGGTGGCTTGATGTACTAGCTCGAGGAGATTGGTGTATGGTTGAAAGTCCGCAATCTTCTTGATAGTATAGTTGAGTCCATTCAAGAATCTCGCCATTGTTTGCTCTTCATCTTCCGTGATGTTTGCGCGTATCATGGCAATCTCCATCTCCTTGTAGTACTCTTCAACGGATTTGGTACCTTGCTTGAGGAGTTGTAGCTTCTTGAACAAGTCACGGTTGTAATGTGTTGGCACGAAGCGTGCTCGCATGACTTCCTTCATTTGAGCCCAAGTGGTGATAGGAGGTTCGCCTTTTGCTTCTCTTCTCTCTATGATTTGCTCCCACCAAATGAGAACATAGTCTTGGAACTCAAGGGAGGCCATTGCAATCTTCTTCTCTTCAACGAAGTTGTGAAGGCGAAAGATCTTGTCAATCTTCAATGCCCTTGAGAGGTAGTCTTCGGGATCAATGCTCCTGGAAAACTTTGGCATTGTGAACTTAAGCTTGCCATAGGGATGCTCTTCGTTATTTCCTTGCCTATTGGGAGGGCGTTCTTGATTGGGTCGATTGGCAATCTCATGTTGCTCTTGTCGGAGTGGATGTCCATTGTCATGGTGTACTTGCCGAGCTTGCGGTTCTTGTTGAGGTTGTTGCTCTTGTCGTGCTTGAGGAGGAGCTTATTCTTGCATTCTTGCTTGGTGGCGCCTCTCTTGCATCTCATCGCGAAGGAAATCCTCTTCTTGTCGAGTGTGTCGAGTGCGAGTTGCGACATTGCGATGTGCATCACGTATGCTTGTTGCGCCTCAAGAGCTTGAGCTTCTCGACGTTGATGTGCTAGATGATTAGCCTCGGCATCTTGTTCTTCTTGGTATTGACGTGCTCGCTCTTGTTGTTGTTGGCGTAGTCGTTGCCGTTCTTGTGCTTGCTCAAGTGTGGCTTGGTTTTGGCGATGTCGACTTTCTTGCTCGTCAAATAGCTCTTGTGAACTCTTGTCATGAAGTGCATCCGGGTTGTCATGTCGAGCCTGACATGCGGCTTGACGAAGAGTGTTTGATGTAGGGGTACTTGAGCCAACCGTGGGGTCGGTATGTCGACTTGAGTGGCTTCGTCTTTGAGAAGATGTGGAAGAACGTCGGTTGACTATCAAAGTCCGTAGCTCGTCAAATTGTGTATACATGTTGGTGTTGATGATATCGAATTGCTCTCTTGTTCTTGCTTCAAATTGTCATGTGTCGGCGGCGACTTGCTCAATGTACTCTCGCATAGCTTCACTTTCTTGATGGAGAGCTCGTTGCACACCGAAGAGATGTAGTTTGGTGACGTAGTTGTTCGACTCTTGAGGATCGTCGAAAATCGGGTTCGAAGATGTACTTGGCCTATCCATCATCACAAGCAAGTATGTGAGTGGGAGAAAGGAGAAGACAATACCAAATGTACCTTAACCGAAGTTGAAAATGGATCAATGATCACTAAATAATGTAACCCGGAAATAGCACTATTGGTACCACTTCGTGTAGATTCTCGCACCTACACAAGTAAAGCTTTGAGAGGAGCTTGGTAAGGGTGGTGGCAAAATTGAATGCAAAAAGTGAGTAAGATTCAATGATGTTGAAAATGATTCACAATTGGCTCATGCAACAAGTAGATCACAAGCAATAGGTAGTACACGGAACACACGCACGGATAGATAAATGTGGTTGTGCAACCAAAGTGAGCGAAAATGTGGAAACCACGGAAAATACTCGTGTTGCACAACGCTAGAGAGACGCTAACCGATTGCTTAATAGGCGGATACGCACTTGTGCACGACCTATAAGAGCAATGTAACGACTTCCTATCACAAGTATGCTATGAGTGTATGATGTGCCGATGCTTTTAGCACAAGGTGAAGTATTGCTATCTCATATGATCTCTTTGGATGCAAGGCGTTTGATGCTATTTTGCTTTTGTGTATAAGCTTTGGGTGGCTCTTTTGCTTAAATGCTTTTGAGATCTTTCTTTGGCCACTTATGCATGCTTCTCGGATCAAGGTAGCTATTGTGTATGCGGAACACTCTTGTGTCACACGTAGATATGATGATGTAGTATGCAATGTTTATGACTATCACTAATGTGCACAAGTGACGTGGCCCGGCAATACTCAAATGGCTAGTCTCGGTAGGAAAGCTACGCAAAATGGTCGATGAGGGTCTATCAATGTAATTGCGAGGTAGTAAACGAAGTGTCGTTGATGTTACCGTCCTTGTCGAGGTTGAGAGGTGGTCTTGTCGATGTCGCTCTGCTCCTTGATAGCCGAAACACAAACGGAAACGGAGTAAACCACAACTCAAATGATCCAAGACACAAAGAGGTAAGTGATGTTGGTTAGGTAATGATGGTGGGTATGGGTGTGTCGAGGGTATAGCGGAAACGGTGTCTAGGGTTTTTGCGGTGGCGGAAACGGGTGTGCGAAAATCTGCCAAATGCAGTTTCGTCAGGGCTGGCCGGATGATCCGGGTATCTGGCCGGATGATCCGGGTGGAGTCGGATGATCCGGGTGAACAGCCGGATGATCCGGGTTTGTCAATCCGGTCGGGATGAGCTCGGGGAGGTGGGGAAATTTGGGGGAATTGATTTTTTTTCTTGATTTTTCGGAGGTTTTTGAGGGTGGGGAAGGTGGGGGAAAAGGTAATCCACTTGTCACACAACTCAACCACGGATCACAAACAACAAAATCTCATCAAAACACACAAATCACAAAAAAAAATTGTGGGGCTATTTTTGTGGGGATTTTCGAATTTGGACGAAAAACAACAAAAACAAGCTAGAAAACAAGGTGTGGGGCTCCAAATTCATGATCAACCTAGGCTCATGATACCATAGATGATGTAGGGTGGAACCCTAATCGGCAGATCTTTCACGAGATGGAGGAAATCCCACGATGAACACGAAGAACACAAGGAAAACACGAGAGGGAACGCTCAAATCAACACGAATACGGTCACACAGGTGCTAGATCCACGATACACATCAAGATACACGATCCATAGTCAAACAACGGTGGTACAAAGATAGTCTTCTCCCGGAGGAGGTCTTGGGTATCCCTTGGGATCTTCTCCGAGGTGGAGGTCTTGAATCCGAGGTGGATCTTCTCCGAAGAGGTCGCGGTCTCGTAGGAGAGGAACCACAAAGGTCTATGATATGAGCTAACACAAAGCTAACCCTAGATAGTTTAGGTAGAGTGCTATATATAGGCTAGGAGGGGCGAAGGGGTACATGGGCCTCGGCCCAACATCACGCGCGCAGGCACTGTCCGGATGATCCGGACGTTTGTCCGGATGATCCGGGCTTCGGGGTGCCGGATGATCCGGGGCGGCGTCCGGATGATTCGGACACGTCTGATCTGCTGCGGGTGGCCCGGATGTCCGGGTCTTCGTCTGGATGTCCGGGGGTGATAGAGGCAAAGGTGTCCCGTCTTTCGATGAGATGGTGGCTATCGTTTTGGAGGAAGTCGACTTTGACGATCCGACTACGAACGTGCGAGGACGTCGCGCCTTAGGAATCGCTAAACCAACTCCGAGAGGTTATTGACCACGCCGGAGCATGATCAACCTGACCACGAAGGTCTGTTTCCTGCAGGCAAACGAAGAACAAGCAAGAAACTAATATTGCAATCTGGATATTGCGAATTTAAGAGGAAAGCTTTATAGATCAAGTGGGGTTCTGTGACGTCTTTGTCTGGTCGTTGAACACAAACGAAGTACGCGAAGTTGCAGCTATGGCGAACTTTAATCTAAACAAAACCCAAAGTCTAAACGACGCCCTAAGGGCTGTATATATGGGGGAAAGAGGGGGAAATTTCGTGGCCCTTGGTGGAGGGGTACGAAACCAACCCTAACTCTTGTTTCGCCACACATACGGACTCTAAAGACAGCCTATACTCAAGTATTTCGAAATTACATAGTCCTAGCCCAATAAGAAGGTGACGCAGCACCTATAATAGCCTCTGGACGAGATTTATGAAGTGGCATCTTGTATATTTCGTCCAAGGCTTCATGCACTCATTATGGTGGCTTCAAAGTCCTGAAATCATCACTTGTAACTCCATTCTTGTTCCCCTTGCGCATGCCATCATCTCCATGCTTGATCTTGCTCCAATGTTCGTCCTTCTTGTCCAAGCTAGGCCCTTCATTTGTAAGCAAGACAAATGTATCCAATTTAGGCAGCATCATATTCTCATGAGCATTAGATTCATTACCAAGAAACGAAAGTACCTGGTAATTTAATTGGCGTGCGCGAGCTCTAGTAATTGGTCCTGTATATGTGTCAGTTGGAGCTGTGGGTGTAACCTTATTAGTGATGTCCTCATCAGGGGGTGTACGGATGATCCGGGCCGGGGTCCGGATGATCCGGCTTCGGTGTGGAGCTTCGGGTGTCTTCGGGCACATTTGCCGGATCATCCGGATGGATGTCCGGATCATCCGGACCTCGGCCGGATCGTCCGGGACATCGTCCGGATCGTCCGGGCAGGCTGAGTCCTGGCTGTCCTTCTCCTCCATCTTCCTCCTTCGATTCTTCTTGTCCCTTGACTTCTCCATGGTTGCCCCGAGGTGCTTGAGTATGCAAAGAGTCTCTGATGAGGGTAGCAGCCATGTATCATGTGAATCAAAGTGATGTAGAGAGAGGAGTGAAGTCACCTCGGCCTCGAGAGCTCGTGCTCGAGCACGTGTCATGGGTCCACTTGGCACTTGGTGAGTCGATGGTGGGTCCATGGGGATGACCTTGGGATGCTCCGCATCACCTATGCAAGTTTTTTAGTTGTTAGGCAAATGTAGTACCAAAGTTGGGTCTTGCTGGAAAAGCTTTAAGCAATGCGAATTATCAAGGGGGGGCCATAAACCCCAACTGTGTTAGGAACGCAAAATCAAGGAACATAACACCGGTTTATCGGGTCCTAAGGTGGCATGAGTGGAACAAAACACCAAGCAGAAGGCCAAGCCTTCCACCCATTACCCATATATATGTGCATTAATTAATCAAGATATATATTGTGTTATCCCAATAAAACAAGTCCAAACATGGAGCAATCTTCAAGCTTCACCTGCAACTACCAACGCTATAAGAGGGGCTGAGCAAAAGCATACTTAGCCAATCAACAGTCGTTAGGAAGGCGGTTAGAGTGTTTCATGGCAACATAGGAGGCTGACAAGACAAGAATAGGCATCGAGGCATAGCTAAAGAGTGAGACAACTAGCAAGGCAAAGATAGAGGTGATATCGGGGAACGGTCATCTTGCCTGTTAAGTTCACAGAGGGATCGTAACCGTGCTCCTCAAACTCAGTCTCGGTAGGAACCTCAAACTCCGAATCGTCACCGGGCTCTAACCACCACAAGAATACAAACATCGGAACAAAAATCAATCACCATGCAATGCTCAAACACATGATGCAAGCAAGATGCATATGAGCATGGACATGGTATGACTCTACGAGGAGACGTCGGACTAACAGGAGGTCAGGAGCCGCTCACCCAACAGCGTCACCGTTGCCTGGGCGCGCCGCAGTGCCTACCTTCCCAGTCCGTTCAGGGCTCAGACGTGCAACACCCACCAAGCCAGCCCTATTTATCCTGAGATATGTCCTCAACACTCAGCAGCTACTCCCCATCACCCATTTTCTAATTGATTCATTAATCATTAGGCAGGATTGTCATTAGGGTTTGTTGTGTACTGACTGCTACCTACACTTGGTTCAGATATTTCAGTAATCTTTAGTACCTGTAAAGTTCACAGGGTTTCAAAAATCCGGCCCTAGGAACAAACACTAGTCATGTTGGATTGTTTGTCATAGTGACATTGACCCAGATTACTACTGCAGGCCAGGTTTGTTGACAATTTTACTTGTCTTTCTTACTCATTCAATATGATATCCAATTATTCACATCGATTAGTTGCAAATAATAAGTGCTAGACCAACTTCTTGATTTAGATTTTGGACGGTCTCTTACTACAGTTTCAATTCTGCATACTTGTCCTAGTAAGCTCACAAGTAATGATTGATTCACTACCTCTATGCTTGCCATGTCATATTTGTTGACAATATTCTTTTAGGGTGGACCACCCTGTTTCAAAATACTAGAACCGCGGAATGAGTGAATACTATTTCTCTGTGTGATCTCTTCCATCATGTGTGGGAAACGAACAATGCATTGTATAAAAAGAAAGTGGCATATCCACCTTTTACATAGACTATGATCTTTAACATGGAATACAATCTCCCTACTTGCTTTGTGTCGCACTGCAAACACTCCACCCTCGAAGCTAAACATTATGCCACTCATAATTCCTTAGTTTGTTTGTTCAAAAACGAATTTGATATGATTATAATGTTCCTACTTCAGTTTTGAAAAATGTGGGTCCGCCTGTTATAGAGACATGAGAGGTTTGTATTTGTGTGTGTGGTCTGGTCATTACGGTTGGGGGATGAACTTTGTATAGGCGGGGGGTTGTAGGGAGACACTCTTCGAGTTGAATCCGCAATGCATTCCCTAATAATCTGACTACTTTTTATGCTTTCATGAATCATAGATACTAAACAACATCATAATAATTATGAGCTTGCACGCATGAAAAGAATAAAGCAGAACAATGTCATGGCTGTCAAACTTGGCATTAAGGGACTGAAATCAAGTCTGGATGCAATGTAATGCAAATGCTCTCCGCCTATAGGTTAGTGCTCAGAATATGATCCTAACAACGATTCTGAACTAGAGGGAGACCTAAGTCAATGTAGCTCCCAAGTGGAGGAGTCAGAAGCAGATGCCCTATCTTATTCACCCATCAAGGTACTTTCTCTAACCTTCCAAGGTTATAATGGCCGCACATATCTTGCAACCGATGCTTTGCATTGCTTATACTTCGTTGCACTGCCATTAGCTTAGTTTACACATCGGGTATGTGAATACGCCCTGCCTATCCATTTTCAGTACATATTCCATTTGTCATCATACCATATTTATCCATTCAAATGATGTTCATGTGTACCAGCCATTCAAAAGGAAGAGGGTGATTGCTGACCGCTGATACGCCTCCAACGTATCTATAATTTTTTATTGTTCCATGCTATTATATTATCTATTTTGGATGTTTTATATGCATTAATATGTTATTTTATATTATTTCTGGGACTAGCCTATTAACTTGAGCCAAGTGCCAATTTTTGTGTTTTCATTGTTTTTGTGTTTGGCACAAAAGGAATATAAAAGGAAGTCCAAATGGAACAAAATGTTATGAGGATTTTTCTTGTACCAAAAGATATCCAAAGGACTTGGAGTGCACGTCAAGGAAGCCACGAGGCGGCCACAAGGATGGAGGGCGCGCCCAGGGGGTAGGGCCCCACCCTTGTGTGCCACTCGTGACTCCACTGACCTATTTCTTCCACCTATATATTCACATATATTCCAGAAACCCTAGAAGAGGCATCGAAACCACTTTTCCACCGTCGTAACTTTCTGTATCGACGAGATCCCATCAGGAGGCCTTTTCTGCTACTCTACTGGAGGGGGATTTGACCATGGAGGGCATCTACACAACACCATTGCCCTTCCGATGAAGCGTGAGTAGTTTACCACAGAACTACGAGTCCATAGCTAGTAGCTAGATGGCTTCTTATCTCTCTTGAGTTCTCAATACCATGTTCTCCTCGGTGTTCTTGGAGATGTATCCGATGTAATCTTCTTTTGCGGTATGTTTGCCAAGATCCGATGAATTGTGGATTTATGATCAGCTTATCTATGAATATTATTTGAATTTTTTCTGAATTCTTTTATGCATGATTTGATATCTTACTAATTCTCTTCGAACTATCGGGTTGGTTTGGCCAACTAGATTGGTTTTTCTTGCAATGGGGGAAGTGCTTTGCTTTGGGTTCAATCTTGCGGTGCTCAATCCCACTGACAGAAAGGGACATGACACGTATTGTATTGTTGCCATCGAGGATAACAAGATGTGGTTTTCATCATATTGCTTGAGTTAATTATGCTACATCATGTCATCTTACTTAATGCGTTACTCTGTTCTTTATGGACTTAATACTCTAGATGCAGAATCGTTTCGATCGACGTGTGGATTAATAGTAGGAGATGCAGGCAGGAGCCAGTCTATTTGACACAGATGTGATGCCTATATTCATGGTCATTACCTTAGATATCGTTGTAATTATGCACTCTTCTATCAATTGCTTGGCAGTAATTTGTTCATCCACCGTGATATTTGCTATCTTGAGAGAAGCCTCTAGTTAAACCTATGGCCCCCGGGTCTATTTTCCATCATATAAGTTTCCGGTCTACTATTTTGCAATCTTTTACTTTCCAGTCTATAAGCCAAAAATACGAAAATTATTTACTTTACAGTTTATATATCTCTATCAGATCTCACTTTTGCAAGTAACCATGAAGGGCTTGACAACCCCTTTACCGCGTTGGGTGCAAGTTGTTTATTGTTTGTGCAGGTATTTTGGCGACTTGCATGTTGTCTCCTACTAGATTGATACCTTGGTTCTCAAACTGAGGGAAATACTTACTCTCCTTTGCTGCCGCACCCTTTCCTCTTCAAGGGAAAAACCAACGCAAGCTCAAGAGGTAGCAGGAAGAATTTTTGGCGCCGTTGCCAGGGAGATCTACGCCAAGTCAAGAGTCAAGATTTGTCTTCTATCAACTCATCAATCTCTGGTGCCATTGATATCTATGTCAAGTCAAGATATACCAAGTACCCTTCATAAAACTCCATCTCTTGCATTAAATTATTTGCCAATCGCCTCTCGTTTTCCTCTCCCCCACTTCTAAAACGGATTTCGAAAAGATTTGCCTTTTTCTTCGCCCATTTTCCGTTCGTCTTCTTCGCTTGCTTTTTGTTTGTTCTCTTGTTACATCACTTACCTCATTTTCATGGCTAGTCCTCCCATCATTATTAGCACTCCCGATAATGAAGTTCTCAATTTTAAACAAAGGGAGGGAGAAAATTTATAAGATGCTTGGTATAGAATTTGCAATGCTCAAAATAGATCTACTAGAAAGCAATCTACTATCGTTCTTATTCGAAATTTTTATGTGGGAGTTACTCCTTGGAATAGATATGTTCTAGATACCATTACCGGAGGAATTTCTTGGGGAGCCACACTTTTGATTCTTATAAGGCCATGATAGATTTGTTAGGCCCACCACCTCTTTTGATTAATGGAACTGTTTTAACTTTGGAGCATGTGATGCAAAGACTTGATATTATTGAAAATAAAATGTCTACCGTTGAGTTGATTGAAAATTTGGATAAAAAGGTTCATGATCAGATTACTCAATATGGATCTAAGGTAGGAGTTACTCTATAAAATCTTAAGGAAAAGGACACCATAGTTAGCGAAAAAATAGATCAAGATTCTACTAGAATTGGCAAATTAGAAGACATTATTACCAACTTTGGTTCTGCTTTTTCCTCCATTAAAATTACTCCAACTCGTCCCCCTACTAAGATTGCCAAATTGATTTATGTTCCTAAGAATAAGGGTGAGTCTTCTAGCAAAGAAAATGAAGATCTTAAAACACTAAGTGTTCACTCCGATCTCTTTAATATCATTAAGGGACCTATTACCATGAATGAATTTCTTGATTTCTTGCCTAGGAGTCTGATTATTAATAAAACCATAGAACCTCCTAAGTAATATAAAGGTATGATTAAAGAATTGCATACCAAATATGATAATACCTAGATCTATTCGTGTTTTATGCCTAGCTAAGGGTGTTAAACAATAGAGCTTGTTGGGAGGTTGTCGGCGTCCCGGGAACGGGGGTACCCACACTTGCCTGCCTGCGGCCCACGACGTGGCTCCATCGGTGGCATGGTACAGCCCAGCTTCAGCAACCGTAGCTCAAGACCCTAACGAGGGGCTGATAGAGGCAAAGGTGTCCCGTCTTTCGATGAGATGGTGGCTATCGTTTTGGAGGAAGTCGACTTTGACGATCCGACTACGATCGTGCGAGGACGTCGCGCCTTAGCAATCGCTAAACCAACTCCGAGAGGTTACTGACAATGCCAGAAGCAACAAAGAACAAGCAAGATTATGATAAACCAATCTGAATATTTCAAATATAGATGGAGTATTGATAAAGGTGGGGATCCGTAAGCGGTCTTGGTCTGGTCGTTAGACACAAACGAAGTACACGAAGTTGCAATGGCTAACTTTTGACTAAACAAATCCCAAAGAAAAAGCTACTAGATGGATCTACTTATATGGGAGCAAGGGGTGGCGGCCAAGGAGGTGGAAGGACGTCCCAAGGCAGCCTAAAACTAACCCTAGGTCATACAAGGCTCATGGGCCCAAGTGGAGGTGATGCAACACCTTTGGACTTGTAGTTTGACTCGGATTCTGCTGCAGCATCAGATTGTTTCGTCGATATCTCAACGCTCCGGACGAATTTGAAGGTGAATCCAATTGGGTTGGAAAGTTTACGAAATCTAGTTTCCAAAAAAAAAAGAATCACCCAATTCGGAGCCCGTATGAAGGAGTTCTTTCCGTTTTGAGTCAGGTATGTTTGTGCAGTCCGAATCTGGATGCAGAACGTGAGAGACTTGGACTCTATCTTCTCTTGGCCCAAAAATGACGTGAGAGAACTTTTTGAACAGCACCTAAACTTCTCTTTTTCCCTTATCTTCATATGTGGATTCTACAAATGTCCCATACACCTGGAATTAGACATGGCACAAAAGTTTGTGAAGTATTTTTGTCCTGGATGACATAAATAAATTGTTGCATAGTTTGCATTAGAAATCACCTCACAAATATACATGTATGCAATATTTTTGGTCGTATCCAAGGTAGTCATGACCTCATCATCCTCCCTTTCTTGAAAATAAGGTCGTCCTCGGCATTGCTTAATCTGAAATTTGGGTAAGAAAATAGACAAGGTGTACATGTTGTATATGTATATGTCATCCATTTTTACTTCCCTTAATTTTCGCACATATGACACATTTATAGATGAGTAACTTTCGTAGTTCATAAAATATAAAGCCAAAATATTATCACAAGAAGTAGAAGGCATGAAAATATTGCAACTCAGTTTGCGCAAATAAGTGAAGCTCTTATTCATATCAAAAGATTGACAATGTTCATCATTAAACCATCCCAACATTGGTGAATAAACCTTACTTGCATGAAATTCACGGGCTACAACATGCTTAAATAAGCAAACATGCAATAAGTCATTTGACATAGAATCGTCACCAAGATTAGAGGTCATATCAATATGATTAAACATTGGCACAATTATTTTCAAATGTATTTTATCCAAATCTGATTTATTCTCCGATTCACATGATTGTTTTGCATCAACAGTTAATTCAATGGGTGCACTCAAAATTGTTGGTATTTCAGTTGTTTGATCACATGACGCATTCATGACAGTAACATGATTATCTAAAATAGGTGGTGTGCTCAAATCAACAGGTAATTCAATACATGATGTATTCAAGTTAACTAGATATGCAGCATCCTCATGTGAAGTTATATCATCATTGATTTTACTGTTACCTTGTCGTAGAGACGAAGCTGATGTAGGTACAGACGATGACAATGTACCATACACTTTAGATGATGTCACGCTCACAATCGGAGGTGTGGCTGCTCTAGTAGGTGCAATGGTGGAGGAACCAACCACTGGTGGTGAGCATGAACTGGAATTGTTGTTGTTGTAGTCACACAATGCATCCTCCTGTATTTGTCTCTCAAAGGTACAAGCACGAACATACATACCAGTAATGCAACGAGGAATATACTGAAATCTTGCGCGAATATCATGGTTCAAACCACCATAAAATCTATTCATTGTATCATCCTCAGATTCTTCTATGTCACAATGATGCATATAAGATTTGAACTCTTGGTTGTAAGTATGAACAGTGTTACTGCTTTGTTTTAATTGTTCCAATTTGCGAAGAAATTCACGGCAATAGTAAGGAGGAAAAAATGGTTTCTCATTACAGCCTTCAAATCTTTCCAAGTTGTGGGTTGGTTATCAATATTTTTCTTACAATGCACACTGCACCAAACAGAAGCAAAACCAGTAAATACTCTAGTGACAGCTCGTACTCTCTCAAGTTCAAAAAAATGATGGTGACTAAAAACGTTTTCTACTTCAAGCTCCCAAGCTAGATAAATACCAGGATTAAATCTACCCTCAAATGACGGTAAAGAAATAACCTGACCTTGTGCTTGTGTGTGTTGTCCCACGTCTTGTGATGGTGAAGATGTATCCGTCGTCCAAGAACTTCTGTCTCCGGTACCTGTCATGATTAGTAGAAACAAGAAACAAAATTCGAGAATAATGTTCCTATGAACTACTAGGATGTGGTGGTAAAGCGCTCACAGTAAAGCAAATATCAATATCTTACAAGTTCTTACCATGCAGCAGGTGATGATAGGCAACCAGCGGTGTCAAATAACTCCAAAGATTGAGTAAAGCGATTGCCAGGTGAACGTAAATATGCACGGTGTAGAAATATGTGGAGCTGGGTTGGCTATATATGGTAGCAAAAGATTAGCAATAATCTATTCAGAGATGCAATGTTGAATAAACACTCAATGACGGTACTGTGCTGGTCCTAGGCTAGACCGGACTAGAGACGCGAGCCTAGAACACTAATGATGTCACGGTGTAGCACACCTAGCATCAATAAAGGATACGAATTAGCTCTGGACAGCAAGATATAAGTGAAGATCACAACGGCAGTAAAGATAATGATGAAAAGAACTTCCAAGCAGAATATACAACAACACTCTCTCCAACTTTCTTTTCCTTCTTTTTCTTTTTCTTTTTTCTCACACTTTTTTCTTTTTCTTTCTTTTCTCTTTTTTTACTCTTTTTTTCTCTGTCTTTTTTTTTCTTTCTCCCTCTTTCCAAGACAAACTAGATAAGATGCAGATTGGATCAAGCAAAGATGCGAACGACTTCAACTATGATTGTGACAATGAACGATGTGTTGCACGAGGTGGAAATTGATGGATGAGGTGGTGGACAGCGGAAGGGATAACGATGCAGCGGCGACGTGACTAATGTGAACAGAACTCGAAACTCTAACGAACTAGACACTAAGACCAGCAACTCGATACGACGATGCAACCGATAATTCAATGAGATGGTAATTATCGATTTGATGGAGACGACATTGACGATCCGACTACAAACGTGCACGACGTTGCGCCTTAGCAATCGCTAAACCAATCTCCAGGGGTTACTGACGATGCCAGAAGCACGATCAGCTTGACCACGAAGGTATATTCCTGCATGCAATCGATAATTCAATAATGCAAACAATGAAAAGAAAATTGCAAAGGCTCGGACTGGCTAGGACAAAGGATGAATAGATCTAATTTTTTTGTGGCTTTTCCTTGGACAATAGGTAACAAAATAAATCTAATCTAGGAATAACTAGAAATTCTCACCGAGCAACCTGAAAACTGATACCACTTGATAGAGGCAAAGGTGTCCCGTCTTTCGATGAGATGGTGGCTATCGTTTTGGAGGAAGTCGACTTTGACGATCCGACTACGATCGTGCGAGGACGTCGCGCCTTAGCAATCGCTAAACCAACTCCGAGAGGTTACTAACAATGCCAGAAGCAACAAAGAACAAGCAAGATTATGATAAAGCAATCTGAATATTGCAAATATAGATGAAGTATTGATAAAGGTGGGGATCTGTAAGCGGTCTTGGTCTGGTCGTTGGACACAAACGAAGTACACGAAGTTGCAATGGCTAACTTTTGACTAAACAAATCCCAAAGAAAAAGCTACTAGATGGATCTACTTATATAGGAGCAAGGGGTGGCGGCCAAGGAGGTGGAAGGACGTCCCAAGGCAGCCTAAAACTAACCCTAGGTCGTACAAGGCTCATGGACCCAAGTGGAGGTGATGCAACACCTTTGGACTTGTAGTTTGACTCGGATTCTGCTGCAGCATCAGATTGTTTCGTCGATATCTCAACGCTCCGGATGAATTTGAAGGTGAATCCAATTGGGTTGGAAAGTTTACGAAATCTAGTTTCCAACAAAAAAAGAATCACCCAATTCGGAGTCCGTATGAAGGAGTTCTTGCCGTTTTGAGTCAGGTGTGTCTGTGCAGTCCGAATCTGGACGCAGAACGTGAGAGACTTGGACTCTATCTTCTCTTGGCCCAAAAGTGACGTGAGAGAACTTTTTGAACAGCACCTAAACTTCTCTTTTTCCCTTATCTTCATATGTAGATTGTACAAATATCCCATACACCTGGAATTAGACATGGCACAAAAGTCTGTGAAGTATTTTTGTCCTGGATGACATAAATAAATTGTTGCATAGTTTGCATTAGAAATCACCTCACAAATATACATGTATGCAATATTTTTGGTCGTATCCAAGGTAGTCATGTCCTCATCAGGGGCCAAGCCTCACGAGGCGGGCGACGGCAAGACCTCCCTGGGGGCAGCCTCTCTAGGCTGGCTCCCGCGGAGCAGAGATATCTATGCAAGGCGCACCTCGCGAGGTTCACGTGATGTGAGCAATGACTACCAAGGCCAGGCGAGCGCCAGCGGGCGTAGTGTACCAGTTTCCCCTTTGGTGCCAAGGGGGCAAGTGTAGGCGCGGGGTCCCGAAACCAAGCAAAGGTTTCCATATCAGCGCAATAAGACAAAGGACCGCCAGGACGGCAGGACGGAGGTCACCGTGGAGCCCGACGCGGCGTCACCACCAAAGCCTTTGGCAGGCAAAAACCGCTTTTGTCAGGATAGCTTGTACTAGTTGTTCCCCTTCAAATTTGGCTATTGCGGGATCCCTTCCCGCCTACATTTGGGAAGAGGACCAAGGCCACTATAAATAGGACCTAGCCACCACCATAGAGGTGGGATCTGATTGGACAACACAGAGGAGATCATCCTCGCCCTCTCCAAGCTCATCGAGCCCAAGAACATCTCACCTACTGAGGTTGTTCACCCACTGTACTAGTTCATCCTCAGCCCACAAGGCAATCCACCACACACACTAGAGTAGGGTATTACACCGCAAGGTGGCCTGAACCAGTATAAACCCCTGTGTCTCTTGTTCCTTGAGTTCGTCGAGCTTGGCCGTGGAATCATAGGGCAAGCGCGCTGGGGAGAGAGTGTTCTTTGTGCGCACCCCAGAGTTCGAACCTCTCAGGATCTGCGGAGCCCGAAATCCAACATTTGGCATGCCAGGTAGGGGTGCGCTCAAGCCTCTCTTCCATCTCAACTCGTCGCCGCCCTACGGCCCCGATGGCTGACGATGCGAGGACACATGCCGACCACTAGGCTGCCTGGCCCGCCCGGGCGGCTCAGTCCGCTTAGGAAGACCTCAACTCTGTGCTCCAAGCGGCCCGCATGCCACCCAACGCCGCCGGACACGGGCGGCGAGGACCGGCGCCCTCCGCCCTCGCACCACGGCGCACGCGCCGCCGCGCGGTCTTCAAGCTACATTGGAGCAGCAGCACCACACACCCGGCAGGAGCAGGCGAACATGTGGGCAACGCTCATCGTGGCGCGGGAGCTGCTACGATGCAGGCTGGCTGAGAGCGGCCGCGATGTGCTGCTGAAGCGCATCGCCGAACTACTGGACGCAGCCGGCAGAGGTACACCACCTTTCTGCTCCATGCCTATGCCTCAGGTTGTGGCGGAAGCGCGCGCGAGGCCCTGCCGAGCTCGCGTGTCCCCTGGAGCGCTAGGGGGACCAGACAACGCCAACATGGACCCCGGCGCGGCCGGACCTGCCTCTGCAGCACCATCACCAGGAGAGACAAGCGCATGCGACCCGCCGTGAGGACGCGCCGGGGTGCCACCCAGCGGCCACCAGGGCCAAGTGTCGCGGTTAGTGGCGCAAGGCATGAGGAACCCAGGTGATGGTTCTGGTGGGGCGACCACGGACGCCTACGTGCCCCGCATGGTGAACCTGGGGTATGCGCCGGGGGAAGGCCCCGACTCGTTTCCCGGGCCAGGATGGGACGGCGGAACACCTGAAGCGGAGGCCTTCCGCGAGTCGCCCAAAGGCTTGGCCGACCCCTTCAGCGACAACAACGGAGGGGTACAACCAGTACCTTGGGAGCAGCGTACACTAACCATGGGCTGCAGGTGAACCAGCCCACGGCGGCAGTCGGACCCCAGAGCAGCGGCTCCGCCCCACGCAGGGGTAGCGCTCTGGGGGCTGCGCGGGGGAGCCCGGAGCCAGGGCCTCCCCCGCGCCGCATGGAGCAAGGCGCCGCATGGAGCAAGGTCCTCTACCGGGGGAGACGCCAATGGGCCCTCCCACCCAGCAGAGGGCTCGTGGTCGCCGAGGGCGCCGTTAGCGTCCCCCTTGCCCCTTGGCCTCGTCCTAATTTCCGTACGCCCCAACAGTGGTCGGGGGTGGCGTAGGGCGGGACCCTCGCCTGGCAATATGAAGCAAGGTTCACGCCTGTGATGGTCTCCGCCCGTGACACTCTCATGTAATAATGAGTGGGGTTGTACACGCCCCGGAGTCTCCGGAGAGCCGCCCTTGGGCCTCGGGGGCTCCCGCCCACGTCCTAGTGGAAGCACCATGCTTCGCGTTGGCCGTCAACACTGTCCCCCAATGACTATGCTAACAGCCTGTGAAAGAACTTAGCTCCGCGTTAGTGGGAAGACAAGAACACTAGCTTGGTGCCGGACGCAGCCATTTGCTTTCATCCCCTTTTCTGTAACTCGATTCACCAAACTTTTTAGATGAACTTGGAGTCTTTTTCTGCAAAGCTTGGGGGAATCTTCTCTTGTTCGCATTGATTTCTTGTGTTTTGGTCATGTCTTTATTTCGAAGCTCGTGTCTGCCACCCCTCCCCTAGCGAGCGCCTCGCAGGCGGGACTGGGTGTGGTATAAGTACGCCGACCATGCTGGGGCAAGCCTGAGCGGCGGCGAACCCCCCAAGATCAAGAGTACCATCGATGCAGCGTCACCATGCACACACCCTGCCATGGCCTCGCATTCGCTCGTTGCAAGGCTCCCTCGAGCGAATCAGCAAGCCCCTCAAAGGGCCTAAAACCTGGTGGGCCACCAAGGGACTCCCCTCGGGAGGAGGGCACACCAGCCACCTAAGAACATGCTCAAGGCTTGCTAGGATCAAGATGAATCTTATCCACGATCCTGCTCAGGGGCTCATGGGTCCTTAAGGCAAGTGTCAAGTCTACCTTAAAGGTAGAACATTAATTTACATGCGTGAGGGGCCTCCCCTCCGAAATGCTCTCGCGCCCTGCGGGTCTGTGTCCAAGTCTTTGCATACAGGTTCAAGCGAAGGAATGCAGGCTCAACTAGATGTGCTGCTCATGGCGACGCCCTGGTCGCTCTCGTACGTGCTACTAGTGCTATCGCCAGCGTCGTCTTCACCATCGTCGACCACGCCATCTTCATCCACTGCAACCATGACCTCGTCGTCCTCGGTGGCGAACGCCCTAACCAAAGCATCCACGTGGTCATCCACCTAGTGCGCCAGGTTGTCCCGGATGACCACGGGCACTAGGGCTATGGCGGCGTCAAAATCGAAGTGGGGGTGGAGGTTCTGAAGATGACTGAAGACGCACGAGAACACACGCCCTTGGAGGCCCCGACTCCTCTCCTCGACGAGCTTGCGAGCCCTCGCGGCCTGGCCCTCTAGGCGCGTCATGACTTCAGTAAAGAAGCAGAGGTGGCCGGCGTAATCATCCGCATGGGGATGAGGGACGCTCTCCTTGTAGATTGCTCCAAGTACTCGGTTGGCCCTCACCCTCAGAGCCTGGAGCATGGTGGCGTGCTCGCGCTGCAGTGTCTGCCGATGACAAGCCTCCTCCATGTTCTGCTGCATGAGGGATGCGGCGTCATCAATTTGCTGTTGGAGCAAGACCAGGTCAGCCCGCATGGAGGCCAAGTCAGCCTGAGCAAAGGTCTGGGCGGCTGTGGCGGCCCTCTCGCGCTGCTCCGCCTTGTCCAGTCTTGTCCTGAGGGCACTGGTCCTACCCGTAGCTTCTGCCTTCAGGAGATTCAACTTCAGGTCATACTCATTGGCAAGATCTGCACGAGCCCTCACCGCCCTCCTGTCGACCTCCTCCTGAATCTTGGCCTCGCGCGTGGAGACGGCATCCTTGGCCATGGTCACATGGCGCTCCCTCATCTCTAGCCGCTCAAGCTCAAAGCTGCGCTCCAAGGCCTCCTGCATCAGCGCCTCCTTTCGCTTCTGGATCTCTTTCTCTTCGGAAGGTGGCTCCCTCATCGACGCCAAGACTGCCATGCGCGCCTCGACCTGCTGCTCGAGGGAGGCATTCAAAGCCTGAAGCCCCCGTCGGTGCTCCTCAGCGACCTCGCGGCAACGATCCGCCTTCCCGGCCTCCTCCAAAGCCCGGGCACTAGCTTCACGTGAGGTCACGAGGGACACCTCGGCCTTTCCACTGGCGTGCTCATGATGAAGACACCCGAGGTTGATGGCCACCTTCAACCGACGCCATTCATCCGCAATCCGAAGCCCCTCCATCTCTAGGCAGGCGTCAACATCAACGAGCTCTTCCCCGAGCCGGCTCAGCGCACCCATCGCCTCCTGGAAGAGCTCGTGGCGGACAGCGTCATGCCCACATGCAAATTCGAGCACGCGGCCAGGATCGTCCTCTATGCCGTCAATCGTTGGGAAGGCTCGAGGTCGCATGCCCTCCTCCGGCAGGGGGCTGAAGGCTGATGCCTTCCCCGCAGCCGTCCGGGCCTCAGCGGACATGTTGTAGGAAGGGGCCTTGCAGCTTGAAGATGAAGCCAGGGCTGGGGTCACCCAGCTGCGGGCAACGATCAATGGAGGAGCCCTCAGCGGAGGCGCTGTATGAAGGGGCCTTGCAGCTTGGAGGCGCCTTCTTCTTGCGGAGTGCTCCAAAGTTCAAGCTAAGCTAGTCGAAGCCCTGGGCACGACCACCGTTGCCTGGGGCAGTTGGTGGGGCTCCTGAGGGAAAGACCTTGGGAACCTGGGACCGCGTCGGCCCTCTAGCCGCCGCCTCAAGACAGCTCGCCCAAGCCCCAGGAGCCGTCGCCTCGGGAGCGGCAACCCACGCCGCTTCTTTAGCGGCCACCCCGCTGGCATCTGACGACGCCCGCCTCCCTGCATCCGCTTCTAGGGCGGGCACCGAGGTGACTACAGGTGGGGGAACCACGGGGACGGGGTTCTTGCGGGGCCCCTCAAGGCCGGCCGAGCGCAACCCCCATTCGTCGAAAAGAGGCATCTGCCTCACGAACTCAATCTTGTTGGAGCAGCAGTACAAGAGGCAACCCTCCTCCGGCAGATTGGCCGGTGCTGGGTCGCCCGTCAAGAGCTCAAGCACAGTCCACCGTGCCTCAGGAGGAATCACGGGCATGTGAAGCCTGATGGGGTCCTCGCTGCCGGAGAAGGTCCACATCAGCCGGAAGTGACGCTGGAGCGAAGCGATGCGGCCCCTAACAAACTCCTTCACCAGCATAGGCGTCGTCACCCCAAGATCTTTCAGCCTAGCCAGCCAACGCTAGACATGGGAGAGCTACTGGTCGACGAGCTTTGCATGCCCCCAGCCGGGGCTTGGGATGGCCGGAGCCCGCGGGAGCAAGAGCAAAGGACTGCACACGCCAACATCAACGAAAACCCACCGCTTTCAAAATCCATCCACAACTGACGAGATCTCGAAGTCAATCCCCGAGCCGACCATCGCCGCTATAGCCTGGAAGGTCACGCACCCCGAGCGTTCGCAGGCATCGGTCAGATGGAGCAAGAAGAAAGGGCGAAGCAAAGCCAAGGAAGGGGCAATACCCACCATGGCCTCGTTGACGAAGGTGAAGACGACAAGAAGGACGATGGATTGGGGATCTAGGTGTAGTGCACTGATTTGGTAATGCGAGAGCACGGCGTTAAAGAAATCAGAGAAGGGGGGATTAGGCCAGCCCAGAGGGCATGAAGATGGATGGGGACCTCGGTGGTCGTCCTATCAATTGCGGCGCGGGAAGCTGGCCAAGCCACGGTCGCCCTCCATTCGTTGGAATCGGCGGCAAGCACAGGGCGAACCTTGCTCAACCCTTCCTGGTTGACCACCATCGACCGCTCGAGGGCGGACTCGAAGACCGGAGGCGCAGGAGCTGAGGTACGAGTTTTCCCCTATCTTTTCTTCTTCTGACTCGGCGTCATGGCGGCGGGCAGGATTGGTGCCGGGTCAGGCCAGGGGAGGAAGCCGCTGCTTTCTGGAAGACAAAGGAGCTATGGTACCGCGCTGCTGGCGAGGGAGGCGGAGCTATATGGGCAACAGCGACCGCCTAGCCTCGCGGATTGCAAGGCAGCATGGGGAAGTGGAGACACCCACGTCCAATCAGTCGCCACGTGTTGATCAAGCCCGCGGGCGATTAGGGCACGCGGCACTCTGCACTTGCCCCTTAGCTTCGCCTTGAAGCCAAGTTTGAGCATGCCTTGGGCACGGGGGCTACTGTTGGCGTCCCGGGAATGGGGGTACCCAGACTTGCCTACCTGCGGCCCGCGACGTGGCTCCATCAGCGGCGTGGTATGGCCCAGCTTCAGCAACCACAGCTCAAGACCCTCGCGAGGGGCCAAGCCTCACGAGGCGGACGACAGCAAGACCTTCCTGGGGCAGCCTCTCTAGGCTAGCTCCCGAGGAGCGGAGATATCTATGCAAGGCGCACCTCGCGAGGTTCACGTGACGTGAGCCATGACTACCAAGGCCAGGCGGGCGCCGGCGGGCGCAGTGTACCAGTTTCCCCTTTGGTGCCAAGGGGGCAAGCGCAGGCGCGGGGTCCCGAGGAATCAAGCAAAGGTTTCCATATCGGTGCAACAAGACCAAGGACCGCCAGGACGGCAGGACGGAGGTCACCGTGGAGCCCGGCGTGGCGTCACCACCAGAGCCTTTGGCAGGTGAAGACCACTTTTGTCAGGATAGCTTGTACTAGTTGTTCATGTCGGCGTCCTAGGAACCAGGGTACCCAGACTTGCCTGTCTGCGGACCGCGACGCGCTCCTACAAGCGGCCTAGCACGGCCCGGCTGATCAACCAGTTGCCCAAGACCCTCGCGAGGGAGCTAAGCCTCGCGAGGAGAACGAACTCAAGACCTCCTCTGGAGTGGCCTCAGCAAGGTGCTCCGGAAGGGCGGAGAATCCAAGGTCGAGCTTGCCTCAGTGATAGAGGCGAGGGGCCCGATCTTTCGATGAGATGGTAACTATCGATTTTGTGGAGACGACTTTGACGATCCGACTACAAACGGGCGGGACGTTGCACCTTAGCAATCGCTAAACCAATCTCTTGGGGTTACTAACGATGCCAGAAGCACGATCAGCTTGACCACGAAGGTCTATCCTGCATGCAATCGAAGAACAAGAAAGAATATGATAAAGCAATCTGAATATTGCAAATATAGATGAAGTATTGATAAAGATGGGGATCCGTAAGCGGTCTTGGTCTGGTCGTTGGACACGAACAAAGTACACGAAGTTGCAATGGCTAACTTTTGACTAAACAAATCCCAAAGAAAAAGCTACTAGATGGATCTATTTATATAGGAGCAAGGGGTGGCGGCCAAGGAGGTGGAAGGACGTTCCAAGGCAGCCTGAAACTAACCCTAGGTGGTACAAGGCTCATGGGCACAAATGGAGGTGATGTAACACCTTTGGACTAGTAGTTTGACTCGGATTCTGCTGCAGCGTCAGATTGTTTCGTCGGTATCTCAACGCTCTGGACGAATTTGAAGGTGAATCCAATTGGGTTGGAAAGTGTACGAAATCTAGTTTCCAACAAAAAAAAAGAATCACCCAATTCGGAGTCTGTATGAAGGACTTCTTGCCATTTTGAGTCAGGTATGTCTGTGCAGTCCGAATCTGGATGCAGAACGTGAGAGACTTGGACTCTATCTTCTCTTGGCCCAAAAGTGACGTGAGAGAACTTTTTGAACAGCACCTAAACTTCTCTTTTTCCCTTATCTTCATATGTGGATTGTACAAATGTCCCATACACCTGAAATTAGACATGGCACAAAAGTCTGTGAAGTATTTTTGTCCTGGATGACATAAATAAATTGTTGCATAGTTTGCATTATAAATCACCTCTCAAATATACATGTATGCAATATTTTTGGTCGTATCCAAGGTAGTCATGTCCTCATCATCCTCCCTTTCTTGAAAATAAAGCCGTCCTCGGCGTTGCTTAATCTGAAATTTGGGTAAGGAAATAGACAAGGTGTACATGTTGTATATGTATATGTCATCCATTTTTACTTCCCTTAATTTTTGCACATATGACACATATATAGACGAGTAACTTTCGTAGTTCATAAAATATAAAGCCAAAATATTATCACAAGAAGTAGAAGGCATGAAAATATTGCAACTCAGTTTGCGCAAATAAGTGAAGCTCTTATTCATATCGAAAGATTGACAATGTTCATCATTAAACCATCCCAACATTAGCGAATAAACCTTACTTGCATGAAATTCACAGGCTACAACATGCCTAAATAAGCAAACATGCAACAAGTCATTTGATATAGAATCGTCACCAAGATTAGAGGTCATATCAAAATGATTAAACATTGGCACAATTATTTTCAAATTTATTTTATCCAAATCTAATTTATTCTCTAATGCACATGATTCTTTTGCATCAACAGTTAATTCAATGGGTGCACTCAAAATTGTTGGTATTTTAGTTGTTTGATCACATGACGCATTCATGACAGTAACATGATTATCTAAACTAGGTGGTGTGCTTAAATCAACAGGTAATTCAATACATGATGTATTCAAGTTAACTAGATATGCATCATCCTCATGTGAAGTTATATCATCATTGATTTTACTGTTACCTTGTCGCGAAGACATAGTTGATGTAGGTACGGACGATGACAATGTACCATACACTTTAGATGATGTCACGCTCACAATTGGAGGTGTGGCTGCTCTAGTAGGTGCAATGGCGGAGGAACCAACCAGTGGTGGTGAGCGTGAACTGGAATAATAGTTGTTGTAGTCACACAATGCATCCTCCTGTATTTGTCTCTCAAAGGTACAAGCACGAACATACATACCAATAATGCAACGAGGAATATACTGAAATCTTGCACGAATATCATGGTTCAAACCACCAAAAAATCTATTCATTGTATCATCCTCGGATTCTTCTATGTCACAATGATGCATATAAGATTTGAACTCTTGGTAGTAAGCATGAACAGTGTTACTGCCTTGTTTTAATTGTTCCAATTTACGAAGCAATTCACGGCGATAGTAAGGAGGAAAAAAATGTTTTCTCATTACAGCCTTCAAATCTTTCCAAGTTGTGGGTTGGTTATCAATATTTTTCTTACAATGCACACTCCACCAAACAGAAGAAAAAACCAGTAAATGCTAGTATTTACTAGTTGCCACTAGAGAGTACGAGCTGCCACTAGAGTAATTACTAGTTTTGCTTCTGTTTGGTGGAGTGTGCGTTGTAAGGAAATATTGATAACCAACCCACAACTTGGAAAGATTTGAAGGCTGTAATGAGAAAACATTTTTTTCCTCCTTACTATCATCGTGAATTGCTTCGCAAATTGGAACAATTAAAACAAGGCAGTAACACTGTTCATGCTTACTACCAAGAGTTCAAATCTTATATGCATCATTGTGACATAGAAGAATCTGAGGATGATACACTGAATAGATTTTTTGGTGGTTTGAACCATGATATTCGCGCAAGATTTCAGTATATTCCTCGTTGCATTACTGGTATGTATGTTCGTGCTTGTACCTTTGAGAGACAAATACAGGAGGATGCATTGTGTGACTACAACAACTACTATTCCAGTTCATGCTCACCACCACTGGTTGGTTCCTCCACCATTGCACCTACAAGAGCAGCCACACCTCCGATTGTGAGTGTGACATCATCTAAAGTGTATGGTACATTGTCATCGTCCGTACCTACATCAGCTACGTCTTTGCGACAAGGTAACAGTAAAATCAATGATGATGTAACTTCACATGAGGATGATGCATATCTAGTTCACTTGAATACATCATGTATTGAATTACCTGTTGTTTTGAGCACACCACCTAGTTTAGATAATCATGTTACTGTCATGAATGCGTCATGTGATCAAACAACTGAAATACCAACAATTTTGAGTGCACCCATTGAATTAATTGTTGATGCAAAATAATCATGTGAATCGGAGAATAAATCAGATTTGGATAAAATACATTTGAAAATAATTGTGCCAATGTTTAATCATTTTGATATGACCTCTAATCTTGGTGATGATTCTATGTCAAATGACTTATTGCATGTTTGCTTATTTAAGCATGTTGTAGCCTGTGAATTTCATGCAAGTAAGGTTTATTCACCAATGTTGGGATGGTTTAATGATGAACATTGTCAATCTTTTGATATGAACAAGAGCTTCACTTATTTGTGCAAACTGAGTTGCAATATTTTCATGCCTTCTACTTCTTGTGATAATATTTTGGCTTTATATTTTATGAACTACGAAAGTTACTCATCTATACATGTGTCATATCTGCGAAAATTAAGGGAAGTAAAAATGGATGACATATACATATACAACTTGTACACCTTGTCTATTCTTTTACCCAAATTTCAGATTAAGCAACGCCAAGGACGGCTTTATTTTCAAGAAAGGGAGGATGATGAGGACATGACTACCTTGGATACGACCAAAAATATTGCATACATGTATATTTGTGAGGTGATTTCTAATGCAAACTATGCAACAATTTATTTATGTCATCCAGGACAAAAATACTTCACGGACTTTTGTGTCATGTCTAATTCCAGGTGTATGGGACATTTGTACAATCCACATATGAAGATAAGTGAAAAAGAGAAGTTTAGGTGTTGTTCAAAAAGTTCTCTCACGTCACTTTTGGGCCAAGAGAAGATAGAGTCCAAGTCTCTCACGTTCTGCATCCAGATTCGTACTACACAGACATACCTGACTCAAAACGGCAAGAACTCCTTCATACGGACTCCGAATTGGGTGATTCTTTTTTGTTGGAAACTATATTTCATACACTTTGCAACCCATGTGGATTCACCTTCAAATTCGTCTGGAGCATCGAGATATCGACAAAACAATCTGACGCTGCAGCAGAATCCGAGTCAAATTACAAGTCCAAAGGTGTTGCATCACCTCCACTTCGGCCCATGAGCCTTGTACGACCTAGGGTTAGTTTTAGGCTGCCTTGGGACGTCCTTCCACCTCCTTGGCCGCCACCCCTTGCTCCTATATAAGTAGATCCATCTAGTAGCTTTTTCTTTGTGATTTGTTTAGTCAAAAGTTAGCCATTGCAACTTCGTGTACTTCGTTTGTGTCCAACGACCAGACCAAGACCGCTTACGGATCCCCACCTTTATCAATACATCATTTATATTTGCAATATTCAGATTGCTTTATCATATTCTTGCTTGTTCTTCGATTGCATGCAGGAATAGACCTTCGTGGTCAGGCTGGTCGTGCTTCTGGCATTGTCAGTAACCCATGGAGATTGGTTTAGCGATTGCTAAGGCGCAACGTCGTGCACGTTTGTAGTGGGATCGTCAAAGTCGTCTCCACCAAATCGATAGTTATCATCTCATCGAAAGATCGGGCCCCTCGCTCTATCACGTGGGTTCCCAAGGAGCGGGGCAAAGGTTTCCCCTTTGGTGCAACAAGACCGAAGACCGCAAGGACGACAAGGAGGATGTCACCGTCGAGCCCACCACCGCATCACCGCCTGGTCCTTTTGCAGGCGAAGACTGCTTTTGTCAGGGTAGGAACGTCCTTGTGTTCCCGCTCAAAAATGGCCGTTGTGGATTCCTTCCCGCCTAAACATTTCGGGGGAAGAGGACAGTGGCCGCCTATATTAGTAGCTAGGATTCCCACTGTGAAAGGGGGCGATCGAAACACTCCGCCACCATGCAAGGAGCAAGAACACTTGCCTCCTGACCATCCTGAGCTCGCCTCCCGAGCTCAGGAACCACTGTACTAGCTCATATTCCAGCCCTCCCGAGGCTAATCCACCAAAGCAGGAAGTAGGGTCTTACACCACACGGTGGCCCGAACCTGCGACAACTCTTGTGTGTTCTATTTGTTGTTTGCTTGAATCCCTCCACCGAGACGAGAGCGAGTCGCTAGGTAGACGTGAGTGGGAGAGATCTTCGTTCACGCCCCTGTGCTCGAACTTCTTGGGTTTTGCAGAGCCCTAAATCCGACATTTGGCGCGCCAGGTAGGGGGCGTGTCGAAATCTCGCCTCTCCGACGACCTCGTCGCGTTCTCGTCGTCGACTCCCCTCCATAGCCATGGTGGACACACGCCGAGCTCACGCCGCCCGCCGCGCCGCGAACGTCGCTCAGACGGCGCCCGCGGGCAACGGTGCACCGCTCCGCCCCAACTCACTAGTCGCCAACGCCGCCACTGACCCGGCCGTCCACGAGCAGCAGGACTCGTCGCTGCCACCGACCATGCGTCGAGATGGCCGCACAGTAACGCCTTCACCCTCGCCGGCCGCAGCGTCGTCCTCGCTGGTCCGCCGCGGGCTGGTTTACCAGCACCTACGCTTCTAATGGCGCGGGAGCTCTTGCGCTACCGCCCGACAGATGACCTCTACGACGAGTGGCTCCACCGCATCACCGAGCTCGTCAATGCCGCTGGAGAAGCACCTGCACCAACGCACTCCTCACGTCCTCCGTCGCCCCGGCGGGGAACGAAGGCCACGGGTCCCGACTCCGCCTCCACTCCACCGTGTCGGCTAGGAGGTCCGGCGCGAGGCTCCTCGACGTGAGCAACCCCACAGAGCCCATGCACGCGACGAGGAGAGCTGCCAGGTGATTCCGCATCCCCATGCAGGGGCTCATGGGCCCCCTGTCCTGCAGCGCCCAGACCGCGCACCACAGGAGGTGGTGACGCCAGCACCCCAAGAACCAGCACCGCACGCGTAGGGGGTGCCTGCGATCATGAGCATGGCTGGGTGTCACGCCCTAGCTCCTGAGCTACGGCTCCTCGTCTGGCCAGACAAGTTCAAGCCGGACCTGCCTCCGCGCTACGACGGCACCACCGACCCCACGGAGTTCTTCCAACTCTACGAGCTGAGCATCGAGGCATCCAACGGCACCGAGCAGCTCATGGCGAACTGGTTCCCCATGGCTCTCAAAGATGGCGCACACTCCTGGCTCCTGAACCTCCCTGTGGGATCCATCTCCTCCTGGGAAGAGCTTCGCGAGCGTTTCGTCGCCAACTTCCAAGGCACCCGCGACCGAGCCCCAGCAGCTGCTGATCTGCTCCGCGTGAGGGAGCAGCCGGAAGACACCCTGCAAAAGTACATCCAACGCTTCAACACCATGCACCTCCGGATCCCTAGGGTCTCGGACGAGGCCATCATCCCCGTGTTCTCTGACAGTGTCCGCGACATCAGGATGAGGGAGGAGCTTGCCATTCACGAGGTCCTATGCATAGCCCTCGAGATGTTCAAGCTCGCGGCAAAGTGCGCCAGGGCAGAGGAAGGACGCCTCTCCCTCCAGGAGCTGCCTGAGGCGGAGGCGGACGACAAGAAGACCAAGGCCAAAGAATCAAAGCGCAAGGGACCCGCTGTGCTGGCTGCGGAGCCAGAAGTGAAGCGTGGCTGCGGCTACGATGACCTCCCCAGAGACAACCGACCATACTGCGTCTTCCACAACGTCCACAGCCACAACACTAACGACTGCCAGGAGCTCAGGGCGATGCGCGGCGGGCAGCGCCCTGAGCGCGACAACCGCGGCTACAGCCATGGAGGAGGACGCTGGGATGGCAGGAACTCGCGCCAGGGGTGGCGCGAGCAGCCTCGTGAGGACCACTGGTAGGAGCAGCCTCGTGACGCCCCCTGGCGCGACCAGCCTCGTGAGGGTCGCCCTTAGGGCAATGGAGGCCTGCCTCCGCTGCCACCACCGCCAAGAAGGAACGACGACGACCGCCAGGGAGACAGGGCAGGGGGCTTCCAGGAGCCGCGTGCAGTTGCATGCATCTTGGGGGAGCCCATGCCCTGGCTTCCCATCGCATCTTCAAGCAGTTTGCCCGTGAGGTGAACACGGCGCTTCCCAGGCCTGACGCCGCGCGCAACCTCAGGTGGACTAAGCAAGTCATCTCCTTCGACCCCAAGGACCAGCTCAAGTGCACTGCGGCCCCAGGCGCCCTCCCGATGGTCTGCACCCCGACCATTAGCAGCGTCCTCGTGACCAAGACCCTCGTCGACGGCGGAGCAGGACTCAACATCCTCTCCGTCCAGACCTTCGAGACGCTCCGGGTTCCCTATGATCAGCTTCACCCGACCAAGCCATTCTACGGTGTCATGGATGGCTCCACACTCCCGATGGGGCAGGTCTGCCTCCCCGTCACCTTTGGTGATCGCGACAACTACCACACCGAGCTCATCGACTTCGACGTCGCCAACATCCACCTCCCGTAAAACGCCATCCTTGGGTATCCTTGTAACGCCCCCGATGTCATGCTACAGTAATCTCAGGCCTAATGATGCTATGACATCATAATTATTTTGATAATCCTCACTTTGCTTCAAACCAAACTCAAATTAAAATTCTAATGCCAAGTCAAATTTCAATTTTATAAAATCTTAAATTAAAAATGTTACCGAGGTTGGAAATATTCACTACACAATTGTCAAATATTAAAACAAACATTTTGGAGATGTTTGAATGTTGATGGATTTCAAATAGTGGACCAACGCAACCTCTTTAGCCCATTTAAATACAATCATAATTTAAATTACCTCCAATTGCCTCCGAACATTTTTGTGCGGCCTCAAAATATAGCGCTTGAATTATGTGCAAATTTACATGCTCAAAAAATTCATTTGATAACAGAACCTAAATAAAAACAGGAGCTAATAATTTGAAAAATAAATAAAAAGAAATAAAAGAAGAGGACCTAATCTTATACGGTCCGTCTAGCAAAATAGGAGGCCCAGCCCACCACAAGCCACCTCCCTCCTCTATACAGTGAGGAAGAAGAGGCCATGGCGTGGCAACGCCGCGCCCGTCCATGCCTCGGATGGACGCCGTGTCGGGCATCCACGATGCCCTGGAGATGAATAAAAGCCGCACCGACAACCCAGGGAAACCCTAGCCCCGTTTCCCCACTCCCTCGCTCGTGTTCGTCGATTCGAACGGACCCGAGCTCGCGCTCGCCACGGACGTCGCCGTCGTCGTGGCCACGGTGCTCCCCGCGCCCCAAAAACATGTCCATGAGCTTCTCCATCTTCCTCGCCATCGGACCGAAGCCGAGCAGCCCTGCATCATCCGGATCGAGCCCATCTTCTACCTCGGACGCCGCCGGACCTCTTCGACAAATTCGCCGCCATCTGCCGCTGCTAACCTTCCACCGGCCTTTCTTGTGCCCCGCGGTGAGCTCCTCGGCGATTCCCCCTAATTTCCTCGTCGATTCCATGATGTATCACCGCTGGACGCAAGCGCTGAATCTCGCCGTCGCCGTGGACGATGTGCCTCTCGTTGCCGAGCTCTCTGAGCCTCCTCGTGTCTTCCGTCGTGCCTATAGTGACATATAGATGCTTCCTAGATGCTCCTTTTGCTCACCCTCAAGCTGCATTCGACGCCCCGTAAACACCGTGCTTCGACCGCCGCCGCGGCGCCGCGTGCTCGCTCCCGTCGAGCTCCGGTGCCTCCCGCGACCTACCGCGCTCTGACCGTGCCACATGCTCTAGTCGCTCGCGCCCCTGGCCTTTCATGACCGCACGTAGGCGCCTGGCCGCATCTTGGTCGCCCCGGTCGTAGCCGTCGTCGCTAGCCGGGGCCGTCCACGCACACGCCGTCGCGCCCGGCGCTGCTCCGCTGCTGCCCCTACGCGCCTGCCACTGCTGACCGTGTCGGCCTCATCCGCGCGCCCCAGGTCGCACTTGGCCGCCCACGCCCTTGCTCTGCTGTTGTTGAGATCCGTTGTTGCCTGCTGCTACTTTATTTACTGATGTCTGTTTGCTGCTTAGCTACTGCTTTGCTCCTGCCGCTGCTTGCACTGCGTGGCTGCTGCTCTATTTGCTGCGTGGTGTGTGTGGTGTGTGTCTGGCTTTTGCTACAGCCGTGTGTGGCCGCCCTTTTGCTAGCTTAGGGGCTAATCCCCAGTTAAAACAAGCCCCCATTGATAGACTAATTTATATTAGGCTTACTTTTAGTTGTACCATATGACATGTGGACCTACTGCTAGTTTGAAGAAAAAGCACATTAAAAAAATGTAAGTCAATGACATATGAGACCCTCATGCATTGTTCACTTTTTGACAAAGTCAACTTCAACTATGTCTGACTTTGACTGGCCCCACTTGTCATACACCTTTGGCTGGGTACACTCTGTGTACCCATGGCAAATTCCAGTTTAAATTTCAAATTAATAATAATTTCAGAATATGTTTAAAACTTAGAAAAATTCATATAAAATAAACCGTATCTCAGATGAAAAAGTTTTATATATGGAAGTTGCTCAGAACGACGAGACGAATCCGAATACGCGGTCCATTCGTCTGCCACATGCTCCTATCATAGCGAACATGAAACAATCCTCCCTTCGGTTCGCCTGTCCGAAAATGCCTAACTCCGGGAAAACATTCACGGATGTTATTCCCCTTCGCCAGTATCGTGTAGCACCACGGTAGAGCACCCTAGCACTGCGTGCTGACATGTCGTGCTTCTCTGTTGCAACTGTTTGCTTTATATTTACTGTTTCTTCCCCCTCTTCTCTCCGGTAGACCCCGAGACCGATGATGCCCCGGTGATCGACTACGGTGTTGAAGACCCCTCCTTCTTGCCAGAGCAACCAGGCAAGCCAACCCCCTTTGATCATTCCGATATCGCCCACTCTCTTCTCTCTTATGCTTGCATTAGAACTGCTACTTTTTTTTGTATGATCCTATTCTGATGCATAGCATGTTGTTGATAAATGCTTTCATACCTTACATGTTTATACTAAACTGCTTAGTATAGGCTGGTTAGAGATCCACCAGTGACCCCCTACCTTGTCCCGACTGCCCCGCTGGATTATCAGAAGACCCGACCAACGGGATCGAAGACCAGGACCCGGCACCGCACATCACTTTCCCCTTAGTTGCTCGACACTACTGGGTTACTATCGAGTGTCGAGGGTGAGACCTCATCAGCACTTCTGATGTTAACCTTGTAGGTTAGTTCATCGGTTGTGCTCATCGAGGGTGATTCCTCTTTCTCCACTCCCGATAACCACACTGTCATGCAACTCCTCAAGAGTGGACCTCGAGGGTGACTCCTCTTTCGCTCACCTTGACGATAAACATCAGGTGGAATTCCATCGAGGGTGATTTCCTCAGGTTTTCCTTTGGTGTCAGACACACAGTTACTATGGTTACTATGACTTCACACTGAACCTAGTTACTAAAGACGGGTCGACCTTGAGGGGTACCTGCGCGGGCTTAATTGCGAGTGATGTGTAGTCGGGTTGACCTGGAAGGTGCCCGCGAGATAAATACGAGGCGTGGCCGGGCACTCGCCCTTGCCGCAAGTTCTCGAGACGGGGTGATGGGGTCACATGTTCGTGAGTCTCTGCTCGTTACCGTGCGTTCCCAAGACACTAAACGGTTTGGATATTTTATCCAAGGGGCCTCTGGCCTGATAGCACTAACCATCACGTGGGCATAGTATGGGCGTTCTGCGTCGTATGCATCAGCCGAAGCTTAATTGACGTCATTGCGACTGAGCGGCGCGCGCCGGGTTGGACTGGTTAGGCTCCTACCTTTTTAAAGGAGGTTGCTAGGTCTGCTCACCGGCCGCGTACGCAACGTGCAGGAGTTCCCGGGGCGATTGTCCCATGACCCCTGGGGGCATAGGGTTTAGTCCAGCGTGCATGACCTCTCTATTAAGCCTAGGTCGGGTTGCGGCGTATTGGCCGAGGGCGGGCATGACCTGATGGTGTGTCCGGCCGGAGTTAAGCAAGCGTGTTGGGTAAGTTGGTGCACCCCTGCAGGGAAGAAAACATCTATCGATAGCCTGTCCTACGGTAACGGACACTTGGAGTTGTATCCCGATCGCTACAACTAGAACTGGATGCTGAGGCATTATATGGATATGTTGCTTCGGGAGTCGAGGAAGGATTCCGGAGCGTTGGAACAACAACATAAATATGACTTATGTTACACTAATCTACCTCCCCCTCTTGCTGCAAGACGGTGGTTTCCAGAAGATGCTAGTCTTCGATAGGACTAGGTTCTCCCCCTCTTATTCTGGCATTCTGCAGCTTAGTCCACATATACTACCCTTTTCATTGATACCGATGCATATGTAGTGTAGATCCTTGCTTGCGAATACTTTGGATGAGTACTCATGGTTGCTTTGCTCCCCCTTTTCCCCTTTCTTTCTTCTTGTTGGTTGATGCAACCAGATGGTGGAGTCCATGAGCCAGATGCCACACTTGACGCCTGCTACTACCCCGACGGAGCCTACCACTACGTGGAGACAGATGACGACCAGGAGTAGTTAGGAGGTCCCAGGCAGGAGGCCTTGCCTTTTCGATCATTGATGTTTTGTGCTAGCCTTCTTAAGGCAAACTTGTTTAACTTATGTCTGTACTCAGATATTTTTGCTTCCGCTGACTCTTGTGTATTCGAGCTTATGTATTCGAGCCCTCGACGCCCCTGGCTTGTAATATAAAGCTTGTATTATTTTAATTTGTCTCTAGAGTTGTGTTGTGATATCTTCCAGTGAGTTCCTGATCTTGGTCGTACACATTTGCGTGCATGATTAGTGTACGCTCAAATCGGGGGCGTCACAAGTTGGTATCAGAGCCAACCGCCTGTAGGAACCCCCTTTCCAACTCCTTGGCCGAAGTTGAGTCTAGTCTTTGAAAACGATTTTACTAACATGG
>LR738713.1:250520957-250590251 GCA_902687465.1 Secale cereale
ACAACACCTCTCTTTTCACATTTTGCAAAAGAAGACTCAGGCGCAACCCGCCTCACGGTAGGGTCTCGTGAGTGACGCGTAAGCTGACAAGAACTTCCTCAGAGTCATTCAGCTCATCCTGAGGAGGGCCCATATACACCTTGGTTGTCCTACCGTGCAAGCCACGTGTCAGGACGGGGCTCTACACGCCCCGGAGTCTCTCCCGGTGGGAGTCTCCCTCCCACGGTCCAGTGAAAGTACCAAGCTCCGCGCTGGCAGATCCAACCGAGGAGCGGTTATGCCCACGAACCAGTGGAAGCACCAAGCTCCGCGTTGGCCGCTATGACCGAGGCGCAGCCCACACTCCGTGCTAGTTATAACCAACTGAGGTGGCCCCCAGTGGTCGCACCAACCTCAGGGAGCTTTTCAGCTCACGACGCTCACAGCTTCTCCTTGGATGTGTGTCGCGAGGGGGGCTAGGCACTGGGGCTATGCTTAGGTCACGCCTGGCAGACACCACCCTACCAGGTGCCCAGACACCTGGCCTTCTCGCGCCCCCATCCCAGGCGAAGGCTCGTGGGCAAGGTATGATGCTCGTTCTCCTTCATGAGAGCCATTCGTACGTCAAAGGGGACCCCTGGGCATCGCGACCCAGGGGCCTAACTGGCCACGTAGCCCCTCATCCCTTGAGTCTTGTTATGACGATAACCCCGGTCACCCGGAGGGCTCAATGACGATCGAGGTATGCGCGGGGATGGGCCCTGCCGACGCAGAACGCAAACGGGATTGCTTGAACGTCAAGGGGGACCCCTGGGCATCGCGACCCAAGGGCCTCACTAGCCATGTAGCCCCTCATCCCTTGAGTCTAGTTACTACGGTAACCCCGGTCATCCGGAGGGCTCCATGGCGATCGAGGTATACGCGAGGTTGGGCCCTGCCGACGCAGAGCACCTAAGCAAACAGGAAAGGAAGCAAGCATGGAAATCATCTAGCTATTACAATGATGCCAAGTTTTTCAAATTCAAACAAAGTTTTTACGCCTCCCCGAGGCACTCACACTTCTCTCTCTGAACAGGAACGGATCAGGCATTGCCGAGCGCATCACCACGGGTCTTCTCCTCTTCGGCTGCGATAGCAGCGGCCCGGAGAAACGTCTCCACCAGCTCCGTGACCCTTGCCCCCAGGGCCTCGGGAGCGACCATCGTCACCTCCCCATGAAGACATCTGGACATAGAGCCTTGCCTTGAAGGAAGGGTAATAGAAAATCAAGTACCACCACCACCTGACCACAGGGATTGCTAAGATAAGTTTTCAACACCGCATCCACTCGCGTACCTACACCTCCACCCACTATAATCATGAATTCGCTGGGGCATGAAAACCCTTCCCGATGGACCGGTGGGCGGTTGCTTGCACGCCAAGAGGGACCTCCTGAGCATCGCGCCTCGGGGACTCCTACCGGATCCTGGATCACTCACCTCCTGGCCTTGACCACGGCATCGCGACCTGGCATACCAGCGCAGGCTGAGGCTTGTCTGGGGAGCGGGTCTCGCAGGCGTAGGGCCCTAAACTACCGTGGGGACGGAAGGAGAGGAAATTCATGCTTTAACAAGAGTCTCATGAAGGACATAAGTTTATAACGCCAGGCAATAGCAAAAGTATTACAAGAATTTACATGCCCTCATGGAACCCTCCATGATGTCCCGTAGGAACTAAGCTAAGAAGGTCACTCTCGAGGAACGCGGCTTGAACTCCTTCAACAACGACGATGCCGGGAGGACACCGTTTCACTCCGGCGATAGGGGCGGCGACTTGGTAGCTCGTAGCTCTCATCGGAGCTCGAGGCCGTCTCAGGGGTAGCGTAACTGCTACCAGGAGAGTCGGAGGCGCATCCAATGCCGAGCGCCTCGCTGCCCTGACGGCATGGGGAATGGTCGTCGGCGAGCCTATTCCCCGCGCCGCACGGCAGCCAGTGCCGTCCGCCCCGAAGACTTTGAAGGTCATTGTGCCCGTCATATCCAGCGCGAAATGAAGAATGTGCCTCCCGGCGGGGGCGCAGGCACGGCGCACCACACCCCAACCCCATGTCATGAAGACCTAGCCAGAAGAAATCACCTCCACGTCGGCATGCGAAGGAGCAAGGCGACACCCCTCGTGCCTCAGCTCCATCGTCACCCGGCCGCGAGTCGGGAGCACCTCCCGCGGGAACGGGGGAAGAAGGATCCATGAATGCGGAGGGGCCCCCGCCCACACGATGAACTCGCGGGCATCATCCTCAGAATGGGACGGCAGCCGGGCGCGAGGAGTCGCCCGCCTTTCCGGACGACTGATGGCGCCACCCCTGTCGCCGTCCCCGCTCCGTCCGCCTGCCACTGGAGCATACAAGGGAAGCGGAAATCATGGTGGTGCCCGCGTACACCATGTGCGGCCGTCCGACGGTCTCAGGGACGCACTCGGTGAACTATGGCGCCTCTTCTTCAGGGGGAGCCGCTCAGGCTCTACCATCGGGCTCTTCCCCTTCTCCGCGACCGAGAACCTATGAATCGGCGCCAAGGAAGCCCTTGGAGTAATGGAAGCAGCAGGGATCGGCCTGCGACAGTCGAGTGAGAGGCGTGGTGCCTCACCCCCTGTTTATAGACCAAGAAGATCAACCGGCGGCCACTCGCGCGCAGCCATAATGGCCCTGCCGCCCGCGCCAAGGAGTTGTCAAGTCGCACGATTGCCAAGACTACGTGGGAAGCGGAGTCGCCCACGTCCCATCCAACCGTCATGCGTCGGCCTGGCCCGCAGCCTTTTTGGGGCCCGCAATGCTTCGTCCTCGGCTAAGGCTTCGCCCCGAAGCCAACTCTGCGCGCCCCTTAGGCCCGGGGGCTACTGTCGGTGTCCTGGGAACCAAGGTACCCAGACTTGCCTGTCTATGGGCCGCGACGCGCTCCTACAAGCGGCCTGGCACGGCCCAGCTGATCAATCAGCTGCCCAAGACCCGCGCGAGGGAGCTAAGCCTCACGAGGAGAACAACGTCAAGACCTCCTCTGGAGCGGCCTCAGCAAGGTGCTCCGGGGGGGGCGGAGAATCCAAGGCCGAGCTTGCCTCAGGAAGAGGCAGTGATGTCAGCAGTGATGCACCACGCCAGCGGGTGCCAGCGCCCAGCAACACAGTTGCCATTTCGGTGCAAAGGGGACAGCGCAGTCGCGGGTTCCCAAGGAGAGGGGCAAAGGTTTCCCCTTTGGTGCAACAAGACCGAAGACCGCAAGGACAACAAGGAGGATGTCACCGTCGAGCCCACCACCGTGTCACCGCCTGGTCCTTTTGCAGGCGAAGACTGCTTTTGTCAAGGTAGGAATGTCCTTGTGTTCCCGCTCAAAAATGGCCGTTGTGGGATCCCTTCCCGCCTAAACATTTCGGGGGAAGAGGACCATGGCCGCCTATATAAGTAGCTAGGATTCCCACTGTGAAAGGGGGCGATCGAAACACTCCGCCACCACACAAGGAGCAAGAACACTTGCCTCCTGACCCTCCTGAGCTCGCCTCCCGAGCTCAGGAACCACTATACTAGCTCATATTCCAGCCCTCCCGAGGCTAATCCACCAAAGTAGGAAGTAGGGTCTTACACCACACGGTGGCCCGAACCTGGGTAAACTCTTGTGTGTTCTATCTGTTGTTTGCTTGAATCCCTCCACCGAGACGAGAGCGAGATGCTAGGTAGACGTGAGTGGGAGAGATCTTCGTTCACGCCCCTGTGTTCGAACTTCTTGGGTTTTGCGGAGCCCTAAATCCGACAGTTCCCCTTCAAAGTTGCCCATTGTGGGATCCCTTCCCGCCTACATTTGGGAAGAGGACCAAGGCCACTATAAATAGGACCTAGCCACCACCACAGAGGGGGGAATCCGATTGGACGACACAGAGGAGATCATCCTCACCCTCTCCAAGCCCATCGAGCCCAAGAACACCTCACCTACTTAGGTTGTTCATCCACTGTACTAGTTCATCCTCAGTCCACAAGGCAATCCACCAAACACACTGGAGTAGGGTATTACACCGCAAGGTGGCCCGAACCAGTATAAACCCATGTGTCTCTCGTTCCTTGAGTTCGTCGAGCTTGGCCGTGGAATCATAGGGCGAGCACGCTGGGGAGAGAGTGTTCTTCATGTGCACCCCCAGAGTTTGAACCCCTCTAGGGTCTGCGGAGCCCGAAATCCAACAAAGGCAACCCAATTTTATGTATGCTTTTTACTTTTCGGTTCTATTTTTAAATTTTCACACATTATTACTTCTGTAGTAATTGTATTTTGGTGTTTTAATTAGTGTATGAGCCAAGTAAGACCTTTGGGATGGCTTATGGTGATCGTTGATTTGATTTTGCTGAAAAACAGAAACTTTTGCGCGTAGTGCATGAAATTCAATAATTCAGTGGAACGTGAAAAACTTCTGAAATTTTTACACAAATTTGATACACAAATTCCCCATGCCGTCCTAATTTTTTAGAATTATTAGAGTTACAGAAGTACGCGAAGTTTTCAGATTGCTATAGATTGTTCTGTTTTTGACAGATTCCATTTTCTATGTGTTGTTTGCTTATTTTGATGAATCCATGGCTAGTATCGGTGGGTATGAACCATGGAAAAGTTGGAATATAGTAGATATTACACCAATATAAAATAAGAAAAATATCACAACGGTACCTTGAGTGGTTATTTGCTTTACTTTACTAATGGATCTCACAAGTTTTCTTTTGAGTTTTGTGTTGTGAAGTTTTCAAGTTTTTGGTAAGGATTTGATGGACTATGGAATAAGGAGTGGCAAGAGCCTAAGATTGGGGATGCCCAAGGCACCCCAAGGTAATATTCAAGGACGGCCAAGAGCCTAAGCTTGGGGATGCCCTGGGAAGGCATCCCCTCTTTCGTCTTCATCTATCCGTAACTTTACTTGAGGCTATATTTTTATTCACCACATGATATGTTTTTTGCTTGGAGCGTTTTGTATGATTTGAGTCTTTGATTTTTAGCTTGCCACAATCATCCTTGCTATACACACCTTTTATGAGAGACACGCTTGAATCGTGATTTATTAGAATACTCTATGCGCTTCAATTATATCTTTTGAACTAGGCAATTTTGCTCTAGTGCTTCACTTATATCTTTTTAGAGCACGGCGATGGTTTTATTTCATAGAAATTATTGAACACTCTTGCTTCACTTATATTATTTTGAGAGTCTCTAAACAGCATGGTGATTTGTTTAGGTTATGAGTTTAGTCTTAATATGATGGGCATCCAAGGGAGATTTAATCAAAACTTTCATATATAGAGCATTTAATAGTATGAGAAGTACTGATTCCTTATGATTGTTTTGAGATATGAGGATGGTAATATTAGAATCATGCTAGTAGTAAATTGTGGGGTTGAGGAAATAATTGTGTTAAGGTTCTTAATTCCCGTAGCATGCACGTATGGTCTCCTAACTGTGTAACCAAATTGAAGCACATTGTATCTTTATTGTTTACCTTTGCGTGAAGGTCGGGGGCGCGCAATGGTTAACTCCTACCAACCTCCGCCCTAGGAGCATGCATAGTAGCACTTTGCTTCGAGGGTTAATATACCTTTTCGCAATAAATATGTGAGTTCTTTATGACTAATGTTGTGTCCTTGGATTATATGCACTCTCACCCTTCCACCTTGCTAGCCACTCTAGTGCCACACAACTTTCGTCGGTGCATCAAACCACCTTATACCCTTCCTCAAAACATCCACCATACCTACCTATTATGGCATTTCCATAGTCATTCTGAGATAAATTGCTATGTAACTCCACTGTTCTGTTTATTATGACACACATCATCATTGTCATATTGCTTTGCCTAATCATGTAGTTGACATAGTATTTGTGGCAAAGGCACCATCCATACTTTTTATACATGTCACTCTTGATCATTGCACATCCCGGTACACCGCCGGAGGCATTCATATGGAGTCATATTTTTGTTCTAGCATCGAGTTGTAAGTAAATAAAAGTGTGATGACCATCACTATTAGAACATTGTCCCATGTGAGATTATAAATAAAAGAGGCCAAAGAAGCCCAAATAAATAAAAGAGAACAAAGAAGCCCACAATAAAAGAGGCCAAAGAGCCCAAAAAAGAAAAAAAGAAAAAGAGAGAAGGGACAATGTTACTATCTTTTCCACACTTGTGCTTCAAAGTAGCACCATGTTCTTCATGATAGAGAGTCTCCTATGTTGTCACTTTCATATACTAGTGGGAATTTTTGTTATAGAACTTGGCTTGTATATTCCAACAATGGTCTCATTCAAATGCCCTAGATCTTCATAAGCAAGCAAGTTGATGCACACCCACTAGTTTTGTTTTGAGCTTTCATACACTTATTGATAGAGGCAAAGGTGTCACTGATACGTCTCCAACGTATCTATAATTTTTTATTGTTCCATGCTATTGTTTATGATGTTTTGGATGTTTAATGGGCTTTGTCATACACTTTTATATTATTTTTGGGACTAACCTCTAACCCAAAGGCCCAGTCCAGATTGCTGTTTTTTGCCTGTTTCAGGGTTTTACAGAAAATGGATATCAAACAAAGTCCAAACGGAATGAAACCTTCGGGAGAGATATTTTTGGAGAAAATCACGCACGGGAGACTTGAGATGGCCCCCGGTGCCCTCCTTCCTCCTATATATGCCTACGTACCCCGAAACCAACAGAACAATAGAGAAAACCCTAGTTCCACCGCCGTAACCTTCTCTTTCCGTGAGATCCCATCTTGGGGCCTGTTCCGGAGCTCCGCCGGAGGGGGATCTACCACGGAGTGCTTCTGCATCATCATCATCGCCTCACCATGAGTTGTGAGTAGTTTACTACAGACCTTCGGGTCCATAGCTAGTATCTAGATGGCTTCTTCTCTCTCTTTGGATCTCAATACAAAGTTCTCCTCGGTCTTCGAGGAGATCTATTCGATGTAATATCTTTTTGCGGTGTGTTTGTCGAGATCCGATGAATTGTGGGTTTATGATCAAGATTATCTATGAGAAATATTTGGTTCTTTTCTGAACTCTTTATGTATGATTATAATATCCTTGCAAGTCTCTTCAAATTATTGGTTTGGTTTGGCCTACTAGATCTATAGTTCTTGCAATGGGAGAAGTGCTTGGCTTTGGGTTCAATCTTGTGGTGTCCTTTCCTAGTGACAGTAGGGGCAGCAAGGCACGTATTGTATTGTTGCCATCGAGGATAAAAAGATGGGGTTTATATCATATTGCTTGAGTTTATCCCTCTACATCATGTCATCTTGCTTAAGGCGTTACTCTGTTCTTATGAACTCAATACACTAGATGCATGCTGGATTGTCGGGGTTTTGGGACGACATATGACAAAGGATGGCTTATCATGCATGGGGTCAATAGAACATCGCCGGGCTCGGGAAGCGGGATAAAGCGATACTTAGGACGCCTACGAATTTTACCCAGGTTCGGGGCTCTCCGGGGAGATAACACCCCTAATCCTGCTCTGCGGGGACTCCGCGTCATCACTGATAGCACTAGAGTAGCTACAGGATTGCTCCTTGAGCTGTGAGGTCTTGAGGAAGAAGATGAACAAGGCTAGCTCACTTCTCCCCTCTATCTAGGGTTTTGTCTTGTGATCTTCCAACTATCAACTATCCAGCCCTCAACATGGAGGACCCTGGGGGTTTATATAGGCCTACCCCCCTAGGGGTACAATGGTAACTTCGACGTCGTGGCCCCCAGCCGTCAGTGTCTGCTGGTGCCGGCCTCGCCGCCTGTCTGCTGGGGCCCGCCGCCTGCGAGCCCCCCGTGATTGCCTTTCACTTTGGGGGTGCTTTTGCTGACGACAGCCTCGTTGGGAAGGAGATGGCTACAGTGCCATCGTCCCTCGCCATACGCTGCCGCCTCGCCCCGTCCCATCATCTTGATGAGGTTCGGACTTCTAGGGCGGGGTGTGACGTCTGCCACCGGACAGCCGTCTCCCTCGGCGGCCTGCCAGAGGCGGTTTGTTCTTGAGCTTGCTCGCTGACCGATGGGGCCAGCCACCTGTTGGCCCCGCCGTCTGTGGGTAGTGGGATCGTGGCCTCCTCTGACCGCTGCTTGGTCACGGGCCTTGTGGCTACAGCGTTCCGCAGCTTAGGTGATATTCCCAAAGTACATGGTCTCTGTAGCCATGCCCTTATGGATCTTCTAAGGACATGTTCTCCTGTAGCCATGCCACCACCCCGCCGGGACCCACCTCAGCGTGTTCCCTGAGGGTGGAGTGCGGGGCCATCTGCTGGCTGGTGGCGCTTGGTGTTGCCGTCTGTTGGGTCCCTGCCGCCTGCTGGCAGCCGGCTCCTAGGGCAAGCTACCCTAGGAGGTGGCTCGAGGAGCAGGCTGCAGTAGCGGACCAAGCGGCTGTTTATTTGTCTTAAAATACCAAAGGTAAGCGCCGAGGGTACCCATGGTCAATATCTCCGACAGTAGTCCCCGAAGCTGGTGGGACTACGATGCGGATGCTGGAGATGCTGAGGGGTTCCAGCAACTTCCCCCCTCAAGCTAGCTTGTCGTCTGTCTCTTGTCTGCCTCAGGAGCCCGTCTGCCACCAGCCGGCCCCGCGCGGCAGGAGCCGGCCTCTGGCAGCCGGACCGTCGTCTCGGAATCCTCGGCGGGAAGGCACCGTCTGGTCAGCGGTCAGTCGAACGGACCCGCGGACCGTTGGCAGCGCCCACGCGTCATCGCCCTGTCGCGTCGGCCTGCCAGCCCACGCGCGTGACAGGACATAACAGTGGGCCGGGGCCCGCCACTAAAGGCCTCGGACCCCACACGGATCCACAGTGGCAGGTGTAATCGATTACCCTCCCACTCGCATTAAATGCGCGCTGATTAGGTGCGAGAAAATCGGGGGTCGTGCGGGACGTGGGGTGGTTAAGCCCACGCCCGCCCCCTCGCCTTCGTCGCCGGGCCTATATATAGGCCGGGGGAGAGGGCTGGCGCTGCTCTCGCGCTCACTCTCCCCCGTCCTTCGTCTTCTTCCTCGCTCCTCCTTGCCGCAATCAAAGCGAAAAACCTCCCGAGACATGGCTGCTCCAGCGCCTACCCGACACCACGGCCAGTGGGATGGCAGTGAGGTCGTGCAAGACCACATAGATGTCCTCCGCCGGTCGCGGAAGCTGCCGCCGGCTGATAAGGTCGCCGTGCGCCTGGCGCCGGTGACGGAGATCAGGCCGGCCCCGCAACCAGGCGAGCGGGTCGTCTTCCGCTCGCACTTCCAGTGCAGGTTCGGCCTGCCGGCGAGCGGCTTCTTCCGCTCGTTCCTCGACTTCTTCCACATCCAACCGCACCACCTTACGCCGAACACGATAACCACCATCTCCTCCTTCGTCGTCCTCTGCGAGGCCTATTTTGGCATCCTCCCCACCATCGAGCTCTGGACGGAGCTCTTCTACGTGAAGTTGGGCACTGTCGTCCAGAGCGTGGCTGCTCAGTGTGGAGGATGCATCGCCGTGAAGCGCTCCGGGGCGTGGAACTTCTTTTCGCCGCCAAAACTCGTCGAGTCGGTGAAGCAATGGCAGAAGACGTATTTTTACGTCTCCAATGTCAACCCCGAGGAGGATCTCATCTGCCTGCCGGAGTGGGTGCCGGGGCCGCCAGCTAAGCCCCGTGACTCTTGGAAGACCCGGCCCGTCGGCCTGACCGAAGGCGCCTCCGTCGTCGTGCGCCGTCTCCGGGAGATGAGGGACGACGAAGGCCTGGAGTTCGCGGATCTGCTCCTGACGTTCGCTGAGCGCCGGGTGCTGTCGCTGCAGCGCCGGCCCCACCTCATCTGTGATATGAGCGGGCGCCGGGACCCCAGCCGAACCTGCACCAAGCCCCTACCACACAGGGAAGTGGCCCGGCTGGTGAACCACATCTCCAGCTGCCAGGTCTCCGACGCCGGTTGGGCCTATAGCAAGGCTCCGTATAGCCGCGACAACCAGCCGCCCGCAGTAAGTTTTCGTCCTTCTATTTTCTTTCTTCTTGGTCCGGCTGCCGTAGCCGTCTGGTGCTGACACCTGGCACAGATCTTCTCCGGACAGCCGGCGCCGGGCTCCGACCAACCGGGCCGCCCCCTCGAGCAGGATCGCTCCCAGAGCGATATGAGCGACCCTGAACTTGGGGCCGCCGCCATGGAGGAGGAGGATGTGACAGGCGGCGGAGGCCAGCCAGAAGGCGGCCTCGAGAACTGGCTGGACGACGACAAGGAGATGGAGGAGCCGCCCGTCCGTGCCAGCCAGCAGGCAGGGCCGTCTGGCACGGCCGGCGGTGGGAAGCGGCGGTCCACGTCGGGGCCGACTGGCGCGGCGCCCAAGAAGCTTCGACTGTTGACTGCCGCCACGAGGCGTCAGGAGGCAGCCGCCAGGGCCAACATGCCGAAGAAGCCCAAGGCTAGGCCAGTCGTGTCTGGGTAAGTGCTCTTCGTTCTTTCTTTGCGTCTTGTTCTTCTTTCATAGTTGATTCTTTCTTGATTCTTTGCTTTCTCTGGAAGTCCGCACAGCGCGCCGCTCTCCCTCTCGCGGGTGCCAGCGGGCTCTGTGGTAGGAGGCCCAGACGCCCCTCCTGTGCCTCCCCGCGTGGATCCTGCCGCCGTGCTCTGGGAGGCGATAGAAAGGAACGCCCGCGAGGCACGCGCTGAGCGCGAGGCCACGGAGCGTGAGCGGGCGGCAACCGATGCCGCCGCCCAGGCGGAGGCCGAAGCCGCCAAGAAGGCCGAGGCAGACGCCGCCCGCGCCCGAGAGCAGGGGAAGGGCCCCCAGGAGCCGGCGGGTCACGTCGACCGCCCGGCGCCAAGGTCCCAGGAGCCGTCTGCCCAAACACCGGCTGCTGACGAGCAGCCGGCTCCGGGCGACGGAGGCGATGAGTGTGTCATCCTGGAGACACCGCCACCACCCCCAGCGCTGCCTGCTGGGGAGTCGGGAAACCGGTCGGTGGGGACGGAGGTGCCGCCGGCTGGGGGTAAGATGGTGGTTGGCCCGCGACCGGCCCCCCGAGGCCCCACCCGCCGGCATCTTGCGAGGGCGGTCTCTCTGCCCCAACAGGTGGAGGTCGGCGGGGCCAGCTCGTCCGCACCGGAGAACGAGGCAACCAGCGCGGAGCCATCGAGCTGGAGATCCGGAGGAGGCGGCACGTGGATTGTCGCGTCGCGGGACGTCTTGGACTGCATGAACTCCCTGGTCAGCGTCGTGCAGACGGCGATGCAGGGGTTCGTTGCGACGCGATCCTCCATTCGGGTAAGTGTGTTGTTATTCTCTTCTGCTTTTTATTCCTTCAATTTTTCCGTGGGGGCGCGTCAGCGCACCCACTGGGTGTAGTCCCCGAGTTCCGAGCAGGCTGCTGAGCAGGCGGCTTGGAACTCCAAAGTGTTCACCCAGATATAATCTTGCTTCTTGTTGCAGGAGTACCACAATCTCCGCGTGGCCTCCTACAACGCGCATCACCAGGAGCTGGCGCAGCTGCAGACTGCCCTGGTAGACAGCCGAGGTGAGTGTCCCTTCTTCTCCTTGCGGGGGCGCATCAGCACACCCGCTGGGTGTAGTCCCCGAGTTCCGAGCCAGCTGCTGAGCAGGCGGCTTGGAACTCCAAGGTCGTGTCTTCTGCTGCTGACCCTTGTTCTTCTTCTTTCTCTCTGGCCAGCGGCCGCAGCCAGCTTTCGCAGCCAGCTGGGCGAGGCCTAGACGGAGCTGGCCGCGAAGGAGCAGGAGCGTGCCCTCGCCGCCCGAGACCGCGATCGCCTGGCCAAGGAGCTGGCAGCCCACAAGGCCGAGCTCGGCAAGATGTCCGACACAGAGTCCCTTCTGCGGGCCAAATTCGAGACTGGGCGCTCGAATTGGGCCGAGAAGGAGGCGGCTCTGCAAGACGGCTACGTAGCCAATGGAGACATGGTCGACGGTGAGACATCTACCTTCTTGTTCTATTTTCATTGTTTGCAGCAGTCGTCTTGCTTTTCTTTTGATATTTGTTCTAGTCTTGGCAGAATTCTTCCCGGGCTACTATGTGGCCGCCACCCAGGCCATCGAGGCCAAGCACGCTGCGAGGCGCCAGGCGGGCCGGGAGATCGCTCCCAACGCGCCCAGGACCCCGGCCGAGGAGCTTCTCTCCATACGGGTGAGTCTTCTGCCAGTCCGCTGTCTCCTCCGCCGGCTGCAGCGTGCTGGCGCCCAAGTCCTAGCCGCCCTCTGGCTAGGTGTGCCGATGCTTCGCACCCCTAGCTGGACGGCCGCCTGGCTGGAGGCGGCCGGCCAGCGCTTCGAGGCCTGGATGGGCTCTGCGGCAAGGGCTGGCGCACGGACCGCCTTGGAGTTCGCCAAGAGTTGGTACCCAGGCCTGAGCCTTGAGCAGCTGGAGACGTTCCGCGCGGAGGCCCAGCCGGAGCTGGCTGCGGAGCATAGGGAACTTGCCCAGCGAGCTGCCGCCCTCGCCGAATACGCCGACACCTTCCTCTTCATTCCGGAGCTAGATGACAGGGGCCACGTAGAGCCGCCTGCCAACTTCGGGCTGGACTTGGCGGCGTCGGAGGAGCCGGACGAGGAGATCGCCTCCAGCAAAGGCGATGAGGGCGAGGAAGGCAGCGACGAGGAGACCAGCTCCCAGGAGGCGGACCCGGTAGGCAGTCGCCAGCCTGACCAGTCCTCAACAAGCGGGCCAGGAGTGACGGCCCCGCCTGCTGCAGGAGACGGCCAGATCGAGCCCCGCCAGGCGGCCTCCCCAGAAGCCGGCTCCGTCGTGCCGCCTGCCCAGCCTGCTGCCCCTTAGGATTTTTATCTGTATCGTCTATCTTTCTGCAAGACTTGCAAGGTCAATTTGAACAATTCCACCCGCTGGGTGTATTTTAGTAAGTTATTGCTACAAGGCGGCTCTTAAGGCCTTTTGGATGTAAATATTCTTTTAATTCAGCATCGTTTTTATGCAATTTGTGCCGAGTCCTAGGATTAGCCTTGTTCCTTGTGGCGATTTTCTCCTTGCCGACCCCTAGTACTACCGTCCTGCCAGCCAGACAGCCACTCTGTGGTTCTATGGTTGGGTCAAGGACTTGGCTACTTTCGGGGTGGGCAAGTATCTTGTCCTCTGGAAGACGGTCTGGCCAAGCCTAGAACTGACTGGCCGGCTGCTCGGCAGCCGGCAGTTAATCTTTAGGGCCGGCTGGACCTATGCCTATTATCCTTAGCCATTTTTCATGTGGGCATCGCTTCCTGCCTTTGGCTCCAGCCAGCCGGACAGCCGCGTTCTGCGAGTCTGTGACTGGAAACAGGAGAGGGCTCGGATGCCATCACATTACTTGTCTGACTTTTTAAGGAGAATTCTCTAGACATAGGGCCAGGCGGCCAGTCCCCGGGCCGTCTGGTAGGCTCCGGTGCCGGACGAAGGAGTGAACAACAATCATTCACGGGCATAATTCTTATCATATAGATAAAGGCTTGGGCAGTCCCCGAGAATCTCTCGGGGCTCCCACTGATTCTCAAAATAACTTAGATAGCATGACACATACTGTCTTTCAGCTATAAAAGCGACGAAGAAGGTTTGCGTTCCACGGGCGCTCTGACTCCTTGCCTGAGTCATCTCTCTTGCGTGCTCTTGGCTTCTGGGCGTCGATGAGGTAGTAGGCATCGTTGCCCAGTACCTTGCTGACGATGAATGGTCCTTCCCAAGGAGCCGAGAGCTTGTGCTGGCCGGTTGTTCGCTGGATCAGCCGGAGCACAAGGTCTCCCTCGCGGAAGGAGCGTGGCTTCACTCGCCGGCTGTGATAGCGGCGGAGACCCTGCTGGTAGATGGCGGAGCGGCTGACTACTACCAGCCGGGCCTCCTCCAGCAGATCCACGCCGCCTTCGCGTGCTTCTTTGGCTTCAGCTTCCGTGTACATGGTGACCCGAGGCGAGTCAAACTCAACGTCTGTTGGGATGACTGCCTCGGCCCCATAGACGAGGAAGAAAGGGGTGAAGCCGGTGGATTTGTTAGGAGTGGTTCTGAGGCTCCATAGGACAGACGGCAGTTCTTCGATCCAGCAGCCGACCGATCGCTCCAAAGGTTCGACCGGCCGGGACTTGATGCCAGATAGGATGAGGCCGTTGGCGCGCTCGACTTGGCCGTTAGACTGTGGGTGGGCAATGGACGCTAGGTCCAGCCGGATGCCCTGAGTTGCACAGAAACGGGCAAGTGCGCCTTTGTCAAAATTTGTGCCGTTGTCGGTGATGATGTTGTGCGGTATACCATACCGTACTGTGATGTCTGTAATGAATGTCACAGAAGTTGGGCCATTGAGTTTTTTGATTGGCTTTGCTTCGATCCACTTGGTAAATTTATCTATTGCCACAAGTAAGTGTGTCAGGCCTCCTCTGGCAGTCTTGAAAGGTCCCACCATATCTAGACCCCAGACGGCAAATGGCCAAGTGATCGGAATAGTCTTGAGTGCAGAAGCCGGCAAATGTTGCTTGGAGCTGAAGCGTTGGCAGCCGTTGCACTTCTTCACCAAATCTTTGGCATCGTCCAAAGCAGTCGGCCAGAAGAAACCGTGGCGGAAAGCTTTGGCTACGAGAGATCTTGAGGCCGCGTGGTGGCCGCATTCCCCTTGGTGAATGTCCTTCAGGATGGCCAGCCCTTTTGTTGCTTCTACACAGCGCTAGAAGACGCCCGTGGCACTCCTTCTGACGAGCTCTTTGTTGACAATGGTATAAGCTGAGGCTCGACGTTGAACTTGTCGTGCCAAGGTTTCTTTTGCTGGCAGCTCCCCTCTGAGCAGAAATGTGAGGATTGGCTGTGCCCAAGACGGTGCTGAGACTCTAGTTGCTTCGGCCAGAGAGACTAGGGTGGTTGGGCTGGGAGGTGGGGGGCTGGGCTGAGCCGCCTGCTGTGTCTCCGAAGTACCCGAGCCGTCTGTTGGAGCCGGCGCCTCCTGCCGTCTGCTGGAGCAGTCCCCGGGCCAGGAGCTGGCACGGCTATGGGTGATCCGTCTGCTGGAGTTGGATCGTCGTGGCCGCCTGCTGGGGCAGTCTTTTGGCCAGCAGCCAAAACCATGGGGCCGCCTGCCCCGGGGTCGGCTGGTACGAAGATTGACTCCGACTCTGGTGAAGGCTTGATAGACGGTTTTCACAGGAACTGGAGAGATACGCCGGCTAGTATTGCTTGGCGGGTGGAACCGATTCGCGCCAGGGTATCTGCCTGCATGTTATCGGCTCGTGGCACATGGAGGAACTCGCAGCCATCAAAGTGTCCGCTGATCTGCTGGACAAGGAAGCGATAGCTTGCCATATTTGCATCCATGGCGTCCCAGTCCCCGGACGACTGCTGGACGACCAAGTCTGAGTCACCGTAGCACAGCACTCGGCGGATGCCAATCTCCTTGGCCATCCGGAGCCTGTGGATAAGTGCCTCATATTCCACCACGTTGTTGGAAGCGGCAAAGTGGATCTGCAGGGTGTACTTGAGCTTATCGCCTTTGGGGGAGGTGAGGACGACGCCGGCTCCCAGGCCGGTGCACATCTTTGATCCATCAAAGTGCATCCGCCAATGGGTTGAGTCTGGCACAGGCGGCAGGTACTGGGTTTCGGCCCAGTCGACGAGGAAGTCGGCCAATGCTTGCGACTTGATGGTCGTGCGTGGCTGGTAGAAGATGGTGAAGGGGGCCAGCTCGATGGCCCACTTGGCCACTCTTCCTGAGGCATCTTTGTTCCCCATGATTTCAGCAAGTGGGGCCGTGCAGACGACCATGACAGAATGCTCTTGGAAGTACTGCTTGAGTTTCTTGGTGGTGAAGTACATGTCGTAGCACATCTTCTGGTAATGGGGGTAATTCTGCTTGGACGCTGATAGCACTTCGCTCAAGTAGTAGACGGGCCGCTGGACAGGCAAGGCTCTGCCGTCCTCTGGGCGCTCGACCACGATGACAGTGCTGACCACCCGGCTGGTGGCGGCTATGTAAAGGAACATGGGTTCCTTGTCTGCTGGCGCTGCCAGGACAGGCGGGGTGGACAGCAGTCGCTTGAGCTGCTGGAAGGCTTCATCCGCCTGGTCATTCCACTCGAAGGAAGTGGTTTTCTTCATCAATTGGTACAGGGGGAGTGCTTTTTCTCCCAGCCGGCTGATGAAGCGGCTGAGAGATGCTAGGCACCCCGTGAACCTTTGGACATCTCGCACACGGGTCGGTCGCTCCATCCTCTCGATGGCTTTGATCTTCGCAGGGTTGCACTCAATGTTGCGTTCGGATACCAGGAAGCCAAGGAGCTGGCCTGCTGGTACCCCGAAGAAGCATTTCTCTGGGTTTAGCTTAATCCGAAAGCGGCGCAGATTCTCAAATGTTTCTTGGAGATCCTCCAAAAGGGTTCCTCTCTTCTCTGTCTTCACCACAATATCGTCCACGTAAACATGGGCATTCCTGCCAAGCTGCTTGAGGAGACACTTATGCATGCAACGCTGAAAGATGGCGCCGGCATTTCTCAAGCCAAACGTCATGGTCAGGTAGCAGAAGGCCCCAAACGGCGTGAGGAAGGCAGTCTTCAGACGGTCGGGTGGATCAAGCTTGATTTGGTGGTACCCCGAATAGGCATCAAGGAAAGACAGCAGCTCGCATCCGGCTGTGGAGTCAATCAATTGATCTATTCGTGGCAGGGCAAACGGATCTTTGGGGCAAGCTTTGTTCAGGCTGGTGTAATCAATGCACATGCGCCATTTATTGTTCTTCTTCAGCACCAGGACTGGATTTGCTAGCCACTCGGGATAAAAAACTTTCGTGATGAAGCCGGCTACTAGCAGGCAGGCGACCTCCTCCCCAATGACTCTTCTCTTCTCTTCTAACAGGCGGCACAGCGGCTGCCTGACAGGCTTTGCATCTTCTCTTACGTGCAGTTTGTGCTCGGCAAATTCCGTCGAAACACCAGGCATGTCCTTGGGGGACCATGCAAAGATGTCCCGATTCTCACGGAGGAAATCGACGAGCTCGCTTTCCTATTTGCTGTCTAGGCTTGACCCTATGACAGCAAATCGCTCCGGCTAGGACGGGTCCAAGGCAATCTTCTTTGTGTCCTTGGAGGGCTGGAATGAGCCTTGTGGCTCCGCCTCCTTGGGATCGGCTGGTATGGCCGGCTGCTCGCCAGCCATTGCCACCAGCCGCTCCAGACGGCGCTTCTCCTCAGCCACAACAAGGGTTTCTGCCAGGCGACTGCTGGCTGTTGCACATGCAATGGACTTCTCGTAGTCTCCGGTTATGGTGATTATTCCCTTGGGACCAGGCATCTTCATCTTGAGGTAGGCATAATGGGGGACTGCCATGAACTTCGCAAGAGCAGGCCGGCCCAAGATCACGTGATAGGGACTATCCAGGATCACCACTTCAAACCAGACCGGCCCCCTCCGGAAGTGTGTCTTGTCACCAAAGAGGACATCGACCCTGGCCTTGCCGATTGGTGAACAAGAGAGGCCTCGCACAATGCCATGGAACACGGTCCTGGTGGGCTGAAGCTGCTTCTCTTTAATGCCCAATTTCTCCATGGTGTCTCGGTACATGATGTTGATGCTGCTGCCGCCGTCTACCAGGGATCGGGAGAAACGGCAGGCCCGCCTATCAGTGGAGAGAGTGGCGTCCAGGACCAAGGCATAGGCCCCTGGAGATGGCATGACAGCCGGGTGATCCTCTCGGCTCCAGCTGACAGGCCTTTCAGACCAGTGCATGAACTCCGGGCTTTTGACGGCAATAGTGTTGACTTCTCTGCGCTGCTGGCACCGGCTGTGCCTATCATCCGTCTGGCTGGTGAAGACAACATAGGCTCCATTTTCGTCTGGAAACTCATCTTGGACAAGGCGGCGGAGGCAGAGCTTCTCCCCTCGCAATCCTTGTGAGCCAGTGACACTTTCGTGTGGTGTGGTTGGAGGGCTTCGCGCCGCTATGGAACTTGCAGGGGGCGTCCAAGGCTTGATCAAAGGAGAAGGCCGGCTGCCACACCGGTTTGCCGCCCTTCTGGCGCTTGGGCCCTGCTTGGGCTTCTGGCTGCTGTCCGTCGACCGCTGCCACCAGCCGGCTGTTGGCAGCCAGCGCTTGGGCCTTGCGCTTCTGGTCGTTGTTCTGCTGGCGCCGACTGGATTCTCCCGCCGGCGTCTTTGGAGGGGTCATCTTGCCAGAAGCATCTACTTGCAGCTCGGTCTTCATGGAAGAGTCAGCGGTAGCGTACTTGTCCGCTACGCTTAGCAGCTCATCCAACATGGTCGACTCGTCGCACAGGAGCCGGTGCTTAAGCAAGGTGCCCTCTCTGCACCCGGCCGTGAAATACTCAATGGCTTGTACCTCGTGCACTCCCTCGCAGGAGTTTCGCAGCTCCGCCCAACGCGTCAGATAGTCACGAGCCGACTCGTGAGGGCCTTTGACACACAGGGAGAGCTGACGCGGCTTGGGAGGGCGCTTGTAGGTGCTGGTGAAGTTGCGTGTGAAAGCGTCGGTGAAGTCCAGCCAGCCGTTGATGTTGTTGGGCTTGAGGCTGTTCAGCCACGTCCGTGCCGTGCCCTGAAGCATGAGAGGCATGTACTTCACCGCGACACGCCTGTTGCCGGTGGCTATGCTGACAGCCGTGGAGTAGTCCACCAGCCAGTCCTCTGGTTTCACTGATCCGTTGTACTTGGGGGTGTCTCTGGGGAGTGAGAAGCCCTTGGGAAAAGGCTCGTTGCGGATGCGGGGGCCCAAGTAGGCCGGACCGAGGTCATCTTCTTCTTCAACCGCCTGGGAGCGAACCAGACGGTCCAGGCGGTGGCGGGCGTCGTTCTCCCCAACCCCCTCGCGGCGGCCCAGGCGGCCTGCCAGAGAGGGGTGGTCAACAGGCGGAGGAGACGCGCGCCTCTCCTACCTGGGAGGATGCGGCTGCTCCCCTCGTCGTTCTACGGCCCTTGGGCGGCCGTCTTCGTCGTGCTCGATGGTGAAGCGCGTCTATCGGCTGCGGCTGGCAGCGGGCTCTGAGTCTCGCCGGTTGGTGGCGCCGACTGTTGGAGAGCGGGACGTGGCTCCTTGCTCTCGCCGAAGAGGGCGATTATTGACGTGCGCAGCTTCCTCGGATGCCCGGCGACGGGCCTCCTGCTGCGTAGCAGCAGCGTCGAGGAGCTGGCGAGCACGCTGGGTCATGCAACGGAGCTCGTCTCCCTCCAAGTGGCCCATCTCATCGACTGCCGCCTGGGCAGGCCTTAGGTTCTCCGATGGAGTGCAGTACACAGGCCGCGGGGCTCCTAGCATATCCGCTAGCAGCCCGCCGCGATCACGGACAACGCCGGCTCGGCTAGGCTCGCCAGCAGCCGCCATGCCGCAGATGGCGCGGTCCATTTCGCGGCTGTAAGATTCAGTGAGGCATCGGGTGGCGGCCAGTTTGTTGGCGCTGTCGAGGAGTGAGACACGGAGTGCCTCCAACTCCGCGTCGTCTGCCCCCGCCGCGACAGGGGCGGCAAGGTGCTGCAGAGCGGCCTCGATTGGGTCTGGGCCCGTTCGGCACGATGGTTCGCCGTGGTCGGTGACGATCACCTGCGTGACGATGCCGACGGTGCCGCAGATCGGAAGAACGAGAAGAGGGTCGTTGACGATCTCCACGTGCTCGGGGAAGGAGTCGTCAGGGTCGACGATCATGTCCACTGGTGGGTCAGAGGAGCCCACTGATTCTATGTCAGAGGCGCGCTCATCGACGATGTGGAGCTTGTCGAGGAGCTCGACGAGGAAGCTCTCCAGCGCCACTGGCTTGGCCGCCGGAGAAGGTTCGTCGTGGATGCGGGCGGCGCCGAGTAGATCGGCGAGCCCACTCACGGTGCATGCAGCCTCAGCGCTGCGAAGCATCCCGGTCTCCACGCCAGCGGGCGTGCCGGGCTAGCTACTTGTCAGGACCCCGATCCTAAGTCACACAGGTCTAGCCTGTAACACATCATATCACTTTGCGGCCTCACGCACGGTATCCCCACGGGTGCCACCTTACCTGGCCCGGGACCGTTTGCGCATTTTGGCACACGTATATGATAGTGTCGCTAGCATCCATATGACAGAGAACCCGGGCCGACATGACTAGTTATAAACCAAAAGTGGCACTAAATTACAGAGACAGGCATACATGACCCATCAACGAACGTGTCGGTCATCAACGTATGAACCCAAGTCGTAGCAAGCTACAAGGACTTAAAGGAACAACGCATGACATTTCCCCTAAGGGACAGACACAGGAACGAAGAAGGACACATGCCGACCAGCCTAAGTGTTCCGGAGCAGTAGCAAGCTACCAAGGCTCAATGGAAGCACTAGGAGACATTTCCCTGTAAGGTAGGCTACCAAAGGTAAACAACTAGGTGTCGGATCCCACACATAGCAATACACATTACACGTACGCATAACATGCAAGTATGTGATGTACAACAGGGCATCACAACATAACTCAACAACTCATATAGATAAAGGCCCAGAAGAGCCATCATAGCATTTATTACAATCAGAGGTCACATGACCCAACATACAGAGCATACAGGCAACGGAAGCATAACATGTCTGAGTACAGACAACTACAAATGAAACAAGCTGAGAAGCCTGACTATCTACCAGACCCTCCCAAGGGTACAAGACCGTAGCTGAGGTAACAAGCTAAACGTCGAAGTCCACGCGGAACCACTAGCGAGACTGAAGTCTCTCTGCAAAACATAAATTAAGCAAACATGAGTACAAAGGTACTCAGCAAGACTTACATCAGAACTAGCTACATATGCATCGGTATCAACAAAGGGGTGGTGGAATTTGACTGCAGCAAGCCAGCTTTGACTCGGTGGCTATCCTGAACTACGACTGCAAGTAACTCTTTTGAGGTGGCGCACACGAGTCCACATATTCACCAATCAATACACCACTATGGATCCGCTCCCGTCTCCCTACGAGAAGGCCATCCATAGCACTCACGCTTATCTTGCGTGTTTTTAGAGTATCCACTTTCACTTATCTATGAACTGTAGAGGTAACCCAGAAGTCCATTTCCGCGGACACGGCTATTCGAATAGATTATATATAAAACCCTGCAGGGGTGTACTTCTTCACACATGCTCTCACCACTTATCGCCGTTTACACGACATGTACTCGGCAACCTTCAAGCGGAGGCCCAGCGAGGGTGTCGGCCACGACCTGACTAACCACACAAGTCTCTCATCCAGGTTTATCGCCTATTTGGTTCCATCCGTGGGGAGATCCGGCCGGGGTGTCGCTCATGGCCCCAAACGATGTGTACAGGGTTCCCGCATCACCAAACGGGCAATCGGTACACTGTGCCACGTACCTGCCGCATCACAGCCCACCCCGAGGGTCAGCGCTGCGCACGACCTCCAGTGAACTACAAACACCAGAAACTAGTTGCAACTCCTGGACAGAGATCATGTTGATTAATAAGTCGAGAGAGTCAATTAAGGATCCCAATGTGTGGTAGTAGCTGTTTCATGGACCAACCAACACAGATCTCAGTTCCTGAGGACGGCCGCAATGAGACAACCCACCATGTACTCCTACATGGCCTCTCATCGCTACCTTTACCAAATCGTGTTCACACACTTAGCTCACTCACAGTAGGACATGTTCATCACCCTTCCAATTCATCCCCGATGAATCAGACCTGACACAACTCTAAGCAATAGCAGGCATAACCAGATAGCATGAATGAGTAGGCACAACATGGCTCAAACAACTCCTACTCATACTAGTGGGTTTCAACTATTTACTGTGGCAATGACAGGTCATGCAGTGGAAAGGGGTTCAACTACCGCAGCAGGTAACAGTTGAAGCGTTGTTGTCCTAATGCAGTAAAAGAGAGCAAGAGCGAGAGGGTGGGATTGTATCTGAATGCTCAATGGGGTTTTGCTTGCCTGTCACTTCTGAAGATAACAATGAGTCTTCATCGGTGTCATCAAACTCATCGTCGGAACGTCGTCTACTGAGAGGGGACAAAACCGACAAACAGAGAAAGAACACAATCAATGCAATGCAACAATATGATGCATGATCATGACATGGCAATATGCTGTTGATTGAGCTAATGCAACTAGCAACGCAATTAAATGAAGTTGGTTTGAACCAAAGGTTCAAATTCAAACTCCATATGTGATTATTTAATTGTCATTTAATTGATTTGACCTGATCAGCAGGCTTAGCTAGTTCAAACATGCATGATAGTGCCATAAACAGATTCCTTGGATTTTTCTGATCATTTTTCATATATAAATTATTTTCATCTGAGCTACGGTTGATTTTATATGATTTTTAGAAGTTTTGGCTATTTTCTGATATAAATAAATCATTTATGATTTACTAGCAAAAGAGCCCGTGCGTTGCAACGGGATAGAAAAAAACACACGTTCTTAACCCAATAACCACGACTCGAGACCCTGGTAGGTAGATGTTCTTTATTTTAAAATGGCATCACATTTGTGTTCCCGATGGTGGTCTCAAACGTATTTGAATATGGTTAGTCCTAAGGCGTCTCTCTCTCACACACACGTACGCGCGCTCGCACGCACACAATCGCTCAGAATAGGATGGGAAAAATGTTATTTTTTCCCGTGAGGTTTTTCAGAGTTGTGCGTGCGTGGTTATCAATGTTTTTTTCCTCTCAATCTAGTTTTAATGTGTGTTTATTTGCAATTTGGATCGCCACCAGTGCGAAAGAAAAACGGACCGTGCACTATAGATTAAGTTTGCACCCAAATTAATAGTTTAGAAATATTTAACAGCTAAAAGTAACAGCTTATTTAGATTCTACACATTTTTCTAATCAAATTTCATATATAATATGTTAAAATCGGAGTTACGGTTTAAAAGATAAGGATATTTTTGTTTTAGATAAACTACAGATTAATTAACCAAAAGGTTAGGGGTTTTTCTGTTAAAACACAAAAAAACGATTCGGCTGACTTAAATATGGATGGCGGGTTGATTACATGAAACCTGAGGGGTTTTTATGCGAAAATGCCAAAAAACGGTTCGGTATGACTTAAACGTGTAGTGCGGGTTAATTTATAAAAAACAGAGGGGCTTTTCTGCAAAGATGCATGACGGACGGGCTGAAACCCAACTTTCTTTATTATTAGGTAAAGATTTAAAATTCCAGAAAACACTTATTGCGTCAGCACTAGGTCATGCTGACATCAGCAAGTCAACAGGGGCTGGTCCAGTCAAACCTGACCAGTGGGTCCCACTGGTCAGTCTCTCAGGGCTAACTAAACGTTTTAAAACTAAACTAAAGGTTAACAGAGTCTGGGCCCCACGTGTCAGTGACACATCTAACTAACAGGGTTAGTTAGCCTTAAGTTAATACTAACTAAACTGTCAGTGGGCCCAGGGCCCACATGTCAGTGGCTAGCTAATCTAATTAAACGTAGTTATCATTAACCAAGGTTAAGCTAATTAGGTTTAAGTCTAAACTAGGTTAATTAGTCGTGCGGGGCCCGCATGTCATAGACCCAGGGGGTCAAACCTCGGGTCAAAGACCCAAACAGGCCGGCGGCTCACCGCCGGCGACAGCGGGCACGGCGGAGGGGCTCGGAATCTGTCCTCCGTCGACCAAATGGCCGGCGAGGACCACCTACGTGACGCTGGCGCTCGTGCGCATCCAGCGGTGCCATCGGCTCGAGTCGTCGTGGACCCAAACGACGGCGGCGACGACTAGTGCGGTCGTCGGAGCTCGGGCGACAATGGAAACGGCACTGCGGTGTACTAGGGGAGGAGCTATTGGGTGCAAAGGGCTTCTGGGGGTGCACTGAGCTCCCTCATGGCCTCGAAGGAGTGTGGCAGCAGCTCTGGCCATGGCGGCGCCATGGATAGCGGCGGCAAGCTCACGGCCATGGTTGGGATCGGGGCTACGCGGTGCAAAAGAGGCGGGGAAGAGAGGGGTTCGGAGCGGAAGCTCACAGTGGACACGCAGAGCAGACAAGCGGGCTCGGGGAGGCGCTAAAGACGGCGAATTCGACGGTGAGGTCGGCGGCGGCCGAAGGTTGGAGAAGACGAAGACGGCGGTGTTTTGGGGCTTCCGGCGTCGGGCGGCTCGGCGAGGAGGAAGAGAGGGACGAGGCGAAGCTCGTGGGCATGCTAGAAGGGCGAGGCGGCAGCGGTGGCTATGCGTGCGGCGAACGGCGGCGACGAGCTCCGCTCAGACGCGAGAGGAAGAGAGAGCAGAGGAGAGGGGAAGCACCGAAGAGAGTGGGAGAGGTCCGGGGGGTGCGTGGCATCTCCAGGGGGTCGAGGAGCAGGAAGGCAGCCTGGAGCTGGCCGGCGTGTGGCCACGCGCGGCGAGCACACGCCCTCCTGCCTACTGGCAGGAGGTTGAAGACGGTGGAGCAGCTGGGCTGCTTTCTGGGCCGGGCTAGCAGCAGTGTTGGGCCGCAGCAGGTGGGGTGCACAGGTAAGCCTTCTCCTTTTCTAACTCGGTTTCTGTTTTCTATTTTGTTTCTATTATTCTATTTTGTTATTTTGTTCTGGGCTTTATTAAAAAAATACTTAGGCACTTTCAAAAATCACCAAACTGCTCATGCCCACTGTTTAGCATATAACCAACATGGAACATTTCAGTTTGGGATTATTTGAGCATTTAAAATAATATATAAAATTTAAATGCCCAAATGCAAATAAGATATGATTTAATTCAAAAATCCAGAATGGTCCTAGAAATGTGTGCAACATTTTTGGCAGAGGTTTTTAATCAATCCAAAAATGATGAACTTTTCCAAAGGGCATTTCGGTTCATTTGAAAAGATTTGAATTTGAACCTAGTTGGTTTCATCTGGTGCTAGGGTTTAGTCTTCCCCATTTCAAGTTTAACAGAATTTAAACATGATGCACACTAAGACCAAGCAAGGCAGCAAGGGCTGGTCTAGGGCTGTGACAACTCACCCCCACTAAACAAGAATCTCGTCCCGAGATTCGAGCGTAGGGTAAGGAATTAGAGGGGACACTAACTAACACAATCTTCATGATCCAAGTGCCCTTCATAGGAATATTGATTGCTTGCATCATGTTAATCCTGACATCCTTGCCTTTGAGATCTTTGTCCAACACAGTGACGACGAAAGAAACTCCGCAATAGTTGATCTTGTGAAAGATCGGCAACTCAAGATCAACTCTTGGGGTGAGACGTTGAAACATCTCTTGAGATAAGACACGGAGTACACCTCCAGGGGAATGGAATGAAATAAATGATGAAAGTTCACTTGGCAGGCAAAATTGCACACCTAAGAAGATGGCGATCGATGTCACTAGACGGGACACCTTTAAAGAAGATAACTCGTTGAGTTATTCCCTTAAGTGGCAAAAAGAATTACTTTTGATATAGAGATCATTGAAATTCCCTTTACCAGCCTAAGGCAAACACATTCGATCGTTTGACGGAGTTCGAGATAATGACATCCTCGGGCCAGAATGGATGATGTGGACTACCTTGTAAAGGACAAGGCCAAGGTCGATTTTGCTTATCACCAGAAATGGATGGGACCCATGGTAGGACCACTTTTGAAGATAATCCTGAACAACAGTGATTGAGAACGGTAACCCATGGAGAATTGGCACATTGGCGGTGCAAGCTGGGAACAAAATGCAAATGCTGGGAATGATTCTGGTAACTAGGAAGAATCCCAACAGTAGAGAGTAAATCTACTCTTTGAGAGTGTATAACATAATCAAGAACACTGGAAGCAATCCTGGTTAGTGTTGAGGATAACACCTAGTGCTTGTGCGTGCTCTCAAGAACTTGAGCATTCCCATATTCATCAAGGTTTTACCAATATCCGTGTCAAGGATCCCGGCAACACCACATACTACCATGATGAATAATGATGGACGATGCAGATGCAAAGGAAGATAACACTTTCTCAGATTTCACCTTGGCGAGGCCAAGGGAACGAAATCTGGATGATCGACCGAGAGACACTTAGCACTCCGCTTCTAATGTTCTCCTTGATGTGCTAGCATAAGCCATTCACAGATATGTTTGGCATCTCGAACATCAAATAAAGGTCGGACTTCGGAAGCACAAGAATCCATAAGGAACAACTAGGGAGTAAATCCTACGAGGTCCTTATGGGGAGGTGGCCAACTTCTTCAATCAAGATTCTACAACAATAGGTCTTCCGGCTGGGTGGGTTGGCCACGACATCCACTTTACCGGTAATCGAGAGCCCAATATTATAGCTCTTGGGAAATGCACCAACCATCATAACTGCCTGAGATTCAGTTCTGGTTGGTGTCAGGATATTCCAGACTCATCGAGTCTAGAAGGAAAAATGAAAGTTTACAACACAAATCGACGAGATGGCGTTGCGAGATTCTCGGGGAGTGAACTACGATAGCGAGCTCCAAAACATGAGCTGGTTCTGCTACAAACCTGTGAACACGTTGTCCAAGACAAGCATGACCACATAGCAGTCTTATGATAAAACACTACCGAGTTCTGGTTGGGAACCATCGTCTAGGATATCGAAGTCCTTACATAAGTCATATGATTAGCTCTTATGATGGAACTTTTCTCCTTGAACCAATCAATCAGTGGCTTGGTGTGCTAAGGATACATATGGAATGAAGATGATCAGTCTATCAGACCATGGAATACTTCGCACGTATGCATGACTGACTTGGGATGACTCTAGAGGAGGTAAAACATGCTTTCTCGAATTCACGACGGCAACTTGCATCAGATGCACATGAATTAGAGGAAGTCACTTCTTTTTTCCGTACATATGCTTCACGAACGGGTCATGAAGATAATGCTCATAAAAGTTTCCAATACTAGCTGGATGTTCAACATAGATCATGGAGAAGATAACAATGTTGCTGATGGGATCAATAACAATTCATCCATGTTTCCATATAGATGGAATTCCATGACAATGTGAACAAAGTGATAGCATTGGTCAGACCCAAAAGATATAATGAGGTATGCCCGGGGAACACCCACGAGTAAGACAACATTAAGAACATCATTGGTTCTGATTTGATTCGACGATAACCCATACTCAAATCAAAGTTTGGACAAGACAATAGATCCACAAATGATCATGGGGATCAATTGGAGAAGATATCATCTATCTTCAATACACACACAAGATATCCCTTTGGAGTGAGCTATGTGGGTTAAGCTTTTATCTTCCAACTCTCCAAGTTGTTGTTTAGCTTAACCAACTAGTTCGGGGTATCCAACACAGATTCTTGGAGAAGTGGTGGTTTATAAGGAACCAACTTGATCACGAACTCAACATAGCGGTCAGGTGACAACCTGGTAATACTTCCGAGAAGATATTCGGAAAATCACGAACCACCGCTACGTTACTAAGCTCGGGAACAATCTTGCTTTTCAAGGCAAGACGATATGATCAAATGAGCAAGGACTTAACAAAATCCTAACTCACCAATCAAGGAGTGCACCAGGGAAGTGGACTAGGTAGCACAATCAACCTTAGAATGGTGATTCAGTAAGAATGAAATTGTTGTCCTTTAACTACCAAGCAACGAAGTTGCTAGGAGTATTGATTTCACACATCACAATCCACTTGTCAGCATTCCGGTTACAATAACACGGAGGCCGAGAAATAAACGATGATGGCGAGAAGTATCACCTTATCAAAGGTTCATAGGAGGTGGAACAATTCCCATGAAATCCTTAACATAAAGATGGTAATACTCCAGGATAGAACAGTTTAGAAGCTGGATTAGCGTTCTTCATCTGCGAAGTACAACTTCTTTGACCCAATCCTGGATATGGATAAGGTACTAGAGTTTGGTTCTCCTATTCATTCCAGAATAGAATGGCTTGACAGACCACAAGAGTAAAAGGCATCGATGAACACGAGTGCACAACTACTCCTGGCTATCAACTGATAGACGAGGTCATAAAACAACTGAAAAGGGACAACTCAAAGGAACATATATCTTCTGAGTTGTGGATGCATAGATTAACATGTCGAACGAGTTCAACATATTTCTTCTGGAAAACCCATGCAGAAAGTAGAATTGGCAGAGTCACAATATGAATGGAGTACTACTCAGGAGCACTCTGGTTGTGATCTTTTGGTTCGGAGGAACTTCTGCCAAGGGTGGTTCATGGTATTTGGAAGAAGGATATACCACGGACCTCGAGGACTATCACAAGGTTACTAATATCCTAAAGGAATGAGCAAATACTACCAACATGAAGTAGGTAGAATGAATCTTGGATTCAAGAACCCAGAAATATAATGCCTACTAACTAAATGGCATCACGGGATGCTTTCGAGAACAATGCCCAGATTCATCACACCGGGAATACAGAGTATTGCTAGATTACTGGGTGATTCTTTAGAACACCTAGGGTCATAATAATAAGTCCAACATATATGTCGAGGTAGCAGAGTGCCTCAACACACCGACTAGTGTGGTTAATCTGGCCTAAAAGGACATTAAGAACAGACAGAAATGATTTGCAAATGCATCAGACTATTTAGAAACCTGGGATGACTCGGACAGCATAACGGCTGCAAATGCTCGAAAATACTTTTGAGATCCAAGCAAAAAGGTAGCATATCCACTTCACATCATAATGTCAAGGTTCTGAGATCAACAATTGAACACACAGCAGTAGAATAAACTGAACTGAGAGTTGAATCCACAATTAACGTGATCCTGATAAATAGAATGAGAATCCTAGTTTCTTAACCCCGTAGAAAAGAAGAGGATGACTCAGATCAAAAGGTCAATAGGTAAAGGAGTAAAAAAGAGCCTTACGTTCCCTTCCACAAACAATTCCCTTACATAACTAAAGAGTTTCTAGACACGACTTCGACCAGTTTGGCTTGCTAATCCTACAGGCAGTCAGGCTCTGATACCAAAGCTGTCAGGACCCCGATCCTAAGTCACACAGGTCTAGCCTGTAACACATCATATCACTTTGCGGCCTCACGCACGGTATCCCCACGGGTGCCACCTTACCTGGCCCGGGACCGTTTGCGCATTTTGGCACACGTATATGATAGTGTCGCTAGCATCCATATGACAGAGAACCCGGGCCGACATGACTAGTTATAAACCAAAAGTGGCACTAAATTACAGAGACAGGCATACATGACCCAGCAACGAACGTGTCGGTCATCAACGTATGAACCCAAGTCGTAGCAAGCTACAAGGACTTAAAGGAACAACACGTGACATTTCCCCTAAGGGACAGACACAGGAACGAAGAAGGACACATGCCGGCCAGCCTAAGTGTTCCGGAGCAGTAGCAAGCTACCAAGGCTCAATGGAAGCACTAGGAGACATTTCCCTGTAAGGTAGGCTACCAAAGGTAAACAACTAGGTGTCGGATCCCACACATAGCAATACACATTACACGTACGCATAACATGCAAGTATGTGCTGTACAACAGGGCATCACAACATAACTCAACAACTCATATAGATAAAGGCCCAGAAGAGCCATCATAGCATTTATTACAATCAGAGGTCACATGACCCAACATACAGAGCATACAGGCAACGGAAGCATAACATGTCTGAGTACAGACAACTACAAATGAAAAAGGCTGAGAAGCCTGACTATCTACCAGACCCTCCCAAGGGTACAAGACCGTAGCTGAGGTAACAAGCTAAACGTCGAAGTCCACGCGGAACCACTAGCGAGACTGAAGTCTCTCTGCAAAACATAAATTAAGCAAATGTGAGTACAAAGGTACTCAGCAAGACTTACATCAGAACTAGCTACATATGCATCGGTATCAACAAAGGGGTGGTGGAATTTGACTGCAGCAAGCCAGCTTTGACTCGGTGGCTATCCTGAACTACGACTGCAAGTAACTCTTTTGAGGTGGCGCACACGAGTTCACATATTCACCAATCAATACACCACTATGGATCCGCTCCCGTCTCCCTACGAGAAGGCCATCCATAGCACTCACGCTTATCTTGCGTGTTTTTAGAGTATCCACTTTCACTTGTCTATGAACTGTAGAGGTAACCCAGAAGTCCATTTCCGCGGACACGGCTATTCGAATAGATTATATATAAAACCCTGCAGGGGTGTACTTCTTCACACATGCTCTCACCACTTACCGCCGTTTACACGACATGTACTCGGCAACCTTCAAGCGGAGGCCCAGCGAGGGTGTCGGCCACGACCTGACTAACCACACAAGTCTCTCGTCCAGGTTTATCGCCTATTTGGGTTCCATCCGTGGGGAGATCCGGCCGGGGTGTCGCTCACAGCCCCAAACGATGTGTACAGGGTTCCCGCATCACCAAACGGGCAATCGGTACACCGTGCCACGTACCTGCCGCGTCACAGCCCACCCCGAGGGTCAGCGCTGCGCACGACCTCCAGTAAACTACAAACACCAGAAACTAGTTGCAACTCCTGGACAGAGATCATGTTGATTAATAAGTCGAGAGAGTCAATTAAGGATCCCAATGTGTGGTAGTAGCTGTTTCATGGACCAACCAACACAGATCTCAGTTCCTGAGGACGGCTGCAATGAGACAACCCACCATGTACTCCTACATGGCCTCTCATCGCTACCTTTACCAAATCGTGTTCACACACTTAGCTCACTCACAGTAGGACATGTTCATCACCCTTCCAATTCATCCCCGATGAATCAGACCTGACACAACTCTAAGCAATAGCAGGCATAACCAGATAGCATGAATGAGTAGGCACAACATGGCTCAAACAACTCCTACTCATACTAGTGGGTTTCAACTATTTACTGTGGCAATGACAGGTCATGCAGTGGAAAGGGGTTCAACTACCGCAGCAGATAACAGTTGAAGCGTTGTTGTCCTAATGCAGTAAAAGAGAGCAAGAGCGAGAGGGTGGAATTGTATCAGAATGCTCAATGGGGTTTTGCTTGCCTCGCACTTCTGAAGATAACAATGAGTCTTCATCGGTGTCATCGAACTCATCGTCGGAACGTCGTCTACTGAGAGGGGACAAAACCGACAAACAGAGAAAGAACACAATCAATGCAATGCAACAATATGATGCATGATCATGACATGGCAATATGCTGTTGATTGAGCTAATGCAACTAGCAACACAATTAAATGAAGTTGGTTTGAACCAAAGGTTCAAATTCAAACTCCATATGTGATTATTTAATTGTCATTTAATTGATTTGACCTGATCAGCAGGCTTAGCTTGTTCAAACATGCATGAAAGTGCCATAAACAGATTCCTTGGATTTTTCTGATCATTTTTCATATATATATTATTTTCATCTGAGCTACGGTTGATTTTATATGATTTTTAGACGTTTTGGCTATTTTCTGAAATAAATAAATCATTTATGATTTATTTAAAATTCCAGAAAACACTTATTGCGTCAGCACTAGGTCATGCTGACATCAGCAAGTCAACAGGGGCTGGTCCAGTCAAACCTGACCAGTGGGTCCCACTGGTCAGTCTCTCAGGGCTAACTAAACGTTTTAAAACTAAACTAAAGGTTAACAGAGTCTGGGCCCCACGTGTCAGTGACACATCTAACTAATAGGGTTAGTTAGCCTTAAGTTAATACTAACTAAACTGTCAGTGTGCCCAGGGCCCACATGTCAGTGGCTAGCTAATCTAATTAAACGTAGTTATCATTAACCAAGGTTAAGCTAATTAGGTTTAAGTCTAAACTAGGTTAATTAGTCGTGCGGGGCCCACATGTCATAGACCCAGGGGGGTCAAACCTCGGGTCAAAGACCCAAACAGGCCGGTGGCTCACCGCCGGCGATAGCGGGCACGGCGGAGGGGCTCGGAATCTGTCCTCCGTCGACCAAATGGCCGGCGAGGACCACCTACGTGACGCTGGCGCTCGTGCGCATCCAGCGGTGCCATCGGCTCGAGTCGTCGTGGACCCAAACAACGGCGGCGACGACTAGTGCGGTCGCCGGAGCTCGGGCAATGACGGAAACGGCACTGCGGTGTACTAGGGGAGGAGCTATTGGGTGCAAAGGGCTTCTGGGGGTGCACTGAGCTCGCTCATGGCCTCGTAGGAGTGTGGCAGCAGCTCTGGCCACGGCGGCGCCATGGACAGCGGCGGCAAGCTCACGGCCATGGTTGGGATCGGGGCTACGCGGTGCAAAAGAGGCGGGGAAGAGAGGGGTTCGGAGCGGAAGCTCACAGTGGACACGCAGAGCAGACAAGCGGGCTCGGGGAGGCGCTAACGACGGCGAATTCGATGGTGAGGTCGTCGGCGGCCGAAGGTTGGAGAAGACGAAGACGGCGGCGTTTTGGGGCTTCCGGCGTCGGGCGGCTCGGCGAGGAGGAAGAGAGGGACGAGGCGAAGCCCGTGGGCATGCTAGAAGGGCGAGGCGGCAGCGGTGGCTATGCGTGCGGCGAACGGCGGCGACGAGCTCCGCTCGGACGCGAGAGGAAGAGAGAGCAGAGGAGAGGGGAAGCACCGAAGAGAGTGGGAGAGGTCCGGGGGGGTGCGTGGCATCTCCAGGGGGGTCGAGGAGCAGGCAGGCAGCCTGGAGCTGGCCGGCGTGTGGCCACGCGCGGCGAGCACACGCCCTCCTGCCTACTGGCAGGAGGTTGAAGACGGTGGAGCAGCTGGGCTGCTTTCTGGGCCGGGCCAGCAGCAGTGTTGGGCCGCAGCAGGTGGGCTGCACAGGTAAGCCTTCTCCTTTTCTAACTCGGTTTCTGTTTTCTATTTTGTTTCTGTTATTCTATTTTGTTATTTTGTTCTGGGCTTTATTAAAAAAAACTTAGGCACTTTCAAAAATCACTAAACTACTCATGCCCACTGTTTAGCATATAACCAACATGGAACATTTCAGTTTGGGATTATTTGAGCATTTAAAATAATATATAAAATTTAAATGCCCAAATGCAAATAAGATATGATTTAATTCAAAAATCCAGAATGGTCCTAGAAATGTGTGCAACATTTTTGGCACAGGTTTTTAATCAATCCAAAAATGATGAACTTTTCCAAAGGGCATTTTGGTTCATTTGAAAAGATTTAAGTTTGAACCTAGTCGGTTTCATCTGGTGCTAGGGTTTAGTCTTCCCCATTTCAAGTTTAACAGAATTTAAACATGATGCACACTAAGACCAAGCAAGGCAGCAAGGGCTGGTCTAGGGCTGTGACACTACTCTCGCGAGGAAGGAACAAGGTTCCCGTCCAGAACATGTCTCCGGACGACGGTGCACCTAGCCCCACGGTGGGCGCCAAATGTCGGGGTTTTGGGACGACATATGCCAAAGGATGGCTTATCATGCATGGGGTCAATAGAACGTCGCCGGGCTCTGGAAGCGGGATAAAGCGATACTTAGGATGCCTACGAACTTTACCCAGGTTCGGGGCACTCCGGGGAGATAACACCCATAATCCTGCTCTGCGGGGACTCCATGTCATCACTGATAGCACTAGAGTAGCTACAGGATTGCTCCTTGAGCTGTGAGGTCTTGAGGAAGAAGATGAACAAGGCTAGCTCATTTCTCCCCTCTATCTAGGGTTTTGTCTTGTGATCTTCCAACTATCAACTATCCATCCCTCAACATGGAGGACCCTGGGGGGTTTATATAGGCCTACCCCCCAGGGGTACAATGGTAACTTCGACGTCGTGGCCCCAAGCCGTCAGTGTCTGCTGGTGCCGGCCTCGCCGCCTGTCTGCTGGGGCCCGCCGCCTGCGAGCCCCCCGTGATTGCCTTTCACTGTGGGGGTGCTTTTGCTAACGACGGCCTCGTTGGGAAGGAGATGTCTACAGTGCCATCATCCCTCGCCGTACGCTGCCGCAATGCCCCATCCCATCATCTTGATGAGGTTCGGACTTCTAGGGCGGGGTGTGTCGTCTGCCACCGGGCAGCCGTCTCCCTCGGCCGCCTGCCAGAGGCGGTTTGTTCTTGAGCTTGCTCGCTGACCGATGGGGTCAGCCGCCTGCTGGCCCCACCGTCTGTGGGTAGTGGGATCATGGCCTCCTCAGACCGCTGCTTGGTCACGGGCCTCGTGGCTACAGCGTTCCGCCGCTTAGGTGATATTCCCAAAGTACATGGTCTCTGTATCCATGCCCTTATGGATCTTCTAAGGACATGTTCTCCTGTAGCCATGCCCCCGCCCCGCCGGGACCCACCTCAGCGTGTTCCCTGAGGGTGGAGTGCGGGGCCGTCTGCTGGCTGGTGGCGCTTGGTGTTGCCGTCTGCTGGCTGGTGGCGCTTGGTGTTGCCGTCTGTTGGGTCCCTACCGCCTGCTGGCAGCCGGCTCCTAGGGCAAGCTACCCTAGGGGGCGGCTCGAGGAGCAGGCTGCCGTAGCGGACCAAGCGGCTGTTTATTTGTCTTAAAATACCAAGGGTAGGCGCCCAGGGTACCCATGGTCAATATCTCTGACATGGATAGTGGTCGATGTGTGGAGTAATAGTAGTAGATGCAGAATCGTTTCGATCTACTTGTCTCGGGCGTGATGCCTATATATAATGATCATGCCTAGATAGTCTTAATTACTCGCTTTTCTATCAATTGCTCGATAGTAATTTGTTTACCCGCCGTAGAATATCGCTATCATGAGAGAAGCCACTAGAGAACACTATGGTCCCCAGGTCTATTGTCAACATATCAATCTACATCCGCTTTACTTTTCCGCTTTTACTTTATGTTCTTATAATAAAAAATACCAAAAATATAAACTATCAACTCTATCAGATCTCACTTTCGTTAGTGATCGTAAAGGGATTGACAACCCCTTATCGCGTTGGCTGCGAAGTTCTTATTTGTTTGTGCAGGTGCGAGGGACTCGCGCGTGGTCTCCTATTGGATTGATACCTTGTTTCTCAAAAACTGAGGGAAATACTTACGCTACTGTGCTGCATCTCCCTTTCCTCTTCGAGGGAATACAACGCAAGCTCGAGAAGTAGCAAGAAGAATTTATGGCGCTGTTGCCGGGGAGGCTTACGCAAAAGTCATATACCAAGTACCTATCACAAACCCTTATCCTTCGCATTACATTTTTTGCCTCTCCTTTTCCTCTCCCCCACTTCACCCTTGCCGTTTTATTCGCACTTCTTCTACCGTGTGTTTATCATTCGCTTGCCTCTTGTTTGCTTGTGTGTGTTGGATTGCTTGCTTGTCACTATGGCTCAGAACAATACCAAATTGTGTGACTTCTCCTATACCAACAATAATGATTTTATTAGCACTCTGATTGCTCCTATTACCGATGCTGAATCTTGTGAGATCAATGCTGCTTTGTTGAATCTTGTCATGAAAGATCAATTCTCCGGCCTTCCTAGTGAAGATGCCGCAACCCATCTAAACAACTTTGTTGATTTGTGTGATATGCAAAAGAAAAGGGATACGGATAACGATATTGTTAAATTGAAGTTTTTTCCATTTTCACTTAGAGATCGTGCTAAAACTTGGTTTTCCTCTTTGCCTAGAAATAGTATTGATTCGTGGAATAAGTGCAAAGATGCTTTTATCTCTAAGTATTTCCCTCCTGCTAAGATCATCTCTCTTAGAAACGATATTATGAATTTTAAGCAACTAGATCATGAGCATGTTGCACAAGCTTGGGAGAGAATGAAATTAATGATACGTAATTGCCCTACACATGGTTTGAATCTATGGATGATTATTCAGAACTTTTATGCTGGCTTGAATTTTGCTTCTAGAAATCTTTTAGATTCGGCCGCAGGAGGCACTTTCATGGAAACTACCTTAGGAGAAGCTACCAAACTCCTACATAATATTATGGTTAAATATTCGCAATGGCACACCGAAAGATCTACTAGTAAAAAAGTGCATGCTATTGAAGAGATTAGTGTTTTGAGTGGAAAGATGGATGAACTTATGAAATTATTTGCTGCTAAGAGTTCTTCTTCTGATCCTAATGATATGCCTTTGTCCACTTTGATTGATAATAACAATGAATCTTTGGATGTGAATTTTGTTGGTAGGAATAATTTTGGTAACAATTGTAAGGGCATTTTTCTCCCTAATAGGTTTTGGTGATTGATGACAATACTCTTGCGGACTAATCGTGTGCTGTAAGCTTATACAGGTATATCTCCCTTATGGCACAAGACGATTGATTGCCCCTCGGATTCCATGAAGGACGGTGCTTTTCTTTTTGCTCCCTGTAGGTGGCATTGAGTAATAGGAAAGCCGTACTATTAAGAGGGGATCCGCGTCGGAAAGGTTTGGGTAGAATCAACACGTACACATCTTTCTCCCACACTTCCTTTCCTTGCTTCTCTGGAGGTCCAACCGGTTTTTTCTTTCGTTGAGGCAATTCTGTGGCTTCTCTACTGATCTTCTGCCAAGCATGCGGTAGTACCGCTCTGCCAAGCGGTAGTACCGCACAGGTACACGGTAGTACCGCTTGCCGACACGGTAGTACCGCTCCAGCGGTAGTACCGCGTCCCCATGCGGTAGTACCGTGTATCTGGGCCAGGCGCAGAAGTCTAAGTATATGAAGTGGATGCGGAAGTAATTTTTTACTTCCGCATACCATGCGGTAGTACCGCTTAGCATAAGCGGTAGTACCGCTTAGCTGATGCGGTAGTACCGTGTCGCATTTTGCCTCTTCCGTTTCCCCCTGCGGACGTAGCCACGGATGTAATTTATTTCATCCGTGGCTGTATCTGGCCTCAAGTTTTTGCCTTGGCGGTAGTACCGCTTCCCAAGCGGTAGTACCGCTCAGCCAGCGGTAGTACCGCTCATGAGGTGCGGTACTACCGCTCTCTGCGGGCTGAAACCTCTAATAACGGTTGGATTTGTCCCCCCACTATATATAGGGGGTCTTCTTCTCTAAGGAGACTTACCTCTTCCCCCACTACTCCATTGTTGCTCCAAAAGCTCCATTTCCGCCCGATCTCTCTCCCTAGCCAATCAAACTTGTTGATTTGCTCGGGATTGCTTGAGGAGGCATCGATCTACACTTCCACCAAGAGATATTTGATTCTCCCCACTAATCCCTTGCGGATCTTGTTACTCTTGGGTGTTTGAGCACCCTAGACGGTTGAGGTCACCTCGAAGCCATATTCCATTGTGGTGAAGCTTCGTGGTTTGTTGGGAGCCTCCAAGTTGTGGAGATTGCCCCAACCTTGTTTGTAAAGGTTCGGTTGCCGCCTTCAAGGGCACCACTAGTGGAATCACGGAACCTTGCATCGTGTGAGGGCGTGAGGAGAATACGGTGGCCCTAGTGGCTTCTTGGGGAGCATTGTGCCTCCACACCGCTCCAACGGAGACGTACTTCCCCTCAAAGGGAAGGAACTTCGGAAACACATCCTCGTCTCCTTCGGTTCTACTTGTGGTTATTTCTTACCTTTACTCTTGCATGCTTTACTTGTTTAATTCCTATAGCATGCTTGTGTAGTTGTTGTGCTTATTTACATTAGTTGTCTTCATAGTAGTTTATCTAGACAACTTATTTTGTCGCCTAATTTTAATTGGTTAAGAAAAGCTAAAAATTGTTAGTTGCCTATTCACCCCCCCTCTAGTCAACCATATCGATCCTTTCAATTGGTATCAGAGCCTCGTCTCTTTTTAAGGACTTTACCGTCCAAAGAGTATGGTTGACAACGTAGTCGAGACGGAGGACCATTCCGATGGAAATCCGTCTTTGCCTACGGTAGATGGGGGAGCCTCGGTCACTCGTGAGGAGTTCAATGTGGCCTTGACCACATTGAAAGAATCACTAGCGAGCGAGGTCAAGGGCATGTTTAAAGAAATGTTTGAGGGGCTTAAATTATCCACCTCACCGTTGGAAGTGGGTCGTCCCGCTACCAACGTGTCAGAGGCTAATCCCGACAAGGGAGAAGCTAGTAGTGAGCAAGCCCCGGTCACTAAGCATGGTAGTGGGAAATTTGCCCAATCTCCTCCGCCTACTCACTATGGAGGACCCGTCCCCACACCGCATTTAAATTCCGTCGGGCCCCCTCCTAAGTTCGTTAAAAATACTGATTTTGCTACTTGGGTGTTTCGTTTCAAACGTCATATTAATCATTGTTCCACTAACCTCTGGAGAATCATTGAGCAAGGTTTTTATCCGTATGATCCCGACAACATGACTCCAAGAGAAACTGCCGATCATCAGTTCAACGAGTCCGCACTATGCATTCTTCAAGACTCAATCCCTCCTGAAGACATTGCTCATCTTCGTCCTTTCACTGTGGCCAAGGAAGCATGGGAGCATGTTGGCACAATGTACAAGGGAAGCACAAGCATTCAACGCTCCAACTATGAAGTGGTGCAAGATGAAGCTGATGAGTTTGCAATGATCGAGGATGAAGATCCTCGTGAACTTTATCGAAGATTAACTATTCTTGCAGTGTCTCTTCGAGATCATGGCAGTAAGGATACGGATGACAATTGGATCAAGCGCAAGTTCCTCAAGGCCATGATGCCCTATCACAAGGCCATGTCCTCTGTGATTCGTCAGAGACCGGACTTCCACACTTTATCCTCAAACGAAGTGTTGGATGAATTTGTTGCCATGAGGATCCTTGACGTTACCGCCGACAATGCGGTCCTAAGAGCTCAACGATCCAAGAAGCCTAATCTTGCTCTGAAGGCCAAGGCTTGTGTGGAAGAGGAGGAAGTGGAAGATGATGATGAGTGCTGCCCCGAGGACACCAAATATGCCTATCACGAGCACATGGCTCTTGCTTCAAGGCAATTCTGGGGCAAGAAGAACTCAAGGTCCAACTTTAACAGGAACAACTCCAGTGGGAACAAAGGGAAGCAACGAGTAAGGACAAGCTTCAACTGTGGAAATGTAAGCCACTTCGTTGCGGATTGCCCATATGAGAAGAGAGAAGACTTTGGAGGCAAGCTTATTCGGAAGGACAAGTCAAAGTCCTATCCCAACAAGAACAACTTCATCAAGAAGACTCCTCCGAAAGTGTTGGTGGCTCAAGAAGAATATGTGGAGGATGATGACAATGATGAAGACGATGAGGTGACCACTATGGCCACAATTGCAATTGCTACCACTCCGCACTCATCTCTCTTCAACTCACCAAACGAGAACATCACCACCAAGTGTCTTATGGCCAAGGCCACCAACAAGGTAACCCCGATCATCAATTCTACTATCTCTTCTAACCCCTCATTAACTAATTGTATTGATGAGGGTGAGGGTAGTAAGGAGGGAGAAAATGAATTTGATGTGTTCATAAAGAATCTCAAGGGCAAATCCAAGAAGCATGTGGTTGCTCTCTTGGAACAACTCGGTGAGGCCAATGACATTATTGAGGCTCACGAGGAAACCATTACTAAAATGGAAGGGCATAGTCGAGACTATGCCGATGAGATATCGGATCTCTCTAACGCCCTAGAGGAGGAGCGTGGTCTTCGTTTGGCTCTTGAGGAGTCACACAACGATGATCATGCTAAATTAAAGAAAGATCTTGATCATGCTTTAGTTGTCTCTCGTGTCCTTAACTCTGAGAAGGCAAAACTTGTGGTTGACCATGCTAAACTCAAAGAGGAGTTTGACATACTTGACAAGGCTCACAAGGCCTTGAAAGGAATGCATACTACTCTCAAGGAGTCTCATGATCAACTCCAAGTTTCGCTAACCAAGGAAAAGGCTATCTTTCCTCGCATGGTTTTAATTGATAATGCAAATGCTACTAACCCATGTTGTGAGCATGTGCATCTTGTTGAAGAGAATGCCGAATTGAAGAAGCAACTTGAGAAAGGCCTTGTGACTTGCATACAAGGTGAGAAGAACCTCAACGCCCTTTTGAGCAATCAAAAGGAAGTTGTGGCAAAGGAAGGAATTGGGTTTGTTCCTAAGCCCAAGAAGAAGAAGAATGACAAGACCAAGCAACCACCCCCTCTCCGACAATCCTTTGTGAAAGAAGGAGAGGGCACGTCAACCAAGAAGAAAAGTGGTGGTGTCAAGAAAAACTCCACCATACCATCAAACATGGCCGGCGATTTTAATCCTTCATATGTTTTATGCCGTGCCAGTGATGGCCATGTGTTTGCTAAATTTGTTGGTTCTTCTTATGAGTACATTGAATGGTCCATTTGGGTTCCTAAGACCCTTGTCACTAACCTCAAAGGACCCATTACCAAATGGGTACCTAAATCCAAGCATTGATCTATTGTAGGAGTTTGCTTCCGGTGGGGGATCATGGTTGCTCGACAGCGGAGCCACAAATCATATGACCGGAAGCAAAGACTTGGTGGTGGACGTGCATCTCGGTTCATCTATGGCCACCAACGTCGAATGGGGTGATGCTTCATCTTCTAAGGTATTGGGACTTGGCAAGGTTGTTGTCTCTCATGATCTCACGATCGAGAAAGTCATGCTTGTTGAGTCCCTTGCATACAATTTACTTTCTGTCCGCCAACTTGCACTCATGGGCTTTGCTACATTCTTTGATATTGATTCTGTGGCCCTCTTGTGGAGCAAGACTCTTAAAGTAGCCTACGTTGGGCATGTCGAGAACGGCCTTTATGTGGTTAACTTCTCGAAGCAACCCACTAAGGTTGCGACATGCCTAATGGCTAAAGTTGATGTGGGATAGCTTTGGCATCGCCGTTTGGCCCACGTCAATATGAGATCTTTGCAAAGTCTTCTCAAGGGGGACCATGTCCGAGGACTAACAAATGTTAGCTTTGCCAAAGATCGTGCTTGCAGGGCGTGCATTGAAGGAAAATTACATGAGAAGGCTCACCCTCCCACGACTATCATCTATTCAAAAAGACCTCTAGAGCTCCTCCACATGGATCTCTTTGGGCCTCCCACTTTTGATAGTCTTGGGGGTAGAAAATATTGCTTGGTGATTGTGGATGATTACTCAAGATATACCTGGGTATACTTCTTCAAGAAGAAGAGTGAGACCCAACAAACCGTCATCAACTTTGCAAATGAAGCTCAACGACAACATGAAGCAAAGATTTTGATGATTAGAAGTGACAATGGCACCGAGTTTAAGAACTACACCTTGGATGAGTTTCTTGGTGATGAAGGGATCAAACATCAATATGCCGCCCCATATACCCCTCAGCAAAATGGTGTTGCAGAGAGAAAGAACCGAACTTTAATAGATGCTGCAAGAACCATGATGGCTGAATTCAACTCTCCATACAACTTTTGGGCTGAAGCCATCAACACCGCTTGCCATGCATCAAATCGTCTCTATCTTCGCAAAGGCTTGAACAAAACTCCGTATGAGATTCTTACCGGTAACAAGCCCAATCTCAAGTACTTCCGGGTGTTCGGGTGTAAGTGTTTCATTCTTAAGAAAGGTGTTCGTTTGTCTAAATTTGAATCTAGAGCTCATGAGGGCATATTTGTTGGTTATGCTACAAACTCTCATGCTTACCGTGTCCTCAACAAGTCCACCGGACTCATAGAGGAGACGAGTAACGTAGAGTTTGATGAAAATAACGGCTCCCAAGTGGAGCAAAGTGGTACTTGTGATACAGGTGATGAAATTCCTCCTCAAGCCATAAGAAGAATGGGTGTTGGATATATCCTACCCGTTGAGGAACCCCTTGTGGCCGAAGGAGAAGGACAATGTTCCACTCAAATGGAACCATCACCAACCCAAGACCCACACGCTTCCGAAGAACATAGTGAAGGCCCTCAGCCTGATGAACAAGGCCAAGAGCAAGATCAATCTCAAGTTGGTGAAGAACCTCCAATTGATGCACAAGGCCAAGTTCAGTCCCCCGAGCAAGATCAAGGTCAAGAGGAAGCTCAAGATCAAGATCTTGCTCATGTTGACGCTCAAGATGATCAACTCAATGCTCCTCAGTTATCACTTGAAGAGCAATTAGAGCGTCGTGCTGCAAAAGTTGCCTCCAGGCTTGCTTCCAACGAACATCACATCGAGAACATTTTAGGGAGCATCAAAAGGGGGGTAAGCACTCGTAGACAATTAGCAAACTATTGTGCTCATCAAGCTTTTGTCTCCTTTGTTGAACCTAAGAAGGTGTTTGAGGCGCTCGAAGACCCCGACTGGCTCAATGCCATGCATGAAGAACTCAATAACTTCGAGCGCAACAAAGTGTGGCGTTTGGTGCCAAGACCAAAGGAGAACCATAATGTCATTGGAACTAAATGGATCTTTAAGAACAAGCAAGATGCCCATGGCATTGTCATCCGCAACAAGGCACGTCTGGTGGCTCAAGGCTACTCCCAAGTCGAGGGTATCGACTACGGTGAAACTTTTGCCCCCGTTGCTCGTCTTGAGTCCATTCGTTTGTTGCTTGCCTATGCTTCCCATCATAACTTTAAATTGCAACAAATGGATGTGAAAAGTGCATTTCTTAATGGTCCCATTAATGAGTTGGTACATGTTAAACAACCCCCGGGGTTCGAGGATCCTAAGTTCCCCAATCATGTGTATCAACTTGATAAGGCACTCTATGGCCTTAAACAAGCCCCACGAGCGTGGTATGAGCACCTTACCGAGTTGTTACAAGATCGTGGGTTTGAAATTGGGAAAATCGACCCCACTCTTTTTACTAAGAAGGTCAAAGGGGAGTTGTTTGTATGCCAACTATATGTTGATGATATTATCTTTGGCTCTCCTAACAAAGCTTTCAATGATGAGTTCGCCGCACTCATGACCACACACTTTGAGATGTCCATGATGGGAGAGTTGAAGTACTTCCTTGGATTTGAGATCAAACAACGAAGAGAAGGCATCTTCATCAAACAATCCAAGTATACTCAAGACATGCTCAAGAGGTTCAACCTTAGTGATGTCAAGCCGGCTACTACTCCGATGCCAACCAAATGCCAACTTGACATTGATCCCAATGGTAAAGCGGTGGATCAAAAGGTATATCGCTCTATGATCGGATCCTTGCTTTACCTTTGTGCATCTAGACCGGATATTATGTTGAGTGTGGGAATTTGTGCACGGTTTCAAGCCTCACCTAAGGAAAGTCACTTTGTGGCTGTCAAGCGAATCTTTCGATATTTGGCTCATACCCCAAACTTTGGCTTATGGTACCCAAGAGAAGCGAACTTCAACCTTGTTGGTTTTTCTGATTCTGACTGGGCGGGAGACAAAGTGGATAGGAAGTCCACCTCAGGAGGGTGCCAATTTCTTGGTTGCTCTCTTGTTAGTTGGTCTTCCAAAAAGCAAAGTTGTGTATCTCTCTCGTCCACTGAAGCAGAATACGTGGCCGCTGGCAGTTGCTGTGCTCAACTCTTATGGATGAGGCAAACTTTGAAGGATTACGGTGTCATTTGTGACAAAGTGCCTCTTTGGTGTGACAATGAGAGTGCCATCAAGATTTCTCTCAACCCGGTGCTTCACTTCAAGACGAAGCATATTGAGATTCGGTATCATTTCATCCGGGATCACATAAGGCAAGGAGAGATCGAGCTTCACTACGTCAACACTCATGATAACCTTGCAGATATCTTCACGAAGCCACTGGATGAAGCTAGATTTCGCGAGTTAAGGCATGAGCTAAATATCATAGATTTGAGCAATGTGGTTTGAGTCTGTGCACACACACCCCTCACACTCAATATAGCTATCTTGTCTAGATGTAGGCATGGACATAGGGGGAGTATTGTTCTCTCAATGAACTGTTCCTCCCCCCATTATGCATAAACTAACCAAGTCTTTATCATTTGCCATACATTGTTGGTTTAAATGTTTCAAGTCGAGTTTTGGATCATGGGCCCAAGGATAATTCTTCGCGGTGCCATATCTATATACTCAAACATAGGTGGCCTCGGCCACCGCCCTCCTCTGAGGAGTTGTGTCGTTTCACTTTGCGTGTGCGTGCATTTGTTTTTCTCTCTTTCTTTGCTAAAAGCCTCTTGCCAGCCGTGTTTGTTCTTGGAGGAGCGGTACTACCGTGCATACTTACGGTACTACCGCAGATGGGGTTACGGTACTACCGCTTGACCAGCCGCTGGTAGAGCGGTACTACCGCTTGGCGTGCGGTACTACCGCGCAAGCGGTACTACCGCGATGACCGCGGTACTACCGCACGTATCAAAACGCGTGGGGGGTTATAAGCAGGCAGGGGGAGTTCCATCTCCCCCATACCCATTCACTCCTAACCCCCACGTCGCCCCTGTCTCTCTCTCTCTCAAGAACGCCGCCGGAGGACCTCGCCGGATCTCCTCCCTCGCTCACTCGTTTCTCTTTCCGACCGGTGGGATCGTTCCCCACCACGTCCTCTTGCCATGGATGCAGGTTTTTCCCCGTTTCCCTTCTTCTTTTTGCCTACCTAAGTTTTTAGGGTTAGGGGAGATGCTTAGTGCTTTCTTGTTTTCTTCATGATATCATCCATGGGTGCTTAGATTGTGGAAGAGTGTTTGTGATCCGGATTTATGCTTTGAGTTGTTGCCACGGAGTTACTGATCAGCCGTAGTACCGTATGAAGATCGTGTTGGTAGTTTTTAATTGTTTATCTTCCCAGATCTGTTCCGTGCGGTACTACCGCTGGAGAACCGCGGTACTACCGCACGGTGTAAACCAGATCCGATCTGACATAAGCGGTACTACCGCTGTCCCTAGCGGTACTACCGCTCGAGCGGAAGTAAAATCTTAGTACTGCATGCCGAGCGGTACTACCGCGCCCGTGTGCGGTACTACCGCTCCGCATGCAGCCCTAATATTTTAGTTCCGCCCCCTCGGGCGGAAGTAAAATTTTAGTACTGCATGCCAAGCGGTACTACCGCGCCCATGTGCGGTACTACCGCTCCGCATGCAGCACTAATATTTTAGTTCCGCCCCCCTCGGGCGGAAGTAAAATTTTAGTACTGCATGCCGAACGGTACTACCGCGTCCCTACGCGGTACTACCGCTTCGCATGCAGCACTAATTTTTTAGTTCCGCCCCCATGGGCGGAAGTAAAATCCTACTACCGTAAGGCTTGCGGTACTACCGCATGTGCCGCGCGGTACTACCGCTTGCCCTCCGGTACTATTTTTTTACTTCCGTTGGGTCAACTGTACTACCGCTTGGCTCACACTAGCTTCGTGGCATGTTCTCTTTTCTATTTCCCTTGGTCTTTTGTGTCTTTCGAGGCTCTGGCATTGATTCTTCTCGCGTTTGTTTTGCTGTGGTTTTGTGTTTGTATTTTTAGGTGGTGGCTCAGGCTTTGCGGGTCGTCGTACCAACCCCGTTCGTGACACCGGTTCCAAGCGCATGCGTACCCCGAGCGATGTGCCAGAGGGCTCCAACCCCAATCCTCAGCGCCGGTACAAGACCTCAGCCAACAAGCGCAAGGAATCATCCATGTCTATGGAAGAATTGCCTGCTGGCGAGTTCATGGCTAGACGGAAGATCAACCCATATGGGGAACCTCGTGAGCACTTTCCTAGTGATGATGTCTTCTGGACCAAGCAACAGTATCGCATCTATCATGAGGTGCTCAAGACCAAGGCCAATCTGTATGTGGATGCTCACTGGATCGATGTGGAGCACATGAGGAAGGATCAGAACAGGGCATATTTTGCAGAAGCCCTTGACTTGATCGAGCAGCTGGGTCTGGAACATATCATGACTTTTCAGAACGATTTTGATCCTGAGCTCATTGCGCAGTTTTATGCCTCTGTCAACTTTCAGGCCAAGGAAGATCGTCCCATGACTTGGATGACTCATGGTCACAAGTTGACCGCCACTTGGAAGGAGTTCATGAATCTTCTTCAGCTTCCCGATGAGGGTCTCCATAACCCTATTGGTTTTCGGCCTCACGCCAATGCTGAAGCAGCTAACAAGGACAAACTCCTTCCATTCTATGAGGCAAAGACCCTTCCTAGTGGCAAAACAACCTATGTGCTGAATCCCTTCCTGGACATTATGTATCGGATTTTTCGCAACACGCTGTTTCCTCGTGTTGGCGACAAGGACAAGGTTCACGCCTATCTGGTGGATATGCTTCTGATGTGTCAAGAGGCTTGCTCCGCTCAGGCTGCTCCTCTGGACATTTCCCACATCATGTGGAATGAGCTCCGGTTTGCTATCTACACTCGCAAGGTACCTATCTATGGTCCTTTCTTACATCTGCTCATCTCCAAGACTTGGGCGAAATTGTATCCAGAGGAGGAGTTTGTGGCCGACTGCTACCGTCATGATCCTATCAAGCTTCGCGTCAAGACTCGCTGGGCCAACACCACTACTCGCGCTCAGGCTGCTGCTGCCCAGATGGGCACCGAGGATGAGCCTATGGAGGAGCCTGCCGATGTCCGCTCAGGCAGATTTGCCCCATCTTCTTCCTCTACCGTAGAGAAGCCGTCTTGGGCCAAGAAGCTCCAGCAGAAGATGAAGGCTCTCTTCTGCATGCAGGCTCAGGGGCAATACCGTGCCCATGTGACTGACAAGAAGACTCGTCAGCGGGACAAGAAGATTCTGTCCTTGTATGGTGAAGCAGTCTCAGATGGATCAGAGGACACCATCACTCCAGAGGCTACCTGGATGGCTCGTCAGGGATACCAGTGGACCGACTCTGATGATGGGTTTCAGCCAGAGCAGCAGGGATCTGATGAGGACTATCAGGACGAGGAGCAGCAGGGATTTGATGACGAGTATGACGACTGAGCGTCTCCCGGGCTGCCACCCATCTTCGTTACCCCTCTTTCCCTTTGTGGTGTCTCGATGACAAAGGGGGAGAGTAATTTGCATTTGCTGTCTTATGTCGTCTTGTGTGTGTGTGTTTCTTTTCGTTGAACTTGGTTTTATTATGTGTGTTTGTGTGAGACAATCATATGGTGTAAGACATATGCCCTCGTATCGTTAAACTTTTTATGTCCTTATGCTTATCCTATGCAGTTAAATGTTTTATAGAGTATCGCATGAGTAGATTATAGGGGAACGCCATACCTTGTATGTGTGCAGTGCAGTCCAAAGCACAATCATTTGTAGGCACACATACAGGGGGAGCTCACCTATACTCTAGGGCTTATATTGCTATCTCTATTATTTTTTCTCTGTGCAAATCTCGTGTTGTCATCAATTCACCAAAAAGGGGGAGATTGTAAGGGCATTTTTCTCCCTAATAGGTTTTGGTGATTGATGACAATACTCTTGCGGACTAATCGTGTGCTGTAAGCTTATACAGGTATATCTCCCTTATGGCACAAGACGATTGATTGCCCCTCGGATTCCATGAAGGACGGTGCTTTTCTTTTTGCTCCCTGTAGGTGGCATTGAGTAATAGGAAAGCCGTACTATTAAGAGGGGATCCGCGTCGGAAAGGTTTGGGTAGAATCAACACGTACACATCTTTCTCCCACACTTCCTTTCCTTGCTTCTCTGGAGGTCCAACCGGTTTTTTCTTTCGTTGAGGCAATTCTGTGGCTTCTCTACTGATCTTCTGCCAAGCATGCGGTAGTACCGCTCTGCCAAGCGGTAGTACCGCACAGGTACACGGTAGTACCGCTTGCCGACACGGTAGTACCGCTCCAGCGGTAGTACCGCGTCCCCATGCGGTAATACCGTGTATCTGGGCCAGGCGCAGAAGTCTAAGTATATGAAGTGGATGCGGAAGTAATTTTTTACTTCCGCATACCATGCGGTAGTACCGCTTAGCATAAGCGGTAGTACCGCTTAGCTGATGCGGTAGTACCGTGTCGCATTTTGCCTCTTCCGTTTCCCCCTGCGGATGTAGCCACGGATGTAATTTATTTCATCCGTGGCTGTATCTGGCCTCAAGTTTTTGCCTTGGCGGTAGTACCGCTTCCCAAGCGGTAGTACCGCTCAGCCAGCGGTAGTACCGCTCATGAGGTGCGGTACTACCGCTCTCTGCGGGCTGAAACCTCTAATAACGGTTGGATTTGTCCCCCCACTATATATAGGGGGTCTTCTTCTCTAAGGAGACTCACCTCTTCCCCCACTACTCCATTGTTGCTCCAAAAGCTCCATTTCCGCCCGATCTCTCTCCCTAGCCAATCAAACTTGTTGATTTGCTCGGGATTGCTTGAGGAGGCATCGATCTACACTTCCACCAAGAGATATTTGATTCTCCCCACTAATCCCTTGCGGATCTTGTTACTCTTGGGTGTTTGAGCACCCTAGATGGTTGAGGTCACCTCGAAGCCATATTCCATTGTGGTGAAGCTTCGTGGTTTGTTGGGAGCCTCCAAGTTGTGGAGATTGCCCCAACCTTGTTTGTAAAGGTTCGGTTGCCGCCTTCAAGGGCACCACTAGTGGAATCACGGCACCTTGCATCGTGTGAGGGCGTGAGGAGATTACGGTGGCCCTAGTGGCTTCTTGGGGAGCATTGTGCCTCCACACCGCTCCAACGGAGACGTACTTCCCCTCAAAGGGAAGGAACTTCGGAAACACATCCTCGTCTCCTTCGGTTCTACTTGTGGTTATTTCTTACCTTTACTCTTGCATGCTTTACTTGTTTAATTCCTATAGCATGCTTGTGTAGTTGTTGTGCTTATTGTCATTAGTTGTCTTCATAGTAGTTTATCTAGACAACTTATTTTGTCGCCTAATTTTAATTGGTTAAGAAAAGCTAAAAATTGTTAGTTGCCTATTCACCCCCCCCCTCTAGTCAACCATATCGATCCTTTCAACAATGCTTATAGAGGGAACTTTAATCCTAGGCCTTTTCCTAGTAATTCCTCTAATAATTATGGTAATTCCTACAACAACTCTTATGGAAAGATGCCCTCTGAATTTGAAACTAGTGTTAAGGAGTTTATGATTTCACAAAAGAATTTCAATGCTATGCTTGAAGGGAAATTGCTTAAGATTGATGAATTGGCTAGAAGTGTGGATAGAATTACTCTTGATGTTGATTCTTTGAAACTTAGATATATCCCACCTAAGCATGATATCAATGAGTCTCTCAAAGCCATGAGAATTTCCATTGATGAATGCAAAGAAAGAACCGCTAGGATGCGTGCTAACAGAGAGAATTATAAGAGCGTGTTCTTCTAGTTATCATGAAAATAAAGATGAAGATATAAAAGTTATTGATGTGTCTCCTATTAGATCCTTGTTTTCTAGCATAAATCTTGATGAACATAGGATTGGGGATGATTCCACTTTAAGGTGTCCCAATGATTCGGAGTTTTTAGATCTTGATGCTAAAATTGTTAAAAGTGGGAGTGAAGAGATTAAAACTTCGCATAGTGATGATCCCACTACTTTGGATTTCAAGGGATTCAATTATGACAATTGCTCTTTGATTGATTGTATTTCCTTGTTGCAATCCGTACTAAACTCTGCGCATGCTTATAGTCAAAACAAAGTGTTTACCAAACACATAGTTGATGCCTTGATGCAATCTTATGAAGAAAAACTTGAGTTAGAAGTTTATATACCTAGAAAGCTTTATGATGAGTGGGAACCTACTATAAAAATAAAGATTAAAGATCATGAATGTTATGCTTTTGTGTGATTTGGGTGCAAGTGTCTCCACTATCCCAAAAACTTTGTGTGATTTGCTAGGTTTCCATGAGCTTGATGATTGTTCTTTAAATTTGCATCTTGCGGATTCCACTATTAAGAAACCTATGGGAAGGATTAATGATGTTCTTATTGTTGCTAATAGGAATTATGTGCCCGTAGATTTCATTGTTCTTGATATAGATTGCAATCCTTCATGTCCTATTATTCTTGGTAGACCTTTCCTTAGAACGATTGGTGCAATTATTGATATGAAGGAAGGAAATATTAGATTTCAATTTCCGTTTAGGAAAGGCATGGAACACTTTCCTAGAAAGAAAATCAAATTACCATATGAATCTATTATGAGAGCCACTTATGGATTGCCTTCCAAAGATGGCAATACCTAGATCTATCCATGTATCGTGCCTAGCTAGGGGCGTAAAACGATAGCGCTTGTTGGAGGCAACCCAATTTTGTATTTTTTGTGTTTGCTTCTGTTTAGCAATAAATATTTCATCTAGCTTCTGTTTAGATGTGATTTTGTGTTTTGTTTAGTGTTTGTGCCAAGTAGAACCTTTGGGAAGACTTGTGTGAAGTTTATGTGATCTTGCTGTGAAAAACAGAATCGTTAGCGCTAGCTAGAATGGTCACCAGATTTTACTGGAGCGTGCTATTTAGTTGATTCTTTTTGCAGATGATTAATAGACAAATTCCTCACGTTTACCAATTTAGTTTGAATTTTTTGGAGTTACAGAAGTATGCGAAACCTGCAGAGTACTACAAACTGTTCTGTTTTTGACAAATTCTATTTTCCGTGTGTTGTTTGCTTATTTCAATGCATCTATGAGTAGTATTGGGAAGTATGAACCATAGAGAAGTTGGAATACAGTAGGTTTAACACCAATATAAACAAAGAATGAATTCATTGCAGTACCTTTGAGTAGTGGTTTGCTTTCTTATACTAACGGAGCTCACGAGATTTTTGTCTAAGTTTTGTGTTGTGAAGTTTTCAAGTTTTGAGTATTGCTTTGATGGACTACGGAACAAAGAGTGGCAAGAGCCTAAGCTTGGGGATGCTCATGGCACCCCAAGGTAAAATTCAAGGACAACCAAAAGCCTAAGCTTGGGTATGCCCCGAGAAGGCATCCCCTCTTTCGTCTTCATCCATCGATAAATATACTCGGAGCTATATTTTTATTCACCACATGATATGTGTTTTACTTGGAGCGTCTTGTATAATTTGAGTCTTTGATTGTTAGTTTGCCACAATTATCCTTGCTGGACACACCTATTTGACAGAGTTAAATATGTCCTAGGAATTGATAGAACACTCTATGTGATTCACTTATATCTTTTGAGTTGAATAGTTTTGCTCTAGTGCTTCACTTATATCTTTTAGAGCACGGTGGTGATTATATTTTGAAGAAATTGTTGATCTCTCATGCTTAACTTATATACTTTTGAGAGTCTATTAAAACAGCATGGTAATATGCTTAGGCTATAAAACTAGTCTTCACATGATAGACATCCAATATCAATTTAGTAAAAACTTTCACACTAAGTGCATTGAATATGATGAGAAGTTGGATGCTTGATAATTGTTTTGAGATATGAGGATAGTGATATTAGAGTCATGCTAGTGGAGTTATTATGAAATTGAGAAATACTTGTGTTAAGGTTAGTGATTCCCGTAGCATGCACATATGGTGAACCGCTATGTGACGAAGTTAGAGCATGAGGTATTTGTAAAGTGTCAACCTTTGTGTGGAGGTCGGGGGCGCGCGATGGTTAACTCCTACCAACCTCCCCCGTAGGAGCATGCGTTGATTGCTTTGTTCTGATGACTCGTAGATTTTTGCAATAAGTATATGAGTTCTTATGACTAATGTTGAGTCCATGGATTATACGCACTCTCACCCTTGCTAGCCTCTCTTGTATCGCGCAACTTTCGCCGATACGTACACCCACTATATATCCTTCCTCAAAACAGCCACCATATATATTCCTCAAAACAGCCACCATACCTACCTATCATGGCATTTCCATAGCCATTCCGGGATATATTGCCATGCAACTTTCCACCGTTCCATTCATATGACACGCATCATATTGTCATATTGCCATGCATGATCATGTAGTTAACATCGTATTTGTGGCAAGGCCACCATGCATAATTTCTCATACATGTCAGTCTTGATTCATTGCACATCCCGGTACACCGCCGAAGGCATTCATATAGAGTCATACTTTGTTCTAGTATCGAGTTGTAATATCAAGTTGTAATTCAATGAAAGTGTGATGATCATCATTATTAGAGGCATTGTCTCATGTGAGGAAAGGCTAAATCAATAAAGCCCCTCCAAAGAAAAAGAAAAAGAAAAAAAGGCCAAAGAAAAAAAGAAAGGCCCAAAAAAAAGGGACAATTGCTACTATCTTTTTCCACACTTGTGCTTCAAATTAGCACCATGTTCTTCATGATAGAGAGTCTCATGTTTAGTCACTTTCATATACTTGTGGGAATTTTCATTATAGAACTTGGCTTGTATATTCCAACGATGGGCTTCCTCAAATGCCCTAGGTCTTCGTGAGCAAGCAAGTTGGATGCACACCCACTAGTTTCTTTTGTTGAGCTTGCATACATTTTTAGCTCTAGTGCATCTGTTGCATGGCAATCCCTACTCACTCACATTGATATCTATTGATGGGCATCTCCATAGCCCGTTGATACGCCTAGTCGATGTGAGACTATCTCCCTCCGTTTTGTCTTCTCCACAACCACCTTTCTATTCCACCCATAGTGCTATGTCCATGGCTCACGCTCATGTATTGCGTGAAAGTTGAAAGGTTTGAAAGAATAGAGTATGAAAACAAGTGCTTGGCTGAAATCGGGGTTGTGCATGATATGAATATTTTGTGTGATGAAGAGGGAGCATAGCCAGACTATATGATTTTGTAGGGATAACTTTCTTTAGCCATAGTATTTTGAGAAGACACGATTGCTTTGTTAGTATGCTTGAAGTATTATTATTTCTTACGTCAATATAGACTTTTGTCTTGAATCTTTCAGATCTGAACATTCATGCCACAATTAAGAGAATTACATTCAAAAACTATGTTGGTTAGCATTCCACATCAAAAATTCTATTTTTAACATTTACCTACTCGAGGACGAGCAGGAATTATGCTTGGGGATGCTTGATACGTCTCCAATGTATCTATAATTTTTTATTGTTCCATGCTATTATTTATGATGTTTTGGATGTTTAATGGGCTTTGGCATACACTTTTATATTATTTTTGGGACTAACCTACTAACCCAAAGGCCCAGTCCAGATTGTTGTTTTTTGCCTGTTTCGGGGTTTTGCAGAAAAGGGATATCAAACGGAGTCCAAATGGAATGAAACCTTCGGGAGAGATATTTTTGGAGAAAATCATGCATGGGAGACTTGAGAACCACAGAGTAGGGTCTACGTGGTGCCCACGAGGGTGGGGGCGCCCCCCCCCCTAGGACGCCCCCCTGCCTCGTGGGTCCCACGTATGGCCCCAGGTGCCCTCCTTCCTCCTATATATGCCTACGTACCCCGAAACCAACAGAACAACAGAGAAAACCCTAGTTCTACCGCCGTAACCTTCTGTTCCCGTGAGATCCCATCTTGGGGCCTGTTCCGGAGCTCCACCGGAGGGGGGATCTACCACGGAGTGCTTCTACATCATCATCATCGCCTCACCATGAGTTGTGAGTAGTTTACTACAAACCTTCGGGTCCATAGCTAGTATCTAGATGGCTTCTTCTCTCTCTTTCGATCTCAATACAAAGTTCTCCTCGGTCTTCGAGGAGATCTATTCAATGTAATCTCTTTTTGCGGTGTGTTTGTCGAGATCCGATGAATTGTGGGTTTATGATCAAGATTATCTATGAGAAATATTTGGTTCTTTTCTGAACTCTTTATGTATGATTATAATATCCTTGCAAGTCTCTTCGAATTATTGGTTTGGTTTGGCCTACTAGATCTATAGTTCTTGTAATGGGAGAAGTGCTTGGCTTTGGGTTCAATCTTGCGGTGTCCTTTCCTAGTGACAGTAGGGGCAGCAAGGCACGTATTGTATTGTTGCCATCGAGGATAAAAAGATGGGGTTTATATCATATTGCTTGAGTTAATCCCTCTACATCATGTCATCTTGCTTCAGGTGTTACTCTGTTCTTATGAACTCAATACACTAGATGCATGTTGGATAGCGGTCGATGTGTGGAGTAATAGTAGTAGATGCAGAATCGCTTCGGTCTACTTGTCTAGGACGTGATGCCTATATATAATGATCATGCCTAGATAGTCTCATAATTATTCGCTTTTCTATCAATTGCTCAACAGTAATTTGTTTACCCGCCGTAGAATATCGCTATCATGAGAGAAGCCACTAGAGAACACTATGGCCCCCGGGTCTATTCTCAACATATCAATCTACATCCGCTTTACTTTTCCGCTTTTACTTTCTGTTCTTATAATCAAAAATACCAAAAATATAAATTATCATCTCTATCAGATCTCACTTTCGTAAGTGGCCGTAAAGGGATTGACAACCCCTTATTGCGTTGGTTGCGAAGTTCTTAGTTGTTTGTGCAGGTGCGAGGGACTCGCGCGTGGTCTCCTACTGGATTGATACCTTGGTTCTCAAAAACTGAGGGAAATACTTACGCTATTGTGCTGCATCTCCCTTTCCTCTTCGAGGGAATACAACGCAAGCTCAAGAAGTAGCAGTCACGTCTTTCCATGAGGTGGTGGCTATCGTTTTGGAGGAAGTCGACTTTGACGATCCGACTATGAACATGTGAGGATGTCATGCCTTAGCAATCGTAAACCAACTCCGAGGGGTTATTGACCTCGCCGGAGCACAATCAACCTGACCATGAGGGTCTATTTCCTACAAGCAAATGAAGAACAAGCAAGAAACTGAGATTGAAATCTGGATAATGCAAATTTAAGAGGAAAGCTTTATTGATAAAGTGGGGTTCTGTGACGTCTTTGTCTCATCATTGAACACAAACGAAGTACGCGAAGTTGCAGCTATGGGGAACTCTAATCTAAACAAAACCCAAAGTCTAAATGATGCCTAAGGGTTGTATATATGGAGAGAGGGGGGGGGGAATTTCGATGCCCCTTGGAAAAGTGGTCCGAAACCAACCCTAACTCTCTTTTCCCCACACATACGGACTCTAAAAACAGCCTATACTTGACTATTTCGAAATTACATGGGCCTGGCCCAATAATAAGGTGACACGGCACCAATAATAGCCTCTGGATGAAATCTATGAAGTGGCATCTTGTATATTTCGTCCAAGGCTTCTCGCACTCATTATGGTGGCTTCAAAGTCCTAAAATCATCACTTGTAACTCCGTTCTTGTTCCCCTTGCGCATGCCATCATGTCCATGCTTGATCTTGCTCCAATGTTCATCCTTCTTGTCCAAGCTAGGCCCTTCATTTGTAAGCAAGACAAATGTATCCAATTTAGGCAACATCATATTCTTATGAACATTAGAATCATTACCAAGAAACGAAAGTACCTGGTAATTCAATTGGCATGCGCAAGCTCTAGTAATTGGTCCAAGATGTATAATAGCAGGGGCAGTGGGTGTAACAATGGTATTGATGTCCTCATCATCCTACCCTTCTTGAAATGAAGTCGTTCCTCGACGGAAGCTCATCATCCTCACCCAAATAAGGCTTCAAATCTACAATGTTAAAATTGGGACTAACCCCAAAATCTGCAGGTAGCTCAAGTTTATATGCATTATCATTTATTTTCTCTAACACCTTAAAAGCACCATCAGCACGTGGCATTAGCTTTGACTTGCGCAAATTAGGAAACCTATCCTTACGCAAATGTAACCAAACAAGATCTCCAGGTGCAAATATAACATGTTTTCTACCCTTATCTCCAGCAAGTTTATATTTAGCATTCATGCGCTCAATATTATCCTTAGTTAACTCATGCAATTTAAGATCAATTCAGCATGTTGTTTAGCATCAAAATTAACCTTCTTCGAAGATGGAAGAGGCAACAAATCAATAGGTGCACGAGGTAAGAAACCATACACAATTTCAAAAGGGCACATCTTAGTAGTAGAATGCAATGAACGATTATAAGCAAATTCAATACGAGGCAAGCATTCTTCCCACATTTTCTTGTTATTCTTCAAAACAACCCTAAGCATAGTAGACAAAGTTCTATTAACTACTTCATTTTGTCCATCATTTTGGGGGTGACATGTAGTACTCAAAAGCAGTTTAGTCCCCAACTTAGCCCATAAACATCTCCAAAAGTGGCTAAGAAATTTAGTATCATGATCTGACACAATTGTATTTGGCACACCATGCAAGCGAATAATTTCATGGAAGAACAAATCAGCAACATTAGCATCATCATCGCTTTTATGACATGGTATGAAGTGTGCCATTTTTAAAAATCTATCCACGACAAACAATATGCTATCCCTCCCCTTCTTTGTTCAATGTAAACCCAAAACAAGTCCATATATATATCTTCCCAAGGAACACTAGTTATAGGCAAAGGCATATATAAACCATGAGGATTGAGTCGTGACTTAGCTTTTTGACATGTAGTGCAGCGAGCAACAAAACACTCAACATCCCGTCTCAACTTTGGCCAAAAGAAATGTGTAGCAAGTACGTCATCTGTCTTCTTCACGCCAAAGTGTCCCATTAATCCTCCTCTATGCGCCTCCTACAACAACAAAAGACGAACTGAGCTGGCTGGAATGCATAACTTGTTACAACAAAACACAAATCCATGATTAACGACAAACTTGTTCCATGTTCTCCCTTCTTTACAATTCTACAATACATCTTTAAATTCAGCATCATGCACATATTGATCTTTGATGGTCTCCAAACCAAATATTTTAAAGTCAAGTTGTGAAAGCATAGTATAATGATGAGACAATGCATCAGCAATAACATTTTCTTTACCCTTCTTGTGTTTAATGACATAAGGGAAAGTCTCAATGAATTCAACCCATTTAGCATGTCTATGGTTCAATTTAGCTTGACTTTTAATATGCTTCAAAGATTCATGATCAGAATGAATAACAAATTCTTTGGGCCATAAATAATGTTGCCATGTTTCTAAAGTCCGAACAAGAGCATATAATACCTTGTCAAGTACAATAGTTCAGACTAGGCCCACTCAATTTTTCAGAAAAGTATGCAACAGGTTTACCATCTTGTAATAACACACCTCCTAATCCAATTCCACTAGCATCACATTCAAATTAGGAAGTTGGAGTAATTGAGCATGTGTCAACTTATCTTTCAATATCGTGAAGGCTTCTTCCTGCGCAGTACCACAAACAAAAGGCGCATCCTTCTTTGTAAGCTCATGAGAGGTGCAGTAATGGTGTTGTAATCTCTCACAAAACCCCTATAGAATCCAGCGAGGCCAAGGAAACTCCTCGCGTGTGTGACCGTTTTGGGTTGCGGTCAACTCTCAATAGCTTCAATCTTGGCTTTATAAACCTCAATTCCCTGTGGAGTAACAACATAGCCAAGAAAAGATACTCGGTCGGTGCAAAAGGTGCACTTCCCAACGTTACCAAACAAACATGCATCACGTAGAGCAATAAAAACAGCATGTAAATGTTCTAAATGTTCCTCCAAAGATCTGCTAAAAATCAATATATCATCAAAGTAAACTACCACAAATCGTCCACTGAAAGAACGTAAAACCTCATTCATTAATCTCATGAAAGTACTAGGTGTGTTAGTTAACCCAAAAGGTGTCCCGTCTTTCGATGAGATGGTGGCTATCGTTCTGGAGGAAGTCGACTTGGATGATCCGACTATGAACGTGCGAGGACGTCGCTCCTTAGCAATTGCTAAACCAACTCCGATAGGTTATTGACCACGCCGAAGCACGATCAACCTGACCACGTGGGTCTATTTCCTGCAAGCAAACGAAGAACAAGCTAGAAACTGAGATTGCAATCTGGATATTGTGAATTTAAGAGGAAAGCTTTATTGATCAAGTGGGGTTCTGTGACGTCTTTGTGTGGTCGTTTAACACAAATGAAGTACGCGAGGTTGCAGCTATGGAAAACTTTATTCTAAACAAAACCCAAAGTCTAAACGATGCCTAAGGGCTGTATATATGGAGAGAGAGAGGGGGAATTCCGTGGCCGCTTGGAGAAGGGGTCCGAAACCAACCCTAACTCTATTTTCCCCAACACACATACTCAAAAAATAGCCTATACTTTAGTATTTCGAAATTACATGGGCCTGGCCCAATAATAAGGTGACACAACACCTATAATAGCCTCTAGACGAAATTTATGAAGTGGCATCTTGTATATTTCGTCCAAGGCTCCATGCACTCATTATGGTGGCTTCAAAGTCCTGAAATCATCACTTGTAACTCTGTTCTTGTTCCTCTTGCGCATGCCATCATCTCCATGCTTGATCTTGCTCCAATGTTCATCCTTCTTGTCGAAGCTAGGCCCTTCATTTGTAAGCAAGACAAATGTATCCAATTTAGGCAGCACCATATTCTCATGAACATTAGAATCATTACCAAGAAACGAAAGTACCTAGTAATTCAATTGGCGTGCGCGAGCTCTAGTAATTGGTCCAGTATGTACAATAGCAGGGGCACTGGGTGTAACAATGGTATTGATGTCCTAATAACTTATATCACTAGTGCATCTGTTACATGGTAATCCCTACTCACTCACATTAATATCAATTGATGGACATCTTCATAGTCCATTGATTTGCCTAGTTGATGTGAGACTTTCTCCCCACTTTTGTCTATTACCACCTTTTATTCCACCCATAGTGCTATATGCATGGCTCACGCTCATATATTGTGTGAAAAGTTGAAATGGTTGAAGCGCGTTAAAAAGTATAAAACAATTGCTTGGTTGACGCCAGGGTGGGCATGATTACCTTGTGTTGAGAAGAGGGAGCATAATAATACTATATGATTTTGTAGGGATAATGTTCTTTAGCCATGATATTTTTGAAGCTTAATGATTTATTGTCTAGTATGCTTGAAGTATTATTGTTTTCATGTCAATATATAATTTTGTTTCAAACATACGGATCTGAATATTCATGCCACAATAAAGAGATTGCATTGATAAATATGCTAGGTAGCATACCACATCAAAAATTCTATTTTAATCATTTACCTACTCGAGGAAGAGTAGGAATTAAGCTTGGGGATGCTTGATACGTTTCCAACGTATCTATAATTTTTTATTGTTCCATGCTATTATATTATCTGTTTTGGATGTTTTACATGCATTAATATGCTATTTTATATTATTTTTGGGACTAACCTATTAACCTAGTGCCCAGTGCGAGTTTCTGTTTTTCCTTGTTTTTGAGTTTCGCAGAAAAGGAATACCAAACGGAGTCCAAAACGGAACAAAACTTTACAAGGATTTTTCTTTGACCAGAAGACATCCAGAGGACTTGGAGTGCATGCCAGGGAAGCCACGAGGCGGCCACAAGGACGGAGGGCGCGCCCAGGGGGGTAGGGCGGGCCCAGGGGGTAGGGCCCGCCCCCACCCTAATATTAAGAATGATCCTCCAGAGCATGTGCATGTAGTTTAATTTTGAATTGTGCACCTGAAATGGCTAGAAAACCAGTTTAATGTATAAAATGTCCAAACGAACCCTGAATAATTCCAATTCCTTTACGACACACATATAGTTGTATATTCACTACAGATAAAAGGTCTAGCAATTCAAACAACGTCCATTTCCGCTGTGACCCCATTATGTAATTCAAATCAAGATGAAAAATCAAGTAGATTGCACACAGTTTATTATCACCAACCGTGTGAGATACATCACAAAATATCCTGGAGCACCGTCGGTGTATAGTATGCCTATGGCTTACGCGAGAAGGTGCGTCGGCTACAGTCCACAGCCGGCGTCTCAAGCACACTAGCTTGCTTCCCAAATATCATTTCACTGTTCAATTGTCGCCGATGAAATATGGGCATTTGGACCCGCATCGTGAGGGCAACTTCGGTGGCGCACTCCGGCGAGAGCACGACCGCAGCTGCCTTGCGCGTGCTAACAAGGTGCATGAGCGCTGCCGCAATCTGCGACCGGGCGGCCGAGGCAGCCCAAACGGCCGCTGTTGCTTCTCAGGTGGCGGCACCAACATCTGCCTCGGGGATAGTAACTTGTGAGAGCGGCACAACAGCTGTTTCTTCCGCAGCGGTGGCCTTAGCCCTGATGGAGGCCGCCCATGCCCAGCTCGTGGTGGTCACCACACAAATCGAACGAAGCTTCTTCGACAACGGTCGGCAACCCACGACCAAAGAGTTGGCAATCGCCGAGAGCGTTCGAGCAGCCGTCCGTTCCTCCGCCACATACCTTGCGACGACGGAGCCCATCCAAACCCAGATTGCGGACGCCCACGCCCAGCTCATGGTGGCCTTTTCCAAAGAGATGGCGGACGCGGATGGAGAGATGCTTGCCAAGTATGGTGTGATGGATGCCATGGAGACCCTACCCCGGGAGACCGTCGGGCGCGAGCTGGACATGGAGGCGGCGGCGGAGATCGACGAGCACCAACCATAGTAGTACTCTTTGTTTTGTTTAATTAAGAGCGTCGGTCTTTAATTTGTGAGAGTAATGTTTAGGTCAGCTAGCTCTGTTTAATTGTTGAACTTGCTCGATTAAGAAGTGTAGGTGTGTTGTAGTCTCCTTTGTGTGCCCAAATTATGCAATGACGTGGATGACCACTATAACCATGGAAATTCGAGCCAAACTTTTTGACGTTCAAACTCATCACACACGGGTTAAGCTATCTGAATCGTTTGTGATGTTCACATATCATACACAGTTTTGAATAAGGGACCGTGTCTGATGACAATTTGCGCACCGGTTTTTTCGCTGAAGTGATTCCAAATTTTCGGCTTCCGCAGAAATATCTACCTCCCCGCCCCCTCCCCCTTACCAAAAGCCACATTTCCCCTGTTTCCGCCTTCCTTTCCAAGTTGAAACCTTCACTCCTCGCTTGCAGCGCCGCCTCCTCACCAGCGACCCACCTTCGCGCTGCTCGGCCTCGTCTATCCATGCAGGTAATCCACACCCGACCCCCATCCTCCTCCTCCTTCCACATCCCACATGCCCCGACCAGCGACGCAAGCGTGACACCTTCCACCCAAATCACCGACCCCTCCACCAAATAAGTGCCGCCCTAAGCCATGGTGCACGCAGTATAGCCAAGATCTCAAGTAGCATTTGGCAGCGGAGAAGCAAATCGCGGCCGCACTTGATGAGGCCACGATGGCTGCCATTCGTGCCGACCCCCAGATCTTGGAGGATCACCTTGCCATTTGCTAGGTACGCCAGTTAAGCATGCTCAGTTTACCTGTTGCATGTGTTGCTCTTGACTTTCCTTAATAAATTCTGGTGGATTGTGCTATCTAATTTACCATGCAATTTGTTGCTCTAGTGTATATATTCTATATGTCATGCACACTTATTAATTGTTTGGTTAATTAGTTGTCGTCTTCAGTTAACTGTTTGGTTCAATTCTGCAAATGTGATGTTTAATTCTTCAGGCTGCAATTTTGTATTCTCTTCCATGTGAGAAATAAATCAAGTTGTCAAGCAAGCTTTGTTTGGTTATACATTGTGCAATGTGGTGCTCAGTTAACGTTTGGTACATTTGTGTTGTGGTGTTTAGTTAACTGTTTGGTTCAATTCTGCAATGAGATGTTCAATAGTTGTGGGTGCATTCTGTTATTGTATACCATGTGAGAAGTAAATCGAATTTGGTTGTAGTAAATACATGAGAAACAAATACAATTGTGTGAATTTCCAAGTTGTTAATCATGATCGGTTTGGTTAAGTGTTTGGTTCAATTCTGCAATGCGATGTTCAATACTTGTGGGTGCATTCTGTTATTGTATACCATGTGAGGAATAAATTGAATTTGGCTGTAGTAAATACATGAAAAACAAATACAATTGCTATATTTCCAAGTTGTTAAGCATGCTTGGTTTGGTTAACTGTCTGATCTTCTATTAGGAGTATGTTATATTGTGCAATGTGGTGCTCAGTTAATATTTGGTTCATTTGTTGTGGTGTTTAGTTAACTGCTTGGTTCAATTCTACAACGTGATGCCCAATTGTCGTGGGTAGAATTTTGTATTGGTTTGCATGTGAGGAATAAATCGAATTTGGCTGCACTTAATACATGAAAAACATATACAAGTGCTATACTTCCTAGTTCTTAATCATGATTGGTTTGGATAAATGGGTTTTCCATGTGGCTTGAATTAATCTGATGAATCTGCAATGTGCTTATTTTTCATCTACATATTTTGCCGATAGCATGTGAACCCTTACTTAACCTGATGACTAACTGCCTTATATGTGTTGCAGGGAAACAATGGGAAGCACCGAGGTTTACAATCAAGGTTAGCACGTGCATGGTCTGTTGTCTAATAGCACATTATTGTGCAATTGCAGGAACAATTCTAATATTTAGGTTTTTAACAATTTGGTCTTGCACATGTAGGTCCTGCTGTCAAAGGTTTTCACCCAATGTTCAACCCTTTTTGCATATGGGGAAATGAGTTGTCCATGAATATCAATCAAATCAAGAAACTCATAAAGATTGCTAGGATAAAGAAATTAGTGACAAAAAATAACAAGATCTTTGTCTGCACAATGAAGAAGACATCAGTTCACTACAAGATGGTACTAACTATTATACCTTTCCTTTTATTCCTTGGCCCCATTTCCAATATAGAGAAGATATTTATGCACATCCTTGTTTTCAGGCCTTTCCAAAGCAATTCACTGATGATTACCTCTCAAACCACCTCTATGGTCAAGAGGCGAGGAAGGTTTTCATACAACACCCACGGTTCAATATTGAAGTGTTCCTGCAGAGGACGAAGGACGGACAGTCAATCATCCACAGGCACTGGCCTAAAGTTGCAAAGACCTTCAATATGAATGAAGGCTCAATATTCGCCTTCCGCTTCAGCAGTTTTCCAGATGAGATGCTGTAACGCCCCGGACACACCCGCCGGTGGTCGTTACTCCTGGCGGGATCTAGATTGGCCTCACATATCAATACTAGTCTTTTCTGCGCACTTTGTCCTCACTCGTGCGCACCCGGGAGCAACTTCCCGGTCGGTCACCCATCCTGAAACTACTCCAAGCTGAGCACGCTTAACTTTGGAGTTCTATCCAAATGGGCTCCCGAAAAAGAAGGAATTCCTTATTGATATGAGTAGTCTATCATCCCTAATAAGCCAGGCCATCACATACACCCTCACTCAGAGGAACCGACGTCCTCGTCGGGCCACAGGAACGTTCCCTCTTGGCACAACCGTCTGTGCTTCCAGGACAGCACATGTGCCATGCCGTGTGCCACGACGGGTCACAAACGTCATGCACAACATGACTGCAAACTGTCCGCAAACATCCGTGTAACCGCGAGGGTCGGCTCTGATACCAACTTGTAACGCCCCGGACACACCCTCCGGTGGTCGTTACTCCTGGCGGGATCTAGATTGGCCTCACATATCAATACTAGTCTTTTCTGCGCACTTTGTCCTCACTCGTGCGCACCCGGGAGCAACTTCCCGGTCGGTCACCCATCCTGAAACTACTCCAAGCTGAGCACGCTTAACTTTGGAGTTCTATCCGAATGGGCTCCCGGAAAAGAAGGAATTCCTTATTGATATGAGTAGTCTATCATCCCTAATAAGCGAGGCCATCACAGATGCATCTGTCTATATAACGTCTATGATGCTAATTTCGAAAGGTTCTACATGTTGCATGTGAAACTTGGTGCTGTTGCAGTTGTGTAATGGGGTAGCTGAGTGATGAAGGTATATCATATTGTACTCTGATGTATTTCAATTATGAAATTTTGCTTTCTTAATATGGAAATGAAATATATTATGTGCTTAATATGAATGTCAAATAGATTAATAAATGGATTATTAATAATAGGGAAATTAGCCTACTAATGGCGAATTAGCCATCTAATTGCATTTTGCTATTGCAAACGGTTATTCAAAAATACCGTGGGCGATGACATCAGGCAACACACACAGTTTCTAGGAATAAACCATGTTGGATCAATGAACAATCACACACGACTGTCTCTTCAAAACTGTTTGCATTAGGCCACCTTGCGCAAACGTTTACCACATAAAAACTGTGTGTGATTGGCAGCCTTTGCCACACAGTTTCTTCTACGCACCGTGTGTAATGGCAACACTATCACAAACGATTTAAGGGGAAAATTGTGTGTCATGTACCCGTGAATGGAAATGTTTTCCTTGGAGCAACTGTGTGGGGTGTACATACGAACATAAATGTTTAGCGGGGACTGACTGTGTGGGATGTACTGACGAACGGAAACAGTTTCGCATGTATAATTGTATTTTTTTAGCTCTATTGTACGTATTTCCGTATTTGAGCGCTCGCCGGTCGCACATGACCTCATTTTGCCGATCGTGTGTGCCAGGAGGGCATATCCCCGGCGGTTTCTGGGTCGTGTGGGAAGGACCACCCTATTGCCCACACTCACTAGGCGACGGTTCCAAATACCATACCGTAAAGGGGTTTAAAACCTTTTGTATAGCACCGACGCGTACTAGTGTGTGTCTTCTTGTTCCTCTTGTAGAATGCCGACAAAATATTGAAGAAGAGCACCCCATTATGCAATGGTAGGGAAACTAATGCAGATAAGGATTAAGATAGTGAGACAACCTGATACGTCTCCAATGTATCTATAATTTTTTATTGTTCCATGCTATTATATATGATGTTTTGGATGTTTAATGGGCTTTATTATACACTATCATATTATTTTTGGGACTAACCTATTAACCCAAAGGCCCAGTCCAGATTGTTGTTTTTTGCCTATTTCAGGGTTTCGCAGAAAAGGAATATCAAACGGAGTCCAAACGGAATGAAACCTTCGAGAGAGTTATTTTTGGAATGATGTCTTCACGAGAGACTTGAGAACCAAGGTAGAGGGGACATGTGGCGTCCACGAGGGTGGGGGCGCGCCCCCTCCCCTTGGGTGTGCCCCCTGCCTCGTGGGCCCCACATTGCTCCACCGACGTACTCCTTCCTCCTATATATACCCATGTACCCTGAAAACATCGAAGCAACAGAGAAAACCCTAATTCCACCGCCGCAACCTTCTGTTCCCGTGAGATCCCATCTTGGGGCCTGTTCCGGAGCTCTGCCGGAGGGCGGATCTTCCACGGAGTGCTTCAACATCAACACCATCGCCTCACCATGAGTTGTGAGTAGTTTACCACAGACCTTCGGGTCCATAGTTAGTACCTAGATGGCTTCTTCTCCCTTTTTGGTCAATACCAAGTTCTCCTCGGTCTTCAAGGAGATCTATTCGATATAATCTTTTTGTGGTGTGTTTGTCGAGATCCGATGAATTATGGGTTTATGATCAAGATTATCTATGAGAAATATTTGGTTCTTTTCTGAATTCTTTTATGTATGATTATAATATCCTTGCAAGTCTCTTCGAATTATCAGTTTGGTTTGGCCTACTAGATCTATAGTTCTTGCAATGGGAGAAGTGCTTGGCTTTGGGCTCAATCTTGCGGTGTCCTTTCCCAGTGACAGTAGGGGCAGCAAGGCACGTATAGTATTGTTGCCATCGAGGATAAAAAGATGGAGTTTATATCATATTGCTTGAGTTTATCCCTCTACATCATGTCATCTTGCTTAGAGCATTACTCTGTTCTTATGAACTTAATACTCTAGATGCATGCTGGATAGCGGTCGATGTGTGGAGTAATAGTAGTAGATGCAGAATTGTTTCGGTCTACTTGTCACGGACGTGATGCCTATATATAATGATCATGCCTAGATATTCTCATAATTATTCGCTTTTCTATCAATTGCTCGACAGTAATTCGATCACCCACCATAGAATACTGCTATCATCAGAGAAGCCACTAGTGAAACCTATGGCCTCCGGGTCTATTCTCAACATATTAATCTACAATCTACTTTACTTTGTTGTTTTTACTTTCTGTTCTTATATCCAAAAATACCAAAAATATCAAGCTATCATATCTATCATATCTCACTTTCGTAAGTGACCGTAAAGGGATTGACAACCCCTTATCGCGTTGGCTGCAAAGTTATTATTTGTTTGTGCAGGTGCGAGGGACTCGCGCGTGGCCTCCTACTGGATTGATACCTTTGGTTCTCAAAAACTGAGAGAAATACTTACGCTACTGTGTTGCATCACCCTTTCCTATTCGAGGGAATACAACGCAAGCTCGAGAAGTAGCAAGAAGAATTTCTGGCACCATTGTCGGGGAGGCTTACGCAAAAGTCATATACCAAGTACCTATCACAAACCCTTATCCTTCGCATTACTTTTGTTTGCCTCTCGTTTTCCTCTCCCCCACTTCACCCCTGCCATTTTATTTGCCCTTCTTCTTATTGTGTGTTTACCGTTCACTTGCTTCTCGTTTGCTTGTGTGTTGGATTGCTTGCTTGCCACTATGGCTCAAAATAATACCACATTGTGTGACTTCTCCAATACCAACAATAATGATTTTATTAGCACTCCGATTGCTCCTATTACCGATGCTGAATCTTGTGAGATCAATGCTGCTCTGTTGAATCTTGTCATGAAAGATCAATTTTTCGGCCTTCCTAGTGAAGATGCCGCTACCCATCTGAACAACTTTGTTGATTTGTGTGATATGCAAAAGAAGAGGGATACAGATAACGATATTGTTAAATTGAAGTTATTTCCATTTTCACTTAGAGATCGTGCTAAAACTTGGTTTTCCTCTTTGCCTAGAAATAGTATTGATTCATGGAGTAAGTGCAAACATGCTTTTATCTCTTAGTATTTTCCTCCTGCTAAGATCATCTCTCTTAGAAACGATATTATAAATTTTAAGCAACTAGATCATGAGCATGTTGCACAAGCTTGGGAGAGAATGAAATTAATGATACGTAATTGTCCTACACATGGTTTGAACTTATGGATGATTATACAAAACTTTTATGTTGGCTTGAATTTTGCTTCTAGAAATCTTTTAGATTCGGCCACAGTAGGCACTTTCATGGAAACTACCTTAGGAGAAGCTACCAAACTCCTAGATAATATTATGGTTAATTATTCTCAACGGCACACCGAAAGATCTACTAGTAAAAAAGTGCATGCTATCGAAAAGATTAGTGTTTTGAGTGGAAAGATGGATGAACTTATGAAATTACTTGCTGCTGAGAGTGCTTCCTCTGATCCTAATGATATGCATTTACTCACGTTGATTGAAAATAATAATGAATCTTTGGATGTGAATTTTGTTGGTATGAATAATTTTGGTAACAATGCTTATAGAGGAAACTTTAATCCTAGGCCTTTTCCTAGTAATTCCTCTAATAATTATGGTAATTGCTACAATAACTCTTATGGAAAGATGCCTTCTGAATTTGAAACTAGTGTTAAGGAGTTTATGAATTAGCAAAAGAATTTCAATGCTTTGCTTGAAGAAAAATTGCTTAAGATTAATGAACTGGCTAGAAGTGTGGATAGAATTGCTCTTGATGTTGATTCCTTGAAACTTAGATCCATTCCACCTGAGCATGATATCAATGAGTCTCTCAAAGCCATGAGAATTTCCATTGATGAATGCAAAGAAAGAACAGCTAGGATGCGTGCTAAAAAGAGAGCTTTATAAAAGCGTGTTCTTCTAGTTATCATGAAAATAAAGATGAAGATCTGAAAGTTATTGATGTGTCTCCTATTAGATCCTTGTTTTCTTGTATGAATCTTGATAAAGATGGGACTGGAGATGAGTCTACTTTAATTAAAAGGCGTCCCAATGATTCAGAGTTTTTAGGTCTTGATGCTAAAATTGTTAAAAGTGGGATTGAAGAGATTAAAACTTTGCATAGTGATGAACCCACTACTTTGGATTTCAAGGGATTCAATTATGATAATTGCTCTTTGATTGATTGTATTTCCTTGTTGCAATCCGTACTAAATTCTCCGCATGCTTATAGCCAAAATAAAGCTTTTACCAAACACATAGTTGATGCTTTGATGCAATCTTATGAAGAAAAACTTGAACTAGAAGTTTCTATCCCTAGAAAGCTTTATGATGAGTGGGAACCTACTATTAAAATTAAATTAAAGATCACGAATGCTTTGCTTTGTGTGATTTGGGTGCTAGTGTTTCCACTATCCCAAAAACTTTGTGTGATTTGTTAGGTTCCCATGAGCTTAATGATTGTTCTTTAAATTTGCATCTTGCGGATTCTACTATTAAGAAACCTATGGGAAGGATTAATGATGTTCTTATTGTTACCAATAGGAATTATGTGCCCGTAGATTTCATTGTTCTTGATATAGATTGCAATCGTTCATGTCCTATTATTCTTGGTAGACCTTTCCTTAGAACGATTGGTGCAATTATTGATATGAAGGAAGGAAATATTAGATTCCAATTTCCGTTAAGGAAAGGCATGGAACACTTTCCTAGAAAGAAAATCAAATTCCCATATGAATCTATTATAAGAGCCACTTATGGATTGCCTTCCAAAGATGGCAGTACCTAGATCTATCCTTGTATCGTGCCTAGCTAGGGGCGTTAAACGATAGCGCTTGTTGGAGGCAACCCAATTATATTTTCTTTGTTTTTGCTTCTGTTTAGGAATAAATATTGCATCTAGCTTCTGTTTAGATGTGGTTTTGTGTTTTAATTAGTGTTTGTGCCAAGTAGAACCTTTGGGAAGACTTGTGTGAAGTTTATATGATCTTGCTGTAAAAAACAGAAACATTAGCGCTCACGAGAATAGTCACCAGATTTTACTGGAGAGTGCTATTTAGTTGATTCTTTTTGCAGATGATTAATAGACAAATTCCTCACGTTTACCAATTTATTTCAATTTTGTTGGAGTTACAGAAGTATGCGAAAGTTACAGATTACTACAGACTGTTCTGTTTTTGACAGATTCTGTTTTTCGTGTGTTGTTTGCTTATTTTGATGAATCTATGAGTAGTATTGGAGGATATGAATCATAGAGAAGTTGGAATACTGTAGATTTAACACCAATATAAACAAAGAATGAGTTCATTACAGTGCCTTTGAGTGGTGGTTTGTTTTCTTATACTAACGGAGCTCACGAGATTTTTGGCTAAGTTTTGTGTTGTGAAGTTTTCAAGTTTTGAGTATGGCTTTGATGGAATATGGAACAAAGAGTGGCAAGAGCCTAAGCTTGGGGATGCCCAAGGCACCCCAAGGTAAAATTCAAGGACAGCCAAAAGCCTAAGCTTGGGGATGCCCCGGGAAGGCATCCCCTCTTTCGTCTTCATCTATCGGTAACTATACTCGGTACTATATTTTTATTCACCACATTATATGTGTTTTACTTGGAGTGTCATGTATGATTTGAGTCTTTGCTTGTTAGTTTGCCACAATCATCCTTGCTGGACACACCTTTTTGATAGACATAAATATGGCCTATAATTTGTTAGAACACTCTATGTGCTTCACTTATATCTTTTGAGCTAAATAGATTTGCTCTAGTGCTTCACTTATATCTTTTAGAGCACGGTGGTGATTTTGTTTTGTAGAAATTGTTGATCTCTCATGCTTCACTTATATCCTTTTTAGAGTCTTTTAGAACAGCATGGCAATGTGCTTTGGTTATAAAACTAGTCCTAATATGATAGGCATCCAAGATGAATGTAGTAAAAACTTTCATACAAAGTACGTTGAATATGATGAGAAGTTTGATACTTGATGATTGTCTTGAGATATGGGGATAGTGATATTAGAGTAATGCTAGTGGAGTTATTATGAATTTGAGAAATACTTGTGTTAAAGTTTATGATTCATGTAGCATGCACGTATGGTGAACCGCTATGTGACGAAGTTAGAGCATGAGGTATTTGTAGAGTGTCATCCTTTGTGTGGAGGTCGGGGGCGCGTGATGGTTAACTCCTACCAACCCCCCCCC
>LR738713.1:250590263-250612204 GCA_902687465.1 Secale cereale
CCCCCCCCCTAAGATCATGCGTTGATTGCTTTGTTTTGATGACTCGTAAATTTTTGCAATAAGTATATGAGTTCTTTATGACTAATGATGGGTCCATGGATTATACGCACTCTCACCCTTCCACCATTGCTAGCCTCTCTTGTACCGCACAACTTTCGCCGGTACCATACACCCACTATATACCTTCCTCAAAACAGCCACCATACACCTTCCTCAAAATAGCCACCATACCTACCTATCATGGCATTTCCATAGCCATTCCGAGATATATTGCCATGCAACTTTCCACCGCTCCGTTCATATGACACGCTTCATATTGTCATATTGCCATGCATGATCATGTAGTTGACATCGTATTTGTGGCAAAGCTACCATGCATAATTTTTCATACATGTCACTCTTGATTCATTGCACATCCCAGTACACCACCGAAGGCATTCATATAGAGTCATACTTTGTTCTAGTATCGACTTGTAATATCGAGTTGTAAATCAATATAAGTGTGATGATCATCATTATTAGAGCATTGCCCCAAAAGAAAAAAAAAGAAAAGAAGGAAAGGCCAAGAAAAAGAAAGGCCCCAAAAAAGAAAGAAAAAAAAGAAAAAAGGGAAAGAAAAGGGACAATGCTACTATCTTTTCTCCACACTTGTGCTTCAAAGTAGCACCATGTTCTTCATTATAGAGAGTCTCATGTTTAGTCACTTGGATATACTAGTGGGAATTTTCATTATAGAACTTGGCTTGTATATTCCAACAATGGGCTTCCTCAAATGCCCTAGGTCTTCATGAGCAAGCAAGTTGGATGCACACCCACTTAGTTTCTTTTGTTGAGCTTTCATACATTTTTAGCTCTAGTGCATCCGTTGCATGGCAATCCCTACTCACTCACATTGATATCTATTGATAGGCATCTCCATAGCCCGTTGATACGCCTAGTCGATGTGAGACTATCTTCCTCCTTTTTGTCTTCTCCACAACCACCACTCTATTCCACCCATAGTGTTATACAATGTTGAGGATATCGCTTATCGTTATCGTCTCGGCCAGCTAAGGATTAGAGATTAATCGGAAATCGGCCGATTAATCGATTTTATCAGTCGACTATTAATCGGATAATTTGTTTCAAATCTCAGGTTTTCAACACTAAAATACGCTATAGTCAACACCAAAACAATATTTGACAGAAGTGTTACCTTGATTCCTAGCCTTTGAATCCTCGTATAATGGCAAACAAAATAAAACAATAGTACAGATTCCGTAACAAGGTCCACAAAACATAAATAAACATAGTTTTTGCAAAGATAGAGTTACGAGTAGGTGTAATTTATCGGTAGATTCCCGATAAATCGCATATCAGGATGATAAATCGGTCCAAAAGATAAATGGCAAAGGTAAGGCATAATCTTATCGGTCACCCCCGATTAGCGATAAATTGGAAGATTAATCGGTGAATCGGAAGATTTCTTGAACAGTGGTGTTATATCCATGGCTCACGCTCATGTATTGCGTGAAAGTTGAAAGGTTTGAAAAAATTGAGTATGAAAACAATTGATTGGCTGAAATCGGGGTTGTGCATGATATGAATATTTTGTGTGATGAAGAGGGAGCATAGCCAGACTATATGATTTTGTAGGGATAACTTTCTTTGGCCATGTTATTTTGAGAAGACATGATTGCTTTGTTGGTATGCTTGAAGTATTATTATTTCGTATGTCAATATAGACTTTTTTCTTGAATCTTTCGGATATGAACATTCATGCCACAATAAAGAGAATTACATTGAAAATTATGTTGGTTAGCATTCCACATCAAAAATTCTGTTTTTATCATTTACCTACTCGAGGACGAGCAGGAATTAAGCCGGGGGGTGCTTGATACGTCTCCAACGTATCTATAATTTTTTATTGTTGCATGCTATTACATATGATGGTTTGGATGTTTAATGGGCTTTATTATACACTTTTATATTATTTTTGGGACTAACCTACTAACCCAAAGGCCCAGTCCAGATTGTTGTTTTTTGCCTATTTCTGGGTTTTACAAAAAAGGAATATCAAACGGAGTCCAAACGGAATGAAACCTTCGGGAGAGTTATTTTTGGAACGATATCTTCACGAGAGACTTGAGAACCAAGGCATAGGGGACATGTGGCATCCACGAGGGTGGGGGCGCGCCCCTCTGCCTCGTCGGCCCCATGTTGCTCTACCGACGTACTCCTTCGTCCTATATATACCCATGTACCCTGAAAACATCGAGGCAACACAGAAAACCCTAATTCCACCGCCTCAACCTTCTGTTCCCGTAAGATCCCATATTGGGGCCTGTTTCGGAGCTTCGCCGGAGGGGGGATCTTCCACGGAGTGCTTCTACATCAACACCATCGCCTCACCATGAGTTGTGAGTAGTTTACCACAAACCTTCGGGTCCATAGTTAGTACCTAGATGGCTTCTTCTCTCTTTTTGGATCTCAATACCAAGTTCTCCTCGATCTTCGAGGAGATCTATTCGATGTAATCTTTTTGCAGTGTGTTTGTCGAGATCCGATGAATTGTGGGTTTATGATCAAGATTATCTATGAGAAATATTTGGTTCTTTTCTGAATTATTTTATGTATGATTATAATATCTTGCAAGTCTCTTCGAATTATCGGTTTGGTTTGGCCTACTAGATCTATAGTTCTTGCAATGGGAGAAGTGCTTGGCTTTGGGTTCTATCTTGCGGTGTCCTTTCCCAGTGACAGCAGGGGTAGCAAGGCATGTATAGTATTGTTGCCATCGAGGATAAAAAGATGGGGTTTATATCATATTGCTTGAGTTTATCCCTCTACATCATGTCATCTTGCTTAAAGCATTACTCTGTTCTTATGAATTTAATACTCTAGATGCATGCTGGATAGCGGTCGATGTGTGGAGTAATAGTAGTAGATGCAGAATCGCTTCTGTCTACTTGTCATGGACGTGATGCCTATATATAATGATTATGCCTAGATATTCTCACAATTATTCGCTTTTCTATCAATTGATCGACAGTAATTCGACCCACCGTAGAATTCTGCTATCATGAGAGAAGCCACTAGTGAAATCTATGGCCTCCGGGTCTATTCTCAACATATTAATCTACAATCTACTTTACTTTGTTGTTTTTACTTTCTGTTCTTATATCCAAAAATACCAAAAATATCAAACTATCCCATCTATCAGATCTCACTTTCGTAAGTGATCGTAAAGGGATTGACAACCCCTTATTGCGTTTGGCTGTGAAGTTCTTATTTGTTTGTGCATGTGCGAGGGACTCGCGCGCGGTCTCCTACTTGATTGATACCTTGGTTCTTAAAAACTAAGGGAAATACTTACGCTACTGTGCAGCATCACCCTTTCCTCTTCGAGGGAATACAACGCAAGCTCGAGAAGTAGCACAACCATGTTCGTCTCCAAGAAAGCTGATAAAAACTATCTTGTAGACAGTGAGACGATCCCAAAGTCATGCCTTGATGTAGTGTTTGAGTTACTGGCCACTACTGCTGGCACAAGCTCTTCGAACTCGCTGCCTGAATCAATTCGGCTTATTGAGTCTCAACTTCAAGTTGAAAGACATCGATCAGATGTGCTGCGATAGGAAGCCGAAGGACTGAGGAAGTCCCTGCACAATTCAGATGCATACTTTCTGGTGCAACAGCAAGTGTTGGATGATTTAAGCGCCAAACAAGAGAAAGCTAATAAGCTTGCTAAGCATCTTGCCAGCATGGTGGACACCCATGATATTGTTTCTTGAGCTCTTGAAGTGGTTTCAGTTCTGGACTTGTTTTATTGCAGCGTTTATTTGCACTAGTCGCCAACTTTAACAACCATTGTATGTAATATGCTGCTTTGTTCCCCTTATTTACACTCGTGGCGAACTTTGATGTCCACTGGTTGTAATATGTGTTATAGTCGTGATAGCCTAGTGTATGTTGCTTGCTTATTTATTTCCTTGTTGTCTTGTTTATTTGTTTGCTTGTAGACAGTGCAGTTCTTTTTCCGCGGTTTGCTAGTGGCCACAATAACCTGTTTTTTAAACTAGGCCACAATAACCATGGGCAACATGCGGACCGTTGTCACCATGGCCTTCTACGGGCCGTAGAATCAATGGGCCTTCTACGCGTCATATGGTCAATTGGCCAAACATGGGCCAATAACGGACCACATTATGGGTCGTAAACGGGCTAGACTCCAGCCGTCCGTTCATGGGCCGACCATAACGGGCCTTTAAGAGGCTGACGAGTATGACGGGCTTAATTCCATCGACAGACATAACCGGCCGTTAATGGGCCATATTTGATGACGCTATGAAAATGGTCCAATGGGTCAACGGGCCACAAAAACGGGGCGACTTTAACCACGGGCTGAATTTGGCCCACAGGCGGAAAAGGCCAGTAATGAACCGTAAGCTACTGAATGCTGCAAATTAGCCCAAGAATAAATGGGCCCTTAAAAGGCCGAAAGATAACACGGGCTAGGAGCGGCCCAATTGAGTAATGGGTCGTTAATGGGTATGAAGTGATATATTGTTCATTATGGGCCAGTTTCACTACGGGCCGTTAATGGGCCAAGAGTTACAAAGGGCCTCATATGGGCTGAAAGACGACATGGGTCGTACATGGGCTCGAAGTTACAACGGGCTGGAATTATATTGGACGGCCCAGATGAAGCTAGTGGGTCAAATTAGGAAAGGCCATGATGGCCGTGAGTTATCGGGCCGTTAGCAGGTCTTCGATGGGTCGACTCGTTATCCTTTGACCAAGTCAAACGGGCTGGCCTTTTGACTTGAATGGTCCCCTGTTGGGCCGTACCACGTGTCCACGTGTCATTGACGCCTCATGTTCATTGGTTGGTTGACATCTGTCCGCACGTGGAGCAGACACGTGGTTCCTTCGGCCAATGAGAATTTTACACATGGAAATATCCCATTGGTCCTCGCTGTTAGTGGGTTATCAGATCCAAAACCAGACCCGGTAGCTTATATCGGAGTATTCTCGTGATAGATGCCCGGGGGTGGCTTATCATGGTGTGGGAGAGGAATGCGTCGTCGGGCTCTAGAAGCGGGATTGGGCGAGATCTCGATCGTACACGAGTCTTACCCAGGTTCGGGGCTCTCCTTGGAGATAACACCCCTAGTCCCACTCTGCGGGGTCTCCGCTTGATCACTATGAATCACAAGTGTACAAATGTGCTCCTAGAGCTGTATTGCTATAGGAGGAAGAAGAGCAGGGCTTAGCTCTCTTGCTCCTAGCTATGGGGTGGATGGATGGAATGTTGTGTTCAGCTAGATCTCAACCCTTTGCATGGGTGACCCTGGTGGGTTTATATAGGCCTACCCCTAGGGGTACAATGGTAATACGCCGGGTGGTAGGTGATGCGGAGCATCCCACGATCATCCCCATGTTCACTTCGATAAGACCTCAAGTACACACCATTGGACACAAGGTTGACTCGCTCCTCTCCGAACCTTCACTTTCTACATGTGAGACATGGCTACTACCTCAAACATATGTGTTATGCATGAGCAGGAACCAAGAGGAAAGCCATGGAACATCTAGGAGCATTGGACAAGATGACGAGGACAAGTTCGAGGACCAAACGGAGAAGCTCCCATAATTCTACAGGCTCCGGACGTCCGCTACACACCGGACATCCGACGCATCCCAGGCTCCGGATGACCAGCAGCCATCGGACGACCGGCAGCCACCGGACGTCCGTAACGGCGATCACAGAAGGAAAATAGCGGAAGTCCGAAGACTTCCGGACATCCGGACCCTCGTGAGCCACCGGACGTCCGCTACGTGTTGTCTGTGCACAGTTATCGGGCCAGAGGCCCATGTATCCCTCTCCCACTTACCCCTTCGTGGCCCTAGACTATATATACTCATCCACCTCCTACTAGTTAGGGTTAGCTTTGTGTTAGCTCATTTGATACCTAGAGCTTTGCTCATCTAGTGGTTCTACTCCTAGGAGTGACTGCGGCCCCTCTTCAGAGAAGATCCTCGTGCTACTTCTCGAGCTTGCGTTGTATTCCCTCGAAGAGGAAAGGGTGATGCAGCACAGTAGCGTAAGTACTTCCCTCAGTTTTTGAGAACCAAGGTATCAATCCAGTAGGAGACCACGCGCGAGTCCCTCGCACCTGCACAAACAAATAAGAACTTCGCAGCCAACGCGATAAGGGGTTGTCAATCCCTTTACGGTCACTTACGGAAGTGAGATCTGATAGATAGGATAGTTTGATATTTTTGGATATAAGAATAGAAAGTAAAAGCGGAAAAGTAAAGTAGATTGTAGATTGATATGTTGAGAATGGACCCGGGGGCCATAGGTTTCTCTAGTGGCTTCTCTCATGATAGCATAATTCTACGGTGGGTGAACAAATTACTGTCGAGCAATCGATAGAAAAGCGAATACTTATGAGACTATCTAGGCATGATCATTATATATAGGCATCACGTCCGAAACAAGTAGACCGAAACGATTCTGCATCTACTACTATTACTCCACACATCGACCGCTATCTAGCATGCATCTAGAGTATTAAGTTCATAAGAACAGAGTAACGCCTTAAGTAAGATGACATGATGTAGAGGGATAAGCTCAAATAACATGATATAAACCCCATCTTTTTATCCTCGATGGCAACAATACAATGCGTGCCTTGCTGCCCCTACTATCACTAGGAAATGACACCGCAAGATTGAACCCAAAGCCAAGCACTTCTCCCATTGCAAGAACTATAGATCTAGTAGGCCGAACCAAACCAATAATTCGAAGAGACTTGCAAGGATATTATAATCATACATAAAGAGTTCAGAAAAGAACCAAATATTTCTCATAGATAATCTTGATCATAAACCCACAATTCATCGGATCTCGACAGACACACCGCAAAAAGAGATTACATCAAATAGATCTCCTCGAAGACCGAGGAGAACTTGGTATTGAGATCCAAAGAGAGAGAAGGAGCCAGCTATATACTAGCTATGGACCCAAAGGTCTGTGGTAAACTACTCACAACTCATGGTGAGGCGATGATGATGATGTAGAAGCACTCCATGGTAGATCCCTCTTCTGGCGGAGCTCCGGAACAGGCCCCGAGATTGGATCTCACGGGTACAGAAGGTTGCGACGGTGGAACTAGGGTTTTATCTCCTTTTCTGATGGTTTCGGGGTACGTAGGTATATATAGGAGGAAGGAGGGCACCGGGGGCCAAACGTGGGGCCCACGAGGCAGGAGGGCGTGCCCTATAGGGGGGCACCCTCGTGGACGTCACGTGTGCCCTATTCCGTGGTTCTCAAGTCTCCCGTGCGTATTTTGCTCCAAAAATATCTCTCCCGAAGTTTCATTCTGTTTGGACTCTGTTTGATATTAATTTTCTTTAAACCCTGAAATAGGCAAAAAACAACAATCTGGACAGGGCCTTTGGGTTAATAGGTTAGTCTCAAAAATAATATAAAAGTGTGTAAAAAAGCCCATTAAACATCCAAAACATTATAAGTAATAGCATGGAACAATAAAAAATATAGATACGTTGGAGATGTATCAGATCCACACCGGATTCAAGACCTCTTCGGAGAAGATCCTTCGCGGATTCAAGACCTCCTCACGGAGATGAACTAGCTACCATATATCCCCCATTGTTGGATTTGGACCGTGTATCTTGTTGTGTTGAGGATCTAGCACATGTGTGATCGTTTCTTGTTGATTTGAGTGTTTTCTCTCGTTTCCCCTCGTGATTTCTCCTCTTGTTCTTCGTGTTCATCCTCGGGGATCCCTCCAATTGTGAAAGATCAGGTTAGCCCTGCATCATATGGTATCAAGAGCAAGGTTTCTCACGAATTTGGAGTCCCCTCCACCGTTTTCTAGCCTTCTTTTGTGTGATTTCGTCCTAAAATTCGAAAGCCCCACCAAAAATAGCCCCAATTTTTTTTGTGATTTGTTGGTTTTGATGATGTTTTGTTGATTTTGATCCATAGATTTGCTTGGTTTCAAGTGGATCTAGCATTTCCCCAAGTTTCCCCATCTTTCATCCACGAAATCTCATCAATTTTGACCCCAAAATCATCCATTTCCGCCCAAAATCGCGTTCCCGAGCTCAAATCTCGCGTTGACCCCGACCCATCGGACGACCGGCATTTTACCGGACATCCAGACCCTCACGAAGCACCGGACGTCCGTCATCCACCGGACGACCGGAACCACATGTACAGAAAAAATTATCGGATTTCCCAGCCCGACCGGACGTCCGGTCACCGGACATCCATCACTTTCCGGACGTCCGGTACCTGTAGATTCCCACTTCGGCTAATTTTTGTTTTGTCCATAACTAATTCATCCGAACTCCAATTTTGATGTTCTTTAGCTCGTTTTGAAGCTCTTGACATCCTCCATACCACAAAAATACTATAATCATCATTTGACTCCATCAAATTTTGTGAAATTTGGCAAGTTTGCCTAGGCCTTCCACCATATCGTCCGCATAGTCACCATAGCCTTCCACAACCTAACCCATTTTATTCCCCATAGCATTTGTGGTTGCTTGAGTAGTGATTTGAGTCTCCTAAGGTGTTTAGGCTACTTAGGGACAATTGCTTCTTCATCAACCACCACCACCACTTCCACATACCCATTGCCACTATACATTTCCGCCAACCCAACCTAACCCAATTTTGTTGAGCTTGTTCGAGTTGTGGCTCGTGTCTCCTAAGGTGTTTTAGCTACTTAGGGACCGTGAATTCAACTCCGACACCGTGTATAGCCCATCATACCCTCCCGCCACCATAACCCATTTCGACCAGGTTTCCACCAACAATTCCGCAACCACCACCGCTTGTCCGCTACCACTATTTGACATTTGTCCTTGAGATTTTGAGTTGTGGGTTTTCCTTTTCCTAAGGTGTTTCGGCTAATTAGGAACAGGTCTACATCAAGAACACCGCCTCTCATCATTGACTGACGGAAACCTCGACGACATCATTGTATATTCCCCTTGCAATTGCATTGTTAACCCCTAGCCCATTTTGCGTCACTTGCCTATCGAGACTAGCATTTGAGTATTGCCGGTAATGTTACTTGTGCACATAAGTGATCATAGATCCGCGCTTCCATTGCATACATACCATATCATATTGGTATCATCATATCATCTCTTGTGTCACAAGATTGTTCCCGCATATACACAATTGCTATCTTGGTTTGTGAATTTCGCATAGTGGCCATACAAAAAAAAATTAAGCAAAAGAGAGCCACAAAGAAGCTTGTAAGCAAGATCCATAGCATCACAAAATATTATATCATACTTGATCATCTTGTGCTAAAAGCGTCGGAACATCATACATACATAGCATACTTGTGATAAGAAGTCGCTACATTTGTCTCATATAGGAGTGCACAAGTTCGTATCCGCCTATTGAGCAATCGGCTAGCATCTCTCTAGTGTTGTGCGACAAGAGCATTTTCCGTGGATTCCACATTTTCCGCTCAATCCTTAGTTGCACAACCACATTTATCTATCCGTGTGTGTGTTTCCGTGTGCCATTCTTTGCTATTGGTCTACTTGTTTCACTTGCGAATTTGTGAATCTCTTTCAACATTATTGACTCTTGCTAACTTTTTGCATCAAATTTTTGTGCGCCTATCCTCACCGAGCTACTCCATAAGTGTGACACCCCGAGACCGGTGCGCTAGGTGTCAGACAGTTATTCGTCGTTGTTGCCATGTCATCTTCTTGCGTGTTGCATCTTGCCATGTCATCATGTGTGTTGCATCATCATGTTTGCAAAACTTGCATTCGTCCGAGTCCGCCCGTCATTTTCGTTGTCCGTTCTGAGCCCAGACACACTTGCACGCGCCCGCGGCGCCTCCGATTATTTATTTTGTGAGTGGCCGGAAAATGTTCTCGGAATGGGATGAAACTTGGCGTGTGGTCTTATTATAACATAGGTAGATCGCCTGTCAAGTTTCGTCGCATTCGGAGCTCGTTTGATAGCCCAACGGTTAACCGTGTTAACCGCCGGAAGCCTTTTCCCTTTTGGCCCAGCACCCCTCCACAACAGCCCACCAAGCCATTCGAACCCCCTCCATGCTCGTGGACGTTCGATCAAGATCGCGTGGCCGCGAACCGCTCCTCATTTGGACACTCCTAGCTCCCTCTACCTATAAATATGTGCCTACCCCCGAAATTCTCGCAGATGAAACCCTAGCCTTCTTCCCTCCGCGCCGCCGGACATTTCTTCCCACCGGCGGACATGTCCAACCGCCCCGCAGCCAACCAGAATTCGCCACGTGGCCCGCGCCCACATCCCCGCCGCCGCGGCCCACGGAGCCCGGTCGCCACCGCCGTTCGCCCGACTACTCGACCGCACTCCTCCCCGCCGCCTCGACGTTGCGCCGCCGCCGGGCACCTCGTTTCCCGCCGCCGCCGCCTTGGCGTTGCTCGCCGCCGGCCAGCTCCCTCGCCGGAGTTTCGCCGCGCCCCGCGCCGGCGTGCGCTCGTCGCCGTGCTGCTCCCCAACCGCCGCCGTCGGCTGGATCCAGGCGAGCCGGCCCGGATCCGCCTCGCCCCGCCTCCTCTGGCTCCCCTCGCCGCCGGCCTCCCGCGCGGGGCCGCGACCGCCGCCGCGTCGGCCTCCTGCCTCCCCTCGTACGAGCGGGAGGAGGACGACGCCCCTTCAGCGCCGCCGCCTCGTGGGCCGGCCCTCTCCAGCGCCGCAGCCGGCCCAGCCGAGGCCCAGCCGCAGGCCTGCCTCTCCCTCCAGGGCCTCTTCCTCTTCTGGGCCAAGGCCCACTATGGTGAGCCCTATACACCGCCCCGATCACGTTTTAGTTATTTGGCGCCTCTGTGTTTTTCCCCCTTGTGTGAAATGACTAAGTCTGTGAATTTCACACATTGTGTTGCATACTTTGAGTGACTGTAACTTTTTGTGTGCTTGTCCAAATGATGCATGTGATATGTCAAAATGATCCTGGTGATATGCTCTTCACTTTGTTCCATTGTGGCATGCTTATTTGAGTTCATCTCGATGCTCTAATCATCGTTGCAAGAGTGCTACTTGTTAAAAACTGTTGTTAACTTTTTTTTTGCCTACTTGTGATGCTTGTAACTTTGTGCATGTTGGTCCAAATGGAGCATATGATATCTCAAAATGTTCATTGTGAAGTGCTCTACATGATGGTTGTTGTAGCATTCATGTTAGGTGCCATCTTGCCATGTTAATCTCTGTTGCAAAAGTGCATGTGGCTGTTAAGTGCTGAAACTTGTTATGAGATGCTGATTTCACTTACTCATTGTTATTGATATGTTTGTCTTCATGCCACATGTCTATATATTTTAGAAGCACAATCATATGGTCTTTGCTCTGGTGCAATCCACTTTCCATGATATGCCTTGAGGTGACTTAAACAAGCTTGTAAAGATGCCATGCCAATGTTGTTGTTTTATACTTAGTGAAAAAAACTGCTAAGTCTGGAATCTGTTAACCTGATGCTATGTTTGCTTGATGCCCCACTCAAATCCATGCTTGCTTTGGAGTGGCTTATGATCATGTCTTGTTGTCCATGTTATTGTCTATCCATTCATGCCTTTGTTTGCATATATGAACTGTCGTAGCTTATTTATTTCTTGCTCTCAAGTTGCTATAAATTTTACGTGTCAGGTTTTTTATCAGCATGTTCAATTTGGTGAAGCTTGTTGCTATTGATCCATGCCTCCTATGGAGTTGCTCCAATGGAGTTGTTTGATGTATGATATGTCTACTACATGTCCATGCTCTTTATATACCTAGTAGAGTTGATATGCTTGTTGTTTTGTGCCTCCGAAGGTAGCATCGTGATGATGTTTTTGCCTTCCTAGATTTTGGCTAAGTCTGGATAAATTTATTGCAACTTGCCATGCTTGGTTAATTGTGTTCCAGGAAGCTTTTGAGTGCGTTCTAAGTTCATGCTTGTTAAGTATCATGTCTATTTCACATCCATGCCTCTTGTTATCATGTTTGAGTGCTGTAGCATATATTTACCTTGCTCCAAAGTTACTATGTGGATGTTAACTTCAGCTTTGCATTGTAACTTGTTTAGCTCTTAACTTCTAGCCCGTTGCTCCGTTTTGAGTGTGCCCTATATGAAACTTGTGTGATTTTGCATGTAGAAGCATAATATCATGTTGTTTTCATGTTTGGAGTATGTTTGCTTGATGTTTGGGTGCATCTTGCATTGTTGCCATGTTTGTCTTGTTTTGCTCATAACTTCTAGGCTGTAGCTCCGAATTAAACAAACTTTATATGAAACTTGACTAGAATTTCATGTAGATCATCATGGTGCATGTTAACTTGCTATTTAACAACTTAAACATAAGGTTTGTTCAGATCTGGACTAATTTCAAATTATGCTTATGAGGACTTACCGGATTTGTTATGTGTAGTTTCCGGCCTCATTTAAACTTGTTGTTTTGTGTTGTTTTTGAGTGCTTCATACCTTGCCATGTATTGCATCTTACATAGACTTGTCTTGCATCATACTTGGTTGAGAATCTTGTCATGTTCTCGTGTTGTGTGTTTACCGTGTTGTGTGCTTTCTTCTCGCTAGTTCTTTTCCGTTGCGATCGCGAGGATTCGTTCTTCTACATGTGGTTCGTCTTTGAGGCTTCTTCTTCGTCTTCTTCATGGATTCGTTCTTCTTCCTTGCGGGATCTCAGGCAAGATGACCATCACCTTGGATACCTTTTCTATCATTGCCATGCTTAGTGTCTCGAGGCTATCGTTATATGTCGCGCTACCCATCTTTATTGTCAGCCCCTCTCCTTGTTGCCATGAAACCTCTAACCTTTGACACCTTCCTAGCAAACAATTGTTTGGCTATGTTACCCGCTTGCTCAGCCCCTCTTATAGCGTTGTTAGTTGCAGGTGAAGATGAAGATCGTTCCATGTTGGAACTTGTTGTTGGAATATCACAATATATTTATTATCTTAACACACCTATATATACTGGGCATGGGTGGAAGGCTTGGCCTTTTGCTCGGTGTTTTGTTTCACTCATGCCACCTTAGGAGCCGATAAACCAGCATTATGTTCCTTGATTTTGCGTTCCTTACACGGTTGGGTATATGGGGACCCCTTGACAGTTCGTCTTTGAATAAAACTCCTCCAGCAAGGCCCAACATTGGCTTTAATTTGCCACATAATAACAACTTAATTAATTAATTTTGCATAGGTGGTTGCACCCTCGGTGATTCTTTTCTACATAGCAGGGGGGCCAGTGCTGATGGTGTTGGTCCCAAATAGAGTCGTTTGCGGCGCCCCCCCCCCCTTGGAAACTTGGGGTTTGGTTGTTGTACGCTGTGCTCATCCGGTCGTGGCCTGAGACGAGATACGCGCGGCTACTATCAGGGTGTCGGCACGCCGGGAGGTCTTGCTGGACTTGTTTTACCATTGTCGAAATGTCTTGTGCACCGGGAATTCCGAGTCTGATTGGGCCTTCCCTAAGATAAGGGGTAATATTATTATTACTTCTGCTGATCGTGAGAGCTTGTGATGGGCTAAGTTGGGACACCCCTGCAGGGTTATGATCTTTCGAAAGCCGTGCCCGCGGTTATGTGGCAGATTGGAATTTGTTAATGTCCGGCTGTAGAAAACTTGACAGAGGATCCAAAGTAAAACACACAACTGTGTGAGTAACCGTGACCGTCTCTTTTCACTTTGAGAAGAGAACACGGTGGGGTTATGTTTGACTCGTAGGTAGTTCAGGATCTTTAGCGATCACTACTAGTTTGCGACCGTTTGCGTAGATGCTCATCTTATTCTTGTACTCGTAAGTTAGCCACCATATTTTGCTTAGCCGCTGTTGCAACCTCACCACTTAACCTCTTCCTACCCGGTTAAGCTTTGCTAGTCTTGTTAGCCGTGGTTATGGGATTGCTGAGTCCTCGTGGCTCACAGATACTACAACAACAGTTGCAGGTGTAGGTTTCCGATGACTTGACGTGAGAGCGATGTTCTTTTGTTGGAGTTCTTTCTTCTTCTTCTTCTTCAATCTTGGGTTAGGTTCCGGGTCGGCAGCCTGGGATAGCATATGGATGTCGATGTGCTTTTCATGTTTGCATCCGTAGTCGGATGTCTTGTATTGATGTTGTTGTATTCATGTGACTTGTATGTATTGTTGTATCCCCCATGTATGTATGTAATGGTATGATGTAATGATATCCATCTTGCTAAGCGCCCGAAATGCGGTTGTGCCCCAATCACGTAAGTGTCACGTGATCGGGATAGAATCGCATCTTGGGCCTGACAATAAGCCTTATTGTGTAGGTGTGAGAATTGACGAGAATCGGCACCAATTGTGCTATTTTCTTGATACATATTGAGTGATCATTGATCCATTCTCAACATCGAGTAAGGTACATTGGTCTAGTTCTTCTGTTTTTCCAACTCACCACTATGGATAGGCAAAGCATTTCATCTCCGGTCTTCGACATCGATGACGCGATCAATGACATCCACGCGAAAACCATCAGACTACAACGAACAATGCAAGAGCGCTTGGGCAACATCGCCATTGAACTACGACACTCCGAGACAAGGAGAATGGCCTCCTATAACAAACAAATGGCAGAGCTCAAACACTTGGTGGTCGAATACAAGTCTTCTTCCCCTTCGTCATATTCTTGGCGGCGACGTTCAAGTCACAAGTCTTCGGAGCGCAAACATGACGCAAGCGCAAGTCGCCCACGAGCTCAAGCATGACAACGATATCATCCTCATGAAGATGCTCGACAAGCACATACCTACAAGTCCGATCAAGCCCTACTTCATGCCAAGGACGAGCTTCAAGAGCAAGAGAGAAGATCGCGAGACAACCACCACCATGAAGGAGCTACGGCTACAACCACCACTTCGGCATCTTAGTCAAGTGCTATCAAGGCATCTTCGCCTTTGGACGTACGACATCTTCGCCTACTTCCCATGAGTTCGCCTACATCGACGTCTTCATCATCAAGGCGGTCATCTACGAGCGACGGCGACAAGACGGTCGAGCATGGGCCATCCTCTTTGACCAAGGCGGCGAGCATGAACCTCTTCGACACCATGAAGACGACGCCCATATTGGACTCCTACTCCAGGTCAAGCTACGCGAGCAAGCATGAGACCTTCTCTTTGACCTTGGAGGAGCGTGATGATTTGCCACATCCCATGACATTCATCTTTGGAGGCATGACATATGAGGAAGTTTAGCATGGAGACTATTGCACCTACACCTCTTCGACATCCACATATGACGAGATGCCCCAATTCCCATGTGAGGAGAGCCACCACCACATGAGTGATACGAGTGACTCCACCATATGTGACATTGAGAGCATTTCCTATGAGAGGATGAGTGTGACCACCACTAGCCCCACACATGAGAGTATGCCACTTCTCCTATGTGAGGTTGAGAGCCATTTGAGTGACTCCACCAACCATACGAGTGAGAGCATCCAAGAGGGAGTGAGTGAGCCACAACACTTAGTGAGTGAGGTAGTTGATAGGGCATGTGAGGCCACTATGATTTCTAACGACTTAACCTCTACTTCGAGTGTGTTTTCTTCGGTGCTAGGTCTCCTACAAGAGGACATGCCTACCCTCGACGAGTCCGTCCCTCCAATGGACAACCCGATGGCCATGGTGGAAGAAGATGCACCACCTACATGGTTCCATAAAGATGACGATGACCGCTACTTGGTCTTCACCACCTCACCTACAACACATGAGCGGAGCTCTAAAGGTAACATAGGTGATGGTGCTTCTCTTGTCCCACTAGTGGACTATATTGACAATGATTGCTTGCATGATGTTAACACACTTATTGCCATACTTCATGCTAGTGTGACTTCCTCATGTCTTGACTTACCTATTTATGACGAATATGATGATGAGCATGTTGAGTTGCCTAGTTGTGATGTTATGCTCCATAGGATATCATGTGAAAATTCTTTTGGTCACATCATGTTCGACAACCCTCTAAACTTGTCATATGCTATGAGTGAGATCTCCCATATTGCATCATTTCAATCTCAACATAGTAACTATGCATGCCCCATTAAAGTCAATCCTATTTGCACTTATGACATAGATGACAAGATGATGGTCATTGGCTTTTGTTTCTCGTGTGATGATATTTCTAAGCTTCCTCTACATGATTTGCGCAATTCATCTACTATGCCATGCCATGAACACATTGTTCCAAATATGCATTGTTTCGGATGTTGTCAATATTCTCCATGTGATGTTTCCACTAATGCTCATGAGGAGACCCCCATAGTTTCCTCATACATACTAGGAGATCTTGATGCACTCCATACCTTGCATGATTACCATGATTGTGTGCACCATGTGCATTACATGGATAACAATGCTCTATCTACTTGTCATGATGCATTACACCATTTGAGTCTCCATTATTCCATACATAACAACAAACCTCTCATGGTGGATGACATGTTTCTATATCACGCATCTCATTTATTTGAGCATTGGATATTATGTGCTAACCAACACACACACGTGCGCGTCATGATGGATGATGTGTACATATACCACACACACACACACAATTTTTCATTTGTATTTGCTTTGTGTAGGTACTCATGAACATTTGTCAACCTCACAATCTCATGAGTTGACAAAACGAGCTCTTAAGAGCAACGATGATTTGGGATCCCGTGGATTGTCATTACCACCATTCTCTTCGCGCAACCACTACGCGCATACCTTTTACTTGGCTCTCACACGACTATGGGCTATTTACCACTTGTCATCTTATGCCCATTCTATCGTGTTCAATTTGCATGTTATGCCTCTTGCTATGACTTTGCCATGCAATTGTGACTCTTGCTTGCCTTTACACATGATTCACCATTATGCTACTTCTTTGTGTATTTGCATGCTTGGTGGAGATAGTTGTAGCTATTGCCAAGATTTCTTTGTGCCCCATGCTATTATTGATTCTTATGTTGGGAGAGTCATGATGTTCCATTGCTATTTACATAGGACCTCTTGCCACCACAATGATGAGACTTTGCTCATATCTTGTTTTCATGCTTGTGTTATGCCATGTGCATTATTCATGCCTACAATTTGCACACATGACATGCTTGGCATGATTACCTCTAGTATGTTGCATCTTCGCACCACTAGCTTGTTTGACTTGTTCACCATGATTGCTTGCTATGTTGCATCACCCATGTTCCACTCTTACTTGCTTTCTTGGGTTGAAGACATATATGTTCATGCCATTCACATGATCCACATTGATCATTGTCACTCGTCTCCATTAGTTGCATCTCTCATATTCCATCGTATTGAGTGCAACAATGTTATGTTTGTTGATCTTGGAGGCTTGGACACCATACTTGTGATGCATGCTTGCTTGTTTGAGCCTAATGCCTTTGGTTGTTATCGCATCATATGCTTACATGCCATGCCACATTACCTTGTCCTTTCTTATGATGAGTATGATGACTACACTTGTTGGGTATCTTACCACATGAATGATAGGTTTTGTATTCACGCTAACCTCATTTGTTTTTCCAAGTGTTTGCAATGTTCTTTCATTTTGAAGGATTCACAAGGCGGTGCCGTCATGCGACAATTTGGTGATGCGAAGGCATACACGATGTGCAACACCAACATTTGCGAGAAATTCCTAAAGGTGAATTCCTTCTTTGTGAGCCATCCTCACTTATGCATATTGGATGGACCATACTTTCATTGTTGTTTCCTTCTTGTTGTCTACATGATACATCTACGTGATGAAGGACCGACATTGAAGATGGACCCTTTGGATGCACCTTCGGAACTCCACTCAAGCCACGACATTGAGCATTGGTATATCAACACTCCTTCGGCACATTGCACCAAAACCTCCATATTTGGGGATTGTGTGCCCACATGCCATGCTCCATGGACTTATCATACCCATGACAAATTTGCATCTTATGCATGGTGTGGCCACGAAAAACCATTCAGGAGCCCGTTCCGGCACCCTACCGGACGGGGAAAGCATCACCGGTGGCCATCTTCATCATCCTGGCGGTCTCCATGATGAGGAGGGAGTAGTTCACCCTCGGGGCTGAGGGTATGTACCAGTAGTTATGTGTTTGGTCTCTCTGTCTCTCTCTCATGTTCTTGATGTGGCACGATCTTGATGTACCGCGAGCTTTGCTATTATAGTTGGATCTTATGATGTTTCTCCCCCTCTACCTCTTGTAATGGATTGAGTTTTCCCTTTGAAGTTATCTTATCGGATTAACTCTTTAAGGATTTGAGAACACTTGATGTATGTCTTGCATGTGCTTATCTGTGGTGACAATGGGATATTCATGTGATCTACTAGATGCATGTTTTGGTGATCAACTTGAGGGTCCAGTGACCATGTGAACTTATGCATATGGGTTGGCACACGTTTTCGTCTTGATTCTCCGGTAGAAACATTGGGGCACTCTTTGAAATTCTTTGTGTTGGTTTTAATAGATGAATCTGAGATTGTGTGATGCATGTCGTACAATCAAACCCGCGGATACTTGTGGTGACATTGGAGTATCTAGGTGACATTAGGGTTTTGGTTGATGTGTGTCTTAAGGTGTTATTTCCGTATGAACTCTAGGGCTGTTTGTGACACTTATAGGAATAGCCCAATAGATCGATCAGAAAGAATAACTTTGAGGTGGTTTTACCCTACAATAATCTCTTCGTTTGTTCTCCGCTATTAGTGACTTTGGAGTGACTCTTTGTTGCATGTTGAGGGATTGTCATATGATATATATATGTCACCATTGTTGAGAGAACTTGCACTAGTGAAAGTATGAACCCTAGGCTTTGTTTTCAAACATTGCAATACCGTTTGTGCTCACTTTATCATTAGTTACCTTGCTGTTTTTATATTTTCAGATTACAAAAACCTATATCTATCATCCATATTACACTTGTATCACCATCTCTTCGCCGAACTAGTGCACCTATACAATTTACCATTGTATTGGATGTGTTGGGGACATAAGAGACTCTTTGTTATTTGATTGGAGGGTTGCTTGAGATAGACCATCTTCATCATACGCCCCCCCCCCCCACGGATTGATAAACCTTAGGTCATCCACTTGATGGAAAATTGCTGCTGTCCTACAAAACTCTGCGCTTGGAGGCCCAACACGAGTCTCCAAGAAGAAGTTTGTGTAGTGGACATCAATTTACATACCTTCCCATTGGCTGCATCGAAAATTTCATGCTGGATCGCCGCAGCCGCTCCTTCTCTCTCCGTCGGAGACCCCTATTTCCAAACGAGCACCGCTCTAGGCAGAGAATACACTAGGTCCTGCATTCAATTTTTCTGCATGTTCCCATTGGTTGGAAAAGCAAACTTTCAGGGCCACGGATCAGATGGAGACGCGTGATTCTGATCCACGTCCCACCTCCACTAGGTTGAACGGACACCAACCTGCCTGTTAACTCTGGTCCATCACCCAACCTTGTCGCATATGTATTTATTTACAATGTGCATTTTCTAGTGACTTTTCGTTAATTGTGTCTCTCATTTTTTTTCGTTTGTCATTGGAACTACCCATAAAGTTACCCACCCTATGGATCGTAAGTGAAAAAAACTCTTCGTAAATTATTTCTCTAGTTTTTTTATTTGTCATCAAAACTACCCCTAAAGTTGAAGTAAATTACCCCCCTTCATTCGTAAAAGTGAAAAAATGAGTGTTCATCGGAATTATTCGTACGTCATAGGCCCCTCCAGTTTTTCATCCATCGCGAGGCTAACCTTTTCTTTTTCTTCTCATATACACGCACAGATGATGGTAAAAAACATGCATATCCATTGTGAGCATGTTAGAATGCACGTGTCTTATGTCCACATGTGGGTTGATGCATAAATATTCAAATATGCATATATACATGAAGTATGAATATATGAAACATGATTGGAAGACCATGATTTTATTATCCCGTTGCACTTTATCTATATCTATACCAATATAAAAAGACCCAAAGGGGCAGATCCAATTAATCCCGGCCATCAAATCATGTCAATCCAACGACCTAGACAGTTTCAATGTCGAACGCTCAACAGTCTAGCGTGCAGTTAATTTCATGCCAAATATAATATTAATCATATAATAACACGCAAATAATATGCTACTTAATATACGCATAAACTTAATATACTTTCAAATTAAGTGCATTGCAAGTACACATTGATTAGTAGTACAAAACAAAAGAGAGATAAAATTTCTGAGTGAATTGCACCAGTAGTCCATTAACTCAAATTGACTGCACACTTTAGGCCAACAACTCGGAAAATGATCGATTTAGGCCATAAACTCGATAATTTGAACTAATAAGGCCAAAACCGATCCGAATGAGAAAAAACCGACCACGTGACTGCCACGAAGCGTTCCCAAGACCATGCGTGATCTTATTATTTTTCATAGGGATCTATTTGCAAACTTGTCAATTTTTCTCACAAACCATGCTAAGGGCGTAATAGAGGAAAATAAATTAAAAACTTTGCCTCGCCTAGGACTTGAACCCGAGTTCTTAGGGATTGGCATGACTACGAAACCACTAGAACAACAACTAGTTTGTATTTTCTGGTGCATCCCACTCTATATATTATCTTAATGCCTTTGAAATTAACCTCTTAAACATTATATGCAATATGCTCCCTGGAGAGATCAGTTTTCTTCTGATTTCTGCTAGCTCGATCCTATGTATATTATGTAAACCATTAGAAACACAAAACACTTTGTATTTGAGTGTTCTACATAGTTTACGCATTAACTTAGGGTGTGGATTCAATTCTACCCTCATGCACTATGGTCCTCTTTTCAAGTGCTTTCAAAACTATTAATGTCAAAAGAAAGGAAACTAGTTAACAGGACTTGATACGATTACTAATAGAAGAAAACTGAACGAGCAAAAGCCAGAAGGAAATCGATGGGAGTAGATTGTGCATAATCTTAAAGGCAGCAATGCTAGTATATAGGGTGGGCTTCATCACAAACCAAGATCCAACTATTGCTAATGAGGACATCACTAACAAGGTTACACCCACATGCCCAACCGACACATATACATGACCAATTACTAGAGCTCGCGCACGCCAATTAAATTACCAGGTACTTTCGTTTCTTAGTAATGATTCTAATGTACATGAGAATATGATGCTGCCTAAATTGGATACATTTGTCTTGCTTACAAATGAAGGGCCTAGCTTGGACAAGAAGGATGAACATTGGAGCAAGATCAAGCATGAAGATGATGGCATGCGCAAGGGGAAAAAGAACGGAGTTACAAGTGATGATTTCAGGACTTTGAAGCCACCATAATGAGTACGTGAGGCATTGGACGAAATATACAAGATGCCACTTCATAAATTTCGTCCAGAGGCTTTTATAGGTGCTGCGTCACCTTATTATTGGGCCAGGCCCATGTAATTTCGAAATACTTGAGTATAGGTTGTTTTTAGAGTCCGTATGTGTGGGGAACAAGAGTTGGGGTTGGTTTCAGACCCCTTCTCCAAGGGCCACGAAATCCCCCCCTCTTCCCCCCATATATACATCCCTTAGGGCGTCGTTTAGACTTTGGGTTTTGTTTAGATTAAAGTTCACCATAGCTGCAACTTCGCGTACTTCGTTTGTGTTCAACAACCATACAAAGACGTCACAGAACCCCACTTGATCAATAAAGCTTTCCTCTTGAATTCGCAATATCCAGATTGCAATCTCAGTTTCTTACTTGTTCTTCGTTTGCCTGCAGGAAACAGACCTTCGTGGTCAGGTTGATCGTGCTCCGGCGGTGGTCAATAACCTGTCGGAGTTGGTTTAGCGATTGCTAAGGCGCGACGTCCTCGCACGTTCGTAGTCGGATCGTCAAAGTCGACTTCCTCCAA
>LR738713.1:250612214-250677485 GCA_902687465.1 Secale cereale
GACCCCTTCTCCAAGGGCCACGAAATCCCCCCCTCTTCCCCCCATATATACATCCCTTAGGGCGTCGTTTAGACTTTGGGTTTTGTTTAGATTAAAGTTCACCATAGCTGCAACTTCGCGTACTTCGTTTGTGTTCAACAACCATACAAAGACGTCACAGAACCCCACTTGATCAATAAAGCTTTCCTCTTTAATTCGCAATATCCAGATTGCAATCTCAGTTTCTTACTTGTTCTTCGTTTGCCTGCAGGAAACAGACCTTCGTGGTCAGGTTGATCGTGCTCCGGCGGTGGTCAATAACCTGTCGGAGTTGGTTTAGCGATTGCTAAGGCGCGACGTCCTCGCACGTTCGTAGTCGGATCGTCAAAGTCGACTTCCTCCAAAACGATAGCCACCATCTCATCGGAAGATGGGACACCTTTGACTCTATCAAGTGGTATCAATTGCTTTAATGGTTGTTGGGCTCTTGCGAAATCGCAGGGACCTATGTTCGAGTCACAGACAAGAGAACTTTTTTTCATTTAATTTCCCATCATATGCCCTGAGCACGATTTGTAAGAAAAAACCGGAAGGTTTGCAAATAGATCCTTATAAAAATAATAAGTTCGTTAATGGTTAAGTGAACGCTTACATGGCAGCCACTGTGCCGGTTTTTTTCTTTCCTGGGTCGGTTTTGGCCTTATTTGATCGAATTAATGAGTTTATGATCTAAATTGATCATTTTTCGACTGGCCTAAAATGTGCAATCAGTTTGAGTTAATGGACTAGTGATGCATTTCACTCAAAATTTCTACAGAAAGAAAACCGCACTGGTACAGGGGTTCTGTTACTCTGGTTTTATCCTCCCGACGCCTCCTCTTCCCCCCTTTCTTCTCGGCCCAGCGAGGAGAGGCGGCGGCCGCACGCAGTGAGGGCGAGCATTCCGTCGAGCCTGGCGGTAGCTCCCGGAGGCCCCGGCGCCCCGGCAGCATCCGCCCTGTGAGCCGCTCCAACTTCGTTGGCTTCGTCCTAGTCCGCAGCTGCGTCAAGGAATACGAGGTCAGTCCACTCATTTAGTGCCAATCCATGTTTCTTCTTCCTAGACCAGTCCTTCATTTCTTGGGTCTTGCATTGCCCGAAGTATTGTTCTGATTTGCCAACCGGGGAGGTGAAAGATCGATCAATTGGAGGTTGGAATTTCGGAACCCTAGGGCGTGGTCGTTTGATGCTGTTGGTTGATACCGCGATGTGACGGAATACTTTGATTTTAGGTGTGATGTATGGGTTCAAATTGCGATCTTGCGCGTCTAATGGTCTCGAGTTCGGTTTTGCGAGATCTCTTAGGTCTGGGTCAATGTTTTGTTGGATATGATGGATTCAGATTACGGTTTGGAGGGCTTTAGATCTGTTTCACTTACTGCATGCTTCGGTTTGGCTAAAATAACAACTTGCTGGGCTTTGGGGCTTTTGATACCACAATAGCAGATGTTGAATGGTTATTGGCAGGGGTGTAAATTCTGCAAATATTGCCTACCTGTCCACGAACACCTGGCCAGTGATTCTGTTGTCCAGTAAGATTCTGAGCTCGAAACAGGGTCAGGGTTTTGAAAGATCTTTGAAAGTCAGTTTCTGCAAATGTGTTTGACCAGAAAAAATGGAGTCACACAGATAGCCAGTGGCAGGTTGGAATAAAGGAAGCAAGAAAATCAAGGTGTAATGGTTATTTGTGTGTAAACTGGTCATTCACGGATTCACCAGCTCACAGACTTACCATAGGTCAATAATTAATTCCGGGCTGTCCTTATTAACCAGTGAATACCCTGGCTGGTAGATATCAGCATGATTAAAAAGAAGACACCGTAGGGGTTTCCCCTACTGTTTGCCCGTCAGATTTTTTTTGGCAGCATGGTTGTTATCCTAGACAATGGGATTGATCACACCTATGTTGTTCATGTAGTAATTGTTTTTAGCAATTTCTGCTTTTAATGCCATTTGCATCTAGGAAGTTAACAGAGTGGATTATTTATACTTGTGTAATATTGACTTGCAGAAACTTGTAATCTGCTGATTTTCTAAATGTCAGTTGTCCTAGCCCATCGAATTACATTTGAGTACATCTCTTCCCTGCATACATTTGTAACGGCATGTTCTACTAGGTGAATTCTTACCAACAGTTCAGTTATTTGGCGTGCTGACTTATTTGTTGCAAGCAGGCCCTGCTATATGCTGTCTATATTTGATCTTCACTATTTAGCTTGGCAACAGGACTATGCTTATCAGTATCATGTTATCATGCATCTTTTTCTCAGTAACTGTCCTAAATCTCATGACTACCTTCGTCATTCTGTGCTGAATGTAGTTGGGAGCTTACATGGCTATGCTGCCAAGTGATTCGTCACATCATGGAATTGTAGAAAATAGCCCTTACAGAATTACAAAGAGTGGGAATAAGGAAGCTGGCAAACTTAGTGCTTCATGGTATTTCAGTAGAAAGGAAATAGAAGAGAATTCTCCGTCCAAGAGGGATGGCATTGATTTAAAGAAAGAGACTTACCTTCGCAAATCGTATTGCACTTATCTGCAAGATTTGGGGATGCGGCTCAAAGTGTAAGATATTTTATGTCCTTTTATGCATTTATTGGTACTGTAGCTGTTGGCTGACTGTCCCTTATTCAAAAAAATTGAGTGCTGCTACTTACCCAACCAGATGTTAAATATTTCAAAATTGTGTGTTTATATTGTCATTGTATCGTAATTGCTTCTCCTGATGTATTTTAGTTTTATACCAGCATATATTTGGTCCAGAGATATTCAATTGTTTGTCTTATAAGATAATATTTTACTTCTTTATGGAGCACACTTATGGCAAGCACATTTCTTCTGAATGAACTGCTGGCTGTTTTTTTCTTCATAAATACGACAAATTATCATATCATATGAAATGTTAAGATATATACTGAAAATATGCCCTGTATGATGGTGGTCTGGCATTTTAGAATTGTTTTGGGCAATGCATGTTTGTATGCATTTTTTTTCTTTTGGCTCTTGAAGGCTTCCATGCTACGCATCACATCTTTAATAGTTTGCAATCACGATAAAAATTGCTGTGCTTGTATCTTTAGTTTTTATGTCACGTGGAGATAATGCCACAACGCTTGCTGGAATTATACTGCCAACTTATGGTGAATTTTTTCTTTGTATGTAGGCCACAAGTGACCATTGCTACATCTATTGTGTTCTGTCACCGTTTTTACCTTCGTCAATCTCATGCAAAAAATGATAGACGAGTAAGTGTTCGTCAATAACTAACTATAGTCCAATTTTTAAATATTTGATGAAGTGCAGCTTCTAACTTTATAACATCTAGATACTTTATTTGAGTTTGTAATATTCTGTTTTTTTGCCTCATAGTTCAGTGTGAATAAAAATAACAAATAGTTTATATTTCCATGGTTTTCCTGTTTGGTGATTGCTCTCTCCATACAGAGGCATTAATAGCTAATAAGGATAAGATGCACAGATGTACATCACTTGGTGCGATGTGGGGATTTTTAGCTTAGAAGAGCCCGAGACCTTGTTACTAAATAACAGTTCACAGGTGACACACCATTTGATCAATTATGCGGGGTTGAGGGTTTATCATGAGTATTTTGGCCTGGTACAGGCGTACAGCTCTCAAACACCCAGCACAGTTGATTTAGGCCCAGGTACTCTTAAATTATTGAACGTGAAAGCATTTGAAATCACCCTATTCAGTGTTTCGTTATATTTGCTTAATACAGTTCAAAGCAACTAAAATATAGAACTTGATTGCATCCATGAAGTAGTACCAAGCGTGTTTACTGAAATAGGAGCGCATGTGATTTCTTGCGTTCTTATCTGCAGCAGAAGTGGTAATGGTGTGATTTTCCTCTATATGTCTTGACAGAATATTAGTAGTCTATACTATTTGGTATGCAGTTATTCTTATTTTTTCATGGCGAATGGGCAAATGAAGTCTGTATCTAACATCTATACAGACAATCGCTACTGTTTGCATGTTCTTGGCTGGAAAAGTCGAAGAAACACCTAGGCCTTTGAAGGATGTCATCCTGGTTTCTTACGAGCTTATTCATAAAAAGGATCCTGCTGCTGGTCAGAAAATCAAGCAGAGGGTAATGTAATGGATCCAATTGGATGCTTCTTTTGCTATGGATTGTTCCTTGGTGAACCTTTTTCCCTTTACAAAAGTTGTAGCATGACCTGATTTCACCCTATAAATCTTGTTGTTCTCGTACAATAAGAGAAAATAACTTCAGAAACATAGCCAGTAGAAGGCTGGCTGTTTCTATCAGATCCTAACCTTTTGTCATCTGTATATCATTTAATTTGGAACTGTTTTGATTGCATCATCATCTGCTGAATTTTACCAGCTATATATTTTACATTACAATCAGCACTCGGCTAATGTTTGGTTCTTCTCTTGTTTTTGGAGGAGTGCTGAATCATACGATTTGTATCCTCGTATGATCTTGCCGTTCTCTAATTTAGCTGATACAAGGAAAAATAACAGATGTCCTTTCTTGTAAGCAAGTAATTTCGCTCTATGATGGGTTGGGTGCAAACCGTGTATAAAGTAATTTTGTTCTATGATGTGCAAACAAAGTATTTTCTGGTACATGCTGTGGACTGTTTTTTATTTTTTGCCTATTACGATTTAATCATAATCATTGATGTATGCGTACTTCTCAGTTTTGTAGTGCATGCCTCTGAGATCTATTTTTGTGTTGGGTTTTGAGACTTTTGAGGTCTACATGCTATAAATGTGGATTCCTAATTATTTCTGGTGATGATGATGATTTTTCTTGTGAAAAAGTTAATAAACAAAATGACGATGGCCATAAATAGTTGCCATTGCATGCTTCCATTTTCAGTTTGTGCTTGTTCGAAAAATTAACATCGCTGTGTTAAATTGGGTGAGTCAATGCACTGAAATAATAATAATAATAGTTCTTTTGGTAGTTCATTCTGTGGTCTCGTGCATGCTTGTGTAGGTTTCGTTCCGCTGTATCAGTACACTTCGCCTGTCGATGCAGATCTTTTTCTATTGTAGTTTCCACTGTATCGGTCACATATTTGTGAAGGTTCCATTGTATTGGTACACTTTATATTCTGTCGATGTAGATCTTCTCTGCACCAGCTCATAGTTATTTCAAAGTGGTTTCCTCTGGGAATAATGCTTGAACAAACTGTCTACTACTATCTTATGCAGGAAGTATATGATCGGCAAAAAGAACTCATTTTACTTGGGGAGCGAGTTGTACTTGCAACACTTGGTTTTGACCTTAATGTGCATCATCCTTACAAGCCCTTGGTTGAAACAATAAAGAAATTCAAGATTACTCATAATGCGCTTCCTCAGGTTGCCTGGAATTTTGTCAATGATGGGTATGCTAGTGCTACCCTTGTTCTTTTTAGCCATACCAGTATTCAGTTTAATGTCTACCAGACCTTTTGCTAATGCTACCCTTGTTCTTTTTAGCCATACCAGTATTCAGTTTAATGTGTCTACCAGACCTTTAAAAAGGGTGTATACTGTACAGGTTGCGCACTTCACTCTGTCTGCAATTCAAGCCACATCATATTGCAGCAGGTGCTCTCTTTTTGGCTGGTAAGTTTCTCAAAGTGAAATTTCTTCCAGATGACGGTGAGAAGGCTTGGTATCAGGAGTTTGATGTGACACCAAGACAGCTGGAAGGTTGGTACCTGTTGTATGCAAAGTCAGTAATTCGAAATTTCCTTCTGCTTTGTTTGGTTTGTTCCTTCTGCATTTCTAGCTTCCTTGCTGTACAGTGACTACTGTTGTGGTTTAGTATATTTTACCACGGGGACTCACCTTTTTATGTCTGTTCCTGTGGCATCTGGGTTTTAGGGATACAAAGAAAGAACTAAAGTAAGTGTACAATGACTCGGACATTTTTGAAAATATTTCAAAGTATGAAACTGATCTGTTTGTAGGTACTATTCTTGTTGAGTAGCTAAAAATAAGGACATGTACAAAACTTTTCTGTTAAACAACCATTTGGATGTGTCTCGCTTCATTCCAGCTAAGGAAAATGATTCTGTATAGATCAGTCCATTATATTACCCCTTTTATCATTTTAATATGCTTCATTAATAATTACTAGATAGCGCAAAGTGAGATCAATATGGAATCCATTTGAGTCAATGTATTTCAGATCATTTGCTCGTAGACTGCCTTTTCATCAGTAAAATTGTTAGATTTTATAAACTAAGGGTTCTGATGATGTTTTTTTATGAAACTTGTATTGAGGTATCTTAGATAATTAATAAGGTATATTGAGAATGATAGAGAAGTATATTTAATGTGGGAGTACATACTCCCATGAGCGCAGAAAATCAGTCCTATATATATATAGTGGGTGCTCGGTTCACCCCCCACTCCATCCAAATCACCCTCATCCACGCAGGGTCCATTGGATCCTCTTTGGTTTGTAAAAAATAACAATCATAAACAAACAGTCACAAGTAACGCAATTGTGCAGTCTCGAACCCCACTCGACCCACTTTGGTTTTAAAAAAATACATTAATAAAACAATATAACAAGTAATGCAATTATGGACTCTCGTTGCCGCTATACACAGCTCAATCAAACTAGCAAGTCACCACCTCTCATGTTTCGAATGGGAACGTATTTGATTAGTACTAGTACATGGTAGCACACAATTTCTTTTACTGCGACACTAACCAGCCAGTCAATCCGGCAATGATATTTTACCCAGCCACCCCTCCTCCCCAATCCCCGCCCTCCGGCCACCCCTCCTCCATAATCCCCATCATCCTAACTTTCAAATTTTAAAATCCAGCCATGACATGTACTATGACGACTATGCTGTTATTACCCTTTTATGATTATGGTGTATTAGGGCACCTGCAACAGCTACCCGCAAATTTCCTCCCTCATCCGTCAACGGACAGGTGGGGACCAGCCCGCGGACATGGATACGGGAGGCCTCCATCCAGCGCTGCCCGCATACATTTCAAACACTTTCTCAGCAAACCGGATGAAATTCATGCAAACACGGCCGGATTTCATACAAACACGGCGGAATTTCATTAGATTTCGAACAACAAAAAACCCGACCCGACCCTAAACCTATCCTACGCCGGCGGTGCATGGCGTCCAAGCCCTTCTTGTCCTCCATCCGCCATCTTCATGACCACCAGCGATAAGACCGATGAAGTGAAGCTGCGGTCTCCGTCGAGGAAGAGTAGAATACGGGAGACGGACTAGCCCACATGGGACACAAGGGCCTGCCGCCTCCTGTGCCCTACTCATCCTAGGAGGAGTCCACGCCTTGTCTGTCGCCGGTGGGCGTGAGGTCCACGATGGAAATGGTGGCGACTGCGCTGTCGTCGTCCCACCGGGCCGCCGAATTGTTCGTCGGCGACGCGTAGGAGGCGGCGGCCACTTCCTGGTGAGCAGCGGCTTGAGCGCGGATGGCACGCTGCTCCGCGATGAAGTTGGGGTTCGCCGCAACCATGGTCGCCGCGGCCTCCTCGCTCGTGCGTGCTGTAGATCTGGTTCTCCGCCAGTTGTACCGCTGTTCCTCCTGTGCCTGTTGGAACACCGACAAAGGCGTTGTAGTGCGCATGCTCCATGGTGAAGCCGGCGTTCACATGCGCGAAAACCAATGCGGTGTCGTCGGAGCCCGTCTCCATCGTGGGGTCGTCGTCGTCATCGGAGACCTCGGGCGAGCTGGCCGGCAAGCCGGCCTCGATCTGCCTGGCACTACTGCTCTGCCAGGTGGCGGCTAGGGCGGCTACGGTGCGCTTCATCTCAGTGGAAAGGCTCTACCACAGAGCTTCGCCGCCTGCAGTCATGGCGGATGCAGTGCAAGGGAGGAGGATGGGGAGCGGTTTGTGGTGTGGCGTGGAGTTAGCCACGTGTGGCCGCCTTTAAATAGCGGATTCCGGTGTGGCCAGGTGTCTGGGTTCGTCAACGCGCGGCGTTGGAGTGGTTTTTTGGTCGGCTAGCCCGCTTAATGGCGGCATACAGACGGACGGGGCATTCAATGGGCATGGTAGATATCCGTTCCGTCCAGTAACACGTCTCTGACATTGAAGAGGCGCGGACACCAGAGACCCATTGAAGGCGGCGCGGACACCGGAGACCCATCGAAGGCGGCGCGCCACTTCAATGGCGGAGGCAATGAGAGGCTGCGTCCGCTCTGGGCCGGCTTCAACGTGTAGCGGCACGCTCTATGACGACATGAATGCGAGCAGCTGGCGTCAGGCGGGAACGCACGCATGCGAGGATGGAGGGGGTTTGGGTAGGCCAGGGCGGTTAGAAGCAGGCTTGGTTGCTGTCTGTACGCACGCAAAGCCCCCTATGATTTTCACTGATTATATGCCTTTTTTTTATAATCACATGAAATAGAATTGTTTTGCAAGACAAATACGATGGTACTATTGATACATGTTCAATCCATGTATTATGATACATATTAATGGTTAAAGTCATGCATCAAGGACCGTGCAAAGTCAAAAGCGCCTTATATTTTGGTAAGGAGGGAGTACTTTTTATGATGTCAAGTAACAAGTGCATTAATTGTTGTATGGTACTAATCAAATACAACTGCAATCAGTTTTTGGTTGCGTAGCAACGCGATCATTATGCTAGTGGTGGGTTTAAAGCCGAAGTCTAATTATATATGGTGTAGTTGCTGTACACAGTTTTATGAATTATCTACTATACTATCACGTGTTCCAGCTGTGACTTTTTCTAGTGACTATTGCTTCATGTGGGACTAGTTAAGCCAGTTCAATGGTTCACAGTTGTGGCAAGACACTTAATCTCCTCTGTACCTGCCAAATAGAAGATCTGTGATAAAGATTATAAGGGCATTTACAATGGGGTGATTTCGGCCTTTTTCTAAAAGATGTTATGGAGGATAATTGCTGACATGGAAGAAAGAAAAATGGAAAAAGGTCTTGTCTCAACTAAGAGATGGTTTCATTCTAAAAAAAAAACTAAGAGATGATCTCTTAGCGCTTGAGATAAGATATTTTTCTCCATTGTAGTGGATGCCATCTCTTACACATGTTTTATATTTTTTTTATCACTACATTGTTTTATATGCATGCAAAAATTAAATCACTATAGACAACATTACAAGATAATACACTGTATAACATCTCTAGATAGCTAACAAAAGGCTGCCTTCTCAACCACTGTGCATGCCCTAAGAGCACCCGATTGTTTACAAACAGGAAACAAAGTGCATGATTTTCAGTCAGTTGCTTGAAGATTCGATGGTTCCAGAAAATCCTCTGGTCTTGTAGAATCTGGTCTGTTTTAGTGGTGCTCCATAGTAGTCCTTGTTCATGGCTTTGATTCTTCTACTCCCTCCGTTCATAAATATAACATGTTTCAACTTTTTTTGTGAATCGGATGTATATAGACACGTTTTAGTGTGGTGTTCACTCATTTCAGTCCGTATGTAGTCCATATTAAAATATCCAAAACATCCTATATTTGTGAACAGAGGGAGTAGCAGTTAATTTGTAGTTGAGCTTTGGTAACATGGCGTGATAAAATTCACGTCTAATACTAACGCATTTCTTTTATCTCTTGATTGCAGAGGTTAGCAATCAAATGTTAGAGCTGTATGAGCAAAACCGCGTTGTACAGTCGCAACCAACAAACGGGAATGAAGCTGAAGGGAGCTCAGCTGGTGTGCCTAATCAAAGGATCTCCGTAAAAGCAGAAGCCAACTCTGAGGAACCTCCTGTTGTGCATCATCCAGCATCCAAACAGTCAGATTCCAATCGTTCTACATCAACAGTTGCTCCAGTTCACAATTGTGCTGAGCACTCAAAGCCACACAAGCAGATTGGTAGCCAGAAAAGTCTTCAAAATGACAATGGTGACCATGAAAACGACAAAACAAGCAGTCAGAGTGGAGGCAGAGTTGATACTAGTACAAATGATGGTTTGCATGATCACACAAAGTCCTTGCCAAGAAGTTCCAGGCCCAGCGACAAACCTGGTATTCCAACAGAAGAGAAATCTCTTCCATCGCATGCTAGTTCCAGTGAATCGAGAGATGGTAATCTCAGTAACAGTGGTGATCCCAGTGTCTCATCCTCCATGATGGATGCCATGAATAAAATTGATAAGGACAAGGTAAAGGCAGCTTTGGAGAAGCGAAGAAAATTGAAAGGTGATGTTGCTAGGAAGGTACATGTGATGGATGATGACGACCTACTTGAGAGGGAATTAGAACATGGTGTAGAGTTGGCTGTTGAGGATGAGAAGATCAAGCTGGAGAGGAACGATTGTAGTATGCATCAAGAGGATCACCGTAATGCTGATGGCGTTGCAGAAAATGGGGACAACAATGGCGATCAGAATGTTCCAGAGACTGCGAAAGAGGCTGAGGTTCTGGTGGACATTAAAGTTGAGCGTTCTCTAACCAAGAGAAATGATGGGTTCGAGCGCAAGCTGCAGCACCCTAGTGATGCACCAAAGCACAGCGCGAGCCACCATGATGCTCAGCTTGTTGGTAGACATGAAGAACATAAAATGCCTCAACCCGAAGGTTGATGGGCCAGAATTGATGTATGTAGAACCTACACTTGGTAGAATTCTCGGCACAAACATAGGCACGTGTGACTTGAGATGTAGCTGCTTGGTGGACTGTTGACGAGACATTCAGGTCTTCATGTTTGTACCAGATGTTTTTGGAACCCATCAACTGATTGCAACGGAGATTTGTTTGTGGGTCTCCACTGGGGAGTTTTTTTTTTTTTGAAGCTCCTGCTAGCAGCATCTAATGTTTTGATTTTATACGCTGTAGCAAAGCTTCTAGTTCCAGTAGCCCAATTCTTCACTTGCGGCATTTAAGATTTGATTGGATCTGATAAGCCTCAGAATTGCACATGTTTCTGTTCCGAGCTTTCCATTCTTAGTCCAAATCTCATCCAATGTTCAATATGTGTTTCAAATTTTCAAAAGACTGTATTTGTGGTAGCATCAATTTTCTAGCAACTAGATGACCGGTTGCGTCGATGGCACAAAGGACGAGAGCAAACCAAGTATTCAAATCATGCACATAAGAATATTTAGACACCGATTGAAGCATAAAGAAATACTCTCTGTTCAGAAATATTTGTCTTTCTAAACATTTCAAATGGACTAGAGCATACAGATGTATGTTAGACATATTTTAGAGTGTAGATTCACTCATTTTGTTTCGTATGTAGTCACTTGTTAAAACCTTTAGAAAGACAAATATTTCAGAACGGAGGAAGTATATACTCACTTCGTCTCAAAATAAGTGACTCAAAAGTAACTCAACTTTGTACTAAAGTTAGTACAAAGTTGAGTCATTTTTGAGTCACTTATTTTGGGACGGAGGGAGTACTTAGTATGATTTTCATAAATAGTGTTATAAGAAGTTTATGATAGCTTATTTACAATTGTTTTAACAGGCAAGTTGCATAGGCAAGGATGCATCATATAAATAGTTTTGGTCATTAAGCATATGTTGAGGAACGTACACAGTGATGGACATTAGGTATATTCGCAAAAAAAAAAAGAGCATCAAGTAGAGTCATCGTTGCATGTGCCATCAGCATCAAAAATGACTTCATAGCATAAAAAATGACTTCATAGTCTAAGTAGCTTCAGAGAATGTATCTGGTGAAACGAGCGAAGTGGTGCATCAGATGCACCAGTGATATTTGGCTCGTTCGATGCAAAAATGAGGGACGGGATCCGGTTAGCACATGGACCTGCTAGTACATTTGCGAAACAGACCTCGCAGTGCATCTAAATCAAGTGAACGGACCTTCCTGAGCCATCTAAATCAAGTGAACGGACCTTCCTGAGCCCAGCTCATCCCACTGTCATATCCTGTACTCCTCTATTCCATAATATAAGAATATTTTTGACATTATACTAGTGTGAAAAACGTTTTTATATTATGGGACGGAGGGCCTAGCAGGCTTGAGCTAGGTTCAGAAATTTGGTCCTCTCCATGATCTCTCTCTTTCTCTCCCTCAGGCTTCCAGGGCTTTCGGCGTTGACGCACCACTGCCCTGGATCCAGATCATGTGGTCCACCGGCGGCTCACAACGATTTCATCTACATAGCGACCCGGCGCTGTAGCTCTGGGGATGATATCGACGCTATAGCTGCTTACAAACCAGCAATCGTCTTTCTACAGCTGATCCGAGGTATGAGCACTGAATTTGATTTTCTATTATCCACGTGCAGTCATATTTTAATCTTCCAATTCGCCAGTTCCCCCAATTTGTAGGAAACCATTGGTATTTGGGAAATTGAAAAGTGTGAGCACCAAATCGATGCGTGACATGCAGTTATAATGGTGAAATTCTTACCAATAATTATAGCAGATAGTGGAAAATTGATGATGCAAATTGCTCTATGTGTTTTGATCCTTCATTTGTATACAATTTTCATGTATGTTTGCTAATTTTAGCAAGGTTTGTACATGATACGAAGCAATTTGACATGTATGTGAGAAAAATGGAAACCCGAGAGCCTGCATACATGTCAACAGTAGGTTTATTACCGTTGTTCCTGTGATTTTCTTGGACATGAACTAGCAATGTTCTTCTGACCCGCTTTAATTTTCTCATATTGAATGGAAAATGCCTTTACAATATCCAATTGAACTTTTATGGCATTAACTGTTAATGTTCCTCATTTGCTCTTTCCGCAATCCACATTGTTGTTTTTCTCTGAGGTAAAAATCTGGATGTGTGCTGCTTTGTACTCCCTCCGTCCAGAATTACTCAACAAAATGGATAAAAATGGATGTATCTAGAACTGAAATACATCTAGATACATCCATTTTCCGACAAGTATTTCCGGACGGAGGGAGTAGTAGGTTAGTTCTCTGCTTTTGAACCCGAATGTGATTTTTTGTGATTATATTTATATGAAAACAGGTAATCATGGGGTCAATGGAAAATGCTGTTGTAAGCATTGGGTCAACTATTGCAATGGGAGTATGTCGCTTGTTAGATTTTTTTTCTCAAATAGTTAAGGCACGATCCAGTTTGTCGAAAATGATGGAAATAACTAGAATAGGCGAAAAAGAAATAGCCTTCTGTACGTCCAATGCGTGGGCTTTTAGTTCATGAACTAAACACTATTATTGTGCATATATAGGAGTGATGATAACGTACAACCTGTAATACTGTTTGTCTTATTTTGAGGCAAATATGTAACTGGATGACGGTCTGCAGCAGTGAAGTGATTAGAACTCTGACATTATCATGCCTGAATATCAAGAAATCTCAAATGGACAATGCAATAGAATATGTAAAGTTTGAGCTGTATGAATATCTGTAGATTCTGATTTTCAAGTAGCAGTCATACTCTGCTGTAAATGAAGAAGATATGTTAGACTGCATATAAGGCATTTGTCCTCCGGAAAATGCGAACAGAGGCCGTGCTGCAGGCAGGCCGGAATCTCGGCCGCTACACTGCCATGGGGATCCGTGCTGCAGGAGTATAAGTCATGTATTCGATTTATTTCTGCCTCGTATTGAAGTAGGCAGGCCCCACGCACATGCAAAAGCTTCTAGCCTCTGACGTTCACCTGACATGTACGTCCTTCCTCGTGCAGACATGTACGCTGTGTGCATGCCGTTGAGCAACGTTGGCCAGTGTAGACCACCAGTTTGTCAAGTGCGAACGTGGACCATTTGCGGCCAGCGAACACGCAAAGTTCGTTCGCATTAGCTATCATGTTCACCAAGAAAGTTTAATCTGTCTCATGTAAGTTTGTCTGTCCGTTTTGACCAGCTAATGCAACACGGGTACCATTACCACTAACCTGGCACCTCAATTTTATCTGTTCCACATGCTAGAAAATCAGAACAGATTAGCCACATGCGCTTTGTCTGACACGGCAAAAAGTTTAGTCCTCCCTAATCTCAATTACAATTAGTGAGTTCACTTTCCACCATCTACTTTCTGCACTAAATTTGACTGTTCCTGTCCATGGCAGACTACCCGTCCTCATTTACTGCGACGCCTGCCCCAAGCATGCTAGGTGCCGTGTTGACAACTCACTAGCTGTAGCTACAGCATGCACTGCTAGGCATGGGCACTCACACTTCTCTCCACCACGAACCAATTTTCTAATCGAACGACCAAGCCAAAACCTTGGCAGCATGACAACCCGGGGTAGGTACATGAACAAATGCAGAGCCGAAATACAAAAAAAAAAATGCAACTGGTAAACTCAATTGAAACTCCGCCTCACAACAATGATATCAACAAACACAAGTTTTCACCCAACTAGCAGTCTTCAACAAAATGGTCCATGTCCAATAGTAAAGTCACATAACACAGTTCGTGATTACATGAAACGGCACATAAATAAGGATTTCCTGAGTTGGAAACTCTTGGGCTAACAACAACAACCATCCAAAGAAAGTTAGCTTCAAATGGTCCAGTGTCCTTACCACACACAATTCGGAACACCACATTCAAACATTTTGGCAATTTCCTTGGCTCCTTCGGAAAATCTCCTCTATCAAGACATGTTGTGCTTTTGCACTCCACAACTTGCCAAAGCGGACCTCTTCAAATGTTGCTCATAAGGCGGTTTATCCTAGCCCTGTATCATTTTTTGAACAAACATGCAAACGAATCAAAGGTGGGGCCAATACTTGTTGCCAACTGAACAAAATGACAGCCTAATCATAAAGAGAGACTCAATCTACATCAGGGTCTAGTATTCAGGCCACATCATTTCTAGTCTGATAATCAACAGAACAAAAATAAATGGCTTGAATCCTAAACCCTAATGTATGTTATGTGTGTTCCAATCATCACCATCTACCGAGAAAATGAAAACATATATACTATGGCTAATCATAAAAACATAACTAGGACACAAGATACCTGCCAAACAAAGAGAGACTAGAATACAAGATAAAAATAAGGCGACTAAAAACAGACTAGAGCTAAAAGAAAGCTTCATTTTTTTACTCTGAAGATGTGCAGAACAAAAAAAAAAAGGCCTGCACACTAAACTCTATTGTGCGTTCATTTATTTTCCATTCATCATAAGCTAGTGATGAAGGAAAAACGGTTCATCCTAAACAATGCCTTTTCCCGATTAAGATAAATCTAACGTTTTTAGTTCCAAATACACAACCAACTACCCATGATTAATTCAACAATGAGAGGGTGGACGGAACAATAGATCAAACTTCTCTAGATATACTACACATGACCGGTGAATCCAAGTCCGTCGGATCTAGGGCATAAGAAAGTGTTTCTAACAGAAAGCAATTCAATATGGTCATGATCAAGGCATAAGAAAGTGTTTTTAACACAACCACAATGCATCATGCCTAATGACAACTAGCTTGAGAGCCACTTCAGGTGTTCATGACCACTCTAAAACCAGTGCGCCACCGACCATTTTCATCGTACATCATGTACAAAATAAAACAAAATCTAACATGCAATACCTCTCATAAAACATTTGACCTAGATAAGGATCTCCTTTTTTCATGAACAATAAATAATAGCTACAAGGCAAAAAATAAATAAACAGAACAATACTGATCCGGTGATCCCAAAATAGTGCTATGTCACAAATATCCTTCCATGTCACAAGTGGGTACACAAAATTCCATCAAAAATAACGGAGCATGGAGCAGCGCTAAGACAATGGTAACCAATATGAATGATTAGCCCCTGAATTTTACTGAAGCATGCCACGCTGTTATGACTATGGAGTTATCTATATCATGCTATACCGACCGTACCCGATGAGATCATGAGAAGTAATAGCATTGCAGTTTTTGGAAAAAAAAAACAACAACAGTTGTATTCCTGAATTTACTAACAGTGCGTATGGTCGATGAACTTGCAGTAGCTCGTTCAAAATCCAGGATTGGGGGGTAAATAGCAGAACGGTACAGGATGAGAGCAATCGATCTGATCAAGACACGACAAGGCTATAAATTCTACATTTTTTTTTCTTTGGACATGCCAAAAACTAGATCGCATGGTAAAGCAATAATCAACCCACCAGGAATTAAAAAAATCAGCAATTATTGGTTTTGGCCAAGAAACGTTTGTCTCAGAAACAGGATCGCCTAGCATTATCCGGGAAAGCAAACTACATCATGTATTTTTTTAGATGATCAAACTACTTCATATGTAGATGTGGTAGTTTTAGATTCGCAATTACCTTATGGTCCACCCGCTGGTGGCCTATGAGCAAACATCAAAGCAGGCGTCTCCGCACAGCTGTGTGCCCTCGCTGCCGCGGCCCAACTTGCAATCGGCGATGATGATGGAATCCCGCGACTACATGGGGAAGACATCAGAAATCGGCTTTGCCATCCGAACACGGATCCTGCAGAAAAGGGGGCGGTGAGGAAAACAAACTCAATTCGATAGAATGGGACGCAGATCTAAGTCCGGTGGGCGGTCAATAAGAAGACACATGGCACTGAACACGAATGGAGCACATCTCGCTGGTGATGAACAATAACTATAAGAAAAGAAAAGTACAGGATGTGATCCAGCCTCACCGACGGAAACAATGGAGAAAATGATTTCCCTCGGCCAGATCCATGGACGAGGACCGCGTCCTCTGCAGATCTGGTGTTGCGCAGGCTCGAGGTGATCTGGCCGCCGGAGTGGAAGATGACGCGGGATCCGGGTGGTTTCGCCGCCGGAGTGGAAGAGGATGAGTGCTCTGGCCATCGCTTCGGTCGCACGCGCATCGTTGGAGCTGAGGTAGGGTGTGGCGGAGCCATGAGCAGACGAGAGGTAGCTGGCGACAGGAATAATGGAAGAGAGAGAGAGAGAGGAGAGCGCGTAGCACATGATGCAGTAGCCTTCACGTGTGGGACTCCGCAACGAAGATTAGAAGAGGTACAGGAGCAGGCCATGGGCCAAACATGTATAGTACGCTACTAGGTGTATCCCGGACCGTATATTTGTGACTAGCCTGACAGTTGCCTGCCAGCAGCCTGACGGATTTTAGATCCCAACGCACATTTCAATGGCCCAGATTCCGGCCTGCCTGATGCTCGGCCTCTGAAAGCCCGCACTCATTTGTCCTCTTCATTTATACATCTATCTGACCGAGCTTCTGTTTTAAACCATGCATTGTACCTGAGAAAATCGACAAGTTGTGCTCTTGTATCAGCTTATGTAATTGTTGTCTTTACAGAACTTGGTCAGACCTCGCGTCGCCCAGCCCCCCGCGTCGGGCGACTCGGGTGGCACCCCAACCCTAGCCGCCGCCGGGGCCTAAATCATCTTCCTCCCTTCCTTGCGCCGCCGCCGGAGGACGCCGTTGACCTGCGCCCGGAGGCCGACAGCGGTGGCGGGGGTCCTTCCTCTCCCGCGTCTCATGGGTGGCGGGGTCCCAACGCGCGTGGAGGTGTGGTCGATCTAGAAGCGTCGGCGATGGCTTCGACTACGACAGCGGTGGTCGGCCCTGCCTTGGGCCATGGGCTGCTGCCTGCGGCGGCTGGCCTGGATCGGGTGGCGACGCGATGCGGTCTGCGGCGGCGCGTCATCGGGCTTTAGATCGGTGACGGCGTCGAGGGCCTGGTGGACTGCTCGGCGGCACCTCTGGCAGATCTGTTCTGGCCGATGTAGCCAGCGGTGGTGGTCATCTTCTTTGTCGGAAGTGGCCAGCCAGAGGCTGGCTGGTCGGATCTCGAGATCATAATCTAGTCCCGATTGCGAGTTGGGGAGACATGGTTGCCGGTGAAAATCGAGCTGACGGCAGGCGATGGCGGCGTTCTACGCCATTACCTTGATGAAGGCATCGTCGTGTAATTACTGTCGACCCACTTGTGCTGCTCCGGGGGAAACCCTAGGATCTGGTGTTCCAGATCGGACGATGGCGGCGCTGCGGTGTCGTTTCTCTCTTGGGAGCATCGTTTGTGGAGCAGCGCTGGAAGTCAGAGGCAGGAGGTGGAGCGGCTTCGTCTTGCACGGAGCTTCGATGGAGATGTCAAGTCATGCCTAACATACAGGCGCTACGCTTTGTCATGCCTGGTCGGCAGATGCTACACACGACATATCTTCCAAAGACTTCAAGCCGTGTCGGCCGATGGTACTTGGCGGCATGGTGCTGAGTTGTATCGGTGGCGACCGTGACGTGCTCAGACGTTTGCGCGCGGGGAGGTGGTGTCGTTGGGCGCCGTGGTGGCGTCGACGACAGCTAGACCGAGCAAGGTTGATGCGTAAGTACAACTCTGAAGATGGAGCGGTGCCAGTTGGTGGTGGCGGCCTCTGAGAGCATGTCGGACCGGTGTGTGTCCCAGACCTGGCAAGTGGCTAGGTTGGGGCCTTAGGTCTTAGATGTTAGGCTTGGCTGCGAGATCTGTGGTATTATGCCCGGACTATCAGTATCCTTCATTAATTGGGTATGAGTAGCGACATATGTTGTCTAGACGTTGGCTTCAGAATTAATGTTGTATTTCTTTGTAAGGTCCTTTATGAATAATTAATAAAGTGGCTGCATGCATCGCCTAGATGCAGAGGCCGGGGTCTTCTTCATTTTCTAAAAAAAACTCATTGTTGTCTTTGAAAAAAAAATGCAAAATTTTCATGTAATTTTTTCTTCGGTCAGTTGGAAATATCAATAGTTATAATAACTCTGTAAAACGAATTGACCAGGATATAACTCTGTATTACCAAGCATCAGAAAAATAGCTTTATAAGAGTTAAAAAAGTTTTCCATTGGCAGTCCTGCTGAATACACAGTGCCACAATAACCAGAGCCTGAGATAACCGGACATGATCTGGACTAGCATGAGAGGTAAAATTAGCAGTCTCGTGAGCTGCCATATTGGCTTCTCGTTTTGCAAAGATAATGTCAAAAGGTGAAAGCATACTACTCCCTCCGTTCCTAAATATTTGTCTTTCCAGAGATTTCAACATGTGACTACATACAAAGCAAAATGAATGAATCTATACTTTAAAATACGTCTACATACATCCGTATGTTGTGACCATTCGAAATGCCTAGAAAGACAAATATTTAGGAACGGAGGGAGTACTTAGCTTCTGAAGTTACACAAGAACCTGAAGATTTGCAGCCATGTTCGTCTTCAACCAGATTTACCAGCCCTAGGCAATCAGACATCATGATGTTGAATCTCCCGGCAAAGCATAACACCATCTCGACAGGCAAACCGCCTAACTGACGGCATTTGGCACACTATCATACAGTAGCATTTTGATTTGTCAGCCAATAAGAAACCATCACATCTTTAGGGAGCACTAAGATTTGTCAAGCAGATCATACGCCCAAGTAGCTTTGACGATTGACTGCGTGATTTATTTGTGCGGAATCTAAGACACTACACTTCAAAGAGATTCTAATTTAACAGAATTAGGCGAATCCCTCTCTCCTCATATCTACAGAGCTACCGGCCCGCGTCGGTACAGAAGCACAAATGATAGCGAGCCACCGCCGAACATTATGATTTGGATCTTGGGCGCTCGTGTTTCAACTCGAGAAGCCGGAGATGAAGAGGAAGAGGGAGAGAGGGATTCACCCAATTTTTCATGTAGCTCAGGCGGTGAGACCTCGAGCAGTGGTACATGACAAAGGAAAAGGGGATAGACAAACTGGGTTTGTGAGGTCGATCCGCTCAATTTAGCTAGACTCGAAGGTCAGTTTGCAAAATGCACTAGTGGCACCTCTTGCACCGCATCGAGTCCCTCTCTTTTTAATCCAAGGATTCATGTTCCACCAGAGCACCTGGTGCATGAGTCCGTCGAGTGCATAGGATACCTTCTCAGTAGCTTCATGGTGGGTGTGTTTGCTCGGCTGGCACTGCCAAAAGACTGGAATACCTTCCATATCATCGCCCAACCCCCAATAATACTTGTTTGTTTTATGAAGAATGTCCTCTCATTGTAAAGTTGAATCATTAAGGTGATCTGCAACATATCTTACTAGCGATATAATATGGTTCAGATCGTTGTCTCCGGGTATTGATCTTGCTTTGAAGTTGGTATCCATTATATGATAAAGTTTTTTCACTGCCATGCAATCCTCACCTAGATGTGACGCCCTCGATTCAATTGACACTAATCATACACGCAAATATGTACGATTAAGATCAATGACTCACGGGAAGGTATCACAACACAACTCTAGACACAAATTAAAATAATACAAGCTTTATATTACAAGCCAGGGGCCTCGAGAGCTCGAATACATAAGCTCGAATACACAAGAGTCAGCGGAAGCAACAATATCTGAGTACATACATAAGTTAAGCAAGTTTGCCTTAAGAAGGCTAGCATAAAAGCAGCAACGTTCGAAAAGGCAAGGCCTCCCGCCTGAGAGCCTCCTAACTACTCCTTGTCGTCGGCGGTCTCCACGTAGAAGTAGGATCCGTTGGGGTAGCAGAAGTCATCGGCGGTAGCGACTGGCTCCTGGGCTCCATCATCTGGTTGCAACATCCGAGAAGAATGGAAAGAGATGGAAAAAGGGGAGCAAAGCAACCGTGAATACTCATCCAAAGTACTCGCAAGCAAGGATCTACACTACATATGCATCGGTATCTATGAAATGAGTAGTATGTGTGGACGGAACTGCAGAATGCCAGAACAAGAGAGGGAGGAGCTAGTCCTATCGAAGACTAGCATCTTCTTGAAGCCACCATCTTGTAGCAGCAGGAGAGAGTAGAGTAGCATATTATAATATTAATAAGTATGTTATAACATCACCTAGAGATCACTTCCTCGACTCCATGCGAGAAAGCAATCCCGGAGCCATCATTTCCATTACGTGCCTCAACATCAAGTTCTACTTGTATCGATCAGGATACAACTCCGAGCATCCGTTACCGTGGACACGGCTATTCGAATAGATAGAATACTTCCCTGCAGGGGTGCATCAACTCACCCAACATGCTCGATCAACTCCGGCCGGTGCCTGCCCTCGGCGGATCAACACGCCGCGGCCCTACCTAGGATCATCAAATAGGTCAGCACGCCAGTCTACATCCTAAGCGCGCATGGGTCTTGGGACCATCGCCCTTTGCACTCATACATGTTGCGTACGCGGCCGGTGAGCAGACCTAGCCCCCTTTTAAAAGTGATGATGACATCACTAACAAGGTTACACCCACAGCTCCAACTGACACATATACAAGACCAATTACTAGAGCTCGCGCACGCCAATTAAATTACCAGGTACTTTCGTTTCTTGGTAATGAATCTAATGTTCATGAGAATATGATGCTGCCTAAATTGGATACATTTGTCTTGCTTACAAATGAAAGGCCTAACTTGGACAAGAAGGATGAACATTGGAGCAAGATCAAGCATGGAGATGATGGCATGCGCAAGGGGAACAAGAATGGAGTTACAATTGATGATTTCAGGATTTTGAAGCCACCATAATGAGTGCGAGAAGCCTTGGACGAAATATACAAGACGCCACTTCATAAATTTCGTCCAGAGGCTATTCTAGGTGCTGCGTCACCTTATTATTGGGCCAGGCCCATGTAATTTCGAAATACTTGAGTATAGGCTGTTTTTAGAGTCCGTATGTGTGGGGAAACAAGAGTTAGGGTTGGTTTCGGACCCCTCCACCAAGGGCCACGAAATTCCCCCCTCTTTCCCCCATATATACAACCTTTAGGGCATCGTTTAGACTTTGGGTTTTGTTTAGATTAAAAGTTCGCCATAGCTGCAACTTCGCGTACTTCGTTTGTGTTCAACAACCAGACTAAGGCGTCACAGAACCCCACCTTGATCAATAAAGCTTTCCTCTTATATTCGCAATATCCAGATTGCAATCTTAGTTTCTTGCTTGTTCTTCGTTTGCTTGCAGGAAATAGACCCTCGTGGTTAGGTTGATCGTGCTCCGGCGTGGTCAATAACCTCTCGGAGTTGGTTTAGCGATTGCTAAGGCGCGACGTCCTCGCACGTTCGTAGTCGGATCGTCAAAGTCTACTCCACTAAAAATGATAGCCACCATCTCATCGAAAGATCGGGCCCCTCGCCTCTATCAAGTGGTATCAGATTTCCAGGTTGCTCGGTGAGATTTTACAATTTTTCATAGTTTAGATCGAGTTTGTTCTTCATACCTATAGTCCACGAAAAAGCCAAAAAAAATTAGGGTTAGTTCATCCCATCCGAACCAATCTGAGCCTTTGCATAATCTTTTCTGTATTTGCTTTGTTGAATTTGCGGTTGCATCGTCGTGTCAAGTTGCTGGTCTTAGCGTCTAGTTCTTTAGAGTTTCGAGTTCTGTTCACACTTTGTCACGCCGCCGCCGCACCATATTCATCGCCGCTGCCATACCACCACCACTGCCATATCCCACCACCGCCACCACATACCACCACCGCAGCCATAACCTACCACCGCTGCCATATCCTACCACCATATATCCACCACCAATTCGAGTTCTTTTCATATTAGGTTTGCTCTCGAGATCCATCTAGGTTTCGGATTTGTGTTTCCTTGCCTGCGTAAAAAAAAAAGAGTCTGGAAACCCCCGGGCAGTTTTTAGGCCAAAATTTCGGCAGGTGAAAATATTTTTTCCCTATCCTATTTTTAGGATTTTCTGAGTCTTTTGAGACACGTGCCACCATACTGTATTTTTACCGCACTTTTCGTCGTCGCTGCCCTGTTTCCGAAAAAAAAATTGTCAAAAAAATTTCGTGCCTATCATCTTAGTTTGACTTGGGAAGTGTTTTGAGACACTCGCCATTATAGTGATTTTCGGCAAAAAAAAAGCGATTTTTTTTTCTGAGTGTGATTTCCCCTTGATTACGTGCAGCGCCGTGATTTTGTTAGTGTTCTAGGCTCGCGTCTCTAGTACGGTCTAGCCTAGGACCAGCACAGTACCGTCATTGAGCGTTTATTCAACTTTGCATCTCTGAATTGATTATTGCTGACCCTTTTTCCTACCATCTTATAAGCCTTCCCAGCTCCACATACATCTACGTCGTGCATTTTGACTCTCCCTGGTAATCGCTTTATCCAACCTTTGAGAGTTTTGACTACCACGGTTGCCGATCACCACCTGCTGTTGGATAAGAACTGGTAAGAATTTGAGATTTGCTTGACGGATTTGTGACGCCCGACCACCACCATTTTCTAGTAGTCTGTAGGATCATATTCTTGTGTGTTTCTATTGCTGCTAACCATGCCAGGATCACAAGCCGACGAGACTGACTAGGAGAACTTGACGAACAAGGAGCTTCATGATAAGTTTCAGCAAATGATGAGTGAACAGGTGCAAGATGTGCTAAATAGATTTGACGAGGCCATGGAGAAGATAGATGGCATGGAGAAGACGTTTGAAACAAAGCTCGATAACAAGTTTGATGAATTGCTTTCGCGTTTTCCACCACCACCGGCTGCTGGAGCTGTCCCACCTCTACAACAACAACAACAACAACAACATCGCCTTCCAAATCAAGTGGGACGAGCACAACACGTTCCCCTTGAGCCTGGTCAAGCTTCTGGTGCCGCTGTTGATGTTTCTGTAGCCTCTGCTGCTACTGCAGAGGTGGAGGACCATTACGAGGATGAGGTTGACCAAAATCAGAACTATGTGCAACCACCAGCACCACCACCACTAGGTCGTCCTCATGCATATCATCGCAACGGTAGGGCTGCACCACCACCTGAGGTACATGACCATCTTCCTAAACTGAAATTGAATATTCCACCATTTGAGGGTAGATATGTTCCTGATATATATCTTACTTGGGAGTTAGAAACTGAACAACGTTTTACATGTTTAAACTATCCCGAGGAGAGACGTGTTCCTGCTGCTGTTTGCGCTTTCACTAGTTTTGCATGTGTTTGGTGGTCTGAACATTGTAGATTATATCCTATTCCAGCTACTTGGGCTGCTTTGAAAACTGCTATGCGTACTCGTTGGGTTCTACCATATTATCAACGTGAATTACTTCAAAAATTGCAACGCTTAAGGCAAGGAAAAAATTCTGTAGAAGAATATTATCAGCAATTACAAACTGGCCTGATTAGATGTGGTATAGTTGAGGAGAATGAAGCTATGCTTGCATGTTTTGTGGGTGGATTAAATAGAGAGATTCAGACCATTCTAGAGTATAAGGATTATAATAATATCACTCGTTTATTCCATCTTGCTTGTAAAGCTGAACGTGAAGTGCAGGATCGACATGCATTGGCGCGGACTAACTTTTCTGCAGGTCGACCTTCATCATGGACACCGCGTGTATCCTCCACTTCCACACATTCTACTGCACCGACACCTCCATCAGCTGTTACCTCCAGCCGTGATACAAGGAAGCAGAAAGAACCACCATTATCTGCCAAGAGCACACCTATTGGGCCTACACAGAGTTCTTCTTCTTCCATGGCATCAACAGGGCACACTAGTGATATTATTTGTCGTCATTGTAAGGGAAGAGGACATTTTGCGAGAGAATACAAAGCGTGTGATGATTGCTACTAAGGATGGTGGATATGACTCCGCTAGTGACTATGATGAGGAGACTTTGGCTCTTATTACACGTGAAGAACACGGTGGAGACGATTCTGATCATGAGACGCAATACATGGCTCCTGAAGATGCTGACAGGTATGAATGTTTAGTTGCTCAACGTGTTTTGAGTGTGCAGGTTACACAAGCTGAGCAAAATCAGAGGCATAATTTGTTCCATACAAAGGGAGTTGCAAAGGAACGTTCTGTTCGCGTGATCATAGATGGAGGGAGTTGCAACAACTTGGCTAGCATGGAGATGGTGGAGAAGCTATCTCTCACCACAAGACCACATCCACATCCTTACTACATCCAATGGTTCAACAATAGCGGCAAGGTTAAGGTAACACGTACTGTTCGTGTGCATTTTAGTATCTCTACATATGCTGATTATGTTGATTGTGATGTGGTACGTATGCAAGCATGTTCCTTATTACTTGGTAGACCATGGCAATTTGATAAAAATTCTGTACACCATGGTAGAAACAATCAGTATACTCTTGTTCATAAGGATAAAAATATTACTTTGCTTCCTATGACTCCTGATTCCATTTTGAAAGATGATATTAATAGAGCTAATAAAGCAAAACAGGAGAAAAATATGAGTGAAAATCAGATAGTGGCAAAAGAATTTGAGCAACAAATGAGGCCTAATAATAAACCATCTACTGTTGCTTCTGAAATTAAATTGAAAACTGCATGTTCATTTGCCACCAAATCTGATATTGATAATCTAGATTTAAGCAAATCTGTTTGCTATGCTTTTGTGTGCAAAGAGGCATTATTTTCATTCGAGGACGTGCCTTCCTCTTTGCCTCCTGCTGTCACTAACATTTTGCAGGAGTTCGCCGACGTCTTTCCACAAGACGTGCCACCGGGATTACCACCTATTCGAGGGATTGAGCATCAGATTGACTTAATTCCCGGTGCATCGCTACTCAACCATACCGTACCAATCCAGAAGAGATGAAGGAGATTATGCGTCAAGTACAAGAGCTACTCGACAAAGGTTATATACGCGAATCCCTTAGTCCTTATGCTGTTCCTATTATTCTAGTGCCGAAAAAGGATGGTACATCGCGTATGTGTGTTGATTGTAGAAGCATTAATAATATTACTATTCGTTATCATCATCCTATTCCTAGGCTAGATGATATGCTTGATGAATTGAGTGGCTCTACAATATTCTCCAAAGTTGATTTGCGTAGTGGATACCATCAAATTCGTATGAAATTGGGAGATGAATGGAAAACAGCATTTAAAACTAAGTTTGGATTATATGAGTGGTTAGTCATGCCTTTTGGGTTAACTAATGCACCTAGTACTTTCATGAGATTAATGAATGAAGTTTTACGTGCTTTCATTGGACGATTTGTGGTAGTTTACTTTGATGATATATTGATTTTTAGCAGATCTTTGGAGGAACATTTGGAACATTTACGTGCTGTTTTTATTGCTGTACGTGATGCACGTTTGTTTGGTAACCTTGCAAAGTGCACCATTTGCACCGACCGAGTATCTTTTCTTGGCTATATTGTTACTCCATAGGGAATTGAGGTTGATAAAGCCAAGATTGAAGCTATTGAGAGTTGGCCGCAGCCCAAAACGGTCACACACGTGAGGAGTTTCTTTGTTCTCGCTGGATTCTATCGGCGTTTTGTGAGAGATTTCAGAACCATTGCTGCACCTCTCAATGAGCTTACAAAGAAGGATGTGCCTTTTGTTTGGGGTACTGCACAGGAAGAAACATACACGGTATTGAAAGATAAGTTGACACATGCTCCTTTACTCCAACTTCCTGATTTTAATAAGACTTTTGAGCTTGAATGTGATGCTAGTGGAATTGGGTTAGGTGTGTTATTACAAGATGGTAAACCTGTTGCATACTTTTCTGAAAAATTGAGTGGGCCTAGTCTGAATTATTCTACTTATGATAAGGAATTATATGCTCTTGTTCGGACTTTGGAGACATGGCAACATTATTTATGGCCCAAAGAGTTTGTTATACATTCTGATTATGAATCTTTGAAGCACATTAAAAGTCAAGCAAAACTGAACCGTAGACATGCTAAATGGGTTGAATTCATAGAGACTTTCCCTTATGTTATTAAACACAAGAAGGGAAAAGAAAATGTTATTGCTGATGCATTGTCTCGTCGTTATACTATGCTTTCACAACTTGACTATAAAATATTTGGTTTGGAGACCATCAAAGATCAATATGTGCATGATGCTGAACTTAAAGATGTATTGCAGAATTGTAAAGAAGGGAGAACATGGAACAAGTTCGTCGTTAATGATGGATTTGTGTTTCGTGCTAACAAGCTATGCATTCCAGCTAGCTCTTCGTCTTTTGTTGTTGCAGGAGGCACATGGAGGAGGATTAATGGGACACTTTGGCGTGAAGAATACGGAGGATGTACTTGCTACACATTTCTATTGGCCAAAGATGCGACGGGATGTTGAGCGTTTTGTTGGTCGCTGCACTACATGTCAAAAAGCTAAGTCACGACTCAATCCCCATGGTTTATATATGCCTTTGCGTGTCCCTAGTGTTCCTTGAGAAGATATATCTATGGACTTTGTTTTGGGTTTACCTCGAACAAAGAAGGGGAGGGATAGCATATTCGTTGTCGTGGATAGGTTCTCGAAGATGGCACACTTTATACCATGTCATAAAAGCGATGATGCTGCTAATGTTGCTGATTCGTTCTTTCGTGAAATTATTCGCTTGCATGGTGTGCCAAATACTATTGTTTCAGATCGTGATACTAAATTTCTTAGCCACTTTTGGAGATGTTTATGGGCTAAGTTGGGGACTAAACTGCTTTTTAGTACTACTTGTCACCCCCAAACTGATGGACAAATTGAAATAGTCAACAGAACTTTGTCTACTATGCTTAGGGCTGTTTTGAAGAACAATAAGAAAATGTGGGAAGAATGCTTGCCTCATATTGCATTTGCTTATAATCGTTCGTTGCATTCTACTACTAAGATGTGCCCTTCTGAAATTGTCTATGGTTTCCTACCTCGTGCACCTATTGATTTGTTGCCTCTTCCATCTTCGGAGAAGGTTAATTTTGATGCTAAACAACGTGCTGAATTGATCTTAAAAATGCATGAGTTAACTAAGGAAAATATTGAGTGCATGAATGCTAAATATAAACTTGTTGGAGATAAGGGTAGAAAACGTGTTGTCTTTGCACCTGGAGATCTTGTTTGGTTACATTGCCTAAGGATATGTTTCCTAATTTGCGCAAGTCAAAGCTAATGCCACGTGCTGATGGTCCTTTCAAGGTGTTAGAGAAAATAAATGATAATGCATATAAACTTGAGCTGCTTGTAAATTTTGGGGTTAGTCCCAAATTTAACATTGCAGATTTGAAGCCTTACTTGGGTGAGGAAGATGAGCTTCCGTCGAGGACGACTTCAATTCAAGAAGGGGAGGATGATGAGGACATCATTAACAAGGTTACACCCACAGCTCCAACTGACACATATACATGACCAATTACTAGAGCTCGCGCACGCCAATTAAATTACCAGGTACTTTCGTTTCTTGGTAATGATGTTGGAAATATGCCCTAGAGGCAATAATAAAAGGATTATTATTATATTTCCTTGTTCATGATAATTGTCTGCTATTCATGCTTGAATTGTATTGTACGGAAACATCGATACATGTGTGAATACATAGACCACAACGTGTCCCTGGTAAGCCTCTAGTTACTAGCTCGTTGATCAACAGATGGTCACGGTTTCCTGACCATGGACATTGGATGTCATTGATAACGGGATCACATCATTAGGAGAATGATGTGATGGACAAGACCCAAACCTAAGCCTAGCACGAGATCGTGTAGTTCGTAATGCTTAAGCGTTTCCAGTGTCAAGTATCTGTTCCTTAGACCATGAGGTTGTGCAACTCCCGGATACCGTAGGAATACTTTGGGTGTGCCAAACGTCACAATGTAACTGGATGACTATAAAGGTACGCAACAGGTATATCCGAAAGTGTTTGTTGAGTTGGCACGAACCGAGACTGGGATTTGTCACTCCGTATGACGGAGAGGTATCTCTGGGCCCACTCGGCAAGACATCATCATCATGAGCTCAAAGTGACTAAGGAGTTAGTCACGGGATGATGGATTACGGAACGAGTAAAGAGACTTGCCATGACGAGATTGAACAAAGTATCGGTATACCGACGATCGAATCTCGGGCAAGTACCGTACCGATAGACAAAGGGAATTACATACGGGATTAAGTGAATCCTTGACACAGTGGTTCATCCGATGAGATCATCGAGGAACACGTGGGAACCAACATGGGTATCCAGATCCCGCTGTTGGTTACTGACCGGAGAGTCGTCTCGGTCATGTCTGCGTGTCTCCCGAACCCGCAGGGTCTACACACTTAAGGTTCGGTGACGCTAGGGTTGTAGAGATATATGCACACGGAAACCCGAATGTTGTTCGGAGTCCCGGATGAGATCCCGGACGTCACGAGGAGTTCCGGAATGGTCCGGAGGTAAAGAATGATATATAGGAAGTCCAGTTTCGGCCATCGGGAGAATTCCGGGGGTCACCGGTAGTTTACCGGGACCACCGGAAGGGTCCCGGGGGTCCACCGGGTGGGGCCACCCATCCTGGAGGGCCCCGTGGGCCGTAGGGGGAGGGGGACCAGCCCCTAGTGGGCTGGCGCACCCCACATGGGCCACCCCCATGCGCCTAGGGTTGAAACCCTAGGGGTGGGGGCGCCTCCCTTTGGCTTGGGGGGCAAGATACCCCCCTGGCCGCCGCCCCCTAGGAGATTGGATCTCCTAGGGCTGGTGCCCCCCCTTGGCCCCCTATATATAGTGGAGGGGGGAGAGAGGGCAGCCGGACCTCCGCCCCTGGCGCCTCTCCCCCCCGTTACACCTCCAACTCCTCCCGCAGGGACTCGACGAAGCCCTGCAGCTTTTCCCGTTGCATCCACCACCACGCCGTTGTGCTGCTGGATCTCCGTCAACCTCTCCTCCCCCCTTGCTGGATCAAGAAGGAGGAGACGTCGCTGTACCGTACGTGTGTTGAACGCGGAGGTGCCGTCCGTTCGGCGCTGGGATCATCGGTGACGAGGATCACGACGAGTACGACTCCATCATCCACGTTCCTTCAAACGCTTCCGCACGCGATCTACAAAGGGTATGTAGATGCACTCCTTTATGCTCGTTGCTAGATGAACTCCTTAGATTGATCTTGGTGAAGCGTAGAATTTTTTTGAATTCTGCTACGTTCCCCAACAGTGGCATCTGAGCTAGGTCTTTGCGTAGCATCTTGCACAAGTAGAACACAAACAAGTTGTGGACGTTGATTTTGTTCAATTCTCTTGCCGCTACTAGTCCAATCTTGATTCGGCGGCATTGTGGGATGAAGCGGCCCGGACCGACCTTACACGTACGCTTACGTGAGACTGGTTCCACCGACTGACATGCACTAGTTGCATAAGGTGGCTGGCGGGTGTCTGTCTCTCCCACTTTAGTCGGATCGGATTCGATGAAAAGGGTCCTTATGAAGGGTAAATAGAAATTGACATATCACATTGTGGTTTTGGCGTAGGTAAGAAACGTTCTTGCTAGAAACCTATAAAAGCCACGTAAAAATTTGCAACAACAATTAGAGGACGTCTAACTTGTTTTTGCAGCACGTGCTATGTGATGTGATATGGCCATGAAGATGTGATGAATGATATATGTGATGTATGAGATTGATCATGTTCTTGTAATAGGGAATCACGACTTGCATGTCGATGACAATGACAACCGGCAGGAGCCATAGGAGTTGTCTTATTTATTGTATGACCTGCGTGTCACTGAATAATGCCATGCAATTACTTTACTTTATTGATAAACGTTAGCCATAGTGGTAGAAGTAATAGTTGGCGAGACGACTTCATGAAGACACAATGATGGAGATCATGATGATGGAGATCATGGTGTCATGCCAGTGACAAAGATGATCATGGTGCCCCGAAGATGGAGATCAAAGGAGCAAAATGATATTGGCCATATCATGTCACTTTATTTGATTGCATGTGATGTTTATCATGTTTATGCATCTTGTTTACTTAGAACGACGGTAGTAAATAAGATGATCTCTCACTAAAAATCTCAAGAATTGTGTTCCCCCTAACTGTGCACCGTTGCTAAGTATCGTTGTTCCGAAGCACCACGTGATGATCGGGTGTGATAGGCTCTAACGTTCGCATACAACGGGTGTAAGCCAGATTTACACACGTAATACACTTAGGGTTCACTTGACGAGCCTAGCATGTACAGACATGGCCTCGGAACATGGAAGACCGAAAGGTCTAACATGAGACGTATAGAAGATACGATCAACATGAAGATGTTCACCGTTGATGACTAGTCCGTCTCATGTGATGATCGGACACGGGCTAGTCGATTCGGATCATGTATCACTTAGATGACTAGAGAGATGTCAATCTGAGAGGGAGTTCATTAAAATTTGATTAGATGAACTTAATTGTCATGAACTTAGTCTAAAAATCTTTACAATATGTCTTGTAGATCAAATGGCCCACACTCAAGTTGCCCTCAACTTCAACACGTTCCTAGAGAAAACCAAGCTGAAAGACGATGGTAGCAACTATACGGATTGGGTCCGTAACCTGAGGATTATCCTCATAGCTGCCAAGAGATCATATGTCCTTGAAGCACCACTAGGTGATGCACCCATTCTCCCGGCGACCCAAGACGTTATGAACGCCTGGCAGTCGCGTTGTGATGATTACTCCCTGGTTTAGTGCGTCATGCTTTACAACTTAGAGTCGGGGATCCAGAAGCGTTTTGAGCACCACGGAGCATATGAGATGTTCCAAGAGCTGAAAATGGTTTTCCAAGCTCATGCACGAGTCGAGAGATATGACGTCTCCGACGCTTTCTACAGTTGTAAGATGGAGGAGAATAGTTCTGTCAGCGAGCACATACTCAAGTTGTCTGGGTTGCACAACTGCTTGTCTCAGTTGGGAATGAATCTCCCAGACGAAGCGGTCGTTGACAGAATCCTTCAGTCGCTCCCATCTAGCTACAAGAGCTTCGTGTTAAATTTCAATATGCAGGGGATGGAGAGGTCCATTCCCGAGGTGTATTCAATGCTGAAATCAGCGGAGGTGGATATCAAGAAAGAACATCAAGTGTTGATGGTCAATAAAACCACTAAGTTCAAGAAAGTCAAGTGTAAGAAGAACTTCAAGAAGGACGGCAAAGGAGTTGTCGCGCCCGGTAAGCCAGTTGCCGGGAAGAAGCCAAAGAATGGACCCAAGCCTGAAACTGAGTGTTTTCATTGCAAGGGAACGGGTCACTGGAAGCAGAACTGCCCCAAATACTTAGCAGATAAGAAGGCTGGCAACGTCAAAGGTATATATGATATACATGTTATTGATGTGTACCTTACCAGCGCTCGTAGTAGCTCCTGGGTATTTGATACCGGTGCAGTTGCTCACATTTGTAACTCAAAGCAGGAGCTGCGAAATAAGCGGAGACTGGCAAAGGACGAGGTGACGATGCGCGTCGGGAATGGTTCCAATGTCGATGTGATCGCCGTCGGCACGCTGCCTCTACATCTACCCTCGGGATTAGTTTTAAACCTTAATAATTGTTATTTAGTACCAGCTTTGAGCATGAACATTGTATCTGGATCTCGTTTGATACAAGATGACTACTCATTTAAATCCAAGAATAAAGGTTGTTCTATTTAAATGAGAGATATGTTTTATGGTCATGCCCCGCTGGTCAATGGTTTATTTTTGATGAATCTCGAACGTGATGATACACATATTCATAGTGTGGATGCCAAAAGATGTAAAGTTGATAATGATAGTCCCACATACTTGTGGCATTGCCACCTTGGTCATATTGGTGTCAAGCGTATGAAGAAGCTCCATGCAGATGGGCTTCCGGAGTCTCTTGATTATGAATCATTTGACACGTGCGAACCATGCCTTTTGGGCAAGATGACCAAGACTCCGTTCTCCGGAACAATGGAGCGAGCAACCAACTTATTGGAAATCATACATACCGATGTGTGCGGTCCAATGAGTGTTGAAGCTCGCGGAGGCTATCGTTATGTTCTCACCCTCACAGATGACTTGAGTAGATATGGGTATGTCTACTTGATGAAGCACAAGTCTGAGACCTTTGAAAAGTTCAAGGAATTTCAGAATGAGGTTGAGAATCAACGTGAAAGAAAAATAAAGTTCTTACGATCGGATCGTGGGGGTGAATATTTGAGTCATGAATTTGGCACACACCTAAGGAACTGTGGAATTGTTTCACAATTGACATCGCCAGGAACACGTCAGCGTAATGGTGTGTCCGAGCGTCGAAATCGTACTTTGTTGGACATGGTGCGATCTATGATGTCTCTCACCGACTTACCGCTATCTTTTTGGGGATTTGCTTTAGAGACTGCCGCATTCACTTTAAATAGGGCTCCGTCAAAATCCGTCGAGACGACACCGTATGAACTTTGGTTTGGCAAGAAACCTAAGCTGTCGTTTCTGAAAGTTTGGGGTTGCGATGCTTATGTCAAGAAACTTCAACCTGAAAAGCTCGAACCCAAATCGGAAAAATGCGTCTTCATAGGATACCCAAAGGAAACAATTGGGTACACCTTCTACCTAAGATTTGAAGGCAAGATTTTTGTTGCCAAGAATGGATCCTTTCTGGAGAAAGAGTTTCTCTCGAAAGAAGTAAGTGGGAGGAAAGTAGAACTTTGATGAGGTGACAGTCACCCTTCCCGAACCGGAAAGTAGCGCAGCGCGGGAAGTTGTTCCCGAGGTGCCTGCACCGACAAGGGAGGAAGTTAATGATGATGATCATGAAGATACAGATCAAGTTACTACTGAACTTCGAAGGTCCACAAGGACACGTTCCGCGCCAGAGTGGTACGGCAACCCTGTCTTGGAAATCATGTTGTTGGACAACGGTGAACCTTCGAACTATGAAGAAGCGATGGCGGGCCCAGATTCCAATAAATGGCTTGGAGCCATGAAATCCGAGATAGAATCCATGTATGAAAACAAAGTATGGACTTTGGTGGACTTGCCCGATGATAGGAACGCCATAGAAAATAAATGGATATTCAAGAAGAAGACAGACGCAGATGGTAATGTGACCATCTATAAGGCTCGGCTTGTCACTAAGGGTTATCGACAAGTTCAAGGGATTGACTACGATGAGACTTTCTCTCCTGTAGCGATGCTAAAGTCCGTCCGAATCATGTTAGCAATTGCCGCATTCTATGATTATGAGATATGGCAAATGGACGTCAAAACATCATTCCTTAATGGCTTCCTCAAGGAAGAACTGTATATGATGCAGCCGGAAGGTTTTGTCGATCCAGAGAATGCTAACAAAGTATGCAAGCTCCAACGCTCGATCTACGGGCTGGTGCAAGCATCTCGGAGTTGGAATATTCGCTTTAATGATGTGATCAAAGTGTTTGGCTTTATACAGACTTGGGGAGAAGCCTGTATTTACAAGAAAGTGAGTGGGAGCTCTGTAGCATTTCTCATATTATATGTGGATGACATACTGCTGATGGGAAATGATATAGAACTCTTGGAAAGCATAAAGGCCTACTTGAATAAGAGTTTTTCAATGAAGGACCTTGGAGAAGCTGCTTATATATTAGGCATCAAGATCTATAGAGATAGATCGAGACGCCTCATTGGTCTTTCACAAAGCACATACCTTGACAAGATATTGAAGAAGTTTAATATGGATCAGTCCAAGAAAGGGTTCTTGCCTGTTTTACAAGGTATGAGATTGAGCACGGCTCAGTCCCCGACCACGGCAGAAGATAGAGAAAAGATGAGTGTCATCCCCTATGCCTCAGCCATAGGTTCTATTATGTATGCCATGTTGTGTACCAGACCTGATGTGAACCTTGCCATAAGTTTGGTAGGGAGGTACCAAAGTGATCCCGGTATGGAACACTGGACAACGGTCAAGAACATCCTGAAGTACCTGAAAAGGACTAAGGATATGTTTCTCGTTTATGGAGGTGACGAAGAGCTTGTCGTAAAGGGTTACGTCGATGCTAGCTTCGACACAGATCTGGATGACTCCAAGTCACAAACCGGATACGTGTATATTTTGAATGGAGGAGCAGTCAGCTGGTGCAGTTGCAAGCAGAGCGTCGTGGCGCATTCGGCATGTGAAGCGGAGTACATAGCTGCTTGCGAAGCAGCCCAAGAAGGAGTCTGGATGAAGGAGTTCATCACCGACCTAGGAGTCATTCCAAGCGCGTCAAGCCCGATGACTCTCTTCTGTGACAACACTGGAGCTATTGCCATTGCCAAGGAGCCCAGGTTTCACAAGAAGACCAAGCACATCAAGCGCCATTTCAACTCCATCCAGAATTATGTTCAAGATGGAGACATAGATATTTGTAAAGTGCATACGGATCTGAATGTCGCAGATCCGTTGACTAAACCTCTTCCATGGGCAAAACATGATCAACACCAGAACTCTATGGGTGTTCGATTCATCACAATGTAACTAGATTATTGACTCTAGTGCAAGTGGGAGACTGTTGAAAATATGCCCTAGAGGCAATAATAAAAGGATTACTATTATATTTCCTTGTTCATGATAATTGTCTGCTATTCATGCTTGAATTGTATTGTACGGAAACATCGATACATGTGTGAATACAAAGACCACAACGTGTCCCTGGTAAGCCTCTAGTTACTAGCTCGTTGATCAACAGATGGTCACGGTTTCCTGACCATGGACATTGGATGTCATTGATAACGGGATCACATCATTAGGAGAATGATGTGATGGACAAGACCCAAACCTAAGCCTAGCACGAGATCGTGTAGTTCGGAATGCTTAAGCGTTTCCAGTGTCAAGTATCTGTTCCTTAGACCATGAGGTTGTGCAACTCCCGGATACCATAGGAATACTTTGGGTGTGCCAAACGTCACAACGTAACGGGGTGACTATAAAGGTACGCAATGGGTATATCCGAAAGTGTTTGTTGAGTTGGCACGAACCGAGACTGGGATTTGTCACTCCGTATGATGGAGAGGTATCTCTGGGCCCACTCGGTAAGACATCATCATCATGAGCTCAAAGTGACTAAGGAGTTAGTCACGGGATGATGGATTACGGAACGAGTAAAGAGACTTGCCATGACGAGATTGAACAAGGTATCGGTATATCGACGATCGAATCTCGGGCAAGTACCGTACCGATAGACAAAGGGAATTACCTACGGGATTAAGTGAATCCTTGACACAGTGGTTCATCCGATGAGATCATCAAGGAACACGTGGGAACCAACATGGGTATCCAGATCCCGCTGTTGGTTATTGACCGGAGAGTCGTCTCGGTCATGTCTTCGTGTCTCCCGAACCCGCAGGGTCTACACACTTAAGGTTCGGTGACGCTAGGGTCGTAGAGATATATGCACACGGAAACCCGAATGTTGTTCGGAGTCTCGGATGAGATCCCGGACGTCACGAGGAGTTCCGGAATGGTCCAGAGGTAAAGAATGATATATAGGAAGTCCAGTTTCGGCCATCGGGAGAATTCCGGGGGTCATCGGTAGTATACCGGGACCACCGGAAGGGTCCTGGGGTCCACCGGGTGGGGCCACCCATTCCGGAGGGCCCCGTGGGCCGTGGGGGGAGGGGGACCAGCCCCTAGTGGGATGGCGCACCCCATATGGGCCACCCCCCATGCGCCTATGGTTGAAACCCTAGGGGTGGGGGCGCCTCCCTTTGGCTTGGGGGGCAAGATACCCCCCCTGGCCGCCGCCCCCCTAGGAGATTGGATCTCCTATGGCCGGCGCCCCCCCTTGGCCACCTATATATAGTGGGGGGGGGGAGAGAGGGAAGCCGGACCTCAGCCCCTGGCGCCTCTCCCCCCCGTTACACCTTCAACTCCTCCCGTAGGGACTCGGCGAAGCCCTGCAGCTTTTCCCGTTGCATCCACCACCATGCCGTTGTGCTGCTGGATCTCCGTCAACCTCTCCTCCCCCCTTGCTGGATCAAGAAGGAGGAGACGTCGCTGTACCGTACGTGTGTTGAACACAGAGGTGTCGTCCGTTCGGCGCTGGGATCATCGATGACGAGGATCACGACGAGTACGACTGCATCATCAATGTTCCTTCGAACGCTTCCGCACGCGATCTACAAAGGGTATGTAGATGCACTCCTTTATGCTTGTTGCTAGATGAACTCCTTAGATTGATCTTGGTGAAGCGTAGAATTTTTTTGAATTCTGCTACGTTCCCCAACAAATGAATCTAATGTTCATGAGAATATGATGCTGCCTAAATTGGATACATTTGTCTTGCTTACAAATGAAGGGCCTAGCTTGGACAAGAAGGATGAACATTGGAGCAAGATCAAGCATGGAGATGATGGCATGTGCAAGGGGAACAAGAATGGAGTTACAATTGATGATTTCAGGACTTTGAAGCAACCATAATGAGCGCGAGAAGCCTTGGACGAAATATACAAGATGCCACTTCATAAATTTCATCCAGAGGCTATTCTAGGTGCCGTGTCACCTTATTATTGGGCTAGGCCCATGTAATTTCGAAATACTTGAGTATAGGCTGTTTTTAGAGTCCGTATGTGTGGGGAAACAAGAGTTAGGGTTGGTTTCGGACCCCTCCACCAAGGGCCACGAAATTCCCCCCTCTTTCCCCCATATATACAACCCTTAGGGCGTCGTTTAGACTTTGGGTTTTGTTTAGATTAAAAGTTCGCCATGCTTTACTTTATCACTAAGCGGCAGCGGTAGTCGTAGAAGCAATAGTTGGCGAGACGACAACGATGCTACGATGGAGATCAAGGTGTCGCGCCGGTGACGATGGTGATCATGAAAGTGCTTTGGAGATGAAGATCAAAGGCCCAAGATGATGATGGCCATATCATATCACTTATATTGATTGCATGTGATGTTTATCTTTTATGCATCTTATTTTGCTTAGATCAACGGTAGCATCATAAGATGATCTCTCACTAAATTTCAAGGTATAAGTGTTCTCCCTGAGTACGCACCATTGCGAAAGTTCGTCGTGCCGAGACACCACGTGATGATCGGGTGTGGTAAGCTATACGTTCATATACAACGGGTGCAAGCCAGTTTTGCACACGCAGAATACTCGGGTTAAACTTGACGAGCCTAGCATATACAGATATGGCCTCGAAACACTGGAGACCGAAAGGTCGAGCGTGAATCATATAGTAGATGTGATCAACACAAGATGTTCACCATTGAAAATTACTCCATCTCACGTGATGATCGGACATGGTTTAGTTGATATGGATCACGTGATCACTTAGATGATTAGAGGGATGTCTCAGGTCTTAACTAATTTGATTAATTGAACTTTAATTTATCATGAACTTAGTACCTGATAGTATTTTGCATGTCTATGTTGTTGTAGATAGATGGCCCGTGCTGTTGTTCCATTGAATTTTAATGCGTTCCTAGAGAAAGCTAAGTTGAAAGATGATGGTAGCAACTACACGGACTGGGTCCGTAACTTGAGGATTATCCTCATTGCTGCACAGAAGAATTATTTCCTAGAAGCACCGCTAGGTGACAAGCCTGCTGCAGGAGCAACTCCAGCTGTTATGAACTTCTGGCAAGCTCATTCTGATGACTACACGATAGTTAAGTGTGCCATGCTTTACAGCTTAGAACTAGGACTTCAACGATGTTTTGAACGTCATGGAGCATATGAGATGTTCCAGGAGTTGAAGTTAATATTTCAAGCAAATGCCTGGATTGAGAAATATGAGATTTCCAATAAGTTCTACAACTGCAAGATGGAGGAGAACAATTCTATCAGTGAACACTTACTCAGAATGTCTGGGTATTATAATCATATGACTCAACTTGGATGCAAAGTTGACGAAGATAGTGTTATTGATAGAGTTCTTCAATCACTGCCACCAAGCTATAAAGGCTTCATGATGAACTATAACATGCAAGGGATGCAGAAGACAATTCCCGAGCTCTTCGCTATGCTCAAAGCTGTGGAGGTAGAAATCCAAAAGGAGCATCAAGTGTTGATGGTTAACAAGACCACTAGTTTCAAGAAAAAGGGCAAGGCAAAGAAGGGGAACTACAAGAAGAATAGCAAGACAGTTGCTACTCCTGCAAAGAAACCCAAGTCTGGAGCCAAGCCTGAAACTGAGTGCTTCTACTGCAAAGGGACTAGACACTGGAAGCGGAACTGCCCTAAGTATTTGGCGGATAAGAAGGATGTCAAAGTGAACAAAGGTATATATGACATACATGTTATTGATGTGTACCTTACTATTGCTCGTAGTAGCACCTGGGTATTTGATACTGGTTCGGTTGCTAATATTTGTAATTCGAAACAGGGGCTATAGATTAAACAAAGATTAGCTAAGGACGAGGTGACGATGCACGTGGGAAATGGTTCCAAAGTCAATGTGTTCGCCGTCGGCATGCTACCTCTACATCTACCTTCGGGATTAGTTTTAGACCTGAATAATTGTTATTTGGTGCCAGCGTTAAGCATGAACATTATATCTGGATCTTGTTTATTGCGAGACGGTTATTCATTTAAATCTGAGAATAATGGTTGTTCTACTTATATGAGTAATATCTTTTATGGTCATGCACCCTTGAAGAGTGGTCTATTCTTGTTGGATCTCGATCGCAGTGATACAAATATTCATAATATTGAAGACAAAAGATGCAAGGTTAATAATGAGAGTGCAACTTATTTGTGGCACTGCCGTTTAGGTCATATTGGTTTAAAGCGCATGAAGAAACTCCATAGTGATGGACTTTTGGAATCACTTGATTATGAATCACTTGGTGCTTGCGAACCATGCCTCATGGGCAAGATGACTAAAACTCCGTTCTCCGGAACAATGGAGCAACTGATTTGTTGGAAATCATACATACTGAGGTATGTGGACTAATGAGTGTTGAGACTCGCGACGGGTATCGTTATTTTCTGACCTTCACTGATGATTTGAGCAGATATGGGTATATCTACTTGATGAAACACAAGTCTGAAACATTTGAAAAGTTCAAAGAATTTCAGAGTGAATTAGAGAATCATCATAACAAGAAAATAAAGTTTCTACGATCTGATCGTGGAGGCGAATATTTGAGTTACGGGTTTGGTCTTCATTTGAAACAATGTGGAATAGTTTCACAACTCACGCCACCCGGAACACCATAGCGTAATGGTGTGTACGAACGTCGTAACCGTACTTTATTAGATATATGGTGCGATCTATGATGTCTCTTACCGATTTACCACTATTGTTTTGGGGTTATGCTTTAGAGACAACTGCATTCACATTAAATATGGCACCATCTAAATCCTTGAGACGGCGGTTTATAAACTATGGTTTGGCAAGAAACCAAGGTTGTCATTTCTTAAAGTTTGGGGCTGCGATGCTTATGTGAAAAAGCTTCAACCTGATAAGCTCGAACCCAAGTCGGAGAAATGTGTCTTCATAGGATACCCAAAGGAAACTGTTGGGTACACCTTCTATCACAGATCTGAATGCAAGATTTTTGTTGCTAAGAATGGATCCTTTCTAGAGAAGGAGTTTCTCTCGAAAGAAGTGAGTGGGAGGAAAGTAGAACTTGATGAGGTAATTGTACCTTCTCCTGAATTGGAAAGTAGTAAATCACAGAAACTAGTTCCAGTGATTCCTACACCAATTAGTGAGGAAGCTAATGATGACGATCATGAAACTTCGGATCAAGTTACTACTGAACCTCTTAGGTCAACCAGAGTACGTTCCGCATCAGAGTGGTATGGCAACCCAGTTCTGGAAGTCATGTTACTAGACCATGATGAACCTACGAACTATGAGGAAGCGATGATGAGCCCAGATTCTGCCAAATGGCTTGAGGCCATAAAATCATAGATGGGATCCATGTATGAGAACAAAAGTGTGGACTTTGGTTGACTTGCCCGAGGATCGGCAAGCCATTGAAAATAAATGGATCTTCAAGAGGAAGACCGACACTGATGGTAATGTTACTGTCTACAAAGGTCGACTTGTTGCGAAAGGTTTTCGACAAGTTCAAGAAGTTGACTACGATGAGACTTTTTCACCCGTACCGATGCTTAAGTCTGTCCGAATCATGTTAGCAATTGCCGCATTTTATGATTATGAAATTTGGCCAATGGATGTCAAAACTACATTCCTTAATGGATACCTCAAAGAGGAGTTGTATATGATGCAACCAGAAGGTTTTGTCGATCCTAAAGGTGCTAACAAAGTGTGTAAGCTCCAGCGATCCATCTATGGACTGGTGTAGGCATCTCCGAGTTGGAATATACACTTTGATGAGGTGATCAAAGCATATGGTTTTATACGGACTTTTGGAGAAGTCTGTATTTACAAGAAAGTGAGTGGGAGCTCTGTAGCATTTCTGATATTATATGTGGATGACATATTATTGATTGGAAATGATATAGAATTTCTGGATAGCATAAAAGGATACTTGAATAAGAGTTTTCAATGAAAGACCTCGGTGAAGCTGCTTATATATTAGGCATCAAGATCTATGGAGATAGATCAAGACGTTTAATTAGACTTTCACAAAGCACATACCTTGATAAAGTTTTGGAGAAGTTCAAAATAGATCAGTCGAAGAAAGGGTTCTTGCCTGTGTTACAAGGTGTGAAGTTGAGTAAGACTCAATGCCCGACCACTGCAGAAGATAGAGAGAAAATGAAAGGTGTTCCCTATGCTTCAGCCATAGGCTCTATCAACAATGCTGTTTACTAGACCTGATGTGTGCCTTGCTATTAGCTTAGCAGGGAGGTACCAAAGCAATCCAGGAGTGGATTACTGGACAGCGGTCAAGAACATCCTGAAATCCCTGAAAAGGACTAAGGATATGTTTCTCGTTTATGGAGGTGACAAGGAGCTTGTCGTAAATGGTTACGTCGATGCAAGCTTTGACACTGACCCGGATGACTATAAGTCACAAACCGGATACGTGTTTTTATTGAATGGTGGAGCTTTCAGTTGGTGCAGTTCTAAGCAAAGCGTCGTGGCGGGATCTACATGTGAAGCGGAGTACATAGCTGCTTCAGAAGCAGCAAATGAAGGAGTCTGGATGAAAGAGTTCATATCCCATCTAGGTGTCATACCTAGTGCATCAGATCCGATGAAAATCTTTTGTGACAATACTGGTGCAATTGCCTTGGCAAAGGAATCCAGATTTCACAAGAGAACCAAGCACATCAAGAGACGCTTCAATTCCATCCTCGGTCAAGTCAAGGAGGGAGACATAGAGATTTGCAAGATACATACGGATCTGAATGTTGCAGACCCGTTGACTAAGCCTCTCTCACGAGCAAAACATGATCAGCACCAAGAATCCATGGGTGTTACAATCATTACTGTGTAATCTAGATTATTGACTCTAGTGCAAGTGGGAGACTGAAGGAAATATGCCCTAGAGGCAACAATAAAGTTGTTATTTATATTTCCTTATATCATGATAAATATTTATTATTCATGCTAGAATTGTATTAACCGGAAACATGGTACATGTGTGAATATATAGACAAACAAAGTGTCACTAGTATGCCTCTACTTGACTAGCTCGTTGAATCAAAGATGGTTATGTTTCCTAGCCATAAACATGAGTTGTCATTTGATTAACGGGATCACATCGTTGGTGAATGATGTGATTTACTTGACCCATTCTTTTAGCTTAGCACTTGATCGTTTAGTTTTACTTCTATTGCTTTCTTCATGACTTATACATGTTCCTATGACTATGAGATTATGCAACTCCCGAATACCGAAGGAACACCTTGTGTGCTATCAAATGTCACAATGTAACTGGGTGATTATAAAGATGCTCTACAGGTGTCTCCGAAGGTATTTGTGGTGTTGGCATAGATCGAGAATAGGATTTGTCACTCCGAGTGTCGGAGAGGTATCTCTGGGCCTCTCGGTAATGCACATCACTATAAGCCTTGCAAGAAAATGACTAATGAGTTAGTCACGAGATGATGCATTACAGAATGAGTAAAGAGACTTGCCAGTAACGAGATTGAACTAGGTATTGAGATACCGACGATCGAATCTCGGGCAAGTAACATATCGATGAGAAAGGGAACAACGTATATTGTTGTGCGGTTTGACCGGTAAAGATCTTCGTAGAATATGTAGGAACCAATATGAGCATCCAGGTTCTGCTGTTGGTTGTTGACCGGAGATGAGTCTTGGTCATTTCTACATAGTTCTCGAACCCGTAGGGTCCGCACGCTTACCGTTCGGTGACGATCGGTATTATGAATTTATGAGTTTTGATGTACCGATGGTAGTTCAGAGTCCCGGATATGATCACGGACATGACGAGGAGTCTCAAAATGGTCGAGACATAAAGATCGATATATTGGAAGCCTATATTTGGACATCGGAATAGTTCCGGGTGAAATCGGGATTTTACCGGAGTACCGGGAGGTTACCGGAACCCCCCGGTAAGTATATGGGCCTTATTGGGGCATAATGGAGAGAGAGAGAGGAGACCAGGGCAGGCCGCGCGCCCCTCTCTCCCTCTAGTTCGAATTGGACTAGGAGGGGAGGGGCGGCGCCCCCCTTTCCTTCCTCCCTCTTTCCCCTTCCTTCTCTCCTAGTCCAACTAGGGAAGGGTGGGGTGGGGATCCTACTCCCAGTGGGAGTAGGACTCCTCCTAGGGCGCGCCATAGAGGGCCGGCCCCTCCCCCTCCTCCACTCCTTTATATACGGGGGTGGGGGGCACCCCATAGACACACAAGTTGATCATTGATCTTTTAGCTGTGTGCGGTGCCCCCCTCCACCATAATCCACCACGGTCATATCGTAGCGGTGCTTAGGCGAAGCCCTACGTTGGTAAATTCATCATCACCGTCATCATGCCATCGTGCTGACAGAACTCTCCCTTGAAGCTCTACTGGATCGTGACTTCGTGGGACGTCACCGAGCTGAACGTGTGCAGATCGCGGAGGTGCCGTACGTTCGGTACTAGGATCGGTCGATCATGAAGACGTACGACTACATCAACCGCGTTCTCATAACGCTTCCGCTTACGGTCTATGAGGGTACATGAACGACACTCTCCCCTCTCGTTGCTATGCATCACCATGATCTTGCGTGTGCGTAGGATTTTTTTTGAAATACTACGTCCCCCAACACATAACACCGGTTTATCGGTTCTTAAGGTGGCATGAGTGGAACAAAACACCGAGCAAAAGGCCAAGCCTTCCACCCATTGCCATGTATATAGGTGCATTAATGTAAATAATTGATATTGTGTTATTCCCAAAAACCTAATCCAGATGGAGCAAACTTCATCTTCACCTGCAACTAGCAACGATATAAGAGGGGGCTTTAGCAAAAGCGTAACTTAGCCAAACAATGGTTTGCTAGGTAGGTAGTTAGAGGTTTCATGGCAAAGTGGGGCTGACATGCAAAAGGATAGGTATCGTGATAAGCAATAGAGCGAGACATCTAGCATAGCAACAATAGAGGTGATATCAAGGAATGGTCATCTTGCCTGGTAAGTCATTGGTGAACTCGGGACCTTGCTCGTCGTACTCGTACTCAGCGGCTGTCTCGACCTCGGACTCGAACTCGTCTCCCGGTGCTACCCAACATAACAAGCATCCAATAAACACACTTGACAAGAAACGAACACATGCTATGCAAGAGAGATGCAATTATGATGCTACAGAGCTACCAGTATGAAGGGAGATGAAGCCGGGAAGGACATGAGAGGACATGATGGATGTGGGCAAGATCTTAGCAAACCAAGCTTTCCACTGGATAGATTGAACGATTTCGGTCGAAATCGATATAAAGATCATTGGAATCGGATGCACGGTTTGCAATGGCAAGCAAAACAAGATGCAATGCAAAACTGAAGTTAACAGCAATATGGCATCTTTGGAGAAAGGTCTAATTATGCTACATCACCCAAACATGATGATGTATGTGAACTAGACATGATTCTCAACAAGTATGAACTTAGAGCACACCAAAAAACTTACTGGAACACAATTAAGCAAGCATGGCAAGATTCAATAAGTTAACAGATTTCTCAGCTTTAGTGAAATTTTACTGGGCATGCAACCAGGAACGATATGTTGCTGCCTTTGGAGGCACACAACAACACACAAAACAACTATAACAAGCATGAAAATTACATGAGAATGAAGAAGACATAATATACTTCCAATTGAACCAAAGAAACAACTCATTCCATGCAAGGGTTGCTTAACACGAGCTTTGCCAAAATGAATGTTCTGTTAACAGGCTGACAGTTTAGATTTCAAGCATTTTGAGAGCAAGATAACAACAAGCTACAACATGGCATATATGCAAACAAAGGCATGGATTGATATACAAAAACATGGACATCAAAACATTCTCACTAGTTATTACAAACCATGCATGTAAAAGATTGTGGCATCAAGTTTACATGACAACATGTTATTACAGATTTCAGACCTCACGAACATGCACACATATTATTGACAGACAACTAGAGCAGACCAGTAACATCACATAATAGTTTGGCAAAAAAGATTAAGACATCTAGATGAACCCTAACATGCACAAAACTGATGCCAACACGTAGAGCACTTCAAGGCGAACATTTCCATATCTCATGCACGCAAAACGGAGCTACGGGCACGAAGATACGACATGACGAAGGAGGCAACATAGTATAAGGATTTCGGGAGTTCGTGAAAATTACCCTCCGCGAAAGTCAACGCGGATGAGACGGAGCAGGATGGAGAGATCCGGGACGCCGGGCTCCGTTTGGATGGAGGGCTTGGTGGATCTGATCCCGCCTGGATCAGATCCACTGGATTGGGGCCGGAGCTCGCCGGAGTTGGGGAAGATGGCGAGGCGGCGCTGGCCGGCGGCGGCCGGCGAGGTCGCGCCGTCGGGGCGAGGCGGCCTAGGCGGCGGTGCTCGGTGGCGGATGTGGGACCGAGGCGGCGGGGCGCGGGGCGCGTGGCGGCGAGGGCGCTCCGAGCGCGGGGAGGCAGAGCGGCGGTGGGGCACGTAGGATGCGCGGGCTGGCGGCGGCGATGGCTTCGGGCCGGCTACGGGCTCCGCGGGCCCACGCGGTGCGGCGGTAGATCTGGTGCAGCGCGAGCGTCTCCGGCGCGTACGAACACGTCCGGCGGCACGGATCCCGAGGCGAGGCTGGAGCTAGGAGGAGGCTAGGGTTTTTCCCAATTCTGGACGGGGTGGACATTTTTATAGATAGAGGGAGATAGGAGAGTCCAAATGAGGTGCGGTTTTCGCCCACACGATCGTGATCCAACGACCGAGAGCATGGATGTGGTTTAGATGGGCTAGAGGGCTGTTGTGGAGGGGTGCTGGGCCAAAATAGACAGGGCTTCCAGCGAGTTATGCGGTTAACCTTTGGGGCATCAAATGACCTCCAAATACAATGCAATTTGACATGCGGTCTACTGGTGATATACCAAGGCCACCCGACAACTCTCGGCCTATTCCGAGGATGTTTTTATTCCACTCACGAAACAAGGCTAGAGAGGTGCGACGGGTGCCGTGTGAGAGAGTCGGAAACCGAAACGGACAACGAAGAGGACGAAGACAATGCAACTACACACGGATGTAAGTGAGACTATGCCAATGCAATGCACATGATGGAAATGACATAACGATATGCAACACATGTTCAAAGCAAAAACGCAGAAACCCGAAATGAAGGAAGAGCACAGAATGGAATTGATTAAGTCAACGATGCACATATTGCCATATTGGGAATTGTTACATTTGGGCATTACAAACTCTCCTCCACTATGAAAATATCTCGTCCCATGATCTAGGACTGAAAGAACTCCGGATATTCAGAACGAAGGTGATCCTCGCGTTCCCACATAGCTTCTCGATCGGTATGGTGTGACCACTTCACTTTCAGGAACTTGATTGATTTCTTGTGACTCTTGCACTCGGTCTCTTCAAGGATAGCAACGGGGTGCTTATGATAAGACAAGTTGGCTTGAAGATCAATTTCTTCGAAGCCGACGGTGCGCTCGGGCATCTTGAAGCACTTGCGGAGTTGTGACACGTGGAACACGTCGTGCACGTTGGAGAAGTTAGGAGGAAGCTCAAGTTGGTAGGCGAGGTCGCCTCTTTTTCCAACAATCTTGAAAGGGCCCACTTATCTTGGAGCTAGCTTGCCCTTGATACCGAATCTCTGAGTGCCCTTCATAGGAGAAACACGGAGGTACACATGATCACCAATGTCGAAAGCCAAGTCACGATGCTTGTCGTCATAGTAGCTCTTTTGGCGCGATTGTGTGGCCTTGAGATTCTCACATATGACTTTGCACATTTCTTCGGCCTATGAGATCAAATCATTGCCAAGGAGTTGACGTTCACCAGTCTCGCACCAGTTGAGAGGGGTACGACACTTTCTGCCATAGAGAATTTCAAATGGTGCTTTGCCTGATGTTGTAGGGTGAAACCCTAGGGGGGATCTTTTCACACTTGGAGGGGGAAAAGAGGAAGAACACACAAGAACACAAGACACAAATCTCTCAAAACAAACCCAATATCACATCTACTAGAGTAGCATACAAGAGATCCACAAGATTACAAGATCAATCCAAGGAAACAAGCACAAAGGTAAGGTTCTTCCCACTCCTAGAGGAGGTGAGGTCTTGATGATATTCTCCCTTGGGAGGTCTTGCAATCCACAAGGATTCTTCGCCCTTGGGAGGTCTTGATCTCCTAGAGGAGGGGATACAAGGAGCAAAGCTCTCAAGGTCTCTCAATATCTTTGCTAACCCTCAAAAGATGTGGGGGAGGTCTATCTTGTAAGCGTTGTTGTTGTAGCGTGCTAGCACCTTGAATGGTCCGTCGGCTCGTGGAATGATAGAAACGAGGGGCCCGATCTTTCGATGAGATGATAACCATCGATTTGGTGGAGACGACTTTGATGATCCAACTACAAACGTGCACGGCGTTGCGCCTTAGCAATCGCTAAACCAATCTCCAGGGGTTACTGACAATGCCAGAAGCACGATCAGCCTAACCACGAAGGTCTATTCCTGCATGCAATCGAAGAACAAGCAAGAATATGATAAAGCAATCTGAATATTGCAAATATAGATGAAGTATTGATAAAGGTGGGGATCCATAAGCGGTCTTGGTCTGGTCGTTGGACACAAACGAAGTACACGAAGTTGCAATGGCTAACTTTTGACTAAACAAATCCCAAAGAAAAAGCTACTAGAAGGATCTACTTATATAGGAGCAAGGGGTGGCGGCCAAGGAGGTGGAAGTACGTCCCAAGGCAGCCTAAAACTAACCCTAGGTCGTACAAGGCTCATGGGCCCAAGTGAAGGTGATGCAACACCTTTGGACTTGTAGTTTTACTCGGATTCTGCTGCAGTGTCAGATTGTTTCGTCGATTTCTCAACGTTCCGCACGAATTTGAAGGTGAATCCAATTGGGTTGGAAAGTGTATGAAATCTAGTTTCCAACAAAAAATTAATCACCCAATTCGGAGTCCGTATGAAGGAGTTCTTGCCGTTTTGAGTCAGGTATGTCTGTGCAGTCCGAATCTGGATGCAGAACGTGAGAGACTTGGACTCTATCTTCTCTTGGCCCAAAAGTGACGTGAGAGAACTTTTTGAACAGCACCTAAACTTCTCCTTTTCCCTTATCTTCATATGTGGATTGTACAAATGTCCCATACACCTGGAATTAGACATGGCACAAAAGTCTGTGAAGTATTTTTGTCCTGGATGACATAAATAAATTGTTGCATAGCTTGCATTAGAAATCACCTCACAAATATACATGTATGCAATATTTTTGGTCGTATCCAAGGTAGTCATGTCCTCATCATCCTTCCTTTCTTAAAAATAAAGCCGTTCTTGGCGTTGCTTAATCTGAAATGTGGGTAAGAAAATAGACAAGGTGTACATGTTGTATATGTATATGTCATCCATTTTTACTTCCCTTAATTTTCGCACATATGACACATGTATAGATGAGTAACTTTCGTAGTTCATAAAATATAAAGCCAAAATATTATCACAAGAAGTAGAAGGCATGAAAATATTGAAACTCAACTTGCATATATAAGTGAATCTCTTAATCGTTACAAAAGATTGGCAATGCTCATCATTAAACCATCCCAACCTTGATGAACCATCACCAAGATTAGAGGTCATATCAAAATAATTAAACATTAGCACAACTAGTTTCACACGTATTTGATCCAAATCTGATTTATTCCCTGATTCAAATGGTTCTTTCGCATCAATAGTTAATTCAATTGGTTCACTCACAATTGTTTGATCACATGGCAAAGTCAAATCACGAACATATTCCTCTAAAATAGTTGGTGTGATCAAAGTAGTGGATAGCTCATCGCATGGTTCATTTAAATTGACAAGGCATTCATCATACTCATGTGGAGGTGGAAGATCAGTACCTTTGTCATTACCTCTTATGATCAACTCAGATGATGTAGGCACTGACGGAGGTGATGTGTCACATGGTGGAGGTGATGTAGTCCTCACAACAACGGATGTTTCTGTCATAGTACGCCTAGTAGTGGAAGGAACAACCGTATATGTGCACCTGGCGCTTATTCTCCTTATGGACAATATGTTGTTTTATTTCCTGTTCAGCACTACAAGCAAGACGAAACAAATGGTCCATAGGATAACAATCTTCACGAATTAGCATCTCCTGAATATCACGGTTTAATCCTCCCCAAAATCTATCCATAAAATCATCTTCACTTTCCTCTAAAAAGGAGTGCAACAAGGTAGTTCGTAAATCATCATAATATTTTGTTACGGTGTCACTACCTTGTTTCAAATGTTGTAGTTTTTAATCATGCCACGAGTATACTAAACATCGACAAATCTATCTCTCATCATAAGTTTTAAATCATCCCGAGTAGTAGGTACATGATTAGGGTATAACCGACAATATTCACTCCCCCAAACTAAAGCATAACCAGTGAAAGAACCAACCGCAACCTTAACTTTTTTACGTTCATCAAAACTATGGGAAGCAAATATATTATTGATGTTGAACTCCCATTCAATATATAAATCAGGTTTAAAACGACCATGAAAAGGTGGCATGGAAATAAGAACCTGTTTGTGTGCATTCTGATGTCTTTGTACCTCTTGTGATGGTGATTGTATTTTCTGAGGTGATGACACGCCTCCCATGATCGATGAAGCCCAACCGACTCTTGAACCTGCCATGATAAGTAGAAACAAGAAACAAAATCCAAAAATAATGTTCCTATGAACTACTAGGATGTGGTGGTAAAGCGCTCACAGTAAAGCAAATATCAATATCTTACAAGTTCTTACCATGCAGCAGGTGGTGATAGGCAACCAGCGGTGACAAATAACTCCAAAGATTGAGTAAAGCGATTGCCAGGTGAACGTACGTAAACACGGTGTAGAAATATGTGGAGCTGGGTTGGCTTTATATATGGTAGCAAAAGATTAGCAATAATCAATTCAGAGATGCAATGTTGAATAAACGCTCAACGACGGTACTGTGCTGGTCCTATATGCTAGAGCGGACTAGAGACGCGAGCCTATAACACTAATGAGGTGAAAGTGTAGCACAACTAGCATCAATAAAGGATACGAAGTAGCTCTGGACAGCAATATATAAGTGCAGATCACAACGGCAGTAAAGATAATGATGAAAACAACTGCCAAGCAGAATATACAACAACACTCTCTCCAACTTTCTTTTTCTTCTTTTTCTTTTTCTTTTTTCTCACACTTTTTTTCTTTTTCTTTTTCTCCTCTTTTTTTTTTTACTTTTTTTCTGTGTCTTTTTTTTTTCTTTCTCCCTCTTTCCAAGACAAACTCGATAAGATGTAGATTGGATCAAGCAAAGATGCGAATGACTTCAACTATGATTGTGACAATGAACGATGGGTAGCACGAGGTGGAAATTGATGGATGAGGTGGTGGACAGCGGAAGGGATAACGATGCAGTGGCGACGTGACTAATGTGAACATAACTCGAAACTCTAACGAACAAGACACTAATACCAACAACTCGACACGACGATGCAACCGATAATTCAACAATGCAAAAAATGAAAAGAAAAATGCAAAGGCTTAGACTGGCTTGGACAAAGGATGAATAGCTCTAACCTTTTCTTTTGGACTTTTTCTTGGACAATAGGTAAGAAAATAAATCTAATCTAGGAATAACTGGAAATTCTCACCGAGCAACCTGAAAACTGATACCACTTGATCAATAAAGCTTTCCTCTTAAATTCGCAATATCCAGATTGCAATCTCAGTTTCTTGCTTGTTCTTCATTTGCCTGCAGGAAACAGACCTTCGTGGTCAGGTTGATCGTGCTCCGGCGTGGTCAATAACCTCTCGAAGTTGGTTTAGCGATTGCTAAGGCGCGACGTCCTCGCATGTTCGTAGTCGGATCGTCAAAGTCGACTTCCTCCAAAACGATAGCCACCATCTCATCGAAAGACGGGACACCTTTGCCTCTATCAAGTGGTATTCTTCCTCCAGAATTTGAGTTTTGCTTGACGGATTTGGGACGCCCCAGCACCACCATTTTCTAGTAGTCTGTAGGATCATATTTTTGTGTGTTTCTATTGCTGCTAACCATACCAGGATCACAAGTCGACGAGACTGACTGGGAGAACATGACAAACAAGGAGTTGCATGATAAATTTCAGCAAATGATGGGTCAACAGGTGCAAGATGTGCTAAACAGATTTGACGAGGCCATGGAGAAGATAGATGGCATGGATAAGACGTTTGAAACAAAGCTCGATAACAACTTTGCTGAATTGCTTTCACGTTTTCCACCACCACCGGCTGCTGCAGCCGTCCCACCTCTACAACAACAACAACAACATCGCCTTCCAAATCAAGTGGGACGAGCACAGCGCGTTCCCCTTGAGCCTGGTCAAGCTTCTGGTGCTGCTGTTGATGTTTCTGTAGCTCTTGCTGCTACTGCAGAGCTGGAGGACCATTACGAGGATGAGGTTGACCAAAATCAGAACTACGTGCAACAACCAGTACCACCACCACCAGGTCGTCCTCATGCATATCATCGCAATGGTAGGGCTGCACCACCACCTGAGGTACATGACCATCTTCCTAAACTGAAATTGAATATTCCACCATTTGAGGGTAGATATGTTCCTGATATATATCTTACTTGGGAGTTAGAAACTGAACAACGTTTTACATGTTTACATTATCCCGAGGAGAGACGTGTTCCTGCTGCTGTTTGTGCTTTCACTAGTTTTGCATGTGTTTGGTGGTCTGAACATTGTAGATTATATCCTATTCCAGCTACTTGGGCTGCTTTGAAAACTGCTATGCGTACTCGTTGGGTTCCACCATATTATCAACATGAATCACTTCAAAAACTGCAGCGCTTAAGACAAGGAAAAAATTCTGTAGAAGAATATTATCAGCAATTACAAACTGGCCTGATTAGATGTGGTATTGTTGAGGAGAATGAAGCTATGCTTGCACGTTTTATGGGTGAATTAAATAGAGAGATTCAGACCATTCTAGAGTATAAGAATTATAATAATATCACTCGTTTATTCCATCTTGCCTGTAAAGCTGAACGTGAAGTGCAGGATCGACAGGCATTGGCGCGGACTAACTTTTCTGCAGGTCGACCTTCATCATGGACACCGCGTGCATCCTCTACTTCCACACATTCTACTGCACCGACACCTCCATCAGCTGTTACCTCCAGCCGTGATACAAGGAAGCAGGCACAACCACCATTATCTGCCAAGAGCACACCTATTGGGCCTGCACAGAGTTCGTCTTCTTCCATGGCATCAACAGGGCACACCAGTGATATTATTTGTCGTCGTTGTAAGGGAAGAGCACATTTTGCGAGAGAATGCAAATCTCAACGTGTGATGATTGCTACTGAGGATGGTGGATATGAGTCCGCTAGTGACTATGATGAGGAGACTTTGGCTCTTATTACACGTGAAGAACACGGCGGAGACGATTCTGATCATGAGACACAATACATGGCTCCTGAAGATGCTGACATGAATGAATGTTTAGTTGCTCAACGTGTTTTGAGTGTGCAGGTTACACAAGCTGAGCAAAATCAGAGGAATAATTTGTTCCATACAAAGGGAGTTGTGAAGGAACGTTCTGTAAGCGTGATCATAGATGGAGGGAGTTGCAACAACTTGGCTAGCATGGAGATGGTGGAGAAGCTATCTCTCACCACGAGACCACATCCACATCCTTACTACATCCAATGAGTAAACAACAACGACAAGGTTAAGGTAACACATACTGTTCGTGTGCATTTTAGTATCTCTACATATGCTGATTATGTTGATTGTGATGTGGTACCTATGCAAGCATGTTCCTTATTACTTGGTAGACCATGGCAATTTGATAAAAATTCTGTACACCATGGTAGAAACAATCAGTATACTCTTGTTCATAAGGATAAAAATATTACTTTACTTCCTATGACTCCTGATTCCATTTTGAAAGATGATATTAATAGAGCTAATAAAGCAAAACAGGAGAAAAATAAGAGTGAAAATCAAATTGTGGCAAAAGAATTTGAGCAACAAATGAAACCTAATAATAAACCATCTACTGTTGCTTCTGAAATTAAATTGAAAAGTGCATGTTTACTTGCCACCAAATCTGATATTGATGAGCTAGATTTTAGCAAATCTGTTTGCTATGCTTTTGTGTGCAAAGAGGCATTATTTTCATTCGAGGACGTGCCTTCCTCTTTGCCTCCTAGTGTCACTAACATTTTGCAGGAGTTCGCCGACGTTTTTCCACAAGACGTGCCACCGGGATTACCACCTATTCGAGGGATTGAGCATCAGATTGACTTAATTCCCGGTGCATCGCTACCCAACCGCGCACCATACCGTACCAATCCAGAAGAGACGAAGGAGATTATGCGTCAAGTACATGAGCTACTCGACAAAGGTTATATACGCGAATCCCTTAGTCCTTGTGCTGTTCCTATTATTCTAGTGCCGAAAAAGGATGGTACATCGCGTATGTGTGTTGATTGTAGAGGCATTAATAATATTACTAGTCGTTATCGTCATCCTATTCCTAGGCTAGATGATATGCTTGATGAATTGAGTGGCTCTACAATATTCTCCAAAGTTGATTTGCGTAGTGGATACCATCAAATTCGTATGAAAGGAGATGAATGGAAAACAACATTTAAAATTAAGTTTGGATTATATGAGTGGTTTGTCATGCCTTTTGGGTTAACTAATGCACCTAGTACTTTCATGAGATTAATGAATGAAGTTTTACGTGCTTTCATTGGACGATTTGTGGTAGTTTACTTTGATGATATATTGATTTTTAGCAGATCTTTGGAGGAACATTTGGAACATTTACGTGCTGTTTTTATTTCTCTATGTGATGCACGTTTGTTTGGTAACCTTGGAAAGTGCACATTTTGCACCGACCGAGTCTCTTTTCTTGGCTATGTTGTTACTCCACAGGGAATTGAGGTTGATAAAGCCAAGATTGAAGCTATTGACAGTTGGCCGCAGCCCAAAACGGTCACACACGTGAGCAGTTTCCTTGGCCTTGCTGGATTCTATCGGCGTTTTGTGAGAGATTTCAGCACCATTGCTGCACCTCTCAATGAGCTTACAAAGAAGGATGTGCCTTTTGTTTGGGGTACTGCATAGGAAGAAGCATTCACGGTATTGAAAGATAAGTTGACACATGCTCCTTTACTCCAACTTCCTGATTTTAATAAGACTTTTGAGCTTGAATGTGATGCTAGTGGAATTGGGTTAGGAGGTGTGTTATTACAAGATGGTAAACCTGTTGCATACTTTTCTGAAAAATTGAGTGGGCCTAGTCTGAATTATTCTACTTATGATAAGGAATTATATGCTCTTGTTCGGACTTTGGAAACATGGCAACATTATTTATGGCCCAAAGAATTTGTTATACATTCTGATCATGAATCTTTGAAGCACATTAAAAGTCAAGCAAAACTGAACCGTAGACATGCTAAATGGGTTGAATTCATAGAGACTTTCCCTTATGTTATTAAACACAAGAAGGGAAAAGAAAATGTTATTGCTGATGCATTGTCTCGTCGTTATACTATGCTTTCACAACTTGACTTTAAAATATTTGGTTTGAAGACCATCAAAGATCAATATGTGCATGATGCTGAATTTAAAGATGTATTGCAGAATTGTAAAGAAGGGAGAACATGGAACAGGTTCGTCGTTAATGATGGATTTGTGTTTCGTGCTAACAAGCTATGCATTCCAGCTAGCTCTGTTCATCTTTTGTTGTTGCAGGAGGCGCATGGATGAGGATTAATGGGACACTTTGGCGTGAAGAAGACGGATGACGTACTTGCTACACATTTCTTTTGGCCAAAGATGCGACGGGATGTTGAGCGTTTTGTTGGTCGCTGCACTACATGTCAAAAAGCTAAGTCACGACTCAATCCTCATGGTCTATATATGCCTTTGCCTGTTCCTAGTGTTCCTTGGGAAGATATATCTATGGACTTTGTTTTGGGTTTACCTCGAACAAAGAAGGGGAGGGATAGCATATTTGTTGTCGTGGATAGGTTCTCGAAGATGGCACACTTTATACCATGTCATAAAAGCGACGATGCTGCTAATGTTGCCGACTTGTTCTTTCGTGAAATTATTCGCTTGCATGGTGTGCCAAATACTATTGTTTCAGATCGTGATACTAAATTTCTTAGCCACTTTTGGAGATGTTTATGGGCTAAGTTGGGGACTAAACTGCTTTTTAGTACTACTTGTCACCCCCAAACTGATGGTCAAACTGAAGTAGTCAACAAAACTTTGTCTACTATGCTTAGGGCTGTTTTGAAGAATAATAAGAAAATGTGGGAAGAATACTTGCCTCATATTGAATTTGCTTATAATCGTTCGTTGCATTCTACTACTAAGATGTGCCCTTCTGAAATTGTCTATGGTTTCCTACCTCGTGCACCTATTGACTTGTTGCCTCTTCCATCTTTGGAGAAGGTTAATTTTGATGCTAAACAACGTGCTGAATTGATCTTAAAAATGCATGAGTTAACTAAGGAAAATATTGAGCGCATGAATGCTAAATATAAACTTGTTGGAGATAAGGGTAGAAAACGTGTTGTCTTTGCACCTGGAGATCTTGTTTGGTTACATTTGCGTAAGGATAGGTTTTCTAATCTGCGCAAGTCAAAGCTAATGCCACGTGCTGATGGTCCTTTCAAGGTGTTAGAGAAAATAAATGATAATGCATATAAACTTGAGTTGCCTGCAGATTTTGGGGTTAGTCCCACATTTAACATTGTAGATTTGAAGCCTTACTTGGGTGAGGAAGATGAGCTTCCGTCGAGGACGACTTCAATTCTAGAAGGGGAGGATGATGAGGACATCACTAACAATGTTACACCCACAGCTCCAACTGACACATATACATGACCAATTACTAGAGCTCGCGCACGCCTATTAAATTACCAGGTACTTTCGTTTCTTGGTAATGAATCTAATGTTCATGAGAATATGATGCTGCCTAAATTGGATACATTTGCCTTGCTTACAAATGAAGGGCCTAGCTTGGACAAGAAGGATGAACATTGGAGCAAGATCAAGCATGGAGATGATGGCATGCGCAAGGGGAACAATAATGGAGTTACAAGTGATGATTTCAGGACTTTGAAGCCACAATAATGAGTGCGTGAAGCCATGGACGAAATATACAAGATGACACTTCATAAATTTCGTCCAGAGGCTATTATAGGTGCTGCGTCACCTTATAATTGGGCCAGGCCCATGTAATTTCGAAATACTTGAGTATAGGCTGTTTTTAGAGTCCGTATGTGTGGGGAAACAAGAGTCAGGGTTGGTTTCGGACCCCTCCACCAAGGACCACGAAATTCCCCCCTCTTTCTCCCATATATACAACCCTTAGGGCGTCGTTTAGACTTTGGGTTTTGTTTAGATTAAAGTTCGCCATAGCTGCAACTTCGCGTACTTCATTTGTGTTCAACGACCAGACAAAGACGTCACAGAACCCCACTTGATCAATAAAGCTTTCCTCTTAAATTCGCAATACCCAGATTGCAATCTCAGTTTCTTGCTTGTTCTTCGTTTGCCTACAGGAAACAGACCAAGGTGAGGCGAGGGGCCCGATCTTTCGATGAGATGATAACTATCGCTTTGGTGGAGTCGACTTTGACGATCCGACTACAAACATGCACGACGTTGCGCCTTAGCAATCGCTAAACCAATCTCCAGGGGTTACTGACAATGCCAGAAGCACGATCAGCTTGACCACGAAGGTCTATTCCTGCATGCAATCGAAGAACAAGCAAGAATATGATAAAGCAATCTGAATATTGCAAATATAGATGAAAGCTTTATTGATCAAGTGGGGTTCTGTGATGTGTTTGTCTGGTCGTTGAACACAAACGAAGTACGCGAAGTTGTAGCTATGGCAAACTTTAATCTAAACGAAACCCAAAGAAAAATCTACTAGATGGATCTACTTATATAGGAGCAAGGGGTGGCGACCAAGGAGGTGGAAGGACGTCCCAAGGCAGCCTAAAACTAACCCTAGGTCGTACAAGGCTCATGGGCCCAAGTGGAGGTGATGTAACACCTTTGAACTTGTAGTTTGACTCGGATTCTGCTGTAGTGTCAGATTGTTTCGTTGGTATCTCAACGCTCCGGACGAATTTGAAGGTGAATCCAATTGGGTTGGAAAGTGTACGAAATCTAGTTTCCAACAAAAAATGAATCACCCAATTCGGAGTCCGTATGAAGGAGTTCTTGCCGTTTTGAGTCAGGTATGTCTGTGCAGTCCGAATCTGGATGCAGAACGTGAGAGACTTGGACTCTATCTTCTCTTGGCCCAAAAGTGACGTGAGAGAACTTTTTGAACATCACCTAAACTTCTCCTTTTCCCTTATCTTCATATGTGGATTGTACAAATGTCCCATACACCTGGAATTAGACATGGCACAAAAGTCTGTGAAGTATTTTTGTCTTGGATGACATAAATAAATTGTTGCATAGTTTGCATTAGAAATCACCTCTCAAATATACATGTATGCAATATTTTTGGTCGTATCCAAGGTATTCATGTCCTCATCATCCTTCCTTTCTTGAAAATAAAGTCGTCCTCGACATTGCTTAATCTGAAATGTGGGTAAGAAAATAGACAAGGTGTACATGTTGTATATGTATAGGTCATCCATTTTTACTTCCCTTAATTTTCGCACATATGACACATGTATAGATGAGTAACTTTCGTAGTTCATAAAATATAAAGCCAAAATATTATCACAAGAAGTAGAAGGCATGAAAATATTGCAACTCAATTTGCACATATAAGTGAATCTCTTAATCGTTACAAAAGATTGGCAATGCTCATCATTAAACCATCCCAACCTTGATGAACCATCACCAAGATTAGAGGTCATATCAAAATGATTAAACATTGGCACAACTATTTTCACACGTATTGGATCCAAATCTGATTTATTCCCTGATTCAAATGGTTCTTTTGCATCAATAGTTAATTCAATTGGTTCACTCACAATTGTTTGATCACATGGCAAAGTCAAATCACGAACATATTCCTCTAAAATAGTTGGTGAGATCAAAGTAGTGGATAGCTCATCTCATGGTTCATTTAAATTGACAAGGCATTCATCATACTCATGTGGAGGTGGAAGATCAGTGATGGGCCTCTAACCTCTCATTGGTTACCCCAAGTGGAAGGTGTGAGATGCAGTGTTGTGGAAGTTTTTCCCTTAGCAAAGATGCCAAGGATCGGATCCCCAGAGACTCCTAGGTTCAACAAGTAGGTGTCAACTGCTAACGGCGCCAGATATTAGCAATCAACGTGGACCTGCACACAGATACAAATAACTTTGCTCCCAACGAGTACAGAGAGGTTGTCAATCCCTCCGGCCTTGTAGTTCACAAAGGATTAAACGCAAATGATAGTAGTGAGAGATAATGTTTGCAATAGTAAATAATAGCGAAAAGTAAATAGCGGATGTGATCAATGATGGTAATATGGACCGGAGTCTCATGATGTTCACTAGTGATGTCCCTCTCCCAAAAGACGATAAAACAGCTATGTGAGGTAAACGAATTACAGCTGGGCAATTGACAGGACCACGGACGCAAACCAATGCTGACTATATTGCAAGAAAGGTTGAGGTTCAAAGCATGGGCGGTACGCCAAAGTAAGTAGACCGAAATCCATCAATATCTACTACTAATCATCCACCTTGAGATATCTATCCAGAACATCTCGCTGGTATTAAGTTGCGAGCCCCACCCATAGTGTAAACTCAAAGCAACAGACAACTGCATTAAAATAACTTTGCGTAAAGTAAACAATCCTTGCACCCGCGGGCACAAGCACCGTTGTTTTCCCCCTTGTGGCAACAGCACATCCCCTAGACTCATGTTTCTGTCACTCAAGCTAGTCATCGAGGGGCATGAACCCACAATCGAGCATAACGTTCCCTCTTGGAGTCACTACGTATTACTTGGCCAAAGCAATAAATAACAACGGAGAACATGCAAGAATTACTTATGAACATAAATATAAAAGAGGTAGATCAAATATATTACTCAATCACATTCTGAACATAATGTCATAATCCATCGGATCCCAGCAAACTCATCATAGCAACAACATAAGGATTACATATGTGCCTCGATCATGTAGGGCAGCTCACGAGGACTAATTAGTGAAGCACAAGAACGGGAGGAGAACATCACATAGCTACTGGTCATGGACTCATGGTCCAAGGGAGACTACTCACAACACATCCGGGAGGCGTCCATGGTGGTGGAGAAGCTCCCGATGGTGATCCTCCCCTCCGGCAGGGTGCCGGGAAGAGTTCTCCTGGTGCTCCCGATCTTGGAAGCGGCGGCGGCGGCGGAACAGAGATGAGATCGCGAAAAAGAGTTCCCGTCCCGAGGGTTTCGAAGGACGCTCTAAATATATGCCGAAGGGGGGCACCAGACGGGGCTCGGGGGGCCCAGGCGCCCCCCTGGCGCGGCCCTGGGGGGGGGGGGGCGCCGCCAGGGCGCCTGGGGCCCTGGTGGCCCCCCCGGCTGTACTTCGGGCGCAAGGTAGGTTCTGGAACGCTGATTTTTTATATAATTTTTTTGGATTTTTCCTGACAGTTCTCGTAATGTGAAAACCCGAAATACAAAAACAGCCGAAAATAGAAACTGGCACTGGGGTGCACTGGATTAGTAGGTTAGTCCAAATATGATCAAAAGTGTATGGAAGTGTATGAATATCATAGCAATATCACCCAAAAGTGGCATGGAGCAAGCAGAAATTATAGATACGTTTTGGACGTATCAACATCCCCAAGCTTAATTCCTGCTCGTCCTCGAGTAGGTAAATGATAACAAGAATAATTTCTGTGGTGACCTGCTATTAACCATATAGGACTTTTTATAGTCATATGACAAAAGCTTACTGAGACAATGATTCTATAGTAATTAAGTTGCCTCATGAGAAAATCACAAATGACTGAAAGTTTTACAACATGACATTGAAGCATCAAAAAGATTTGCAATGAACATGATGTGCAAATATGATAAAGTGATATCTAGCTTGCCCCCTTTAGTGAAGCAAAACATAAATGCAGGGGCACCTTCAAGGTTTAAGTGATGACTAGATACAATGATTTCAAAATAAACGATATCACAATCATGCAAAAGACAATGCTACTTTGGAACAATGCACATTACACTTAGAATGACAATCATGCTCTCAGTAGTTGGTGCTTGAAGAAAGAAGGTGGAGACTCAACATAAAAGTAAAAGAATGGTTATGTGCTAGAGCTTTTTATTTTGAAAACATAGAAGCAATTTTGTCAACGGTAGTAGTACTTCATATGTGTCATGCATAAGACATCCTATAAGTTGCAAGCCTCATGCATCGAATACCAATAGTGCTCGCACCTTGTCCTAATTAGCTCGGATTTCCATGGGTTATCATTGCATTACATATGTTTCAACCAAGTGTCACAAAGGGGTACCTCTATGCCACCTGTACAAAGGTCCAAGGAGATAAATCGCATTTGATTTCTCGCTTTTGATAGATCTCAACTTGAGGACATCCATACCGGGACAACATATAAAATAGATGATGTACTCCTCTTTAATGCATAAGCATATTCTCATAAGAGATTGAGGATTAATGTCCAAGCTAAAACTTCCACCATGATGCATGGCTTTGGTTGGCGGCCCAATGTTCTTCTCTAACAATATGCATACTCATTCAACCCATGGCAAATCACCCTTACTTCAGACAAGACGAACATGCATAGCAACTCACATGATATTCAACAAAAGTGTGACAGTTGATGGCGTCCCCAGAAACATGGTTACCGCTCAGCAAGCAACTTATAAGAAATAAGATACATAAGCAACATATTCTTTACCACAATAGTTTTTAAGCTACTTTCCCATGAGCTATGTATTGCAAGGTTAGTCTGCTTAGTACAGGTGGAGGTTAGCAAAAGACTGGGAGCGACCAACTAAGAGAGCAATGACGGTCATAATCATGCAGAGCGACAAAGCAACATTGAATCAGGCATGGTAGTTATATCGCTACTCAGAAATAAAAGATCATCAAGGCTTGACAGACTTTCTTTACAGTCTTAAATATGCGTGAGCATACGCCAAGTCAATCAAAATAAATTCTTGAAGGAAGATATTACTAAACCATACCACATCATCGGCAAACAAATCAAGTTGGAACTCCAATAACACATTGGGAACCCCCCAGCTATTTGAGACTAACCATAAGAAAACCTGAACTACTAAGCGCCATTATGCACGTAGCATCTTTATCATAGACATATTAACCAATGCAACGGAAGCAAACTCTCTTAATAAGATAAGCATGATAATTAAAGAGAGTTCAAGCAACCAACTAAACAAAAGCTCTTTGAAAAGATAAGCATGAATACTAAGAGCAGAGCATGATAGTAGCTATTAAAAGACAAAGAACACACACAGCAAAGATAGACATGGAAATTCTATGTTATGTTCTAGGTAGAAGTGGAGCGTGTTTTTCTCCCACATAAAGAAAGCTGAGTTCCGACTCGTTATGAAAAACTAAAAAGAAAACTAAAAGCAAGACGCTCCAAGCATAGCACATAACACATGAAGTGATAAAAATATAGCGGAACGAAAGACGAACTGATAATGTTGATGGAGAAGGGGATGCACGGGGGCATCCCCAAGCTTAGACGCTTGAGTCTCCTTGAATATTTCTTGGGGGTGCATGGGGGCATCCCCAAGCTTGAGCGCTTGACACTCCTGAATCTTTTTATCATCTTCCCTCGCACACTTGAAAACTCCCTTCATACATAACTCATCATAATCTGATTAGCGAGGTTAGTACCCTTAATAAAATAATTATACCTTGCTGGAAATAAAAATATTCTTGAAGGTCTACTGTTTCTCAAGATTGCCAAAAGGTTTTTGCAAAGAAAAAGCAAGCTCTTGGTTTGCAAAATGAAGGAAAAGCAAAACAGGACAGAATCTGTGAAAAACAGAACATCAGGTAGTAATTGATTTGTTCGGTGTACTTCTGTAGCTCAAATCAAAAAACTCAGAACAGACGCACGAAAGACAATTATATAGAGAATGCTGTCGAAAAAATTCAGACCAAAAAGATGATATGGTGATGTTATACGAATTTTTCTATCCAAGGACAGAATCTGTTTCCTGGACAGCACCTCACAACTTTTGAACTTTCTAGCAATCAGAGGCTATACTTGGCACAAATATGAAAAGCAAAGATACAATGATGATGCTACTATAGTAAACAACATCAAGACACAACAAAAGAAAAATAAAAAATAAATTTTTTATTCATGTGGGCTACCTCCCAAAAGCGCTTTCTTTTATGCCTTTAAGCTAGGCATAAGACTTTAATGATGCTCTTGTAGGAATAAGAATTAAAGAACAAAAGAGAGCATCAAGAAGCAAATACTAAACACATTTAAGCCTAACATGCTTCCTATGCATAGGAATATTGCAATAGAATAATTCATTGAAGCACAAAGCAATAAGCATAGGAAGACAAAACAAGTGCAGCTTCAAAACCTTCAACATAAAGAGAGGGAACTTAATATTATTGAAATATCTATAAGCATATGTTCCCTTCTCATAATAATTTTCAGTGGGATCACGAATAAACTCAACAATATAAGCATCACATAAAGCATTGTTACCATGATCCACATGCAAAAAGGTACTCTTACTCTCCACATAAGCATCATGAAGAGGATAAAACTTAGTATAAAAGAGAGACATAAGCTCCTGCCAGTCCAGCAAGTGTGAGTTATCGAGAAGCCCATACCAATCTGAAGCTTTATCTATAAGTGATACGACAAACAATTTCCTCATGACAAACTCCCTCAATACACCTGCAAGCTTAAATAATGAACATAGTTGTGACAGATATAGCAAGTGTTCACCGGGATGTCTGTCTCCTGCGTAACGATTAGCCAAAACATAATTGATAATACCAGCTGGTATTTTATAAGGCACAATTTCAGTAGGGGGAGGATCAACCACCACAGGTGTGGGGCGTCTTCCCGCAAGCAGCGATCCAATAATAGGGTTGTCCATAAGGACAACTAGTGAAAGACATAAAGAAAACTGAAAGGTAAACTAACAAGACTAAAAGCAAAGGTAAAAGATAGCATGCAACTCCCCTATCCTGAAGAGTGGAGTCCCCGGCAACGGCGCCAGAAAAACTCCTTGATGGGCCTCTAACCCCTCGTTGGTTACCCCAAGTGGAAGGTGTGAGATGTAGTGTTGTGAAAGTTTTTCCCTTAGCAAAGATGCCAAGGATCGAATCCCCAGAGACTCCTAGGTTCAACAAGTAGGTGTCAACTGCTAACGGCGCCAGATATTAGCAATCAACGAGGACCTGCACACAGATACAAATAACTTTGCTCCCAACGAGTACAGAGAGGTTGTCAATCCCTCCGACCTTGTAGTTCACAAAGGATTAAACGCAAATGATAGTAGTGATAGACAATGTTTGCAATAGTAAATAATAGCAAAAAGTAAATAGCGGATGTGATCAATGATGGTAATATGGACCGGAGTCTGATGATGTTCACTAGTGATGTCTCTCTCCCAAAAGACGATAAAACAGCTATGTGAGGTAAACGAATTACAGCTGGGCAATTGACAGGACCACGAACGCAAACCAATGCTGACTACATTGCAAGAAAGGTTGAGGTTCAAAGCATGGGCGGTACGCCAAAGTAAGTAGACCGAAATCCATCAATATCTACTACTAATCATCCACCTTGAGATATCTATCCAGAACATCTCGCTGGTATTAAGTTGCGAGCCCCACCCATAGTGTAAACTCAAAGCAACAGACAACTGCATTAAAAGAACTTTGCGTAAAGTAAACAATCCTTGCACCCGCGGGCACAAGCACCGTTATTTTCCCCCTTGTGGCAACAACACATCCCCTAGACTCATGTTTCTGTCACTCAAGCTAGTCATCGAGGGGCATGAACCCACAATCGAGCATAACGTTCCCTCTTGGAGTCACTACGTATTACTTGGCCAAAGCAATAAATAAAAACGGAGAACATGCAAGAATTACTTGTGAACATAAATATAAAAGAGGTAGATCAAATATATTACTCAATCATAATCTGAACATAATCTCATAATCCATCGGATCCCAGCAAACTCATCATAGCAACAACATAAGGATTACATATGTGCCTCGATCATGTAGGGCAGCTCACGAGGACTAATTAGTGAAGCACAAGAACGGGAGGAGAACATCACATAGCTACTGGTCATGAACTCATGGTCCAAGGGAGACTACTCACAACTCATCCGGGAGGCGTCCATGGTGGTGGAGAAGCTCCCGATGGTGATCCTCCCCTCCGGCAGGGTGCCGGGAAGAGTTCTCCTGGTGCTACCGATCTTGGAAGCGGCGGCGGTGGCGGAACAGAGATGAGATCGCGAAAAAGGGTTCCCGTCCCGAGGGTTTTGAAGGACAATCTAAATATATGCCGAAGGGGGGCACCAGACGGGGCTCGGGGGGCCCAGGCGCCCCCCCCGGCGCGGCCCAGGGGGGGGGTGGAGGGCGCCGCCAGGGCGCCTGGGGCCCTGGTGGCCCCCCCGGCTGTACTTCGGGCGCAAGGTAGGTTCTGGAACGCTGATTTTTTATATATTTTTTCTGGATTTTTCCTGACAGTTCTCGTAATGTGAAAACCAGAAATACAAAAACAGCCGAAAACAGAAACTGGCACTGGGGTGCACTGGATTAGTAGGTTAGTCCAAATATGATCAAAAGTGTATGGAAGTGTATGAATATCATAGCAATATCACCCAAAAGTGGCATGGAGCAAGCAGAAATTATAGATACGTTTTGGACGTATCAATCATTACCTTTGTCATTACCTCTTATGATCAACTCAGATGATGTAGGCACTGTCGGAGGTGATGTGTCACATGGTGGAGGTGATGTAGTCCTCACAGCAATGGATGTGTCTGTCATAGTACGCCTAGTAGTGGAAGGAACAACCGTATCATCTCTTGGAATGTGCACCTGGCGCTTATTCTCCTTATGGACAATA
>LR738713.1:250677495-250746894 GCA_902687465.1 Secale cereale
GTTCTCGTAATGTGAAAACCAGAAATACAAAAACAGCCGAAAACAGAAACTGGCACTGGGGTGCACTGGATTAGTAGGTTAGTCCAAATATGATCAAAAGTGTATGGAAGTGTATGAATATCATAGCAATATCACCCAAAAGTGGCATGGAGCAAGCAGAAATTATAGATACGTTTTGGACGTATCAATCAGTACCTTTGTCATTACCTCTTATGATCAACTCAGATGATGTAGGCACTGTCGGAGGTGATGTGTCACATGGTGGAGGTGATGTAGTCCTCACAGCAATGGATGTGTCTGTCATAGTACGCCTAGTAGTGGAAGGAACAACCGTATCATCTCTTGGAATGTGCACCTGGCGCTTATTCTCCTTATGGACAATACGTCGTTTTATTTCCTTTTCAGCACTACAAGCAAGATGAAACAAATGGTCCATAGGATAACACTCTTCACGAATTAGCATCTCCTGAATATCACGGTTTAATCCTCCCCAAAATCTATCCATAAAATCATCTTCAATTTCTTCTAAAAAGGAGTGCAACAAGGTAGTTCATAAATCATCATAATATTTTGTTACGGTGTCACTACCTTGTTTCAAATGTTGTAGTTTTTTAATCATGCCACGAGTATAATAAACATCGACAAATCTATCTCTCATCATAAGTTTTAAATCATCCCAAGTAGTAGGTACATGATTAGGGTATAACCGACAATATTCACTCCACCAAACTAAAGCATAACCAGTGAAAGAACCAACAGCAACCTTAACTTTTTTACGTTCATCAAAACTGTGGGAAGCAAATATATTATTGATGTTGAACTCCCATTCAATATATAAATCAGGTTTAAAACGACCATGAAAAGGTGGCATGGAAATAAGAACCTGTTTGTGTGCATTCTGATGTCTTTGTACCTCTTGTGATGGTGATTGTATTTTTTGAGGTGATGACAAGTCTCCCACGATCGATGAAGCCCAACTGACTCATGAACCTGCCATGATAAGTAGAAACAAGAAACAAAATCCAAAAATAATGTTCCTATGAACTACTAGGATGTGGTGGTAAAGCGCTCACAGTAAAGCAAATATCAATATCTTACAAGTTCTTACCATGCAGCAGGTGGTGATAGGCAACCAGCGGTGTCAAATAACTCCAAAGATTGAGTAAAGCGATTGCCAGGTGAACGTACGTAAACACGGTGTAGAAATATGTGGAGCTGGGTTGGATTTATATATGGTAGCAAAAGATTAGCAATAATCAATTCCGACATGCAATGTTGAATAAACGCTCAACGACGGTACTGTGCTGGTCCTATGCTAGAGAGGACTAGAGACGCGAGCCTATAACACTAATGAGGTGACGATGTAGCACAACTAGCATCAATAAAGGATACGAAGTAGCTCTGGACAGCAAGATATAAGTGAAGATCACAACGGCAGTAAAGATAATGATGAAAATAACTGCCAAGCAGAATATACAACAACACTCTCTCCAACTTTCTTTTCCTTCTTTTTCTTTTTCTTTTTTCTCACACTTTTTTCTTTTTCTTTCTCTCCTCTTTTTTTATTTACTTTTTTTTTCTCTGTCTTTTTTTTTCTTTCTCCCTCTTTCCAAGACAAACTAGATAAGATGCAGATCGGATCAAGCAAAGATGCGAACGACTTCAACTATGATTATGACAATGAACGATGGGTAGCACGAGGTGGAAATTGATGGATGAGGTGGTGGAGAGCGGAAGGGATAACGATGCAGCGGCGACGTGACTAATGTGAACAGAACTCGAAACTTTAACGAACTAGACACTAAGATCAGCAACTCGACACGACGATGCAACCGATAATTCAATAATGCAAACAATGAAAAGAAAATTGCAAAGACTCAGAGTGGCTTGGACAAAGGATGAACAGATCTAACTTTTTTTGGACTTTTTCTTGGACAATAGGTAAGAAAATAAATCTAATTTAGGAATAACTGGAAATTCTCACCGAGCAACCTGAAAACTAATACCACTTTAGATGATGTCACGCTCACAATCTGAGGTGTGGCTGCTCTATTAGGTGCAATGGTGGAGGAACCAACCAGTGGTGGTGAACATGAACTGGAATAGTAGTTGTTGTAGTCACACAATGCATCCTCCTGTATTTGTCTCTCAAAGGTACAAGCACGAACATACATACCAGTAATGCAACGAGGAATATACGCAAATCTTGCGCGAATATCATGGTTTAAACCACCAAAAAATCTATTCATTCTATCATCCTCAGATTCTTTTATGTCACAATAATGCATATAAGATTTGAACTCTTGGTAGTAAGCATGAACAGTGTTACTGCCTTGTTTTAATTGTTCCAATATGCGAAGCAATTCACGGCGATAGTAAGGAGGAAATACATGTTTTCTCATTATAGCCTTCAAATCTTTCCAAGTTGTGGGTTGGTTATCAATATTTTTCTTACAATGCCTTTCGATGAGATGATAACTATCGATTTTGTGGAGACGACTTTGACGATCCGACTACAAACGTGCACGGCGTTGCGCCTTAGCAATCGCTAAACCAATCTCCAGGGGTTACTGACAATGCCAGAAGCACGATCAGCCTGACCACGAAGGTCTATTCCTGCATGCAATCGAAGAACAAGCAAGAATATGATAAAGCAATCTGAATATTGCAAATATAGATGAAGTATTGATAAAGGTGGGGATCCGTAAGCGGTCTTGGTCTGGTCGTTGGACACAAACGAAGTACACGAAGTTGCAATGGCTAACTTTTGACTAAACAAATCTCAAAGAAAAAGCTACTAGATGGATCTACTTATATAGGAGCAAGGGGTGGCGGCCAAGGAGGTGGAAGGACGTCCCAAGGCAGCCTAAAACTAACCCTAGGTCGTACAAGGCTCATGGGCCCAAGTGAAGGTGATGCAACACCTTTGGACTTGTAGTTTGACTCGGATTCAGCTGCAGCGTCATATTGTTTCGTCGATATCTCAACGCTCCGGACGAATTTGAAGGTGAATCCAATTGGGTTGGAAAGTGTACGAAATCTAGTTTCCAACAAAAAAAGAAACACCCAATTCGGAGTCCATATGAAGGAGTTCTTGCCGTTTTGAGTCAGGTATGTCTGTGCAGTCCGAATCTGGATGCAGAACTTGAGAGACTTGGACTCTATCTTCTCTTGGCCCAAAAGTGATGTGAGAGAACTTTTTGAATAGCACCTAAACTTCTCTTTTTCCCTTATCTTCATATGTTGATTTTATAAATGTCCCATACACTTGGAATTAGACATGGCACAAAAGTTTGTGAAGTATTTTTGTCCTGGATGACATAAATAAATTGTTGCATAGTTCGCATTAGAAATCACCTCACAAATATACATGTATGCAATATTTTTGGTCGTATCCAAGGTAGTCATGTCCTCATCATGGAAGAAGCTTGGATTTGTGTTCCTTGGGGAAGCGGTCTTTGCGAAGGTGTAACCAAACGAGATCACCCGGATGGAACACCATTGGTGTTTTGTTGGTGTTGAGCTTGATGGCGCGGCGTTGTACTTGACGCTCGGTCGTGGAACGTGTTTCTTCATGCATCTTCTTGAGGTGGGCTGCTCTTGCACTTGCGTCCATGTCGGCTCGTTCTTGAAGCGGGAGAGGAAGGATGTCCAAAGGTGACAATGGATTGAAGCCGTAGACAACCTCGAAGGGGGACTTGCCGGTTGTAGAGTGTCTCGCGCGATTGTAGGCGTACTCGCCGATGTGTAGGCACTCCTCCCACTCCTTGATGTTCTTCTTGATCAACACACGTAGGAGAGTTGCAAGTGTCCGGTTGGTGACTTCGGTTTGGCCATCGGTTTGATGGTGGTATGCCGTGGAGAAGAGTAACTTGATGCCGAGCTTGCCGCATAGAGTCTTCCAAAAGTAGCTCAAGAACTTGACGTCACGGTCCGAGACAATCGTCTTGGGCACTCCATGTAGGCGCAATATTTCCCTACAAAAGAGAGTCGCAATATGTGAAGCATCGTCTATCCTGTGACAAGGAATGAAATGTGCCATCTTGGAAAATCTATCCACAACAACGAATATGGAATCCTTTCCATTGCGAGTTCTAGGTAATCCAAGAATGAAATCCATGCTAATGTCTTCCCATGGATGGAAAGGAATAGGAAGTGGCATGTGAAGGCCATGGGATTGAGCTTTTGACTTAGCTTTGCGGCATGTAGAGCACCGGTTGGTGAAGCGAGAGACGTCACGGAACATCTTGGGCCAAAAGTAATTCTTGAAGAGCGTAGCAAATGTCTTGTCGCATCCAAAGTGTCCCATGAGCCCTCCTCCGTGAGATTCCTGCAAAAGGAGCAAATGAAGCGAAGACTCGGGAATGCAAAGTTTGTTAGCTTTCATGAGATATCCATCCTTTATGTAGTATTGCTCCCAAGAAGTATGTGCTACACATTTGGCATAAGGATTTGCAAAGAAAACATCATGCTCATATAAGTCTTTTATGTGCTCAAAGCCAATAACATTCAACTCGAGTTTGGTAACAAGCATGCATTTGCGGGAAAGCGCATCCGCCACAACATTGTCTTTGCCCTTGATGTATTTGATGACATAGGGAAAAGACTCAATGAATTCACTCCACTTATCATGACGCTTGTTTAACTTCGTTTGACCCTTGAGATATTTGAGCGTATCATGGTCCGTGTGAAGAATAAATTCATGGGGTCGAAGATAGTGTTCCCAAACACGTAAAACCCTCACCAAAGCATATAGATGGGGTAGTTAAGTTGTGCTCCGGATAGTTTTTCACTAAAATACGCAATCAGACGCTTTTCTTGCATTAACACGCCTCCTATATCGGTACCACTAGCGTCACAATGTATCTCAAACGGTTTGTCAGAGTTCGGTAGGGCAAGAAGTGGTGCGTGTGTAAGCAAAGTTTTAAGTTCATTGAACGCGGTCTCTTGCGAGGGACCCCAAATGAAGGGTGCATTCTTCTTGCTCAAGGCGTGTAAGGGCATAGCAATTGTACTAAAGTCCTTCACAAAGCGTCGATAGAAACCAGCTAAACCAAGAAAGCTACGCACTTGTTGATGGTTCGTTGGTTGAGGCCAAGTTTTAATTGCTTCAGTTTTAGTTTCATCAACGTGAACACCTTGTGAAGACACGACAAATCCTAGAAAAACAACTTTATCAACACCAAAAGTGCATTTCTCAATATTAGCATATAATTGTTGTTTTCGAAGGGCTTGCAAAACCATACGAACGTGGTTGACATGTTCCTCAAGCGACTTGCTAAAGACTAGTATGTCATCAAAGTAAACCACTACAAAGACGCCGATATAAGGTCGGAGAACGAAATGCATAAGACAGACGAAAGAGCCGGGCGCTTCTGATAAGCCCATCGGCATGACCAACCACTCATATAACCCAAACTTGGTTTTGAAAGCTGTTTTCCACTCATCACCCTCTTGAATGCGAATTTGGTAATAGCCACTTTTAAGGTCAATTTTGGAAAAGATGGTGGCACCACATAATTCATCAAGCATGTCATCTAGGCGTGGAATAGGGTGACGGTATCTAACGGTGATAGCATTTATCGGCCGACAATCGGAACACATGCGAAAACTTCCATCTTTCTTAGGCATGAGAATAACGGGAACTGCACAAGGGCTTAAGCTTTCACGTACATGACCTTTGTCGATGAGTTGTTGTACTTGACGTTGTATCTCCTTTGTTTCCTCCGGGTTGACGCGGTAAGGAGCCTTGTTCGGAAGTGATGCGCCAGGTATGAGGTCGATGCGGTGTTCGATGCCGCGAAGTGGAGGTAGACCCGGTGGTAACTCATCGGGAAAGACGTCCGAAAATTCCTGCAACAATTGAGACAACGCAAAAGGTGGAGGTGGCGAAGTGTTAGTAGGTTTGCCTTCCCCTTTGCATAGAAGCACAAGGTGGAAGACGCTCGAGGGGTTCTCACACACTTCTCTCATCTCACGTTTGGTAGCTAGGAGGACTAAGTTTTTCTCTCTTGGCGAAGAGGCGCTCAATTTTGGCTTGTGGCTCTCACTTTCTTTTTGGTGGATCACTCTCTCACTAGGATCTCCACGATGGGTGGATGCTTGCTTATCGGCGATCACTTGGCTTGGTGACATTGGTCGAAGCACATATTCCTTTCCTTTAATCTTGAAGCTGTAGTAGTTGGTTCGTCCGTTGTGGATGACTCCACGGTCAAATTGCCAAGGTCGTCCCAAGAGAAGGTGGCACACCGTCATGGGAACTACATCACACTCCAAGGTGTCCTCGTAGGCGCCGATCTTGAAAGAAACTTGTACCATATGCTCCATTTGAATGGTGCCGGAGTCGCTCAACCATTGTACCTTGTATGGACGAGGGTGCTTCTTCTTGACCAATTGAAGCTTGGAACATAGCTCGTCACTTGCCAAGTTGTGAAAACTACCTCCGTCGATGATGACCTTCACGGAACGTCCGTTGATGCCGGCCTTTGTGTGGAATATATGACATCGTTGGTCTTCATCTTGATGGTGTTGGAGAGTCAAGACCTTGGATACCACGAGAGAGGGACTTGAATCGTTGTCACAAAACACTTGATCATCTTCATCTTCGTTGATGCGCCGGTGTATGGCCACGTGCTCAATGGCTTCCGCTTCGTCTTCACTCATTGAGTCATATGTGCCATCATCGTTGAAGATCATGGTTCTCTTGTTGGTGCACTCGAAGGACTTGTGACCTCGGCCACCACATGTGAAGCACTTGAAGGAACTAGTCTACACGGTGTCGTAAGGTGGTGCCGAAGGTGAGGGAGTCTTGGGTTTGTAGTTGCTTGCCGAAGAACGAGTCGAGGAAGGTGTAGTTTGCTTGGAACTTGACTTGTCGCCGGTACTTGGTGATGCTCTAGTTGAGGTAGGAGGTGCCGAAGTCGCGGGTGCTTGAGAGTAGGAGCCGTAGGTCTTGGACGAGTATTTGGCATACTTGAAGTCATCCTGGACTTGTCGCTCGGCCTTGGACGCTTGATGAACTAGCTCGAGAAGGTTGGAGTATTGTTGGAAGTCGGCAATCCGCTTGATTGGGTGATTGAGGCCGTTCAAGAAGCGGGCCATTGTTTGCTCGTCATCTTCCTTGACGTTGGCTCGTATCATTGCAATCTCCATTTCTTGGTAGTATTCCTCCACCGTCTCCATGCCTTGTTTCAGAAGTTGCAGCTTCTTGAAGAGATCGCGGGTGTAGTGTGTAGGCACGAAGCGAGCTCGCATGACATTCTTCATTTCTGACCAAGTTGTAATGGGTGGTTTGCCTCTTGAATGTCCTCGCTTGATCGTTTGTTCCCACCAAATGAGGACATAGTCTTGAAACTCGAGAGAGGCCATGGCAATCTTCTTCTCTTCTTCGAAGTTGTGGAGGCGAAATATCTTGTCGACCTTCAATGCCCATGAGAGGTATTCCTCGGGATCGGTGCTTCCGGAGAACTTGGGCATAGTGAACTTTAGCTTGCCGAAGCGTTGTTCTTCGTCATGTTGATGATGGTGGTGTCGCTCATGACGATGTGGTCTGTGGGGACCCCGACTCATAAGTCGTGATCACCGAATGCACGTGTATAGTGATCTCAGAGATCAATGCTCACTGAACACACAGAAGCCGGATAACAAGAGTCTTACATCCATACATACCGTATTACACAAATAGGACCATTACGGTCAAGTCTTGAGTAAATCATTGCGGCGGAAATCTTCAATAACAAGTTGGACCCATGCCATCTGCCTTAACCCTACAGGCATTCTGACTGGGAACCGTCCTAGCTCGCAAGTTCATCACCAAGAGATCTTCATCATATCCTATTCTCTCATGCCTGGCCAATAAGATAACCAGTGGCAAGCCAATGAGTACTTTGAATGTACTCGCAAGCAACCCAAGTGTGACGACAGAATAATCATGCAAGGCTCTACTGCTAATTGGCAGTTTTGCGGAAAGCTAGTTTTTCATATGCAAGCATGATCAACATATAACAAGGGCATGCATGTGTCTGCAACAAGTATCAGGAGGTTACAGATATCATTATCGAGAAAGAGTTGTAATCAACTCATGCTCAAGCTCATTGTGACTTCCTCAAGGATCACACCATCAATATCACTAAACCATGTTGTTTCCTCACACTCACACACCAGGTTTCACAAACATTGGACGTAGCCCAAGAGCGGTTACCCAACTGTCCTTGACCATGGACACGGCTATTCGAATAGTTTTACACTCTGCAGAGGTTGCACACTTTACCCACTAGATCCGGGGAACTTCCGTGTCATCCACGACCCGCGGTACCTCAAGTACCCGGGGTAAGCACCCGATCACTATCTTTCCCTAGGCGACACTAATATGGAGTCCACTCGATTGGTAGCAACCCCCGTGCCCCACATTTCACATCTTAAGATTTTTGGAGCCTCGCTCCCATTTCACATACCATGGGCACAGGGTACCAACGGTGTGTTCGGTGCCCTGTGAAAACAGTCATGGCCGCCTATCCAAGCACGACCCCGTCCCAAGAGTGACCTCATGTCACCCCCGTCACTAGTAATGCGGGCACCATGCCAGTATCGGCCTAGGTAATCAATAATGCCCTTTCCCATATAAGGGTAGAGTGGTTGCGCATGTAAAGTTGGAATAACGGTCGCAACTTAAACCAATCCGTTTGAAGAACAACACACACACTTGCCTTGGTACACCACTTCATCATCAAGTGGTTACCCAACTTATCATCTCCCTTGGGCATTAGTGGCACCCACTGGGTCATTTGCAAGTATGTCAAACCACACTTGTTTCTTTCCATGCATAACCCTGACCCATATTGCGTAGCCAACTACTATAGCATATATATATCTACTCCCACCCACATAACCCTCATAGGAAGGTAGGGTCATGTTTGATGCAAGTTTCAACGAGGAAGTGTAGTGGCAAACCACCAAAGTGGTTCCACCTCATCATGATTCCGTAACAACAACATTATGGTACTATATGACATGCATTAAAAGGTTTCTCAAACATGGTCAAAGGGCTGCTTGCCTTGTCCTTCCGAGTCTTCAAACCTTCTGGTCCATCTCCGAGTACTCTGTTTATTTCGTCAACTAACGATGGAAACAATCATAATAAGCAACACAACAAGCAAAAATAAAAGTGCTCTAAAAATAGGAGTTGGACTTTTCTAGTATACCTCTGGTCATATGAAAAATAACCAAGGTGGTTTCATTGGAGTATGATCAATGGATGGTTTGGCACATTTCAATATGATGGAATCAAGGGGTTTATGGATTTGAAAGAAGTGTACAGAAATATATTTTTGAAAAATGAGCAAAGGCACCCATTTAACAACTCATGATTTTAGAAGCATCTAGGAGTTGGTTTCACTGGATTTGGAGTTCAAATGAATATCCTAGGATTTTGCAAAGTTGATAAATATGAAGAAATGGCTCATCATTTGGTGGGGTACAGAAAGTATTAATAAAAATGTTCCAAAACTAAGTTTGGATATTACAAGCATCTCGGAATTTGAATCATTGCATTTGGATCAAATTTGACCTCTCTGTGATTTTCTAAAGTTCATCACAGAAAATGGAATAATGACATTTTGATATTTTTTTGAAGGAAAGGTTTGTGGAAAAATGTGCATGTTGCACCAACAGGTAGATCAGGATTTTAGAAACTCCTAGAAATTTGAATCATCAAATTTGGAATACATTTGATTTATTTATGGATTTTTGAAGTTGTCTGGAAAAGAAAAAGAAAAGGAAAAAGGGTTATACCCTTTACTGCGCACAGGGCGTGGCTTAGCGCTGCCATGCACTGGGCCGGCCCAGCGGCTCGGCCACGCGGGCGACAGGGCGACGTCGAAGACGGCTTCCCTGAAAAGCGCCTTCGCCGCGGGGACGCGGCAGCTGCCCGTCCCGCCTCCACTTATCCACAGCGAGGCGAGGCCCACCCGCCAGTGGCCCTTGCCCCACTGGACAGCCGACAGGCGGGGCCCAGTTGTCGGGTTCATCCCCTTCCTCCCGCGCGACGCGACGGGGAACATAGGCGATGCTCGACGTCGGCTTGCTGACGCTGCAGGGCATCTCCGGCGACGCTCGGCCTACCGGCTTGATCAGGGGATCGAGCCGCATCCAGCTATGGGTGGCACGGCCGCCCAGGAGCACCGGGTGGAGAAGGGGGTTGTCTGCGGCGGACTAGGCTGGCGGTGAGGTTTGGGTACGGCGATGCAGGCACGGGGAGGAAGGACTGAAGTGTGGGGCGGGTCGGCGGTGGTCCTGGTGACGCTCTGGAGTGGAGTGGTGGAGAGGAGGGGCTCGGATTGGCACGGATTTGAGCGGTGGCTGGCGGCAAGGTTCCCGGACGTGGAGTAGAATGGGGGCACGGGAGGAGCAGTGGGTTGGCCTGGGGGGCGTACGGGAGAGAGAATGAGCCAAGGGAGCCGCGAGGGGGCTCGGGGGTGGCCTTTAAATAGGCGGGCGACGGTCCACCGAGGTCCCGTGCGCCGGCGAGCACGTTGTCGTCGCCATGGGTCACGGGGCCGCGCGTGGGTGTGTCCGGGGTGTTCGTGGGGTTGGTCCAGGTCGAGAGGAAGGGAGAGAAGGATCGAGGAGCGTCGGGGCAGCGCGCGCGTGTGAGCTCGCTCACTGGAGCTCGCGGTCGGCCAGTGCGCGTGCGAGAGGAGCGGCAGGAGGAAGAGGGAGAAGGAGGCCGACCAGCTGCCGTGTCCCGGACGTCGATGCCTCGGGGGACACGATCCCAAAGCCCTAGGCTGTCGGGTACCTCGGGCAGGACGCAGCTACAGTGCGAGGGCACACTGTAGCACGCTCCAGAGCGCCCGTATGGCCGGCATGGCCATGTCCTCGCCGCTCTGGACGCGTCCACTTTGCCCAATGATGTCTGGGGGTCAGGGGAGAGTAAACAAAGAGGTTTTGGTCGTGGATGCCCTGGTGAGCTTCTAGAAGGGGAGTGTGCTGAGAGACAAGGGTGAAAATGGAGGTTCAGAGATGTAAAATGGGGTTTCACCCCCCTCAATCATTGAGCTGTGGAGTAGAAGGAGTTCTTGGAGGTAGAAGGTGACTAGGAGCAGCTGTGGTAAAAAGTTGAGCTCAAGTAGAATAGAAAAAAGGGGGCAAAACAGTGGTTTTGGTAAAATGGCAGAAGGTGTTTGATGTGGTTTTAGGCAAGCAAATGACTTCCAATTGACATGAGACTTAACAGGATCAAATGTCACATACATTTAGGCCCTTCCACCAAATTTGAGATCATTTGGGCAAAGTTGCCAATGCAACTTTTGTAAACCCTAGAAATCAACAGAATTGGATTTATCAAGATTTGGTTAAGAAAATCATCTCTCCTTGATGCACCGCTTGGTGTAGTGTCATCATTTGGGTTTGTGAACATGTCCACAAAATTTGAGGCACCAAGTAAAAAGTTGGCAATGTAGAGTTGTTCAAATTTGGATCTGGTCAGAAAGGGTTTTGGGGTACTTAGATCAAGTTATGCTTCTCCAATACTTGTGCCATTTGGTCTAGATTCATAATTAGACCATTCTAGCATGTGCACCATGTTTGAGAGCATTTGTACAAGTTTGGCAATGTAAAGTTGCTCAAACTTCAAAATGGACAGAAATGGTTTTGAGGGGATTAGATGATGTTTTCTTGATCTTCAAGGCATGAGGCTTTGTAAGATCATCAAATATGTCATATTTGACATGATAGAATTTCTCTGGAATTTTTGGAGAGAAGTTTCTTTGTAAATATTTCAAAAGCTTGAAATATCCAGAAAGGGTTTTGGAAGGAATTGTCCAATATTTTGAACATGACCATGTGTTGAAACTCTTATATATGGACAATATATGTCCTAGGAGTTTCCCTGAATTTTGGCAAATATTTTTGAAATAATTAAATAATTTTCCCTATTAAAGACCATTTCTGGCCTTAAGAAAAAGCTTGTAAATAAAATATAAAAATAACTTTTAAAATTATAATTTTGTGGTTTATGGGAGTCCTATACCTAATAGGATTCAAATATACCTTTTGAAAGATTTTTCACACCCTAAATAAGGTACTTGTAGTGCAAACCTCAATTCAGGGGTTTTTGGAAAACTAATTTTAGAAAATACTATTTGGCCAAAATATTTTTATAAGAAAATACTATACTGGTCTATACACATGGCATGATCATTGGAAAAGGTTTTGGATCAAGGAGATGAAGTAGAAGAGTTGGAGGATTTATTTGATTTTTAGAGCACTAGCAAACAACAGACAAAAATCAAATCAAGCAATGACCAAGACACTCAAAAGTTTTTGTCAATCCACATGTTTAGCATGATTATTAGCTTAAGTGTCGTGGCATGAAAATCAGGGTGTGACAGACCTACCCCCCTTACAAGAATCTCGTCCCCGAGATTCCCAAACTAGGCGTGGACAGGAATACGGAGTCTTGGATACGGGGTAGTCTTCACTTCTTCTTGTTGGTTCTGCTTCCGAGTGGTGCTCCATGGAATCTTGAAGTACTTGGTGGTGTGGCTTCTCGCTTGCTGCCTTTGATGCAGGTTGCTGAGGGGTCTCTTGCATAGGTTAGGTTGGGTTAGTTGTCAAAGGCTCGGTGACCGATGTCCTTGCGGGGGCCGGGCTAGTTAGGAAGTAAGAAGTACTTCCAGAGTGGTGACCCGTGGAATATTTGGTGTACGGTGGGTATCTCAGGTCGTAAATCTAGCTGGTAGCCGTCTACTATTTGTCTTGCAGTGGTCTTGAAGAAAGTCGATAAATCTTGGTGTGAGCGTTCCTTCGACATGGAAATGCTTTGTTCCTACGAGAGGAGTGGTTTGCAGATACGCCCGGTCTTCGACGCGGAAGTTTACATCTCGAGGATGGTGGTCGGTGTAGTTCTTCCTTCTTGACATGTCAGTCTTCAAATGCCTTCCATCCAGCTGACCGTCTCTTCTTGTCTTCGGGCAGACAAGTAGGTCATCAAATATTGATGTTACCCAACTCGTCCAAGTACTCCATGAAGTCTACGGGGTACGCAAGGTAGGCTGGGGTATTGGTGGTGGTCTCCGTTGAGTATTTGCAGAGGCCTTCTTGACTCAGAGCCAAGGCCCGTGGTCGGGATCTGACCATGTTGTGGCTTGGTGGGGCTTAAGGGTTTCAAGGATTCTAGTGAGTGAGTGAATGTTTATTATCTTGTCCTTAAGCACGGTTTCTGAGATGCCAATAGCTCCATCTAGTACTCCAAACGAATAACCTTATACTACTAAATGCATCCTCTCGTATAGACCAACTTCAATCACCACTTATGCCATACATAACCTCATGACTCTCAAGAGGCGGTCTAACAAAATTGTACTTGTCTACGATCCCCAAATCCATATGTATGTCTTCCCCTAAAATCCATGGGTAGGTCATACATGCTGCTAAGCTTAAATTAAACTCCACAATCCAAGCACTCAACCTATTCTTGCAAGGTTCAAGATAATGCATCTCTATTCTAAGGAAACACGTCATATGCCACTCCAAGATCTTGTTTCCTTCCTATAGATCAACTCCAATAGCCCGGTAACTTCCATCAATCACCACATAATCCAACAATTCTACAAATCCGATGTCTACTGTGTTCCACAAGATCTCAAGTCCCTATAATACCCAAATACTTGGAAGGACAATGCATTACGATAGTAAGTCCACCAAATTCCCAACATCCGGGTCAAGTAAACTCCAAGGTCATGATTATATAGATCCCTAAATCAACTTCGACAAATAATCCAATCTCCTAGTTTATTGTCCACCGAGAAGCATGGTATCATGATCAGGATCATCGGTCTAAATCCAATTTACTCCAAACCATGCAGACATATCTAGCATCTATACCCAACCAGAATCACCTACTTACATCCAAATCTCATGCTCGACGAGAATTCCTACATGCTTCCCCAAAGTCATGATCCCACCAATATGAAACCTCACAATCCATCAAGGTCTCAGATAATTCCTCGAAGTCACTGATATAAAGCCACCAAGTCATCTGTCTTATATCCCCAAATTGGCCTATCTATGGCATCATTAGTTCTTGAGCTATATTAGGATGAAAATGTGCTCACTCACTGTGTCCACTAGTTCCATTACGAACCCAGTGTTGTGCAAGGTTATAGAGGCTTAACTAGTTCTCTCGCAATTCTATGGGGTAAGCGCATAGTCAAGGGTTCGTGCTGGAGTGTCTCGTGAAGTCTCAAAGGGTCTAGGAATGGGTCTCTAGACTGGAGGGTTAAACATAACTTCACAGGGTTGCACTTGATCATGGAGGTTGTAGCAGAAGTCTTCAGTGCTAGTTGGTTGCCGAGGTAGAATCCTTGGTGCATCTTGTCTTGCGGGTCTTCAGTTGGGGAGAAAGAAGAGAGGGAAAAAATAGCATAGAGGAGAGGAATGCCTAAAGGGGGTTCTATAGTGCAGGTGCAAACAAACAGGTGCAAAAAGGTCGAAACAAAAGAAACAAGGCAAGGAAGGTGATATAGTCGTGCACTTGTTGCCTAGGGAAACAGTGCGACTTATATCAAAACACAGACAATTAAAATCAAGCAACACACAATCATGGTTCTATTCGAACCATCATACGGACTCGACTGCGCATAGGGGGTACACGACTCATCCTACCCTAGGGGTTCTCGGACTCAACAGTCGTGACTTGTGCCTCGTGCAGTCTTCTGAGCTTTCCTCAGGTATTGCTATGTCCCTCGTAGTTGTTTGATAAACGATCCGGGTTGAGCCTGAACAATCTTCAACAACTTCTCGCCTGAGGAGGTGATGTGGTGAAGGTGCCTCCTTGTAACTGGCGTTGACTTGGTCTTCTCTTGTATCTTTAATCATGACGATCCCTTGTGCCTTCTGGGACGTCGAGGGTATCAGGTAGGCAATCCTTTATGCAATGATATTAATCAAGGCATAGTAGAGGTTCAACATGTCGGTTACGTTGATGACAACATCGACACCAAAAGGGGGGGAGCGAAGAGAACCGTTTTCCTGCTCACTATAGTGAGGCGGACCAAATGGCGAGGTTCTCATCCACCGGTGGTTGCCGATACAACAACGGTAGTGACAAGGTTACTCTATCAGCGAGGTATATCATGATCTTGCATAACCTATACCCCGGTCATCATAGGCCAATGTTGCATCATCTTGGGGCACTGTCAAGGGTGTCACCATCTTCTCGGTCTTCATGTCCTCATTCCTCGAGGATGTATTTTCTGTTGGTATCGTCTTGTCATGGTGTCGCCAATCTTGTGTGCAGAAGTGGTGGGTGAGTATTTGGCAAGGTGCACTCCACGAGGATTACAGAAAATCCAGTGGTCAGGAGCATAAGGGTTCTAGCGACCAACATTTTTGAAGGGGAAAGAGATTAGGTATAGCCTAGTTTTCGAAAAACTGAGAAGGGAAGAGAAGTATAGATAGTTTTGAAAACTAGTAATAGTTTTGAAAATAATTTCACCCTAACTAACGACCATGCTAACTAAGGCTTCCTACAGTCAGGATGGCTCTGATACCAGCTCTGTGGGGACCCCGACTCATAAGTCGTGATCACCGAATGCACGTGTACAGTGATCCCAGAGATCAATGCTCACTGAACACACAGAAGCTGAATAACAAGAGTCTTACATCCATACATACCGTATTACACAAATAGGACCATTACGGTCAAGTCTTGAGTAAATCATTGCAGCGGAAATCTTCAATAACAACTTGGACCCATGCCATCTGCCTTAACCCTACAGGCATTTTGACTAGGAAGCGTCCTAGCTCACAAGTTCGTCACCAAGAGATCTTCATCATATCCTGTTCTCTCATGCCTGGCCAATAAAATAACCAGTGGCAAGCCAATGAGTACTTTGAATGTACTCGCAAGCAACCCAAGTGTGACGACAGAATAATCATGCAAGGCTCTACTGCTAATTGGCAGTTTTGCGGAAAGCTAGTTTGTCATATGCAAGCATGATCAACATATAACAAGGGCATGCATGTGTCTGCAACAAGTATCAGGAGGTTACAGATATCATTATCGAGAAAGAGTTGTAATCAACTCATGCTCAAGCTCATTGTGACTTCCTCAAGGATCACACCATCAATATCACTGAACCGTGTTGTTTCCTCACACTCACACACCAGGTTTCACAAACAATGGACATAGCCCAAGAGCGGTTACCCAACTGTCCTTGACCATGGACACGGCTATTCGAATAGTTTTACACTCTGCAGAGGTTGCACACTTTACCCACTAGATCCGGGGAACTTCCGTGTCATCCACGACCCGCGGTACCTCAAGTACCCGGGGTAAGCACCCGATCACTATCTTTCCCTAGGCGACACTAATTTGGAGTCCACTCGATTGGTAGCAACCCCCGTGCCCCACATTTCACATCTTAAGATTTTTGGAGCCTCGCTCCCATTTCACATACCATGGGCACAGGGTACCAACGGTGTGTTCGGTGCCCTGTGAAAACAGTCATGGCCGCCTATCCAAGCACGACCCCGTCCCAAGAGTGACCTCATGTCACCCCTGTCACTAGTAATGCGGGCACCATGCTAGTATCGGCCTAGGTAATCAATAATGCCCTTTCCCATATAAGGGTAGAGTGGTTGCGCATGTAAAGTTGGAATAACGGTCGCAACTTAAACCAATCCGTTTGAAGAACAACACACACACTTGCCTTGGTACACCACTTCATCATCAAGTGGTTACCCAACTTATCATCTCCCTTGGGCATTAGTGGCACCCACTGGGTCATTTGCAAGTATGTCAAACCACACTTGTTTCTTTCCATGCATAACCCTGACCCATATTGCATAGCCAACTACTATAGCATATATATATCTACTCCCACCCACATAACCCTCATAGGAAGGTAGGGTCATGTTTGATGCAAGTTTCAACGAGGAAGTGTAGTGGCAAACCACCAAAGTGGTTCCACCTCATCATGATTCCGTAACAACAACATTATGGTACTATATGACATGCATAAAAAGGTTTCTCAAACATGGTCAAAGGGCTGCTTGCCTTGTCCTTCTGAGTCTTCAAACCTTCTGGTCCATCTCCGAGTACTCCGTTTATTTCGTCAACTAACGATAGAAACAATCATAATAAGCAACACAACAAGCAAAAATAAAAGTGCTCTAAAAATAGGAGTTGGACTTTTCTAGGATACCTCTGGTCATATGAAAAATAACCAAGGTGGTTTCATTGGAGTATGATCAATGGATGGTTTGGCACATTTCAATATGATGGAATCAAGGGGTTTATGGATTTGAAAGAAGTGTACAGAAATATATTTTTGAAAAATGAGCAAAGGCACCCATTTAACAAGCCATGATCTTAGAAGCATCTAGGAGTTGGTTTCACTGGATTTGGAGTTCAAATGAATATCCTAGAATTTCGCAAAGTTGATAAATATGAAGAAATGGCTCATCATTTGGTGGGGTACAGAAAGTATTAATAAAAATGTTCCAAAACTAAGTTTGGATATTACAAGCATTTAGGAATTTGAACCATTGCATTTGGATCAAATTTGAGCTCTTTGTGATTTTCTAAAGTTCATCACAGAAAATGGAATAATGACATTTTGATATTATTTGTGAAGGAAAGGTTTCTCGAAAAATGTGCATGTTGCACCAATAGGTAGATCAGGATTTTAGAAACTCCTAGAAATTTGAATCATCAAATTTGGAATACATTTGATTTATTTATGGATTTTTGAAGTTGTTTGGAAAACAAAAAGAAAAGGAAAAAGGGTTATACCCTTTACTGCGCACAGGGCGAGGCTTAGCGCTGCCATGCACTGGGCCGGCCCAGCGGCTCGGCCACGCGGGCGGCAGGGCGACGTCGAATACGGCTTCCCTGAAAAGCGCCTTCGCCGCAGGGACGCGACAGCTGCCCGTCCCGCCTCCACTTATCCACAGCAAGGCGAGGCCCACCCGCCAGTGGCCCTTGCCCCATTGGACAGCCGACAGGCGGGGCCCAGTTGTCGGGTTCATCCCCTTCCTCCCGCGCGACGCGACGGGGGACAGAGGCGATGCTCGATGGCGGCTTGCCGGCGCTGCAGGGCATCTCCGGCGACGCTCGGCCTGCCGGCGTGATCAGGGGATCCAGCCGCATCCAGCTATGGGTGGCACGGCCGCCCAGGAGCACCAGGTGGAGAAGGGGGTTGGGCACGGCGATGCAAGCACGGGGAGGAAGGACTGAAGTGTGGGGCGGGTCGGCGGTGGTCCTGGTGACGCTCTGGAGTGGAGTGGTGGAGAGGAGGGGCTCGGATTGGCACGGATTTGAGCGGTGCCGGCGGCAAGGTTCCCGGCCGTGGAGTAGAATGGGGGCACGGGAGGAGCAGTGGGTTGGCCTGGGGGGCGTACGGGAGAGAGAGAGAGCCAAGGGATTCGCGAGGGGGCTCGGGGGTGGCCTTTAATTAGTTGGGCGACGTCCACCAAGGTCCCGTGCGCCGTCGAGCATGTTGTCGTCGCGACGGGTCATGGGGCCGCGCGTGGGTGTGTCCGGGGTGTTCGTGGGGTTGGTTCAGGTCGAGAGGAAGGGAGAGAAGGAGCGGGGAGCATCGGGGCAGCGCGCGCGTGTGAGCTCGCTCACTGGAGCTCGCGGTCGGCCAGTGCGCGTGCGAGAGGAGCGGTAGGAGGAAGAGGGAGAAGGGGGCCGACCAGCTACCGTGTCCCGGACGTCGATGCCTCGGGGGACACGATCCCAAAGCCCTAGGCTGTCGGGTACCTCGGGCAGGACGCAGCTACAGTGCGGGGGCACACTGTAGCGCGCTCCAGAGCGCCCGTATGGCCGGCATGGCCGTGTCCTCGCCGCTCTGGACGCGTCCACTTTGCCCAATGATGTCTAGGGGGTCAGGGGAGGAGTAAACAAAGAGGTTTTGGTCTTGGATGCCCTGGTGAGCTTCTAGAAGGGGAGTGTGCTGAGAGACAAGGGTGAAAATGGAGGTTCAGAGATGTAAAATGGGGTTTCACCTCCCCTCAATTATTGAGTTGTGGAGGAGAAGGAGTTCCTGGAGGTAGAAGGTGACTAGGAGCAGCTATGGTAAAAAGTTGAGCTCAAGTAGAATAGAAAAATGGGGCAAAACAGTGGTTTTGGTAAAATGGCAGAAGGTGTTTGATGTGGTTTTGGGCAAGCAAATGACTTCCAATTGACATGAGACTTAAAAGGATCAAATGTCACATACATTTAGGCCCTTCCACCAAATTTGAGCTCATTTGGGCAAAGTTTCTAATGCAACTTTTGTAAACCCTAGAAATCAACAGAATTGGATTTCTCAAGATTTGGTTAAGCAAATCATCTCTCCTTGATGCACCACTTGGTGTAGTGTCATCATTTGGGTTTGTGAACATGTCCACAAAATTTGAGGCCCCAAGTAAAAAGTTGGCAATGTAGAGTTGTTCAAATTTGGATCTGGTCAGAAAGGGGTTTGGGGTACTTAGATCAAGTTATGCTTCTCCAATACTTGTGCCATTTGGTATAGATGCATAATTAGACCATTCTATCATATTCACCAAGTTTGAGAGCATTTGGACAAGTTTGGCAATGTAAAGTTGCTCAAACTTCAAAATGGACAGAAATGGTTTTGAGGGGATTAGATGATGTTTTCTTGATCTTCAAGGCATGAGGCTTTGTAAGATCATCAAATATGTCATATTTGACATGATAGAATTTCCCTGGAATTTTTGGAGAATATTTTCTTTTTAAATATTTGAAAAGCTTGATATATCCAGAAAGGGTTTTGGAAGGAATTGTCCAATATTTTGAACATGACCATGTGTTGAAACTCTTATATATGGACAATATATGTCGTAGGAGTTTCCCTGAATTTTGGCAAATATTTTTGAAATAATTAAATAATTTTTCCCTATTAAAGACCATTTATGGCCTTAAGAAAAAGCTTGTAAATAAAATATAAAAATAACTTTTAAAATTATAATTTTGTGGTTTATGGGAGTCCTATACCTAATAGGATTCAAATATACCTTTTGAAAGATTTTTCACACCCTAAATATGGTACTTGTAGTGCAAACCTCAATTCAGGGGTTTTTGGAAAACTAATTTTAGAAAATACTATTTGGCCAAAAAATTTTTATAAGAAAATACTATACTGGTCTATACACATGGCATGATCATTGGGAAAAGGTTTTGGATCAAGGAGATGAAGTAGAAGAGTTGGAGGATTTATTTGATTTTTAAAGCACTAGCAAACAGCAGACAAAAATCAAATCAAGCAATGACCAAAACACTCAAAAGTTTTTGTCAATCCACATTTTTAGCATGATTATTAGCTTAAGTGTTGTGGCATGAAAATCAGGGTGTGACATGGTCGCTCCACGAAAACGTGCTCCTCACGATGGTCTTGCCGGTGGTGGCGCGACACGTCGTTCCCATTTCGTCGTTCTTGCTCCGCTTCGCGATGAGCGGCTTCCTCTTGTCGCTCTTGATGAAGTGCTTCTTGTTGATGTACTTGGCGGTTGCCGTCGGCGAAGATGCACGTGGAGTCACGAAGAGCTTGTTGTGTGTTGCGTGCTTGATCGTCACGCCGTTCTTGTGCTTGCCGGATTGCATCGTCAACTTCGTGTACTTGTTGTGGGCGTTGTTGCTCTTGGCGGCGCCCTTGCTCATGTGCTCGAACTCGATCTCATAACCCATTGCCATGGAATGGATTGTCCGGAGATTGTCGATCATGATTGACGAATTGTTGAGCTTGACAAGGCCGTGGAGGACTTGCATCCGAGGAAGAGTAAGCCGAAGAGTGGTCGCTTGAGCGTCGACTTGAATGGCGTCGTCTTGACGAAGAAGGCGAAGACGTGCGGTTGACCAAGATGTGGCGGAACTCTTGCATTTGTGTGCGAAAGTCGGAAGCGAGTTGCTCGATGCGGTCGCCCAAAGCTTCGCTTTCTTGGTGAAGAGCTCGTTGGACACCGAAAAGGTGATTCTTGGTGACGTAGTTCGGTGCTTCCACTAGATGCTTGTCGATCGGGTCGGTAGAAGAATTTGGCCTATCCATCATGTAAAGTGGAGGTGAGTAGGTAAATGAGAGAACAATACCAAGGTTACCTCTTTCGAAGATTGAAAATGTAACAAGTTTCACTCAATGAAATGCCACAATAGTAGAATTGGAACCAGGTTTGTTCCTCACACCTACAAGTAAAGAGGCCTATGGAATATCTTGGTTAGGATGGTGGCAAAATTTCAAACAAAATGTTAGTCAAGATATCGATAAGGTTGAGAAGGTTCACAAAAATGCACGTAAAGCAAATAGATCAAAGCCAAGAGTATCACTATGAACACACGCACGGAAGATAGATGGGATCCGCACAACCAAGGGTGAGCGCAAAATGTGAGTAATCACGTAAAATGCTCTTGTTATGCGAATGCTAGAGAGATGCTAGCTCGATTGCTCAAATGGGCGAGATACGCTTTGTGCACCAACCTATGAGAGAAACGGGCCGTCCTCGATCCCAACTATGCTATGTATGCGGGTACCAAGATGATATGAGTAAGTAAAGTGTCTCAATGCTATTGCTTATAAGCTCATTGCTGCTCCTCTTTTTGCTTAAAAGCTTTTCTTTCCTTTTTTTTGAAAGCTTGATGCTCGAGCCGAGGATAATATGAGACAAGTATGTAAGATATGCACGGGAGAGACTTATGGCACTAAGATGATAACATGATCACTACGGTGCACAATAGCGTGGCCCAGCAATTCACAACTCGCTAGTCTCAATGGGTAAGCAACACAAATGGCTCGGGCTATCAATGCAAAAGCAAAAGGTAAGTGTCGTCGAGGTTACCGTCCTTGCTTACGGTTAGCGGCGAAGATGACTCCGAGGCGAAGATGTCGATGTCACACGCTCCTAAGTAGCCAAAACACCTTAGGAAACGCCAAATCGCAACTCGAAACCGGTCAAATGCGGAAGGTGGGTGTTTTTGTGTTGATTTTTGGATGGAGGATAGTGGTGACAAAACCAAGATGAGCAGCTCGGGCACGTCGCTAGCTTCTCAACGAGCCCAAGAACACTCAAATCGGAGTTCGGGAGTGAAAGTTATGGTCAAAATGGAGAAACTCGGAAGGCTAAAACAGTGAGGGGCGGTAGTACCGCTTGTAGGCGGTAGTACCACTTGTGGTTATAGGCGGTAGTACCGCTTGGAGGGGCGGTAGTACCGATGGTGTCGGGTAATGTTCGCAGATCGGGATCGGGGCGAATTATGGGCGGAAATGGATGATTTCAGGGGCAAAATTGGATGGATTCGTGGTGGGATGGGTGGGGATTGTTGTGGAGGGGCTAGATCGACTTGCCAAACATCAAATTTATGGACCGAAACAACCAAATCTCACAGGATCCAACAAATTGCAAGAAAAATTTTGGGCTATTTTTTGTGGGGATTTTCAAAATTGGGCAAGAACACAACAAAATCAAGCTAGAAAGTGGGGGGGTGGGACTCCAAGATGTGAATCAACCTTGCTCATGATACCAAGATGTTGTAGGGTGAAACCCTAGGGGGGATCTTTTCACACTTGGAGGGGGAAAAGAGGAAGAACACACAAGAACACAAGACACAAATCTCTCAAAACAAACCCAATATCACATCCACTAGAGTAGCATACAAGAGATCCACAAGATTACAAGATCAATCCAAGGAAACAAGCACAAAGGTAAGGTTCTTCCACTCCTAGAGGAGGTGAGGTCTTGATGATCTTCTCCCTTGGGAGGTCTTGCAATCCACAAGGATTCTTCTCCCTTGGGAGGTCTTGATCTCCTCGAGGAGGGGATACAAGGAGCAAAGCTCTCAAGGTCTCTCAATATCTTTGCTAACCCTCAAAAGATGTGGGGGAGGTCTATTTATAGTCTATGCCATGAATGGGTAAGAGGGGAAAAGGGGTACATGGCCAAAGGCCGAAGGCTGCGCGCAGGCAGGGCGGTAGTACCGGCCCCTCAGGCGGTATTACCGCTTGCAGGCGGTAGTACCGCTTAAGGAGCGGTAGTACCGCTTGTTTCGGACTGGGCAGGAGCGGTAGTACCGCTTTGGAGGAACGGTAGTACCACTCGTTCCGGGTTGGGCAGGTCTTCATTTGCTTCACGTGTTCCGGGCTGAATAGGTTCTTGTTTGCTTCCACGTGATCATCTCCTTGGTAACTGAGAATGCACACCATCTCCTTGTGAGGTAGAACCCAATCCTCATGCGAATCCAAAGGAAACTTGAAGAGGAGAGAATTCACCTCATCCTCGATAGCGCGTGCACGTGCTCTAGTCATTGGTCCCTTGCATGCTTGTGCCGATGACAGAGTGTCCATGGGGATGCTCGTTGGATGCTCTGCATCACCTGAACTTGCTTGGAACCTGTTGTTGTAGGATAACTTAGCAAATGGAAGGCAGTCTTCCCATTTCATGCCGAAGGAGATTACACATGCCCTCAGCATATGTTCTAGAAATTGGTTCACCCTCTCGACTTGACCACTTGTCTGAGGATGGAAAGCTGTGCTGAAGCGAATCTTGGTACCCATAGGTGACTGGAAGGAATCCCAGAATTTGGAAGTGAACAAGCTTCCACGATCTGAGAAGATTACTTGAGGGATACCATGCAATGAGACAATTCTCGAGGTGTACAACTCTGCTAGTTGAGCTGCGTTGATGGATTCCTTGACTGGAAGGAAATGAGCCACTTTTGTGAGCTTATTGTAACACCCCATAAATGATACCTTCCATTTATGGCAATATAATCTTCGTTGACTTAATCAATTCCATTCTGGGCTTTTCTTTCGTTCCAGGTTTCTTCGTTTTGTCGTGTGCGTGTGTGCATTTCATCCATGTCATGTTATCATGTGCATTGCATTGCATTCGTGTTGTCACTTGCACCCGGTCCCGCTCGTCTCTTCCCGTTGTCCGTTTCGAGTTCCGACACTCACACACATGCCCGTGGCATCCCTGAGTCCTTCTTTCGTATGTGGCTATGTAACGTCCTCGGTATGATGTGAGACTTGTCGTGCGTTGTTGTTTTAGTATGTGTAGGCCGCCTGTCAAGTTTCATCGTGTTTGGAGGTCGTTTGATACTCCAACAGTTAACCTAGTGGGCTAAGAGCTCCTCTTTATTTTGGCCCAAGACCCCCTCCACAACAGCCCACTAACCTAGCACAACCACTCCCATCCTCTCGGTCGTCGGATCGCGATCATGTGGGCGAAAACCGCATCCCATTTGGACCTCCCTAGCTCCCTCTACCTATAAAACAACCCCATCCCCTCCATTTTCGGGCGAAACCCTAGTTCTTCCTTTTTTTTCCTTTTTCCCGTGCCCCGCAGCTCCTTCGCGCGCCGGACATGTCTGCCAGGGCCGGACGCGTCCGCCACCGCCCCCTCGGCCAATCGGACGGTGCCACGTCGCCGACCCCGCCGCCTCTCACTCCTCCCGCCTCCCGCGGCCTGCCGGGCCCGCGCGTCAGCCGCGCCTCCGCACGTCCGTCGCGCCTCCGCATGTCCGGCCCGAGGCCGCCGCCCCGCGCGCCTCGCGCTTCTCGTCGCCGCGCCGCCGTCGCGCGTGAGCTCCGCCGCCGGGGCTCGGCGCCGTCGCCGCCGGCCGCCCTCCGCGCTCTACCGCCGGCCACCTGCACCTCTGCCACCACCTCGCCGTGCCCCGCCGCCTTGGATCCGAGCCGCCGCCTCAAGCCCGCCGAACCGCACGCTCGCCAGCACCGGCAGCCGTGCCCGCTGCCCGGCCGCGTCCCGTCGGCAATGCCGCCGCCGGTCGCCCCATCCGCCGCCGCCGGGTTCCACCACGACGCGGCCACCTCGCCATCTCTCCGGCCGTCGTCTTCTTCGTCTCCAGCCTCATCTCTGGCGAACACCGGCGAGGTCCGGATCGGGATGTGGATCGGGACCAGATCCACCACTCCCTCTATCCAAACGCGCCACCCGCATCCCGGATCTCCTCGTCCCGCACGGATCCATCCCGCATTGACTTTACGCGGAGGTAATTTCCAGTAAGTCCCGGATCTGGGTAAATTTGTTGCCTCCTTTGCGATGTGATAACTTTGTGCTTGGTGCTCCGTTTTGCGCGTATGATATGTCGGAATGTTCGTCTCGTCGTGCTCTACATGTTAGTACCAGTGTCATGCATGTTAGATATCTTCTAGTTGACTCAATCTTCGTGGCAAGAGTGCATGTTGCTGTAACTTGTGGTTTGTGTAAATTTGTTGCCATGTTCGTGGGCTAGTAACTTTGTGCATGTTGGTCCGATTGGAGTGAATGATATGTCCAGATCTTCGTTGTGAAATGCTCTACACGATGGTTACTGTAGCATGCATGTTAGGTGTCATATTGCCATGTATATATCTGTTGCAAAAGTGTATTTGTCTGATAAGTTTCTGAACTTGTTACGAGATGATGTTTTGCCTTGCTTCTGCTTATTCATCCATGTGTCATATGAGCTAGGTGTCAACATGAGTTTTGCTCTTGAGTATGTGCTCTACATGATGGTTTCTTTTTCATGCCATGGTATGTCTTGATTTGAGTGCAACAAGCTTGTTAATATGTCATCATGTTTACAATTTCTGCTAAGTGTGGATCTGGTAAATTTTATGCCATGTATCCATGATGCCACCATCTTTGTTGTGCATGTTTAGAGTTGTCCAGTGGGTGTTCCTTGATGTATATGTTGTGCTCTAGCTATCCATGTTCTTCTTTGCCATGATGCCATGCTGTAGATGGTTGTTATGAGGACCTCAAGTTGCTATAAAATTTATCTGTCAGCATGCCCAGATTTTGCTAAGTCTGGATAAACTTTTGCATTTTGCCATGGTGTTTGGGACATGCTCTAGTATGTTGTAGAAGTAGCCATGTGGTTATTCTTGAAGAGCATGGTATGTATATTATTGCCATGCCTTTGTTTGCATGATGGCTTGCTGTAACTTGTTGTTTTCATGCTCTCAAGAGGCTATAAAATGTATCTGTCAGCATGTTGCCAGGAATGTAGCTAGTGTTCCAAGCATCCTATAAGCATGTTCTTGCTTTGAGTAGCTTCTCAAATATGTCTTCTTGCTGTTGGTTACCTTAACTTGCCATGCCATGCTTTGAGTTGAGTTGCACAAGCTTGTAAACATTCCTATCCTTTGTAATTCTGCCATGCCTTGTAATTTTCACTTAGTCTGAGAATTTTGTAAATTTATTGCAACTTGCCATGCTTGTTTAATTGTTTTCCAGCAAGGTTTTGGGTGTGTTCTAAGTTCATGCTTGTTAAGTATCATGTATATTTCACATCCATGCCCTTTGTCTCCATGTTTGGGTGCTGTAGCATAATTAGTTCTTGCTCCAAAGATGCCATGTTGCTGTAAACGACAGCTTTGCTTGATTCTTGTTTTGCTTGCCATTTGCAAACCGTGCATCCGTTACCGGTGATCTTCATATCGATTTGAACCGAAATCTTCCCCTCTATCCAGTGGCTTGCTTGGTTTCCCAAGATGAGGCCTTTTCCATCATCTTCTCCTTAGGCTCAAGAGCATCCTCTTGCATACGCACATCATACTCGCATCCCATGTTATGACTTGCATCATGTTGATTGTGCATTGCACCGTGTTTGATATTATGCCGTTGTTGTGTTCTTGTGTTGGGTAGAGCCGGGAGCCAATTCGGAGTTCGAGGTTACTACCAAGGCTGAGTTTGAGGAGCAAGGTTACGATCCCTCCGTGGAATCAACAGGCAAGATGACCATTCTCAGATATCACTACTATCTTTGCCTATGCTAGATGTCTCGCTCTTTAGAAATTGCCTCGATGCCTATTCCTGTTTGTCAGCCCTCCTATTATTGCCATGAAACACTCTAACCACCTTCCTAGTAAACTGTTGTTTGGCTAAGTACGCATCGCTCAGCCCCTCTTATAGCGTTGTTAGTTGCAGGTGAAGATTCAAAGATTCTTGCCCCGTGATGAAGTTATTGTTGGGATATCACAATATATATAATCTGTTGAACTAAGTCACCTATATATTGGTAATGGGTGGAAGGCTAAGCCTCTTGCTTGGTGTTTTGTTCCACTCATGCCACCCTAGGAACCGATAAACCGGTGTTATGTTCCTTCATTTTGCGTTCCTAACACGGTTGGGGTTATGGGACCCCCTTGATAATTCGCTCTATTTAAAGCTTTTCGAGCAAGGCCCAATATTGGTACTCCATTTTCCTAATAAATATAACTTGCATAGGGACTAGCTATCCCGAGGACTTATTTAACAACCCCCGGGCCAGTGCTCCTCATGAGTGTTGGTACAAACTAGAGCCACTTGCGGTGCCACCCAGTTTGCTGGGATCTTCGATTGCTGTACGTACTGCTCATCCGGTCGTGGCCTGAGACGAGATGCGCGCGGCTACTATCAAGGTGTCGGCACGCCGGGAGGTCTTGCTGGATTAGTTTTACCTTTGTCGAAATATCTTGAGCACGGGATTCCGAGAATACTCGGGCCTTCTCACCTTGGAGTTGCGACTCCGTGGATCGTGAGCTTGTGATGGGCTAAGTTGGGACACCCCTGGAGGGTTTGATCTTTCGAAAGCCGTGCCCGCGGTTATGTGGCAGCTGGGAATTTGTTAATATCCGGTTGTAGACAACTTGATGCGGAGCATCCTAAGGACATCACCATGTCAAGAGTCCGTTTAGCAAGTGACACGTGCGACCTCTACTTCTCATACATAAAGGTGAATCATCTCCTTTACACGTGTTCACTTGACCTCTTCGAGGATGGCATACTACTTGACACTCCACTCGTGTGCATGCATAGGTATTGTCGGAGCTTCACGGATGACGAGGAGGGGTGCAAGCGCCGAGGAACACCTACACCATCCACGAGGAAGCTTGGAAGCAAAGACGAAAGAAGATGGAGCGGCTGAAGTTACAGCCGCCGGACATCCGGTGCCAGCCCGGACATCCGGCATCTCAGCAGCCGCCGGACATCCGGCCTTCAGCCCGGAAATCCGGCGCCAGCAACAGAATCGAACCCGAGGCTTGGCCCCGCTAGCCCGGACATCCGTGCATTTCCCCGGACATCCGGCGACCCGTGAAGAGCCGGACATCCGGCCCGATCGCCGGACATCCGGCCTTGTGTGCGTGCATGTATCCGGGCCGATGCCCATGTACCCGTTTCACCCCTCACTTACCCCTTCATGACCCTAGACTATATATGCTCCTCCACCTCCACCATTTTAGGGTTAGCAAATGTGATAACTCATTTTAGACTGGAGCTTTGCTCATCCATTACGAATCTACTCCACGAGAGAGACCGCGGCCCCTCTACGGAGAAGATCCACCTTGGATTCAAGACCCCTAACGGGAAGATACTTCACGGATTCAAGACCTCCTCTTGGAGATGAACTTCACCTTGTATCTTTCCCTTTGTTGTTCATGTACCTTGTGATCTTGTGTGTTAGATTGTCTAGTGGATGTGTGATTGGACTTGTTCTTGAGTGTTTTCCCTTGTGATTTCTCCTTGTTCGTCCCCGTGTTCATCGTGTTCCTCGCGGGATCCCTCCTTTTCGTGAAAGATCGGCATAGAACGGGTTGACCCCCGCATCATACGGTATCAAGAGCCATGGTTTCTCATGAAATTGGAGCCCCCCACCTAGTTTAGTGATCATATGGTATCATGAGCCACGGTTTCTCACGAATTTGGAGCCTCCCCACCGTTTTCTAGCTTGATTTTGTTATGTTCTTCCCCAATTTCGAAAATCCCCACCAAAAATAGGCCCAATTTTTTTTGTGATCTGTTGGTTTGATGAGATTTTGTTGATTTTGATCCATGGATTTGCTTGGTTTCAAGTGGATCTAGTACTTCCCCAAGTTTCCCCATCTTTCCTCCACAAAATCCGTCAAATTTTGAGTCCCAAATCATCAATTTCCACCCCCAATTCGAAAAGTTCGTCCCGATTCAGATCTGGAATCTTCGGGCCGGACATCCGGGCCACTGGTCGGACATCCGGGCCATCAGGCCGGACATCTGGCTCCTGGAGGGCAAAATCCCGCGCGTTTCTGGACATCAGGTCCCGGATTTCCGGACCCGACCCCGGATGTCCGGCCCCTGGGAATTCAGCCACCCGTGTTTCACCGTTTTGTCCATAACTAATTCATCCGAACTCTGATTTCGACGTTCTTGAGCTCGTTTTGAAGCTCTTGACATCCCCCATAACACAAAAATACCACCATCATCATTTGACTCCATCATATTTTGTGGATTTTGGCATCTTTGCCTAGGGCTTCCACCATATCATCCGCTACACCACCACCGACTTCCGCAACCTAACCCATTTTGTCCACCATAGTATTTATGGTTGCTTGAGTAGTGATTTGAGTCTCCTAACGTGTTTAGGCTACTTAGGGACCATTTCTTCTCCATCATTCCACTTGCCGAGTGCAAACCACCACCGCTTGTCCGCTACCACCATTTGACATTTGTCCTTGAGATTTTGAGTTATGGTTTTTCTGTTTCCTAAGGTTTTTCGGCTATTTTGGAACGGGTATACATCAAGAGCACCACCTCTCTTCATCGACACGGACGGTAACTTCGACGACATCATTGTATATTCCCCTTGCAATTGCATTGTTAACCCCTAGCCCATTTCGCGTCACTTGCCTATCGAGACTAGCCTTTGAGTATTGCCGGCAACGTTACTTATGCACGTTAGTGATCATTGATCCGCCCTTCCATTGCATACATACCATATCATATTGGTATCATCATATCACCCCTTGTGTCACAGGATTGTTTCCGCATATGCACAATTGCTATCTTGGTTTGTGCATCGTGGCCATATACAAAAAAGAAAAAAAAAGAATAAGCTTTTAAGCAAAAAGAGAAAGCAAAGAAGCTTGTAAGCAAGAGCCATAGCATCATACCACATTGCATATACGATCAACTTGGATCATCTTGTGCTAAAAGCACCGGAACATCATACACATAACATACTTGTGATAGGAAGTCGCTACATTTTGTCTCATATAGGTAGTGCACAAGTTCGTATCCGTCTATTGAGCAATCGGCTAGCGTCTCTCCAGTGTTGTGCGACAAGAGCATTTTCTGTGGATTCCACATTTTCAGCTCAATCCTTGGTTGCACAACCACATTTATCTATCCGTGCGTGTGTTTCCGTATGCCACATATTGCTATTGGTCTACTTGTTTCACTTGCAAATTTGTGAATCTCTTTCAACATTATTGACTCTTTCTAACATTTTGCATCAATTTTTTGTGCCACTTATCCTAACCAAGCCACTCGATAAGCTTTATGATGCGGAGCATCCCAAGGTCATCCCCATGGACCATCAATCGCCTCACCAAGTGCTCCAAGGACCAATGACACGTGCTCGTGCTAGAGCACTTGAATCCGATGTTAACTCTCTCCTTGTTGAATTCCCATTTGACCACCTTGAGGCATGGATACTACCTCAAACGGAGACACTTTGTATGCTTAGGTGCCAAGGAGAAGTTACGGTGTAAGATGGATGCCAAGAGCATGAACCAGGATTCTCCCAGCGCAGAGAAAGAGGTACTACCGGTCCAACTACCGGTCCAACTACCGGTCTGCCGGTACTACCGGTCCAACTACCGGTCCACCTTCTGTGATCGACCGGTGCAAGGCTGGTGCAAGGCCAGAACTTCCGCTAAAACCGCAAAAGCCGGTACTACCGGTACCAGGACCGGTACTACCGCCCTGCCTGCGCGCAGTTGAAGGGTTTTCACCCCATGTATCCCCCAACTTACCCCTTGGACTATAAGTACTCTTTCCCTTCCATCTTTTAGGGTCAGCTTTTGGATAGCTCATCATAGACCTTTGTGGTTCCTCTCCTACGAGACCGCGGCCTCTTCGGAGAAGATCCACCTCGGATTCAAGACCTCCACTACGGAGAAGATCCCAAGGGATACCACAAGACCTCCTCCGGGAGAAGACTATCTTTGTACCACCGTTATTGACTATGGATCGTGTATCTTGATGTGTATCGTGGATCTAGCACGTGTGTGACCGCATTTGTGTTGATTTGAGTGTTTCCCCTCGTGTTTTCCTTCGTATCTTCCTTGTGTTCTCCGTGTTCATCGTGGGATAACCTCCTTTCGTGAAAGATCTGCCGATTAGGGTTCCGCCCTACATCACTATGGTATCATGAGCATAGGTTGATCATAAATTTGGAGCCCCACACCTTGTTTTCTAGCTTGTTTTTGTTGTGTTCTTCCCAATTTCGAAAATTCCCCACAAAAATAGCCCCAATTTTTTTGTGATCTGTTGATTTGGCGAGATTTTGTTGAATTTGTTCCATGGATTTGCTGTGCCACGAGTGGATCTAGCATTTCCCCAAGTTTCCCAACTTTCCATCCACGAAATCCACCCAATTTCGACCCCGAAATCATCCATTTCCGCCCATATTTCGCCCCGATCCAGTTCTGAGAATTTTCCCGACACCAGCGGTACTACCGGCCTCACTAGCGGTACTTTCGCTGAGCACCACAAGCGGTACTACCGGCCTACCAAGCGGTACTTCCGCTCCACCAAGTTTCAGCCTTCTGAGTTTCACCGTTTTGACCATAACTTTCACTCCCGAACTCCGATTTGAGTGTTCTTTGGCTCGTTGAAAAGCTAGCGACGTGCCCGAGCTGCTCATCTTGGTTTTACAACCATTTGATCCCAATAAATTTTGTCAAATTTGGCAAGTTTGCTTAGGCCCTCCACCATATCAACCACCACCAAAACTTCCGCATATCCTAGTCCACCACCACCATTGCCTAACCCAAATCATTATGATCTTACCTCTTGTGTCTTGGATCATTTGAGTTGTGTTTTCCCGTTTCCTTGTGTGTTTCGGCTATCTTGGAATGGTCCGACATCGACAAGACCACTTCTCAACCTCGACAAGGATGGTAACATCGACGACGCTCTGTCATTCTACCTTGCAATTGCATTGTCACCCTATGGACCATCTTTGCGTTGCTTTCCCATTGAGACTAGCCATTTGAGTATTGTCGGGCCATGACACTTGTGCACCTTAGTGTTAGTCATAGATATTGCATACTACATCATCATATCTCCGTGTGATAAAAGAGTGTCCCGCATACACAATAGCTACCTTGATCCGAATAGCATGCATAAGTGCCCAAAGAAAGAGCTCACAAGGTTTTAAGCATAAGAGCCAACCAAAGCTTATAAGCAAAAGGAAAATAGCATCATACGCCTTGCATCAAAAGAGATCATATGAGATAGCAGTACATCATCTTGTGCTCAAGCATCGGCACATCATACACTCATAGTATAATTGTGATAGGAAGTCGTTATGTTTTGCCTCTTATAGGTTGTGCTCAAGTGCGTATCCGCCTATTAAGCAATCGGTTAACGTCTCTCTAGTGTTGTGCAACACGAGCATTTTCCGTGGTTCCCACATTTTCGCTCACCCTTGGTTGCACAACCACATTTATCTATCCGTGCGTGTGTTCCGTGTGCTATTTTGCTAGTGATCTACTTGTTGCATGAGCAAATTGTGAACCATTTTCAACATCATTGAGTCACTTTGACAATTGCATTGAATTTGTGCCACCATCCTAACCAAGATCCTCTCAAAGCTTTACTTGTATAGGTGTGAGAATCGACACGAAGTGGTACCAATAGTGCTATTTCCGGGTTACATTATTGAGTGATCATTGATCCATTTTCAACTTCGATTAAGGTACATTTGGTATTGTCTTCTCCTTTCTCCCATTCACATACTTGCTTGTGATGATGGATAGGCCAAGTACATCTTCGAACCCGATCTTCGACGATCTGCAAGAAGCGAACAACTACGTCACAAAACTACATCTCTTCGGTGTCCAACGAGCTCTCCATCAAGAAAGTGAAGCTATGCGCGAGTACATTGGTCAAGTCGCCGAGGACGCGCGCCAATTTGAAGCAAGAACAAGAGAGCAATTCGACATCATCAACACCAACAGGTCTACCCAATTCGATGAGCTACGGACTTTGATAGTCAATCGACGTTCTTCTTCCACATCTTCTCAAAGACGAAGCCGCTCAAGTCGACATACCGACTCCATGGAAGGCTCAAGTACCCCTACATCAAACACTCTTCGTCAAGCCGCACGTCAAGCTCGACATGACAACCGGAATCCACTTCATGACGAGAGTTCACAAGAGCTATTCGAAGAGCAAGAAAGTCGACATCGTAAAAACGAAGCTACACTTGACCAAGCGCAAGAACGACAACGACTACGCCAACAACAACAAGAGCGAGGTGGAGGTGGAGGTGGTCTATTTATAGTCTAAGCTCACATACAAATGAGCTATCATAGTTGCTAAACTTAAAAAGGAGGTGGAGGTGGTCTATTTATAGTCTAAGCCACGAAGGGGTAAGTGGCGAGGGATATAAGGCCAAAGGCCGACGTGTGACACCCCGAGACCGGTGCGCCAAGTGTCAGTCAGTTATTCGTTGTCAGTGCCATGTCATCTGCTTGCGTGTTGCATTGTGCCATGTCATCTGCTTGCGTGTTGCATTTTGCCATGTCATCATGTGTGTTGCATCAGCATGTTTTCAAAACTTGCATCCGCCCGAGTTGGCCCGTCCTCTCCATTGTCCGTTATGAGCCCAGACACACTTGCACGCGCCCGCGGTGCCTCCGAATATTTATTTTGTGAGTGGCCGAAAAACGTTCTCGGAATGGGTTGAAACTTGGCGTGTGGTCTTATTATAGTGTAGACAGGCCGCCTGCCAAATTTCGTCGCATTCGGAGCTCGTTTGTTAGCCCAACGGATATATATAGCGGCACTAGTCGCCGGTTATTTCGCGGATGATAGAGGCGAGGGGCCCGATCTTTTGATGAGATGGTAACTATCGATTTGGTGGAGACGACTTTGACGATCCGACTATAAACGTGCACGACGTTGCGCCTTAGCAATCGCTAAACCAATCTCCAGGGGTTACTGACGATGCCAGAAGCACGATCAGCCTGACCACGAAGGTCTATTCCTGCATGGAATCGAAGAACAAGCAAGAATATGATAAAGCAATCTGAATATTGCAAATATATATGAAGTATTGATAAAGATGGGGATCCGTAAGCGGTCTTGGTCTGGTCGTTGGACACAAACAAAATACACAAAGTTGCAATGGCTAACTTTTGACTAAACAAATCCCAAAGAAAAAGCTACTAGATGGATCTACTTATATAGGAGGAAGGGGTGGCGGCCAAGGAGGTGGAAGGACGTCCCAAGGCAGCCTAAAACTAACCCTAGGTCGTACAAGGCTCATGGGCCCAAGTGGAGGTGATGTAACACCTTTGGACTTGTAGTTTGACTCGGATTCTGCTGCAGCGTCAGATTGTTTCATCGGTATCTCAACACTCCGGACGAATTTTAAGGTGAATCCAATTGGGTTGGAAAGTGTACGAAATCTAGTTTCCAACAAAAAAATAATCACCCAATTCGGAGTCCGTATGAAGGAGTTCTTGCCGTTTTGAGTCAGGTATGTCTGTGTAGTCCGAATCTGGATGCAAAACGTGAGAGACTTGGACTCTATCTTCTCTTGGCCCAAAAGTGACGTGAGAGAACTTTTTGAACAACACCTAAACTTCTCTTTTCCCGTATCTTCATATGTGGATTGTACAAATGTCTCATACACCTAGAATTAGACATGACACAAAAGTCTGTGAAGTATTTTTTGTCCTGAATAACATAAATAAATTGTTGCATAGTTTGCATTAGAAATCACCTCACAAATATACATGTATGCAATATTTTTTGTCGTATCCAAGGTAGCCATGTCCTCATCATCCCCCCTTTCTTGAAAATAAAGCCGACCTCGGCGTTGCTTAATCTGAAATTTGGGTAAGAAAATAGACAAGGTGTACATGTTGTATACGTATATATCATCCATTTTTACTTCCCTTAATTTTTGCACACATGACACATATATAGATGAGTAACTTTCGTGGTTCATACAATATAAAGCCAAAATATTATCACAAGAAGTAGAAGGCATGAAAATATTGCAACTCAGTTTGCACAAATAAGTGAAGCTCTTATTCATATCAAAAGATTGACAATGTTCATCATTAAACCATCCCAACATTGGTGAATAAACCTTACTTGCATGAAATTCACAGGCTACAACATGCCTAAATAAGCAAACATGCAATAAGTCATTTGACATAGAATCGTCACCAAGATTAGAGGTCATATCAAAATGATTAGACATTGGCACAATAATTTTCAAATTTATTTTATCCAAATGTGATTTATTCTCTAATTCACATGATTCTTTTGCATCAACAGTTAATTCAATGGGTGCACTCAAAATTGTTGGTATTTTAGTTGTTTGATCACATGACGCATTCATGACAGTAACATGATTAATTAAACTAGGTGGTGTGCTCAAATCAACAGGTAATTCAATACATGATGTATTCAAGTTAACTAAATATGCATCATCCTCATGTGAAGTTATATCATCATTGATTTTACTGTTACCTTGTTGCAAAGACGTAGCTGATGTAGGTACGGACGACGAAAATGTATCATACACTTCAGACGATGTCACGCTCACAATTGGAGGTGTGGCTGCTCTAGTAGGTGCAATGATGGAGGAACCAACCAGTGGTGATGAGCATGAACTGGAATAGTAGTTGTTGTAGTCACACAATGCATCCTCCTGTATTTGTCTCTCAAAGATACAAGCACGAACATACATACCAATACTGCAACGAGGAATATACTGAAATCTTGCGCGAATATCATGGTTCAAACCACCAAAAAATCTATTCATTGTATCATCCTCAGATTCTTCTATGTCACAATGATTCATATAAGATTTGAAGTCTTGGTAGTAAGCATGAACAGTGTTACTACCTTGTTTTAATTGTTCCAATTTGCGAAGCAATTCACGGTGATAGTAAGGAGGAAAAAAATGTTTTCTCATTACAGCCTTCAAATCTTTCCAAGTTGTGGGTTGGTTATCAATATTTTTCTTACAATGCACACTCCACCAAACAGAAGCAAAACCAGTAAGTACTCTAGTGACAGCTCGTACTCTCTCAAGTTCAGAAAAATGATGGTGACTAAAGACTTTTTCTACTTCAAGCTCCCATGCTAGATAAATACCAGCATTAAATCTATCCTCAAATGATGGTAAAGAAATAACCTGACCATGTGCTTGTGTGTGTTGTCCCAGGTCTCGTGATGGTGAAGATGTATCCATCGTCCAAGAACTTCTGTCTCCGGTACCTGTCATGATTAGTAGAAACAAGAAACAAAATTCGAGAATAATGTTCCTATGAACTACTAGGACGTGGTGGTAAAGCGCTCACAGTAAAGCAAACATCAATATCTTCCAAGTTCTTACCATGCAGCAGGTGGTGATAGGCAACCGGCGGTGTCAAATAACTCCAAAGATTGAGTAAAGCGATTGCCAGGTGAACGTACGTAAACACGATGTAGAAATATGTGGAGCTGGGTTGGCTATATATGGTAGCAAAAGATTAGCAATAATCTATTCAGAGATGCAATGTTGAATAAACGCTCAACGACGGTACTGTGCTGGTCCTATGCTAGAGCGGACTAGATACGCGAGCCTATAACACTAATGAGGTCACGGTGTAGCACAACTAGCATCAATAAAGGATACGAAGTAGCTCTGGACAGCAAGATATAAGTGAAGATCACAACGGCAGTAAAGATAATGATGAAAACAACTGCCAAGCAGAATATACAACAACTCTCTCTCCAACTTTCTTTTCCTTCTTTTTATTTTTCTTTTTTTCTCACACTTTTTTTCTTTTTCTTTCTCTCCACTTTTGTTTACTTTTTTTTCTGTCTTTTTTTCTTTCTCCCTCTTTCCAAGACAAACTAGATAAGATGCAGATTGGATCAAGCAAAGATGCGAACGACTTCAACTATGATTGTGACAATGAACGATGGGTAGCACGAGGTGGAACTTGATGGATGAGGTGGTGGACAGCGGAAGGGATAACGATGCAGCGGCGATGTGATTAATGTGAACAGAACTCGAAACTCTAACGAACTAGACACTAAGACCAGCAACTCGACACGACGATGCAACCGATAATTCAATAATGCAAACAATGAAAAGAAAATTGCAAAGGCTCAGACTGGCTTGGACAAAGGATGAATAGATCTAACTTTTTTTTGGACTTTTTCTTGGACAATAGGTAAGAAAATAAATCTAGTCTAGGAATACTGGAAATTCTCACCGAGCAAGCTGAAAACTGATACCACTTGATAGAGGCGAGGGGCCTGATCTTACGATGAGATGATAACTATCAATTTGGTGGAGACGACTTTGACGATCCGACTATAAACGTGCACGACGTTGCGCCTTAGCAATCGCTAAACCAATCTCCAGGGGTTATTGACGATGCCAGAAGCACGATCAGCCTGACCACGAAGGTCTATTCCTGCATGCAATCGAAGAACAAGCAAGAATATGATAAAGAAATCTGAATATTGCAAATATATATGTAGAATTGATAAAGATGGGGATCCGTAAGCGGTCTTGGTCTGGTTGTTGGACACAAACGAAATACACGAAGTTGCAATGGCTAATTTTTGACTAAACAAATCCCAAAGAAAAAGCTACTAGATGGATCTACTTATATAGGAGGAAGGGGTGGCGGCCAAGGAGGTGGAAGGACGTCCCAAGGCAGCCTAAAACTAACCCTAGGTCGTACAAGGCTCATGGGCCCAAGTGGAGGTGATGTAACACCTTTGGACTTGTAGTTTGACTCGGATTCTGCTGCAGCGTCAAATTGTTTCGTCGGTATCTCAACACTCCGGAAGAATTTGAAGGTGAATCCAATTGGGTTGGAAAGTGTACGAAATCTAGTTTCCAACAAAAAAAGAATCACCCAATTCGGAGTCCGTATGAAGGAGTTCTTGCCGTTTTGAGTCAGGTATATCTGTGCAGTCCGAATCTGGCCGCAGAACGTGAGAGACTTGGACTCTATCTTCTCTTGGCCCAAAAGTGACGTGAGAGAACTTTTTGAACAGCACCTAAACTTCTCTTTTTCCCGTATCTTCATATGTGGATTGTACAAATGTCTCATACACCTGGAATTAGACATGACACAAAAGTCTGTGAAGTATTTTTGTCTTGGATGACATAAATAAATTGTTGCATAGTTTGCATTAGAAATCACCTCACAACTATACATGTATGCAATATTTTTGGTCGTATCCAAGGTAGTCATGTCCTCATCATCCTTGATAGAGGCGAGGGGCCCGATCTTTTGATGAGATGAGAACTATCGATTTGGTGGATATGACTTTGACGATCCGACTACAAACATGCACGACGTTGCGCCTTAGCAATCGCTAAACCAATCTCCAAGGGTTACTGACGATGCCAGAAGCACTATCAACGTGACCACGAAGGTCTATTCCTGCATGCAATCGAAGAACAAGCAAGAATATGATGAAGCAATCTGAATATTGCAAATATAGATGAAGTATTGATAAAGATGGGGATCCGTAAACGGTCTTGGTCTGGTCGTTGGACACAAACGAAGTACACGAAGTTGCAGCTATGGCGAACTTTTGACTAAGCAAATCCCCAAAGAAAAAGCTACTAGATGGATCTACTTATATAGGAGGAAGGGGTGGCGGCCAAGAAGGTGGAAGGACGTCCAAAGGCAGCCTAAAACTAACCCTAGGTCGTACAAGGCTCATGGGCCCAAGTGGAGGTGATGTAACACCTTTGGACTTGTAGTTTGACTCGGATTCTGCTGCAGCGTCATATTGTTTCATCGGTATCTCAACACTCCGGATGAATTTGAAGGTGAATACAATTGGGTTGGAAAGTGTACGAAATCTAGTTTCAAACAAAAAAAGAATCACCCAATTCGGAGTCCGTATGAAGGAGTTCTTGCCGTTTTGAGTCAGGTATGTCTGTGCAGTCCGAATCTGGATGCAGAACGTGAGAGACTTGGACTCTATCTTCTCTTGGCCCAAAAGTGACATGAGAGAACTTGTTGAACATCACCTAAACTTCTCTTTTTCCCGTATCTTCATATGTGGATTCTACAAATATCTCATACACCTGGAATTAGACATGACACAAAAGTCTGTGAAGTATTTTTGTCCTGGATGACATAAATAAATTGTTGCATAGTTTGCATTAGAAATCACCTCACAAATATACATGTATACAATATTTTTGGTCGTATCCAAGGTAGTCATGTCCTCATCAGCGGACGTTTTCGGTCGCCGAAAACCCCCACGGGCCTCTTCTCTTCTCTCCTTTAAGCCCCCCTAACACAGCCCAATAACCTTCCCTAGGCCCATCCTACCTCACCTCGCGATCGGATCCGTCGGATCGCGATCAGAGGGCTCAAAACCCCCCAAAACCCCTAACCCTAGCCCCTTTATATAAATAGACGCATCCCCTGCCATTTTTGGCCTTCTACCTACCCCCCTCCTCAATTTCCGCAGTCAGCCGCCGCCTCCCTCCTCGTTTTCAGCGCCGGCGCACTCCCCCGCCGCCACTTGTCGCGCCACCACTGGCCGCGCCGCCGCAGCCGACGCCCGCAACCAACGGGAGACTGCCACGTGGCCAGCCGTGGCCTCCCACCGCCGCCAGCCCGCCAGGCCCGCGGGAAGCCTCCCCGGGCCGCGACCAGGCCGCACCTGGCCCGTTCCTCCGTGCGCCAGCCCGAGCACCGAGGCCAGGGAGCTCGTCCCCGACCTCGTCGTCCCCTCCATCCCCGCCGCCTCGTCGGAGTACCCGGAGGCGACCTCCTCCGCTGGCCGGTGCCCTGCCACCTCCGCGCCCGAGGGCCTCGCCGACCCATTGTCGTCGTTCGGCGACCCTGCAGCCGCTTGCTCTGCCGCTTTTGTCTATCAGCCACCACGCCTCCCGCTCCAAGCAAGCACGTCGCCTCGCCGGAGCAGCCCGCCTAGCCCTGCCGCCGCCGGGAACGGATCCGGCCGCTCCCGATCCGCCTGGATCCGGTCTGTCCCGCCCCGCCTCGCCTCAGCTCTGCCGCCGACCATCACCGAGCCGCCGTCGTTGTCCTGCCTTCCCTCGATCCAGAGGATCGGGGAGGAGGACGATCCCTATGCGCATGGGCCCCGGCCCGGCCTGGCCTGCCGGCCGCGGCCCAGCCTCCACACTGGCCCAGCCGGCCTCTTCTCCACGTTTTTGGCCGAAGCCCATGGTGATAGGCCCTATTCCCCGCCACCTGCGTTGTTTAACTAACTTGCGCCCACCTGTTTTTCTTTTCTTCTTCTCTCTGTTAATATGGCTAAGTCCCTGTTAAACTATTGTCTGATGCATTCTTGTGGAGCTAATAACTTTTTGTATGCTTATCCAAATTGAGTGTATGATATATCAAAATGATCGTGGGGATATGCTCTACACTTTGTTCCATTGTGCCATGCTTGTTTGACTTCATCTAGATGCTCTAATCTCGGTTGCAAAAGTGCTACTTGTTATTTTGTTGCCATGTTTGAGATATGATAACTTGGTGCATGTTTATCCAAATGATGCAAATGATATGTCAAAATGTTCATCATGAGATGCACTACATGTTGGTTGCTATAGCATGCTTGTTTGAGTTCATATTGCCATGTTTATCTCTATTACAAAAGTGCATGTGGCTGTTAGGTTTTATAACTTGTTACGAGATGCCTAGTTGAGGAGCTCGTTGCTATTGTTGTGTTTGTCCCCTTGTCACATGCCTAGATGTTTTAGAATCTCCATGATGTGGTCTTTGAGGTGGTGCATTTAACTTTCCATGATATGCCTTGTGTTGACTTAAACATGCTTGCAAACATGCCATGTTGTTATTGCTGTTTTAACACTTAGTGAAATTTCACTAAGTCTGGAATCTGTAATATCCTGATGCTATGTTTGCTTGATGCCCTAGGCAAATCCATGTTAGTTTTGGGGTGGCCATTGTTCATTCCTTGTTGTATATGTTATTGTCTATCCATCCATGTCCTCACTTGCTCATTTGGGTTGCTGTACCTTATTTAATTCTTGCTCCCAAGTTGCTATAAAATGTTGCTGTCAGGTTTTTAGTGTCATGATCAAAATGTTGTAGCTTGTTGCTATTGATCCATGCCTCTTATGGAGTTGCTCCAATGGAGTTGTTTGCTGTAGGATATGTCTACTTCATGTCCATGCTTCTAATCACCATGTTTGAGTGCTGTAGAGTATATATTTCTTGGTCCGAAGTTGCTATGTGGCTGTTAATTTCAGCTTGTTGTTATATCTTGTTTCATGTGTATCTTTTAGCCCGTTGCTCCGTTTTGGGTGTGCCTCATATGAAACTTGTGTGTTTTTGTATGTAGAATCATAATGTCATCTTGTTTACTTGTTTGGAGTATGTTTGCTTGATGTTTGGGTACATCTTGCACCGTTGCCATGCTTAACTTGTTTTGCTCATATCTTCTAGGCCGTAGCTCCGAATTAAACAAACTTTATATGAAACTTGACTAGAATTCCGTGTAGATCATGATGGTGCATGTTAAATTGCTGTTTAACAACTTTAACTTAATGTTTGTGCAGATCTGGACTAATTTCAAACTATGCATATGAGGACTTACCGGATTTGTCTTAAGTAGCTTCCGGCCTCATTTAAACTTGTTGTTCTTATGTTGCTTCTCTGTGCTTCCTACCTTGTCATGTTTTGCATCCTATATGGATCTGTCTTGCTTCCTAATTGCTTGAGATTATTGTCTTGTTCTTGTGTTGTTCTGGTGTGCTTCCTATGTTTTCATGTAATGCATCCTAAGTGCATCTGCAGTGCATCATACCTTGCCATGTATTGCATCATATAGACTGTTTTTCTGTGCTTCCTACTTTGCCATGTTATGCTTCCTGTATAGACTTGTTGTGCTTCCTGTGTAGACTTGTCATGCATCATACCTTGCCATGTATTGCATCATATAGACTTGTGTTGTTTTTTCTGTGCTTTCTACCTTGCCATGTTGTGCTTCCTGTATAGCCTTGTTGTGCTTCATATGTAGACTTGTTTTGCATCATACCTGGTTGAGCATATTGTCGTGTTCTTGTGTTGTGTGTTTACCGTATTGCTTGCTTCTTCTCGTTAGTGCTTGTTCCGTTGCGATCGTGAGGATTTGTTCGTCTACCAGTGGTTCTTCTTCAAGGCTTCTTCTCCGTCTTCTTCATGGATCTGTTCTTCTTCCTTGCGGGATCTCAGGCAAGATGACCATACCCTTGGATACCTTTACTATCATTGTCTTTGCTTAGTTGTCTCGATGCTATCGTTACATGCCGTGCTACCCATCTTATTGTCAGCCCCTCTCCTTGTTGCCATGAAACCTCTAACCTTTGAAACCTTCCTAGCAAAAACCATTGTTTGGCTATGTTACCCGCTTGCTCAGCCCCTCTTATAGCGTTGTTAGTTGCAGGTGAAGATGATGATCGTTCCAGGAGGGAACTTGTTGTTGGAATATCACAATATCTATTAATATATATTAACACACCTATATAATGGGCATGGGTGGAAGGCTTGGCCTTTTTCTCGGTGTTTTGTTCCACTCATGCCACCTTAGGCGCCGATAAACCGGCATTATGTTCCTTGATTTTGCGTTCCTTACACGGTTGGGTATATGGGGACCCCTTGACAGTTCGTCTTTGAATAAAACTCCTCCAGCAAGGCCCAACATTGGTTTTAATTTGCTCATAATAACAACTTAATTAATTAATTAAATTGCATAGGGAGTTAGCGCTACCCGAGGATTCTTTCTACATAGCAGGGGGGCCAGTGCTGATGGTGTTGGTCCCAAACGGGGAGACTGCGGGGCCACCACGGGGAAACTCGAGGATTGGCTCCCGTAGGCTCACCTATCCGGTTGTGGCCTGAGACGAGATACGCGCGGCTACTATTAGGGTGTCGGCACGCCGGGAGGTCTTGCTGGACTTGTTTTACCATTGTCGAAATGTCTTGTGCACCGGGATGCCGAGCCTGATCGGATTTCCCTAAGATAAGGGGTGATGATATTATATTTATCACTTCAGCTGATCGTGCGAGCTTGTGATGGGCTAAGTTGGGACACCCCTGCAGGGTTATGATCTTTCGAAAGCCGTGCCCGTGGTTATGTGGCAGATTGGCCCGCGGTTATGTGGCAGATTGGAATTTGTTAATGTCCGGTTGTAGAAAACTTGACAGAGGATCCGAAGTAAAACACACAACTGTGTGAGTAACCGTGACTGTCTCTTTTCACTTTGAGAAGAGAACACGGTGGGGTTATGTTTGACTCATATGTAGTTCAGGATCTTTAGCGATCACTACTAGTTACGACCGTTTGCGTAGATGCTCATCTTATTCTTGTACTCGTAAGTTAGCCACCATACTTTTGCTTAGCCGCTGCTGCAACCTCACCACTTTACCTCTTCCTACCTATTAAGCTTTGATAGTCTTGTTACCCATGGTTATGGGATTGCTGAGTCCTCGTGGCTCACAGATACTACAACAACAGTTGCAGGTGCAGGTTCCGATGTCTTGACGTGAGAGCGATGTCGTTGTGTTGGAGTTATTTCTTCTTCTTCTCCTTCTTCTTCAGTCTTGGGTTTCGTTCCGGGTCGACAGCTTGGGATAGCAGATGGATGTCTTTGTGCTTTTCTTGTTTGCATCCGTAGTCGGATGCTTTGTATTGATGTTGTTGTATTCATGTGACTTGTATGTATTGTTGTATCCCCATGTATGTATGTGATGGTTTGATGTAATGATATCCATCTTGCTAAGTGCCCGAAATGCGGTTGTGCCCCAATCACGTAAGTGTCACGTGATCGGGATAGAATCGCATCTTGGGACTGACACGACGGTTGCGCACAGACAAGGCGGTAGTACCGGAACCTCGGGCGGTAGTACCGCTTGGGAGCAGTAGTACCGCTTGTAAGCGGTAGTACCGCCCGTTCCGGACTGGACAGGCCATTCTTCTTCCGTCTTCGCTACCACGCTTCCCTCGCGGATGATGTAGGCATTCCTTGGCGCTTGCGCTCCTCCTCGTCGTCCGTGAAGCTCCGACAATACCTATGCATGCACACGAGTGGAGTGTCAAGTAGTATACCATCCTCGAAGGGGTCAAGATAGTCCGTGAAGATAGTCTTGCTCATGTGGGAAACGGTCCTTGCGAAGATGAAGCCAAACAAGATCTTCCGGTTGGAACACCATTGGTGCCTTGTTGACGTTGAGCTTGGTGGTGAGGCGATGGACTTGTCGCTCGATAGTTGCCCTTGTATCTTCGTGTACCTTCTTGAGATAGCTTGCTCGTGCACTTGCGTCCATGTTCGTGCGCTCTTGTAGAGGTAGAGGTAGGATGTCCAATGGAGACAAAGGGTTGAAACCGTAGACGACCTCGAAAGGGGACTTGCCGATAGTTGAATGTCTTGTGCGGTTGTAGGCGTACTACCGGTCCAACTACCGGTCTTGTAGACTACCGGTCCAACTACCGGTCTGCCGGTACTACCGGTCCAACTACCGGTCAACTACCGGTCCACCTTCTGTGATCGACCGGTGCAAGGCCGGTGCAAGGCCGGAACTTCCGCTAAAACTGCAAAAGCCGGTACTACCGGTACCAGGACCGGTACTACCGCCCCGCGTGCGCGTAGTTGAAGGGTTTTCACCCCATGTATCCCCCAACTTACCCCTTGGACTATAAGTACTCTTTCCCTTCCATCTTTTTAGGGTCGGCTTTTGGATAGCTCATCATAGACCTTTGTGGTTCCTCTCCTAGGAGATCGCGGCCTCTTCGAAGAAGATCCACCTCGGATTCAAGACCTCCACTACGGAGAATATCCCAAGGGATACCCCAAGACCTCCTCCGGGAGAAGACTATCTTTGTACCACCGTTGTTGACTATGGATCGTGCATCTTGATGTGTATCGTGGACACCTGTGTGACCGCATTTGTGTTGATTTGAGTGTTTCCCCTCGTGTTTTCCTCCGTATCTTCCTTGTGTTCCCTGTGTTCATCGTGGGATAACCTCCTTTCGTGAAAGATCTGCCGATTAGGGTTCCGCCCTACATCACTTTACTTGATAGGTGTGAGTGAACAAGTCCGGTACCAATTCCACTATTCTTTCATTTCACATTGAGTGAAACGGGATACATCCTCAACATCGGGAAAAGGTAACTTGGTATTGTTTATCTCATCTCCTACTCACCTTTGCTCGAGTCTTGTGATGGATAGGAAAAGCATTTCATCTTCTTCGGTCTACAACAACAACGACAAGTTCGATGCCATGACGAACAACTTGTGCGCCAACATGGATGCGCAAATGGAGGAGCTCAAAGCCCTCATCAAGAACCGCAAGAGGTCTTCCTCATCTTCGAGACGATGCTCAAGTGCACATCCTTCCGAGCTACCATCTTCGGCAAGATTTCATCGGCATCGACACCATCAACGACAAGAACGTGAAGGTCTAGAGCTCAACTCCAACAATCGCTCAATGACTTCACCATATACCTTGGCATCTTCACCAAGCGACTTCAAGGCATCTTCGCCTTTGGATATGCGGCATCTTCGCCCACAAGCACCTCAAGATTATGCTCAAGAGAAGCTTCCCAAGCTCAAGTCCACGACTTCAACGATCTACTACGACCTCGACAACGACCACGAGATTCCTTTCTATGGGACTCAAGACCCCGAGGAGTATCTCGAGTGGGAGTGCAAGATGGACGACTACCTCAAGCTACATCAAGTTCCCTACGAAGATCAAGTGAAGTGCGCCACAAGAAACTTCCACGACAACGCGTCAACATGGTGGCTTCACACACCTTCGACGAGCTTCAACGTGAATTGGCCCAAGACTAAGAAAGCTATGCGGCGAGAGTTCGCGCCTCCCACTTACACGGAACAACTTCTAAGCCAATTGGAGAACACCATACAAGGATCCAAGTCCATCGACAAGTACTTCAAGGAGATGAAGATGGCCTTGCGACTAGCCGGCATGGACGACCCCATTTCGATGAAGCTCCACTTCATGATGGGATTGCACAACGACATCTACAAGACTATCTTCCTCGAGAACTATAAGTCCCTCGAGGACAACTACATTGGTGCTCTCAAGGCGGAACGAGAACTCATGAAGGCCAATGCTTCTCCACCGCAAGCACACTTCTCGAATACCAAGCTCCAAGACGGCGACCATGAGGCTAGTACCACCATGATGTCCAAGCCCAACAAGCTGCAAGACGGCGTTCCCGAGTTCGACTTCATCGCCATCCCTCTTTGTGGCATTGATGATGCCGAGTCTACTTCGACTCTTTTTCAAGACGGTGCGGCGACGACTACGACTACGGAGCCATTCGACGACCAAGCTTTGAAGGCGAACGACATGGTGACGAGCACGGATGATGCTTCCATCTTTGGAGGCGAGAGTGATGATGTGCTATCTTCGGCCTTCATCCACGGTGACGATGATGAGATGGTTGAGCATGGGATTTTCCCTTCGACCATGGCGGCGTATGATGACTTGAGTGACTTGAGCCACCATATTGAGGGTGAGAGCGAGTTCACCACTAGACCCATATATGACGAGTTGCCCCAATTCCCATGTGCGGAGATCCACAACCCCCACCACTTGAGTGAGATGAGTGACTCCACCATATGCGAGTTTGAGTGCACCTACCTTGAGGGAGTGAGTGAGCCACCACATAGAGAGAGTGAGATGGTTGATACGGCATGTGAGGCCACTTCCTACGCTAACGACTTGACCTCTACCTCTATTGTGTCTTCTCATTTGGTGCTAGGTCCCACATTTGATGACTCGCCGATCCTCTACGACTTCATCCTTCCTATGGACAAGATGATGGCCATGGTGGAATATTATGCACCCCACATGGTTCCATCAAGATGAAGATGATGACCACCATTTGGTCTTTCCCACCTCACCTTGAAAGTGCAACTAATCCCCGGGTGGTTTTGGTAATTAATAACAACATATATATCATTGAACTAATAGTTACTTGAGAATCATTTCAGAGAAGTTCAGTGATATGGGTATGGAAATGTCTGAAGAAGTGGACCCCTCAAAATGCTAAGGCAAGCATTGGCAAAAGCTCAAGACTCCATTTTTTGGTTTAGTGATCAAAGATCACATTGAGTCCATAGGAAAAGCCAATACTATTAAAAGGGGATGAGGTTGTGTTGATGATCTGGTTGCTCAAGTGCTTAGTGATATATCTCCTTCAACTTTTAGCAACTTTCACTACTATACACACTCATAAGTAATCTCGGACAAACCGATTCTTCCAATTCAGTCCCACCGAGATGAACCACCTCAGCCATAAGCCAAACCCTAGAAATATCGGTCAATCCGAGTTTGAGTTCGGTCTCACCGAAATACAGGCTGCCAAGCTTCTGTAACCGTTTGACATCATTTCGGAATATCCGAGTTGATAATTTCGGTCCCACCGAAACTGGAAAGTTCCTACCTTTACTCAAATCGGACAAACCGAGATGGTATTTTCGGTCCCACCGAAAACCCCAACGTTCACTATATTTGAACTTTCGGTCTGACCGAGTTTCCACTTCGGTCTCACCGAGATTGCTCAATTATGTGTGTAACGGTTGGATTTTGTGTGGAGGCTATATATACCCCTCCACCCCCTCTTCATTCGTGGAGAGAGCCATCAGAAAGAACTACCACTCCTACCTTACACTTTCTGAGAAGAGAACTACCTACCCTTGTGTTGAGATCAAGTTATTCCATTCCTACCATATGAAACTTGATTTCTAGCCTTCCCAAGTTGCTTTCCACTCAATCCTTTCTTCCACCACAGCCATATCAGTGAGGAGAGTTGAGTGTTGGGGAGATTATCATTTGAAGCACAAGAGCAAGGAGTTCATCATCATCTACAACATCTATTACCTTTTGGAGGGTGGTGCCTCCTAGATTGGTTAGGTGTCGCTTGGGAGCCTCCGTCTTCGAGATGTGGAGTTGAACCAAGAAGTTTGTAAGGGCAAGGAGATCGCCTACTTCGTGAAGATCTACCCCGAGTAAGGCTAGCCCTCCGTGGGCGTAGGCCATGATGGAATAGACAAGGTTGCTTCTTCGTGGACCCTTCGTGGGTGGAGCCCTCCATGGACTCGCGCAGCCGTTACCCTCCGTGGGTTGAAGTCTCCATCAACGTGGATGTACGATAGCACCACCTATCGGAACCACGAGAAAAATCTCCGCGTCTCCAAATTGCGTTTGATCTTCTCCACCTCTCTTTACTACATGTGCAATTTACTTTCCGCTGCTTATACTCTAGAATTGCATGTGTAGGGTGATGCTTGAATTGATCATAACTGAGAATCTGCCAAAAACTGTTCATGATCAAAAGGCAGAATTTTTATATTTACAAGTAGTCTAATCACCCCCCCTCTAGACATACTTTCGATCCTACAAGTGGTATCAGAGCTTTGGTCTCTATTGTTTTGGTTTCCATTGCATTGGACTCCATAAGCTTGGTTTCACAACCTAGGAGAGTATGGCATCTAGTGAGGGTAATTATCGTAGAGGTCCTTACTTTGATGGTACAAATTTTGCTAGTTGGAAGCATAAAATGAAAATGCATATTCTTGGTCATAACCCAGCCGCATGGGGAATTATTTGTGTTGGTATGCAAGGTGAATTCTTCGAGGAAGGAAAAGTTCCGGATCGCGAAGCTACACCGGAAGAGTTGCGGATGTTGCAAAACAATGCTCAAGCTTGTGACATTCTCTTCAATGCTTTGTGTCCCGAGGAGTTCAACAAAATCAGCCGTCTTGAGAATGCTAAAGAGATTTGGGATACTTTGGTTGAAATGCATGAAGGTACCGAGTCTGTGAAGGAATCAAAGCTAGATATTCTTCAAGGTCAACTTGACAAGTTCAAGATGAAGGATGGTGAAGGAGTCGCTGAAATGTACTCTAGGCTTGCTCTCATCACAAATGAGATTGCCGGCTTAGGAAGCGAAGAAATGACCGACCGATTCATCATTAAGAAGATTCTCAGAGCTTTGGATGGAAAGTATGACACCGTGTGCACTTTGATCCAATGATGCCAAACTACAAGACTCTCAAGCCAACTGAAGTCATTGGAAGAATTGTTGCTCATGAGATGACACTTAAGGATAAGGAAGAGCTTCACAACAAGTCAAGTGGTGCTTACAAAACTACAAGTGATGCTCCCACAACCTCAAGTGACAAGTTAATTTCCAATGAAGAGATAAGCCTAATGGTTAAGAACTTCAACAAGTTCTACAAGAATAGAGGCAAAGAAAGAAGCTCAAAGTCTAGATCATATGATGAAAAGAGATCTTCTAGTCGTGATCGAAACTGCTACAATTGTGGAAGACCCGGACACTTCTCAAATGAGTGTACGGCTCCCCACAAGAGAAGAGAAGAATCTCCAAGAAGAAGAGCAAGAGATGAGTCACCTCGGAGAGAGAGAAGGAGTAGAGATGATCGTTATGAATGAAGACCCTCTCGGAGAAGCAAGGATTCGGAAAGGAAAGACAAGTCATCAAGGAGCTACACAAGAAGAAGACATCAAGCTCATGTAGGTGAATGGGTCTCCGGTTCCGACTCCGACAATCAATCCGATGGAAGCTATCACTCCGACTCCGACTACAGTCAAGATGAAGGTGTTGCCGGACTTGCACTCGTATCCTCCAACTCCAACTCCTACGACTTATTTGATTCACCAAATGAGGGAATTGGAAGATGCTTCATGGCTAAAGGCCCCAAGGTAACACACCCTGAATTCATTGACTTTGATAGTGATGAGGATGACTTGCTTGGTGAAGATGAGCTCTTGCATGATAAATCTAGTGAGCTTAGTAACGATGAAAATGCTAGTAGTCTTTATAGTCGAGAAGAGTCGAATGACAATGCTATGAAGGAGATTGAGCGTCTAACTAAAGAACTAAACACTCTTAAGTTAGCTCATGAAACAACTCAAGAAGATCATAGAGAGCTCCTAAGATCTCATGAGAAGCTACGCTTCGAGAAGCTCACTCTAGAGCAAGAACATGAGTTTCTAAAAGCGATCAATGACGATCTTCGAAAGAAGAGTTCTTCATATCTTGCCAATCAATCCGATGGAAGCTATCACTCCGACTCCGACTACAGTCAAGATGAAGGTGTTGCCGGTCTTGCACTCGTATCCTCCAACTCCAACTCCTACGACTTATTTGATTCACCAAATGAGGGAATTGGAAGATGCTTCATGGCTAAAGGCCCCAAGGTAACACACCCTGAATTCATTGACTTTGATAGTGATGAGGATGACTTGCTTGGTGAAGATGAGCTCTTGCATGATAAATCTAGTGAGCTTAGTAACGATGAAAATGCTAGTAGTCTTTATAGTCGAGAAGAGTCGAATGACAATGCTATGAAGGAGATTGAGCGTCTAACTAAAGAACTAAACACTCTTAAGTTAGCTCATGAAACAACTCAAGAAGATCATAGAGAGCTCCTAAGATCTCATGAGAAGCTACGCTTCGAGAAGCTCACTCTAGAGCAAGAACATGAGTTTCTAAAAGCGATCAATGACGATCTTCGAAAGAAGAGTTCTTCATATCTTGCCAAATGACTTCTCTTGTCTAATTTCTTGCCACCTATTAAGACTAAGCATGACAAGCATAAGAAAAATTCTTCCTCTAGTAGTAACAATAACCATGTTAAATCTAATATTGTTGCTTCTAGTAGTTCTCTTGATTCCACTAACAATGTTTCAAGCCAAGTTACACTTGAGCAAGAAATAGCTTATTGAAGGAAATCATAGAGAAAGGTGTCTACAAGAGTCTTGCCGGAAGCAAGAACTTTGAGGAAATTGTTCGCAAACAAGGAAGGCACTGGAAGAATCAAGGGATTGGTTTTGAGCGAAAGTTCAACGCCGAAGGTGTTGAGTGGGAAGAAGGTCAATACCCTACTCCACAGTTTGTTTCACAAAAGGAGAAGTATGATCCTACTTCTTCCAATGTGGAACAAGCTCAAGATGACCTTCCACCACAAGACCACAAGCTAAAAGCCAAGGACAAGCCTCAAGAGGAGATTGATACATTCATTGAAGCACCTCAAGCCATGGTCAAGTGGGTTCCCAAGGACACGTCAAGTTCTACTTCGTCAAGCTCAACTACAACCCCAAGGATTCCCATCAAAATGATGTGGATCCCGAAGAAGAAGAACTAGAAGGTTCTTGAGGGTGACTCCGCCAACATACTTCACTCACATTCATTTTGGCAACTTGTGCAAACAACTTCCACATCATGCACTAGTTCATGGAGTCACAAACCCTCTTGTTGGTAAGTCAAGGGACAAGGTAATCATTGCTTTCATGGACATCATCTTTTGTGAACTTAAATCTATGTCTATGGATATCCTTGTTTGTTCCTTGTGGGACTAACCCATGTAGGTATTGAAAGTGCCCTAATCCAAAGGATAGCTCCCAACTCTTGATGATCTACATCAACATTGAGCATCCACATCTTCAACATCTACATGAAGTCTTCTACGACAACCCAAGGTTAGTTTGACCCTTTAAAAGGGGTTCTCACATCTAGGGGGAGCTTTGCTCTAAAAATTGAGCTAAGGCATCTTCAAATGATGTGAACACATCAATGCTTTATGTAAAAGTGGTAACCCCACTTGTGCTTAAACGATGAGTATGACCTATGATCAAATGTTCTCATTTGGCTCCTAAGTCAAAATACTCATATACAGATGACTTAGTCATCGACAAATTGTGTGCTAGTAGCTAGAGTGTTGGTTGTGCATGTTTGACACATATTTCATTTGCTATCTTATTATGTGAGCATGTTGAATGCATGATTTTATCCATTCGAGGACATCCATTTGTTGTTTTGGTTGTTTTGATTTTTTCTGGCCAAATGGATGGACAAGAATGCCTAAGCACCTCCCCTAGCTATCTATGCTTTCTTGTCTCAAATTCTATTCATGCTCATATCACAACTTTGAACAAGTCATTTTCGGACCCTCCGAGTGAGGAGCACTCGGAGCCACCGATCCGTCTAAGGCTGACTTCCAAAACCTTCTAAGTCAATTTCGGTCAGACCAACTTCTCCCACTCGGTCCAACCGAAACGCTTAGACTGATCTAGGTTTCATCTCGGTGAAACCGAGTTATAAATCTCGGCGTGACCGATATGTGTAACTGCACAGCAGTTATCCATTTCGGTGTCACCGAGTTTTTCAACTCGGTCCCACCGACAGCATGGGGATATAAATACTGAGGGCAGCGCGCGATTATTTCTTCAAACCGTTTCGCCCCCAAGTCCCCTGCTGCCGTCGCCCTGGTCTCCGGATCATCGCCGTCGTCGCCTGTGCGCCCTCGCCGCAGGTCTCCGCCGCCGTCAACGGTTTTCTTCTCCGCGCCGTTGCCGCCGTAGAGGGACTCTACCAAGTTAGGGTGAGTCTCGATCCCTCTCGTGCTCCCCATCTGACTCATTGCACGATTGGTTTGCCCTGCATCTAGCCACGTTTGAAATCTTCCTTAACATCAGATCAGATCGTTCTAGTTTCGAGCGAAATTCTTAGGTTTAGGTTTCCACGGAACACATCTCGGTGAAACCGAATTTAATTTTTCGGTGTGACCGATTTGGCCTCTGGCCATTGCACTGCACTTTCGGTCTAACCGAGTTGTGCAAATCGGTGTGACCGAAACTCAGTTTTAGTGAAACCCTAGTTTATCGGCAGGACCGAAACCCATTTCGGTCTGACCGAAAGTGGTGTGTAAGTTTCTATTATACACTTCGGATTCACCGAAACTGAAAATCGGTTTGACCGAAATGCATTCTGTGAAAACTCAAAACTAAGATTTGAACTCATTTTTTTTGCAAAAACCTCTGCAGTTGTGATAACTCTTCTACTCTGCCTATACCTTATCTATTCACAGGTTGTCAGCCATGTCAGATGCCAGTGACAGCCAGAACAGGTCTGAATCACCTTTTGCAGAGATTCCAGAGGCAGATACTAGTCCTGAGGCTAGTAGTCCTAGTGATGATGGTGAGAGGAGTACCCCTAGTGGTTTGCCTCCTGCAGCCACCAGAACCAGAAAGCAGAGAAATTCTGATGATGAGGACTCTGACTTCATTGCTGACGAAGTAACCTCCAAGCCCAAGAGAAAAGTTGTTGCCAAAGAGCACCAAGGGCTTCAGTCGAAGAAAGGCACCAGCAAGGTCAAGCAGTCAGCTGTTGCCAAGAAGCTGAACTTGGAAGAGCCAGCTCCAAGTAAAGTGAAGAAAACTTCCAAGAGGAAGAGGGTAGTGTATGCTGAACCTCATGTTGATGCAGCAGTTGAAGAAGAAGAAGAAGATGCACCCCAGCCTCCTCCTCAGAAGGCTAAGTTCATGGGTGATGCAATTAGGGCTCAAGCCACTTCTAAGCCCAAGAAGCCTGCTCAAGCCAAGGCAGCTCCAGCAAAGCCCAAGAGGACTACCAGGAACATCCCAGCCTCTGAGAAGAACAAAGGTGATATGCCATCGTCTGAGTCTGAAGAAGAACATGTGTTGCTGAAGCTCCGTCCAAAATTGCCACTCCACAACGATGCTCATCCTCAAGCCGAGGATATGAAGGCAAGGAAGGATAGAGGTCTCAGGCTATGGAGACAGTCTGATCCATATGCCGTGAGGAGAAGGACTGCTTTGGACCCCAGATTCCACACCAGAGAGCAGCAGGACTTCTATGAGACTGTGTTGATGGATAAGAAGCCTATTGTTGCAGACACCAGGTATGTTGACTGGGAGTACATTGACAGTGAAGAGCACCGAGACTTCTTTCCCCATGTGCATGAGAGCTTTACTGCATGTGGAGTTGATGACTTTGTGGGTCAGAAACTGACAGACTGGAACGATGAGATGATTATGCAGTTCTACGCCACAGCCCACTTTTATCCTGATGGCAAGATCACCTGGATGACTGAAGGTCAAAGGTTTTCTTCATCTGTTGAAGAATGGGCAGAACTTCTGAATGCTCCAGTGCAGAGAGAGGACGACATTGATGTCTATGGGATTCCTAAGAAGAACCATGATTCCATGAAGAACATGTACAAGGAGATCCCCACAACAGATTTGGAAGGGTGGAAGCTTGGCTCAGTGTATTATCTCCAGGCAGGTCTAACTACCACAAACACTATTCTGAGGCATACATTGATGCCCAAGTCTGGAGACCACCGTATGATCTGAGGCTATTCTATCAACATGCTGCACATACTTGATGAGAAGGCACCTTTCAAGGTGATGGACTTAATGGTAGAGACCATTAAGAGGACTGCAGCTGACCAAAAGAGGTCGTGTGGATTTGCCCCACAAATTCAGATGCTCATCAATGCCAAGTTTGGCACGGGCAAATTCATGTTGGATAGGAAGCACTTGCCACTGCAGCCAGAGCATGAAGATAACATTGTTGTGATGGACGAGGAGGATCCAACTTCAGTTGAAGGTCAAGCCAAGATTGAAGCTGCTAAGAAAGCTAAAGCTGATAAAGAGGTAGCAGCAGCAGCAGCTAAACCAAAGAGCTTCGGAGAGCAGATTCTTGAAGCTACCGAGAGAATTGAACAACGCCTGGCCAGCATTGAACAATCTCAGGAAAGCCTAGAGAGGATTGTTGACGACAAGATCCACGCTCTGGACGTGAAGCTGACTGAGATTCAGGTGACCGTCAACAAGCTTGAGGCAGACATGGAGGAAGCTAGGCAGGACAGAGCAGAGCTCATGCAGGATGATCTAGTCCAGGACTCTCATCGCCAGACTGTTCCGGTTACCAGAGGATCCCGATCAGCAGCAATCCCAGTGACTGACTCCAGGGCTACCACTTCAGCACCTCCTACAGCTCCAGCAGTTACTCCAGCCACAGCTCCAGCATCCACTCCTCCAGCGCAGACATCAGCTGAAGTCTTCGCCGATGCCGTCATTTCTACTCCGACATCTACCCAGACGGGAGCCGCCAGCAGAGCCCACAGTGACGTTTAGCTCTATGCTTTTTCAAACTTTTTGGTAACTTGTTGCCAAAGGGGGAGAAATTGTATAGATCATAGGGCTTCAAGAGAGAGAGTGCTCTTTCGTTCTTTTGCCGGTTTTCTTTGAGATACATTTGGTTCTTTTGGTTTTCGATACTTTAAGTGTGCTTGATACTATGTTTGATGCTACCTTAATGAGTGCTTAGTCATACTATGCTTTAATGTGTGCTTAATGCTTATCATATGCTATTCCTATCTTGTATGACTATTTACTCATGTCTTGGTGATTGGGTGCATGTTATTCATTCTTATCATTTTGTGCGCTCCACCAAGATGTATGTGACATGGAAGAGTGACCCATAATCCTAATCGATTGTGCATTTGCATTCAAACGCAAATTTTAAATAATGCACAAATTTAGGGGGAGCTCTTACTTATCACATACTTCTCAAAGCGACGATATTATTCATTGATTATATCTTTTGTCGAAGCTTTGATCTATATGTTGTCATCAATTACCAAAAAGGCGGAGATTGAAAGTGCAACTAATCCCCGGGTGGTTTTGGTAATTAATAACAACATATATATATCATTAAACTAATAGTTACTTGAGAATCATTTCAGAGAAGTTCAGTGATATGGGTATGGAAATGTCTGAAGAAGTGGACCCCTCAAAATGCTAAGGCAAGCATTGGCAAAAGCTCAAGACTCCATTTTTGGTTTAGTGATCAAAGATCACATTGAGTCCATAGGAAAAGCCAATACTATTAAAAGGGGATGAGGTTGTGTTGATGATCTAGTTGCTCAAGTGCTTAGTGATATATCTCCTTCAACTTTCAGCAACTTTCACTACTATACACACTCATAAGTAATCTCGGACAAACCGATTCTTCCAATTCAGTCCCACCGAGATGAACCACCTCAGCCATAAGCCAAACCCTAGAAATATCGGTCAATCCGAGTTTGAGTTCGGTCTCACCGAAATACAGGCTGCCAAGCTTCTGTAACCGTTTGACATCATTTCGGAATATCCGAGTTGATAATTTCGGTCCCACCGAAACTGGCAAGTTCCTACCTTTACTCAAATCGGACAAACCGAGATGGTATTTTCGGTCCCACCGAAAACCCCAACGTTCACTACATTTGAACTTTCGGTCTGACCGAGTTTCCACTTCGGTCTCACCGAGATTGCTCAATTATGTGTGTAACGGTTGGATTTTGTGTGGAGGCTATATATACCCCTCCACCCCCTCTTCATTCGTGGAGAGAGCCATCAGAAAGAACTACCACTCCTACCTTACACTTTCTGAGAAGAGAACTACCTACCCTTGTGTTGAGATCAAGTTATTCCATTCCTACCATATGAAACTTGATTTCTAGTCTTCCCAAGTTGCTTTCCACTCAATCCTTTCTTCCACCACAGCCATATCAGTGAGGAGAGTTGAGTGTTGGGGAGATTATCATTTGAAGCACAAGAGCAAGGAGTTCATCATCATCTACAACATCTATTACCTTTTGGAGGGTGGTGCCTCCTAGATTGGTTAGGTGTCGCTTGGGAGCCTCCGTCATCGAGATGTGGAGTTGAACCAAGAAGTTTGTAAGGGCAAGGAGATCGCCTACTTCGTGAAGATCTACCCCGAGTAAGGCTAGCCCTCCGTGGGCGTAGGCCATGATGTAATAGACAAGGTTGCTTCTTCGTGGACCCTTCGTGGGTGGAGCCCTTCGTGGACTCGCGCAGCCGTTACCCTCCGTGGGTTGAAGTCTCCATCAACGTGGATGTACGATAGCACCACCTATCGGAACCACGAGAAAAATCTCCGCGTCTCCAAATTGCGTTTGATCTTCTCCACCTCTCTTTACTACATGTGCAATTTACTTTCCGCTGCTTATACTCTAGAATTGCATGTGTAGGGTGATGCTTGAATTGATCATAACTGAGAATCTGCCAAAAACTGTTCATGATCAAAAGGCAGAATTTTTATATTTACAAGTAGTCTAATCACCCCCCCTCTAGACATACTTTCGATCCTACACACCTACACCACATGAGTGGAAAGAGAAAGGTAACAAAGGTGAAGGTGATGCTCTCGTCCCACTAGTGGACTATGTTTACATTGATTGCTTGCATGATGTTGATCCACCTATTTCCATGCTTCGTGCTAGTATGATTTCCCCATGCAATGATGATGAGTTTGATGATTGTCATGTGGAGTCTATTAGTTGTGATGCCATGTTGCATATGATTTCTTGTGATAATTCTCTCGGTCACATCATGTTTGACAATCCGCTTGACTTGTCATATGCTATGAATGAGATCAACCATATTTCATATTTGCAGTCTCTTCGTAGTAACTATGCATATGCCATTAAGATAAACCCAATTTGCACAGATGGCATAGATGACAAGCCCATGGTTATTGGCATTTGTTTTTCTTGTGATGATATTGACATGCTTCCTTTGCATCATATCCATCATATGCCATGCCATGAACACCTAGCTTCGGATATGCATTGTTTGGGAGATTGTTCCACTTCTCCATATTATGCTTTCGATATTGCTCATGGGGATACCTCCATAGTTTCCTCATACATTTTAGGAGATTTTGATCCATCCCATCCATTGCATGATCCCCATACTTGTATGCTCAATTTGCATCCACATCAATTCATTCATGATGGATGACATGTTCTTATACCATGCATGAAATTTCTTTGAGCGATGCTTATCTTGTGCTTATTCACACATACACATACAGATCATGATGGGTGATGTGTACATTTACCACGCACACAATTTCTTTGGTTTCTATGTCTTTTGTGTAGGTTCCCATTCTTACTCGTCAACCTCGCAAGAGCACGAGTTGACGAAACGAGCTCTAGAGAGCAACGATGACTTGGGATTCCGTGGATTATCTTTCCCACCGCTCCCTTTGCGCAAATACTTCGCGCATCTCTTCTACATGGCACTCACATGGTTATGGGTTATTGTCCATTATATCTCTTACACCCATCTTGCCATGTTCACTTTGCATGATATGCTCATTTATATGCCTTTGCCATGCATTTGTGACCCATGCTTTGCATTACACATGATGATTGATTCTCATACTTGTATGTGTATTTGCAAGCTTGGTGGAGATATGACTTGTTATTGCCATGATGCCTTTGTACCCCATGCCTATTATGATCCTTTGATCTTGATTTGTGATCATGCTTGCGATATGTCATGTGCATTGCCTATATCCACTATTTTCTCACATGACATGATTGCCATGCCTTCTCCTAGTGTGTTGCATCTTCGCGCCACTAGTTTGCACGACATGATTACCATGCTTGCTTCATGTAGTGCATCACCCATGATTCATCCTTGCTCGTTTCATGCGGTTGATGTCAACCATTGCCATGCTTTGCACATGATTGATATTTCTTGTTGTCATATGTCTCCACATGTTGCCTCTCTCTTGCTATATAATTGTCCATGTATTGAGCGCAACCATGATTTTAGTCTTGCCAATGAGATTGCCCCCATAGCATTCTCGCATTTATTTGGAGATTTTGACATATTTCTTGTGAAGCATGCTTGTCTTACCTCTTTGCACCATATGCCTAGTGCCATGAATATAGCCATTGTTGCATCATCTTATTCATGCACTTTTGCTTCTGATGGTTATGTGCAAGAGAAGAGAACCATCATGATGGATGATGTGTTTATCTACCATGCGCATACGTTCTTTGTTTTGTTGTGTGCATGTGTAGGATACTTGGACATCGTGTCGACTTCCACTTCACGTGAGTTGACCATTCGAGCTCTTGAGAGCGAACCCCCTTCTACCACGACGATTCTACACCGCACTTGCTTGTGCTTCGGCATTGTGAAGAATGCACAAGGACATGCTTTCAAGGTGATATCCTTCTTTTTCGAGAACCACAAAACCATGAGCATGAATATTGTGTATCATACTACATGTGTTGCTTGCACCATGAGACTTCTTGGTCATCTTATTCCACTTGATTGCGCACATGTTGGTGATCTCGCTTCGACTTGCCATTGTCACATGGCCATGCTTCATGATATATATGCCTTGTGTGTTGCATCTGACTTGTGGATTACTTGTCCCTATCATATGCTTGGTTGCAACAATATCATCTCTTCACATATGCCATGTCCCATTGCTTGCTACATGCTTGATATGATCGCCTCACCCATGTTGAACAATTGCTCTTTCTATTGTGTTGAGTGCCACCCGACTTTCACTACACCCTATGCACGTTATGCTTGGATTGTCTTGCACTTTACCCATGTGTTTAGACACTTCATTTTACTTGGTGTTGCGGATGATTCCTATGCCTACCATAGACCTTTCATTGAGTTCTTTATGCATGCTTGCTACGCCTTCGAGGTAGATGCTTACTCTCTTGTCACCACTGTTCAAGAAATCTTCCGATTCAACGATTTATCGTCCGATTTATCTCTACTCCTGGGGTGACCGATAAGATTAAGCCTTATCTTCATCATTTATCGTTTGGGCTGATTTATCGCTATGACAAGCGATATCGGGAATCTACCTATAAATCAGGCCTATTCGTAGCACTATGTTTGCAAGAACTATGTTTATTTGTGTTTTGTGGACCTTATTACGCAATATGTAATGTTTTTCTATTTTGTTTGTCATTATATCAGGATTCAAAGGCTAGGATTCAAGGTAACACTTCTATCCAATATTGTTTTGGTGTTAAATATAACATATTTTAGTGTTGGGAACCTGCGATTTGAAAAAAATGGCCGATCAATAGTCGACTGATAAAATCAATTAATCGGCCGATTTCCGATTAATCTCTAATCCCTAGCTGACCGAGACGATAACGATAAGCGATATCCTCAACATTGCTTGTCACACATATGTGCATCTCTACCTCACATTTACATGCTTGTTTCCATGATGACCTTGATTGTTCTCAATTGATATGCTTACATGCCATGCCACAACCCTTTGTCACACCCTATGCTATTCTTGATGACCACACTTGTTGGGTGAATCACCTCGTGAATGCTTGGTTTTGCGCTAACGCTAACCACATTTGTTTTTCCAAGTGTTTGTTGTCCTTGCTCCTTTTGAAGGAATCACTAGACGGTGCGACATTGGAGAGTGCCCATTTCGAGCTTCAAGATGACGAGTGCTTGGTGATCGACCGCTTCGACAGGGCGACGACATCTCTTTCCCATGGTGATTTGGCTTTCGATCCGAGGTCGGATCGTTTCCAAGGGGGAGGGGATGATGCGGAGCATCCTAAGGACATCACCATGTCAAGAGTCCGTTTAGAAAGTGACACGTGCGACCTCTACTTCTCATACATAAAGGTGAATCATCTCCTTTACACGTGTTCACTTGACCTCTTCGGGGATGGTATACTACTAGACACTCCACTCGTGTGCATGCATAGGTATTGTCGGAGCTTCACGGATGACGAGGAGGGGTGCAAGCGTCGAGGAACACCTACACCATCCGCGAGGGAAGCTTGGAAGCGAAGACGGAAGAAGACGGAGCGACTGAAGTTATAGCCGTCGGACATCCGGTGCCAGCCCGGACATCCGACACCTCAGCAGCTGGCGGACATCCGGCCTTCAGCCCGGAAATCCGGTGCTAGCAACAGAACCGCACCCGAAGCTTGGCCCCGCTAGCCCGGACATCCGTGCATTTCCCCGGACATCCGGCGACCCGTGAAGAGCCGGACATCCGGCCCGACCGCCGGACATCCGGCCTTGCCTGCGTGCATGTATCCGGGCCGATGCCCATGTACCCGTTTCACCCCTCACTTACCCCTTCATGACCCTAGACTATATATATGCTCCTCCACCTCCACCATTTTAGGGTTCGCAAATGTGATAGCTCATTTTAGCCTAGAGCTTTGCTCATCCATTATGGATCTACTCCACGAGAGAGACTAAACTGCTTTTTATGGGCTAATGTTGCTGCTTTGTTCTTTCGTGAAATTATTCGCTTGCATGGTGTGCCAAATACTATTGTTTCAGATCGTGATACTAAATTTCTTTGCCACTCTTGGAGATGTTTATGGGCTAAGTTGGGGACTAAACTGCTTTTTAGTACTACTTGTCACCCCCAAAACTGATGGACAAACTGAAGTAGTCAACAGAACTTTGTCTACTATGCTTAGGGCTGTTTCGAAGAATAATAAGAAAATGTGGGAAGAATGCTTGCCTCATATTGAATTTGCTTATAATCGTTCGTTGCATTCTACTACTAAGATGTGCCCTTTTAAAATTGTCTATGGTTTCCTACCTCGTGCACCTATTGATTTGTTGCCTCTTCCATCTTCGGAGAAGGTTAATTTTGATGCTAAACAATGTGCTGAATTGATCTTAAAAATGCATGAGTTAACTAAGGAAAATATTGAGCGCATGAATGCTAAATATAAACTTGTTGGAGATAAGGGTAGAAAACGTGTTGTCTTTGCACCTGGATATCTTGTTTGGTTACATTTGCGTAAGGATAGGTTTCCTAATTTGCGCAAGTCAAAGCTAATGCCACGTGCTGATGGTCCTTTCAAGGTGTTAGAGAAAATAAATGATAATGCGTATAAACTTGAGCTGCCTGCAGATTTTGGGGTTAGTCCCACATTTAAAATTGCAGATTTGAAGCCTTACTTGGGTGAGGAAGATGAGCTTCCGTCGAGGATGACTTCAATTCAAGAAGGGGAGGATGATGAGGACATCACTAACAAGGATACACCCACAGCTCCAACTGACACATATACAGGACCAATTACTAGAGCTCGCGCACGCCAATTAAATTACCAGGTACTTTTGTTTCTTGGTAATGATTCTAGTGTTTATGAGAATATGATGCTGCCTAAATTGGATACATTTGTCTTGCTTACAAATGAAGGGCCTAGCCTGGACAAGAAGGATGAACATTGGAGCAAGATCAAGCATGGAGATGATGGCATGCGCAAGGGGAACAAGAATGGAGTTACAATTGATGATTTCAGGACTTTGAAGCCACCATAATGAGTGCGAGAAGCCTTGGACAAAATATACAAGATGCCACTTCATAAATTTCGTCCAGAGGCTATTATAGGTGCTGCGTCACCTTATTATTGGGCCAGGCCCATGTATGTCGAAATACTTGAGTATAGGCTGTTTTTAGAGTCCGTATGTGTGGGGAAACAAGAGTTAGGGTTGGTTTCAGACCCCTCCACCAAGGGCCACGAAATTCCCCCCTCTTTCCCCCATATATACAGCCCTTAGGGCATCGTTTAGACTTTGGGTTTTGTTTAGATTAAAAGTTCGCCATAGCTGCAACTTCGCGTACTTCGTTTGTGTTCAACGACTAGACAAAGGCGTCACAGAACCCCACCTTGATCAATAAAGTTTTCCTCTTATATTCACAATATCCAGATTGCAATCTTAGTTTCTTGCTTGTTCTTCGTTTGCCTGTAGGAAACAGACCTTCGTGGTCAGGTTGATCGTGCTCCGGTGTGGTCAATAACCTCTCGGAGTTGGTTTAGCTATTGCTAAGGCGCGACGTCCTCGCACACTCGTAGTCGGATCGTCAAAGTCGACTTCCTCCAAAATGATAGCCACCATCTCATCGAAAGACGGGACACCTTTGCCTCTATCAGGGTCCCCATATACCCAACCATGTAAGCAACGCAAAATCAAGGAACATAACGCCGGTTTATCGGCTCCTAAGGCGGCATGAGTGGAACAAAACACCGAGCAAAAGGCCAAGCCTATCACCCATTGCCAAGTATATACGTGTGTTAAGATATATAAGATATATTGTGATATTCCAACAAGCCAAGCTCCAACATGGAGCAATCTTCATCTTCACCTGCAACTAACAACGCTATAAGAGGGGCTGAGCAAGCGGGTAACGTAGCCAAACAACGGTTTGCTGGGAAGGTGTCAAAGGTTAGAGGTTTCATGGCAACAAGGAGAGGGGCTGACAATAAATGATGGGTAGCACGACATATAACGATAGCATCGAGAAATCTAGCATATCAATGATAGTAAAGGTATCCAAGGTGATGGTCATCTTGCCTGAGATCCCGCAAGGAAGAAGAATTAGTCCATGAAGAAGACGAAGAAGAAGCCTCGAAGACGAACCACGTGTAGCCGAACGAATCCTCACGAACGCAACGGGTAATGAACTAGCGAGAAGAAGGCACACAACAAGGTAAACACACCACTCAAGAACATGGAAAGATGCTCAACCAAGTATGATGCAATTCATGGCAAGGGATGAAGCACACAAGAACAACATCACCCAACAAGTTTAAATGAGGCCGGAATCAACATATAACCATACCGGTAAGTCCTCATATGCACGTTCCGAAATGGGTCCAGAACTGAACAAACCTTAAGTTAAAGTTGTTAAACAGCAAGTTAACATGTACCATGATGATCTACGCGAAATTCTAGTCAAGTTACATATGAAGTTTGTTTAATTCGGAGCTACGGCCTAGAAGATATGAGCAAAACAAGTCAAGCATGGCATATATGCAAGATGCATCCAAACATCAAGCAAACACATAGCAAACATGTAAACAACATGATATTATGATTCTACATGCAAAATCACACAAGTTTCATATAGGGCACACCCAAAACAGAGCAACGGTTCAACACATACACATGAAACAAGATTAACAACAAGCTGTCCAAAATCAGCAACATAGCAACTTTGGAGCAATGTAAATATATGCTACAGCACCCAAACATGATAACAAGAGGCATGGATGTGAAATAGACATGATACTTAACAAGCATGAACTTAGAACACCCCCCCAAAACTTGCTGGAACATAATTAAACAAGCATGGCAAGTTGCAATAAATTTATCCGGACTTAGCCAAAATCTGGGAAGGCAAAAACATCATCATGATGCTGCCTTCGGAGCCACAAAACAACAAGCATATCAACTCTACTAAGTATATAAAGATCATGGTTCATAGACATGTAATAGACATATCATACATCAAACAACTCCATTGGAACAACTCCATAGGAGTCATGGATCAATAACAACAAGCTTCACCAAATTGATCATGCTGATAACAGTCTAACAGGTAAATTTATGGCAACTTGAGAGCAAGAAATAAATAAGCTACAGAAGGCTATATATGCAAACAAGGTCATGGATGGATAGAGCATAACATGGACAACAAGATATGATCATTTGACACACTAAAACAAGCATGGATGTGAGTGAGGCATCAAGCAAACATAGCATCAGGTTTAACAGATTCCAGACTTAGCAGTTTTTTTCACCAAGTATAAAACAACAACATTGGCATGGCAAGTTTACAAGCTTGTTTAAGTCACCTCAAGGCATATCATGGAAAGTGGATTGCACCACAACAAAGACCATATGATTGTGCTTCTAAAACATATTGACATGTGGCATGAAAGACAAACACATCAATAGCAATGAACAAGTCAAATCAGCATCTCATAACAAGTTTCAACACTTAACAACCACATGCACTTTCGTAAGAGAGATTAACATGGCAATATGGCACCTAACCTGAATGCTAGAGCAACCAACATGTGGAGCACTTCACAATGAACATTTTGACATATCACACGCTCCATTTGGACCAACATGCACAAAGTTATGACCCTCACAAGCACGCAACAAAATTACAGTTAACAGCAGTTTTAAACTGATGAGGACATGCCTACCTTGGATACGACCAAAAATATTGCATACATGTATATTTGTGAGGTGATTTCTAATGCAAACTATGCAACAATTTATTTATGTCATCCAGGACAAAAATACTTCACAGACTTTTGTGCCATGTCTAATTCCAGGTATATGGGACATTTATACAATCCACATATGAAGATAAGGAAAAAAGAGAAGTTTAGGTGATGTTCAAAAAGTTCTCGCACATCACTTTTGGGCCAAGAGAAGATAGAGTCCAAGTCTCTCACGTTCTGCATCCATATTCGGACTGCACAGACTTACCTGACTCAAAACGGCAAGAACTCCTTCATACGGACTCCGAATTGGGTGATTCTTTTTTTGTTGGAAACTAGAATTCATACACTTTCCAACCCAATTGGATTCACCTTCAAAGTCGTCGGGAGTGTTGAGATACCGACGAAACAATCTGACGCTGTAGCAGAATCCGAGTCAAACTACAAGTCCAAAGGTGTTACATCACCTCCACTTGGGCCCATGAGCCTTGTACGACCTAGGGTTAGTTTTAGGCTGCCTTGGGACGTCCTTCCACCTCCTTGGCCGCCTCCCCTTGCTCCTATATAAGTAGATCCATCTTGTAGCTTTTTCTTTGGGATTTGTTTAGTCAAAAGTTAGCCATTGCAACTTCGTGTAATTCGTTTGTGTCCAACGACCAGACCAAGACCGCTTACGGATCTCCATCTTTATCAATACTTCATCTATATTTGCAATATTCATATTGCTTTATCATATTCTTCCTTGTTCTTCGATTGCATGCAGGAACAGAACTTCGTGGTCAGGCTGGTCGTGCTTCTGGCATCGTCAGTAACCCCTAGAGATTGGTTTAGCGATTGCGAAGGCGCAACGTCATGCACGTTTGTAGTCGGATCGTCAAAGTCGTCTCCACCAAATCGATAGTTACCATCTCATCGAAAGATCGGCCCCCTCGCCTCTATCAAGTGGTATCAGTTTTCATGTTGCTCGGTGAGAATTTCCAGTTATTCCTAGATTAGATTTATTTTCTTACCTATTGTCCAAGAAAAAGTCCAAAAAAAGTTAGATCTATTCATGCTTCGTCCAAGCCAGTCTGAGCCTTTGCAATTTTCTTTTCATTGTTTGCATTATTGAATTATCGGTTGCATCGTCGTGTCGAGTTGCTGGTCTTAGTGTCTAGTTCGTTAGAGTTTCGAGTTCTGTTCACATTAGTCACGTCGCCGCTGCATCGTTATCCCTTCCGCTGTACACCACCTCATCCATCAATTTCCACCCCGTGCTACCCATCGTTCATTGTCACAATCATAGTTGAAGTCGTTCGCATCTTTGCTTGATCCAATCTGCATCTTATCTAGTTTGTCTTGGAAAGAGGGAGAAAGAAAAAAAAGACAGAGAAAAAAAAGCAAAAAAAAGAGGAGAGAAAGAAAAAGAAAAAAAGTGTGAGAAAAAAGAAAAAGAAAAAGAAGGAAAATAAAGTTGGAGAGAGTGTTGTTGTATATTCTGCTTGTCAGTTGTTTTCATCATTATCTTTACTGCTGTTGTGATCTTCACTTATATCTTGCTGTCCAGAGCTACTTCGTATCCTTTATTGATGTTAGTTGTGCTACACCGTGACCTCAATAGTGTTATAGGCTCGCGTCTCTAGTCCGCTGTAGCATAGGACCAGCACGGTACCGTCGTTGAGCATTTATTCAACATTGCATCTCTGAATTGATTATTGCTAATCTTTTGCTACCATATATAGCCAACCCAGCTCCATATATTTCTACACCGTGCATATTTACTTTCACCTGGCAATCGCTTTACTCAATCTTTGGAGTTATTTGACACCGCTGGTTGCCTATCACCACCTGTTGCAAGGTAAGAACTTGTAAGATATTGATATTTGCTTTACTGTGAGTGCTTTACCACCACATCCTAGTAGTTCATAGGAACATTATTCTCGAAATTTGTTTCTTGTTTCTACTAATCATGACAGGTACCGGAGACTGAAGTTCTTGGACGACGGATACATCTTCACCATCACGAGACGTGGGACAACACACACAAGCACATGGTCAGGTTATTTCTTTACCGTCATTTGAGGGTAGATTTAATCCTGCTATTTATCTAGCTTGGGAGCTTGAAGTAGAATAAAAATTAGTCACCATCATTTTTTTGAACTTGAGAGAGTACGAGCTGCCACTAGAGTATTGACTGGTTTTGCTTCTATTTGGTGGAGTGTGCATTGTAAGAAAGATATTGATAACCAACCCACAACTTGGAAATATTTGAAGGCTGTAATGAGAAAACATTTTTTTCCTCCTTACTATCGCCGTGAATTGCTTCGTAAATTGGAACAATTAAAACAAGGCAGTAACACTGTCCATGCTTACTACCAAGAGTTCAAATCTTATATTCATCATTGTGACGTAGAAGAATCTGAGGATGATACAATGAATATATTTTTTGGTGGTTTCAACCATGATATTCGTGCAAGATTTCAGTATATTCCTCGTTGCATTATTGGTATGTATGTTCATGCTTGTACCTTTCATAGAAAAATACAGGAGGATGCATTGTGTGACTACAACAATTACTATTCCAGTACATGCTCACCACCACTGGTTGGTTCCTCCGCCATTGCACCTCCTAGAGCAGCCACACCTCCAATTGTGAGCGTGACATCATCTAAAGTGTATGGTACATTGTCATCGTCCGTACCTACATCAGCTACGTCTTTGCGACAAGGTAACAGTAAAATCAATGATGATATAACTTCACATGAGGATGATGCATATCTAGTTAACTTGAATACATCATGTATTGAATTACCTGTTGATTTGAGCACACCACCTAGTTTAGATAATCATGTTACTGTCATGAATGCGTCATGTGATCAAACAACTAAAATACCAACAATTTTGAGTGCACCCATTGAATTAACTGTTGATGCAAAAGAATCATGTGAATTAGAGAATAAATCAGATTTGGCTAAAATAAATTTGAAAATAATTGTGCCAATGTTTAATCATTTTGATATGACCTCTAATCTTGGTGACGATTCTATGTCAAATGACTTATTGCATGTTTGCTTATTTAAGCATGTTCTAGCCTGTGAATTTCATGCAAGTAAGGTTTATTCACCAATGTTGGGATGGTTTAATGATGAACATTGTCAATATTTTGATATGAATAAGAGCTTCACTTATTTGTGCAAATTGATTTGCAATATTTTCATGCCTTCTACTTCTTGTGATAATATTTTGGCTTTATATTTTATGAACTACGAAAGTTACTCATCTATATATGTGTCATATGTGCAAAAATTAAGGGAAGTAAAAATGGATGACATATACATATACAACATGTACACCTTGTCTATTTTCTTACCCAAATTTCAGATTAAGCAACGCCGAGGACGGCTTTATTTTCAAGAAAGGGAGGATGATGAGGACATGCCTACCTTGGATAGGACCAAAAATATTGCATACATGTATATTTGTGAGGTGATTTCTAATGCAAACTATGCAACAATTTATTTATGTCATCCAGGAAAAAAATACTTCACACACTTTTGTGCCATGTCTAATTCCAGGAATATGGGGCATTTATACAATCCACATATGAAGATAAGGGAAAAAGAGAAGTTTAGGTGCTGTTCAAAAAGTTCTCTCACGTCACTTTTGGGCCAAGAGAAGATAGAGTTCAAGTCTCTCACGTTCTGCATCCAGATTCAAACTGCACAGACTTACCTGAGTCAAAACGGCAAGAACTCCTTCATACTGACTCCGAATTGGGTGATTCTTTTTTGTTGGAAACTAGATTTCGTACACTTTCCAACCCAATTGGATTCACCTTCAAATTCATCCGAGCGTTGAGATACCGACGAAAGAATCTGATGCTGCAGCAGAATCCGAGTCAAACTACAAGTCCAAAGGTGTTACATCACCTCCACTTGGGCCCATGAGCCTTGTACGACCTAGGGTTAGTTTTAGGCTGCCTTGGGACGTCCTTCCACCTCCTTGGCCGCCACCCCTTGCTCCTATATAAGTAGATCCATCTAGTAGCTTTTTCTTTGGGATTTGTTTAGTCAAAAGTTAGCTATTGCAACTTCGTGTACTTCGTTTGTGTCCAACGACCAGACCAAGACCGCTTACGGATCCCCATCTTTATCAATACTTCATCTATATTTGCAATTTTCAGATTGCTTTATCATATTCTTCCTTGTTCTTCGATTGCATGCATGAATAGACCTTCGTGGTCAGGCTGGTCGTGCTTCTGGCATCGTCAGTAACCCCTGAAGATTGGTTTAGCGATTGCTAAGGCGCAACGTCGTGCACGTTTGTAGTCGGATCGTCAAAGTCGTCTCCACCAAATCGATAGTTACCATCTCATCGAAAGATCGGGCCCCTCGCCTCTATCAAGTGGTATGAGGACATGCCTACATTGGATACGACCAAAAATATTGCATACATGTATATTTGTGAGGTGATTTCTAATGCAAACTATGCAATAATTTATTTATGTCATCCAGGACAAAAATACTTCACACACTTTTATGCCATGTCTAATTCCAGGTATATGGGACATTTATACAATCCACATATGATGATAAGGGAAAAAGAGAAGTTTAGGTGCTGTTCAAAAATTTCTCTCACGTCACTTTTGGGCCAAGAGAAGATAGAGTCCAAGTCTCTCACGTTCTGCATCTAGATTCGGACTGCACAGACTTGGCTGACT
>LR738713.1:250750475-250852986 GCA_902687465.1 Secale cereale
AAAGTTCGCCATAGCTGCAACTTCGCGTACTTCGTTTGTGTTCAACGACCAGACAAAGATGTCACAGAACCCCACTTGATCAATAAAGCTTTCCTCTTGAATTCGCAATATCCAGATTGCAATCTCAGTTTCTTGCTTGTTCTTCGTTTGCCTGGAGGAAACAGACCTTCGTGGTCAGGTTGATCGTGCTCTGACGTGGTCAATAACCTGTCGGAGTTGGTTTAGCTATTGCTGAGGCGCGACGTCCACGCACATTCGTAGTCGGATCGTCCAAATCGACTTCCTCCAAAACGATAGCCACCATCTCATCAAAATACGGGACACCTTTGCCTCTATCAAGTGGTATCAGATATCCATGTTGCTCGGTGAGATTTTACAGTTTTTCGTAGATTAGATCGAGTCTGTTCTTCATACCTACAGTCCACGAAAAAGCCAAAAAAAATAGGGTTAGTTCATCATATCCGAACCAGTCTGAGCCATTGCATAATCTTTTCCGTGTTTGCTTAGTTGAATTTGCGGTTGCATCGTCGTGTTAAGTTGCTGGTCTTAGCGTCTAGTCTTTTAGATTTTCGTGTTCTGGTCATCAGTTGTCACGCCGCCGCTGCAGCATCTTCATCGCTACTGCCACATACCACCACCGATCCGTATCCATATACCACCACCAATCCATATCCATATACCACCACCGCTGCCATATTCTACCACCACATATCCACCACCAATCCGAGTTCTTTTCGTTTTAGATTGGCTTTCGAGATCCATCTAGTTTCGGTTTCCTGTTTCCTTGCCTCAGTAGGTCTCGAAAAAAAAAGTCTGGAGACCCCCGGGCAGTTTTTAGGACAAAATTTCGGCAGGTGAGAATATTTTTTCCCTATCCTATTTTTGGGCTTTTCTGAGTCTTTTGAGACACGTGCCACAATACTGTTTTTTTACCGCACTTTTTCGTCGTCGCTGCCCTGATTTCGAAAAAAAATATCGTCAAAAAAATTTCGTGCCTATCATCTTAGTTTGACTTGGGAAGTGTTTTGAGACACTCGCCATTATAGTGATTTTCGGCAAAAAAAAGAAGGAGAACAAAAAAAAGAGCGCAAAAAAAAGAGGCGAAAAAAAATTCAGAGTGTGCTTTCCCCTTGATTACGTGCAGCGCTGTGATTTTGTTAGTGTTCTAGGCTCGCGTCTCTAGTACGGTCTAGCCTAGGACCAGCACAGTACCGTCGTTGAGCGTTTATTCAACTTTGCATCTCTGAATTGATTATTGCTGACCCTTTTTGCTACCATCTTATATGCCTTTCCTGCTCCACATACATCTACGTCGTGCGTTTGACTCTCCCTGGTAATCGATCCAACCTTTGAGAGTTTTGACTACCACGGTTGCCGATCACCACCTGCTGCTGGGTAAGAACTAGTAAGAATTTGAGTTTTGCTTGACGGACTTGTGACGCCCCACCACCACCATTTTCTAGTAGTCTGTAGGATCATATTTTTGTGTGTTTCTATTGCTGCTAACCATGCCAGGATCACAAGTCGACGAGACTGACTGGGAGAACATGACAAACAAGGAGTTGCATGATAAATTTCAGCAAATGATGGGTCAACAGGTAGCAGATGTCATGACCAGTTTTGACAACGCACTAGCGAGGATGGATGGCATTCAGAAGTCAATTGACACCAAGTTGGATGCCAAATTTGCTGAAGTGCTTGCGTGTCTACCTCCACCTGCTGCACCGTTGCAACAACAACAACAACCACCTTCACGTCGCGAAATCGCCCTACGCAAAGCGAGCCGTGTCCCTCTTTAGCCTCGCCAACCCGTTGGTGCTGTTGTTGATACTTATGTGGCTCCTGCTGCTGCTGAGTAGGAGGACGATTACGCGGGGGATTACGAGGAAGAGATTGATCAAAATCAGAACTACGTGCAACAACCAACACCACAACAACCAGGTCGTCCACATGCATATAATCGCAATGGTAGGGCTGCACCATACCCTCAGGTACGCGATCATGACCATCTCCCTAAACTAAAATTGAATATTCCACCATTTGAGGGTAGATATGTTCCTGATATATATCTTACTTGGGAGTTAGAAACCGAACAACGTTTTACATGTTTTAAATATCCCGAGGAGAGACGTGTTGCTGCTGCTCGTTGTGCTTTCACTAGTTTTGCTTGTGTGTGGTGGTCTGAATATTGTAGATTACATCCGGATAATATTCCAACTACTTGGGCTGCTTTGGAAACTGCTATGTGTACTCGTTGGGTTCCACCATATTATCAACGTGAATTACTTCAAAAATTGCAGCCCTTAAGACAAGGAAAAAATTATGCAGAAGAATATTATCAGCAATTACAAACTGGCCGGATTAGATGTGGTATTGTTGAGGAGAATGAAGCTAAGCTTGCAAGTTTTATGGGTGGATTAAATAAAGAGATTCAAACCATTCTAGAGTATAAGGATTATAATAATATCACTCGTTTGTTCCATCTTGCTTGTAAAGCTGACCGTGAAGTGCAGGATCGACATGCATTGGCTCAAATCAACACGAATACGGTCACACAGGTGCTAGATGCACGATACACATCAAGATACATGATCCATAGTCAACAACGGTGGTACAAAGATAGTCTTCTCCCGGAGGAGGTCTTGGATATCCCTTGGGATCTTCTCCGAGGTGGAGGTCTTGAATCCGAGGTCGATCTTCTCCGAAGAGGCCGCGGTCTCGTAGGAGAGGAACCACAAAGGTCTATGATATGAGCTAACACAAAGCTAACCCTAGAAAGTTTAGGTAGAGTGCTATATATAGGCTAGGAGGGGCGAAGGGGTACATGGGCCTCGGCCCAACATCATGCGTGCAGGCACGGTCCGGATGATCCGGACGTTTGTCCGGATGATCCGGGCTTCGGGGGTCCGGATGATCCGAGAGGGCGTCCGGATGATCCGGACATGTCTGAACGGCTACAGATAGTCCGGATGTCCGGGTCTTCATCCGGATGTCCGGGGGTGTCCGGATGATCCGGGTCGGGATCCGGATGGTTCGGCTTTAGCGTGGAGCTTCGGGTGTCGGGGCGCACATTGTCCGGATCATCCGGACGTTCGTCCGGATCATCTGGGCTCTGGCCGGATCGTCCGGACATTCGTCCGGATCGTCCGGGCTGTCTGAGCCTCGGCTGTCCTTCTCCTTCTTCCTTCGATTCTTCTTGATCCTTGACTTCTCCATGGTTGTTCCCGATGTGCCTGAGTATGCAAAGAGTGTCCGATGAGGGTAGCAACCATGTCTCATGTGAATCAAAGTGATGTAGAGAGAGGAGCGAAGTCACCTCGGCCTCAAGAGCTCGTGCTCGAGCATGTGTCATGGGTCCACTTGGTACTTGGTGAGTCGATGGTGGGTCCACGGGGATGACCTTGGGATGCTCCGCATCATCTCCCCTCCCTTGGGAAAGATCCGACCTCGGATCGAAATCTTCATCACCATGGAAAGTGGAGAGATCCTTGACATTGAAGACATCGCTCACACTGTACTTCTCGCGTGGAAGGTCGAGCTTGTAAGCATTGTTGTTGTAGCGTGCTAGCACCTTGAAGGATCCGTCGGCTCGAGGTTGTAGTTTAGACTTGCGCTCGCGGGGAAAATGGTCCTTCCGAAGATGTAGCCATACAAGATCTCCTGGTTGGAACACCATAGGCTTCTTGTTGACGTTGAGCTTGGATGCTAGTCGATGTACTTGCCGCTCGATCGTTGCCCTTGTATCTTCATGCACCTTCTTGAGGTAGCTTGCACGAGCACTTGCATCCAAGTTTGTACGTTCTTGTAAAGGTAGAGGTAGGATGTCCAATGGCGACAAAGGGTTGAAGCCGTAGACGACCTCGATGGGGGACTTGCCGGTAGTCGAATGTCTTGCGCGGTTGTAGGCGTACTCGGCGATGGGCAAGCATTGCTCCCATTCCTTGATGTTCTTCTTGATCAACACGTGAAGAAGCGTCGAAAGCGTGCGGTTCGTCACCTCCGTTTGGCCGTCGGTTTGTGGATGGTATGCCGAAGAGAAGAGGAGCTTGATCCCGAGTTTGGCGCACAGGGTCTTCCAAAAGTAGCTCAAGAACTTGACGTCCCGGTCCGACACGATCGTCTTGGGCACTCCATGTAGACGAATGATTTCCCTACAAAAGAGATTAGCCACATGTGAAGCATCGTCGATCTTGTTACAAGGAATGAAATGAGCCATTTTAGAGAATCTATCCACGACAACAAACACGGAATCTTTTCCATTTTAAGTCCTAGGCAATCCAAGTACAAAGTCCATGCTAGTGTCTTCCCATGGATGGAATGGAATAGGAAGTGGCATGTAAAGACCATCAGATTGAGCTTTTGACTTAGCTTTGCGGCATGTTGAGCATCGGCTTGTAAGGCGTGAGACGTCACGTAGCATCTTGGGCGAAAAGTAGTTCTTGGAGAGCGTAGCAAATGTCTTGTCGCGACCAAAGTGTCCCATGAGTCCTCCTCCATGAGATTCCTGCAAAAGGAGCAAACGAAGTGAAGACTCGGGAATGCAAATTTTGTTAGCTCTCATAAGATATCCATCTTTGATGTAGTAATGTTCCCAAGAAGTGTGAGTCCAACACTTAGCATAAGGATTTGCAAAGAAAGGATCTTGCTCATATAATTCTTTTATGTGCTCAAAGCCAATAACACTCAACTCAAGTTTTGTGATAAGCATGCATTTGCGTGAAAGCGCATCCGCCACAACATTTTCTTTGCCTTTGATGTACTTGATGACATAAGGAAAAGACTCAATGAACTCACTCCACTTAGCATGACGCTTGTTCAACTTAGTTTGACCCTTGAGATACTTGAGAGTCTCGTGGTCCGTGTGAAGAATGAATTCATGAGGTCTAAGGTAGTGTTCCCAAACACGCAAAACTCTCACCAAGGCATATAGCTCTTTATCATCGATGGGATAGTTAAGTTGCGCTCTGGATAGCTTCTCGCTAAAGTACGCAATTGAGCGTTTTTCTTGCATGAGCACGCCACCTATGCCGGTACCGCTAGCGTCACAATGAATCTCAAAAGGTTTATCAAAGTTCGGTAGGGCAAGAAGTGGTGCGTGCGTGAGCAAATGTTTGAGCTTACTAAACACGGTGTCTTGCGAAGGACCCCAAATAAAGGGTGCGTTCTTCTTGCTCAAGACGTGTAGAGTCATAGCAATGGTGCTAAAATCCTTCACAAAACGTCGATAGAAACCGGCTAAACCAAGAAAGCTACGCACTTGTTGGAGATTCGTTGGTTGAGGCCAAGTTTTAATTGCTTCAATTTTAGTTTCATCAACGTGAACACCTTGGGAAGAAACGACGAATCCTAACAAAACGACCTTGTCCACACCAAACGTGCATTTTTCCATATTAGCATATAAGCGCTCTTGACGAAGGGTTTGCAAAACCATACGGATATGTGTCACGTGGTCCTCAAGCGACTTGCTAAAAACGAGGATGTCATCAAAGTAGACCACTACAAAGACGCCTATGTAGGGTCGTAGGAAAAAATGCATAAGACGCATAAATGAACCGGGTGCTTCCGATAAACCCATTGGCATGACAAGCCACTCATATAACCCAAATTTGGTTTTGAAAGCCGTTTTCCACTCATCACATTCTTGAATGCGAATTTGGTAGTAACTACTTTTAAGATCAATTTTCGAAAAGATGGTGGCACCACATAATTCATCAAGCATGTCGTCTAAACGTGGGATAGGATAACGGTATCTAACGGTGATAGCATTTATCGGGCGGCAATCGGAGCACATTCGAAAACTTCCATCTTTCTTAGGCACGAGAATAACCGGAATGGCACAAGGGCTTAAGCTTTCACGTACATGACCTTTGTCGATGAGTTTTTGCACTTGCCGTTGTATCTCCTTGGTTTCCTCGGGGTTGACGTGGTAAGGAGCCTTGTTAGGAAGTGGTGCGCCGGGTATGAGGTCGATGCGGTGTTCGATGTCGTGAAGTGGAGGTAGACCCGGAGGTAGCTCATCGGGAAAGATGTCTGAGAATTCCAGCAACAATTGAGACAACACTAAAGGTGGAGGTGGTGAAGTGTTAGTAGGTTTGGCTTCCCCTTTGCATAAAAGCACAAGGTGAAAGACACTCGATGGGTTCTCACACACTTCTCTCATCTCACTTTTGGTGGAAAATAGCACTAGTTGCTTCTTGTCGCTCATCGTGGAGTCGCTCATATTTGGCTTGTGGCTCTCACTCTCCTTTTGGTGGATCACTCTCTCACCATTCTCTCCATGATGGTTGGTAGGTAAGTGTTTGCCGGCGGCTACTTGACTTGGTGACATGGGACGTAGCACAAACTCTTTTCCTTTCATCTTGAAGCTATAGTGGTTCGTCCATCCATTGTGTGTGACACCACGATCATATTGCCAAGGTCGTCCAAGAATAAGGTGGCACACGGACATGGGGATCACATCACACTCAAGTGTGTCCTCGTAGGCGCCTATTTTGAAGGATACTTGCACGGTGTGCTCGACTCAAAGTGTTCCGGCGTCGTTGAGCCATTGGACCTTGTAAGGATGAGGGTGCTTAGACTTCACCAAGTTGAGCTTGTCGCAAAGCTCTTCGCTTGTCAAGTTATGACAACTTCCTCCATCGATGATAACCTTGACAGAGCGTCCATTGATGCCGGCCTTGGTATGGAAGATATGACATCTTTGATCGTCATCTTGTTGATGTTGGAGTGTTAAGACCTTGGATACAACAAGATTTGGACTCGAGTCGTTCTCACAAAACTGATGATGACATGACTACCTTGGATACGACCAAAAATATTGCATACACGTATATTTGTGAGGTGATTTCTAATGCAAACTATGCAACAATTTATTTATGTCATCCAGGACAAAAATACTTCACAGACTTTTGTGCCAGGTCTAATTCCAGGTGTATGGGACATTTGTACAATCCACATATGAAGATAAGGGAAAAAGAGAAGTTTAGGTGTTGTTCAAAAAGTTCTCTCACGTCACTTTTGGGCCAAGAGAAGATAGAGTCCAAGTCTCTCACGTTCTGCATCCAGATTCGGACTACACAGACATACCTGACTCAAAACGGCAAGAACTCCTTCATACGGACTCCGAATTGGGTGTTTCTTTTTTTGTTGGAAACTAGATTTCGTACACTTTCCAAGCCATTTGGATTCACCTTCAAATTCGTCCGGAGTGTTGAGATATCGACGAAACAATCTGACGCTCCAGCAGAATTCGAGTCAAACTACAAGTCCAAAGGTGTTGCATCACCTCCACTTGGGCCCATGAGCCTTGTACGAACAAGGGTTAGTTTTAGGCTGCCTTGGGACGTCCTTCCACCTCCTTGACCGCCACCCCTTGCTCCTATATAAGTAGATCCATCTAGTAGCTTTTTCTTTGGGATTTGTTTAGTAAATAGTTAGCCATTGCAACTTTGTGTACTTCATTTGTGTCCAACGACCAAACCAAGACCGCTTACGGATCCCAATCTTTATCAATACTTCATCTATATTTGCAATATTCAGATTGCTTTATCATATTCTTGCTTGTTCTTCAATTGCATGCAGGAATAGACCTTCGTGGTCAAGCTGATCGTGCTTCTGGCATTGTCAGTAACCCCTGGAGATTGGTTTAGCGATTGCTAAGGCGCAACGTCATGCACGTTTGTAGTCGGATCGTCAAAGTCGACTCCACCAAATCGATAGTTATCATCTCATCGAAAGATTGGGCCCCTCGCCTCTATCAAGTGGTATCAGTTTTCAGGTTGCTTGGTGAGAATTTCCAGTTATTCCTATATTAGATTTATTTTCTTACCTATTGTCCAGGAAAAAGTCCAAAAAAAGTTAGATCTATTCATCCTTTTTCCAAGCCAGTCTGAGCCTTTGTAATTTTCTTTTCATTGTTTGCATTATTGAATTATCGGTTGCATCGTCGTGTCGAGTTGCTGGTCTTAGTGTCTATTTCGTTAGAGTTTCGAGTTCTGTTCACATTAGTCACGTCGCCGCTGCATGGTTATCCCTTCCGCTGTACACCACCTCATCCATCAACTTCCACCTCGTGCTACCCATCGTTCATTGTCACAATCATAGTTGATGTCGTTCACATCTTTGCTTGATCCAATCTGCATCTTATCTAGTTTGTCTTGGAAAGAGGGAGAAAGAAAAAAAAGACAGAGAAAGAAAAGTAAAAAAAAGAGGAGAAAAAGAAAAAGAAAAAAGTGTGAGAAAAAAGAAAAAGAAAAAGAAGGAAAAGAAAGTTGGAGAGAGTGTTGTTGTATATTCTGCTTGGCAGTTGTTTTCATCATTATCTTTACTGCCGTTGTGATCTTCACTTATATCTTGCTGTCCAGAGCTACTTCGTATCCTTTATTGATGCTAGTTGTGCTACACCGTGACCTCATTAGTGTTATAGGCTCGCGTATCTAGTCCGCTCTAGCATAGGACCAACACAGTACCGTCGTTGAGCGTTTATTCAACATTGCATCTCTGAATTGATTGTTGCTAATCTTTTGCTACCATATATAAAGCCAACCCAGCTCCACATATTTCTACACCGTGTTTACGTACGTTCACCTGGCAATCGCTTTACTCAATCTTTGGAGTTATTTGACACCGCTGGTTGCCTATCACCACCTGCTGCATGGTAAGAACTTGTAAGATATTGATATTTGCTTTACTGTGAGCGCTTTACCACCACATCCTAGTAGTTCATAGGAACATTATTTTTGGATTTTGTTTTTTGTTTCTACTAATCATGGCAGGTTCAAGAGTCAGTTGGGCTTCATCGATCGTGGGAGACGTGTCATCACCTCAGTAAATACAACCACCATCACAAGAGGTACACAGACATCAGAATGCGCACAAACAGGTTATTTACATGCCACCTTTTCATGGTCGTTTTAAAACTGATTTATATATTGAATGGGAGTTCAACATCAATAATATATTTGCTTCCCATAGTTTTGATGAACGTAAAAAAGTTAAGGTTGCGGTTAGTTCTTTCACTGGTTATGCTTTAGTTTGGTGGGGTGAATATTGTCGGTTATACCCTAATCATGTACCTACTACTTGGGATGATTTAAAACTTGTGATGAGAGATATATTTGTCGATGTTTATTATACTCGTGGCATGATTAAAAAACTACAACATTTGAAACAAGGTAGTGACATCGTAACAAAATATTATGATGATTTACGAACTACCTTGTTGCACTCCTTTTTAGAGGAAAGTGAAGATGATTTTATGGATAGATTTTGGGGAGGATTAAACCGTGATATTCAGGAGATGCTAATTCATGAAGAGTGTTATCCTATGGACCATTTGTTTCGTCTTGCTTGTAGTGCTGAACAGGAAATAAAACGACGTATTGTCCATAAGGAGAATAAGCGCCAGGTGCACATTCCAAGAGATGATACGGTTGTTACTTCCACTACTAGGCGTACTATGACAGACACATCCGTTGTTCTGAGGACTACATCACCTCCACCATGTGACACATCACCTCCGACTAGGGGTGGATTAACGAGCTGCTCGGCTCGTTAAGCTCGTACTCGTTAAGCTCGTGCTCGTTAAGGCTCGGCTCGTTAAGCTCGTTAAGATTAACGAGCAGAAAACCCTGTTCGGCTCGGTTCGTTTAAAGCTCGTTAAGCTCGTGAGCGCTCGCGAGCGCTCGTTAACAGATTTTGATGTGTTACGGTTTACACGATAAGCGCGTATATTTGGTTTTTTAAAAAGAACATGGTGACTAGAAAAGAAAATGCACAAGTTTTTTGCCTCCTATGTAGATTAGATTGAGTGGATGGGCCGAGGTGCAACAATTTTTTTGTCAGGTTAGATGAAAATATGAGTTGTGTTGTTACTAACGAGCTTAACGAGCTACTCGTGAAACTCGTTAGCTCGTTCGTTAAGCTCGTTAAGCTTAACGAGCTGAAATCAATGATTGGCTCTGTTCATTAAGAAGCGAGCCACGAGCTTAACGAGCCGAACTATCGAGCGCTCATTAAGCTCGCGAGCTTCGAGCTTTTGGTCCAGCCCTACCTCCGACAGTGCCTACATCATCCGAGTTGATCATAAGAGGTAATGACAAAGGTACCGATCTTCCACCTCCACATGAGTCTGATGAATGCCTTGTCAATTTAAATGAACCATGCGATGAGCTATCCACTACTTTGATCACACCAACTATTTTAGAGGAATATGTTCGTGATTTGACTTTTCCATGTGATCAAACAATTTTGAGTGAACCAATTGAATTAACTATTGATGCGAAAGAACCATTTGAATCAGGGAATAAATCAGATTTGGATCAAATACGTGTGAAAATAGTTGTGCCAATGTTTAATCATTTTGATATGACCTCTAATCTTGGTGATGGTTCATCAAGGTTGGGATGGTTTAATGAGGAGCATTGCCAATCTTTTGTAACGATTAAGAGCTTCACTTATATGTGCAAATTGAGTTGCAATATTTTCATGCCTTCTACTTCTTGTGATAATATTTTGGCTTTATATTTTATGAACTACGAAAGTTACTCATCTATACATGTGTCATATGTGCGAAAATTAAGGGAAGTAAAAATGGATGACATATACATATACAACATGTACACCTTGTCTATTTTCTTACCCACATTTCAGATTAAGCAACGCCGATGACGGCTTTATTTTCAAGAAAGGGAGGATGATGAGGACATGACTACCTTGGATACGACCAAAAATATTACATACATGTATATTTATGAGGTGATTTCTAATGCAAACTATGCAACAATTTATTTATGTCATCCAGGACAAAAATACTTCACAGACTTTTGTGCCATGTCTAATTCTAGGTGTATGAGACATTTGAATAATCCACATATGAAGATAAGGGAAAAAGAGAAGTTTAGGTGCTATTCAAAAAGTTCTCTCACGTCACTTTTGGGCCAAGAGAAGATAGAGTCCAAGTCTCTCACGTTCTGCATCCAGATTCGGACTGCACATACATACCTGACTCAAAACGGCAAGAACTCCTTCATACGGACTCCGAATTTGGTGTTTCTTTTTTGTTGGAAACTAGATTTCGTACACTTTCCAACCCACTTAGATTCACCTCCAAATTCGTCCGGAGCGTTGAGATATCGACGATACAATCTAACGCTGCAGCAGAATCCGAGTCAAACTACAAGTCCAAAGGTATTGCATCACCTCCACTTGGGCCCATGAGCCTTGTACAACCTAGGGTTAGTTTTAGGCTGCCTTGGGACGTCCTTCCACCTCCTTGGCCGCCACCCCTTGCTCCTATAAAAGTAGATCCATCTAGTAGCTTTTTCTTTGGGATTTGTTTAGTCAAAAGTTAGCCATTGCAACTTCGTGTACTTCCTTTGTGTCCAACGACCAGACCAAGACCGCTTTGGATACCCACCTTTATCAATACTTCATCTATATTTGCAATATTCAGATTGCTTTATCATATTCTTGCTTGTTCTTCGATTGCATGCAGGAATAGACCTTCGTGGTCAGGCTGATCGTGCTTCTGGCATTGTTACTAACCCCTGGAGATTGGTTTAGCGATTGCTAAGGCGCAACGTCAAGATTGGGACTCGAGTCATTGTCACAAAACACTTGATGATCTTCATCCTCATTCACTTGTCGATGCATAGCCACATGCTCAAGTGCTTCCATTTCATCGTCGCTCATTGAGTCATAAGATCTGTCGTCGTTGATTATGATGGTGCGAACGGTCTTGCACTCAAATGACTTGTGGCCTCGCCCTTGGCACTTAAAGCATTTGATGAAACTCGTCTTGGAGTTGTCCTCGGTTGGAGTTGTAGATGATGAAGCTCTTGGCTTGAAGTTGTTGGTAGAAGGTGGCCGACTTGTTGTAGTCGTATTCTGGTAGCTTGACTTGTCACCGAAGTTTGTAGATGGCTTGCTAGAGGTAGGTGTTGCCGAAGTCGTTGAAGCTTGGTTGTATAAGCCGAAGTTCTTGGATGTGAACTTGGAGTACTTGTAGTCCTCTTGAACATGTCGCTCCGCTTTGTTGGCTTGATGTACTAGCTCGAGGAGGTTGGTGTATGGTTGAAAGTCCGCAATCTTCTTAATAGGATAGTTGAGTCCATTCAAGAATCTCGCCATTGTTTGCTCTTCATCTTCCGTGATGTTTGCGCGTATCATGGCAATCGCCATCTCCTTGTAGTACTCTTCAACGGGCTTGGTACCTTGCTTGAGGAGTCGTAGCTTCTTGAACAAGTCACGGTTGTAGTGTGTTGGCACAAAGCGTGCTCTCATGACGTCCTTCATTTGAGCCCAAGTGGTGATAGGAGGTTCGCCTTTTGCTTCTCTTCTCTCTATGATTTGCTCCCACCAAATGAGAACATAGTCTTGGAACTCAAGGGAGGCCATAGCGATTTTATTCTCCTCATCAAAGTTGTGGAGGCGAAAGATTTTATCAACTTTCAATGTCCATGAGAGGTAGTCTTCGGGATCAATGCTTCCGGAAAACTTTGGCATAGTGAATTTGAGCTTGCCGTAGCGGTGCTCTTCATTATTTCCTTGCCTATTGGGAGGGCGTTCGTGATTTTGACGGTTTTCAACGTCATGTTGCTCTTGGCGTAGGAGATGCTCGTTGTTATGGTTCACTTGTCGAGCTTGCGGTTCTTGGTGAAGTTGTCGCTCTTGTCACGCTTGAGGAGGAACTTCGTCTTGCATTCTTGGTTGGTGGCGCCTCTCTTGCATCTCATCGCGAAGGAAATCCTCTTCTTGACGAGTGTGTCGAGTGCGCTGCCACATTGCGATGTGCATCACGTAATGCTCATTGCGCCGCAAGAGCTTGAGCTTCTCGACGTTGTTGTGCTTGACGATTATCTTCTTCATCTTGTTCTTCTTGGCATTGACGTGCTCGCTCTTGTTGTTGTTGGCGTAGTCGTTGCCGTTCTTGTGCTTGCGCAAGTGTAGCTTGGTTTTGACAATGTCGACTTTCTTGCTCTTCAAATAGCTCTTGTGAACTCTTGTCATTAAGTGGATTCCGGTTGTCATGTCGAGCTTGACGTGTGGCTTGACGAAGAGTGTTTGATGTAGGGGTACTTGAGCCTTCCGTGGAGTTGGTATGTCGACTTGAGCGGTTTAGTCTTTGAGATGATCTGGAAGAAGAACGTCGATTGACTATCAAAGTCCGTAGTTCATTGAATTGGTTAGATATGTTGGTGTTGATGATGTCGAATTGGTCTTTTGTTCTTGCTTCGAATTGGCACGCGTCCTCGGCGACTTGACCAATGTACTCTCGCATAGCTTCACTTTCTTGATGGAGAGCTCGTTGGACACCGAAAAGATGTAGTTTGGTGACATAGTTGTTCGCTTCTTGAGGATCGTCGAAGATCGAGTTGGAAGATGTACTTGGCCTATCCATCATCACAAGCAAGTGTGTGAGTGGAAGAAAGGAGAAGACAATACCAATTGTACCTTAACCGAAGTTGAAAATGGATCAATGATCACTCAATAATGTAACCCGGAAATAGCACTATTGGTACCACTTCGTGTCGATTCTCACACCTACACAAGTAAAGCTTTGAGAGGAGTTTGGTTAGGATGGTGGCAAAATTCAATGTAAAAAGTGAGTAAGATTCAATGATGTTGGAAATGATTCACAATTGGCTCATGCAACAAGTAGATCACAAGCAATAGGTAGCACACGGAACACACGCATGGATAGATAAATGTGGTTGTGCAACCAAGGTGAGCGAAATTGTGGAAACCACGGAAAATGCTCGTGTTGCACAACGCTGGAGAGACGCTAACCGATTGCTTAATAGGCGGATACGCACTTGTGCACGACCTATAAGGGCAATGTAACGACTTCCTATCACAAGTATGCTATGAGTGTATGATGTGCCGATGCTTTTAGCACAAGGTGAAGTATTGCTATCTCATATGATCTCTTTGGATGCAAGGCGTTTGATGCTATTTTGCTTTTGTGCATAAGCTTTGGGTGGCTCTTTTTCTTAAAAGCTTTTGAGCTCTTTCTTTGGGCACTTATGCATGCTTCTCGAATCAAGGTAGCTATTGTATATGCGGAACACTCTTGTGTCACACTTAGAGATGATGATGTAGTGTGCAATGTTTATGACTATCACTAATGTGCACAAGTGACGTGGCCCGACAATACTCAAATGGCTAGTCTCGGTAGGAAAGCTATGCAAAATGGTCGAGGAGTGTCTATCAATGCAATTGCGAGGTAGTAAACGAGGTGTCGTCGGTGTTACCGTCCTTGTCGAGGTTGAGTGTTGGTCTTGTCGATGTCGTTCCGCTCCGAGATAGCCGAAACACAAACGGAAACGGAGTAAACCACAACTCAAATGATCCAAGACACAAAGGGGTAAGACCGTAGTGTTGGTGGGGATGGGTATGTCGAGGGTATAGCGGAAGAGGTGGCTAGGGTTGTTGCGGTGGCGGAAACTGGTGCGAAAAAATCTGCAAAATGCAGTTTCGTCAGGGTTGGCCGGATGATCCGGGCGTGGCCGGATGATCAGGATGGTCAGCCGGATGATCCGGGTTTGTCAAATTCTGTGGGGTGAGCTCGGGGAAGATGGGAAAAAATTGGGGGATTTGTTTTTTTTTTCTCGGTTTTTCGGAGGTTTTTGAGGGTGGGGGAGGTGGGAAAGAGGGTAATCCACTTGTCATACAACTCAACCACGGATCACAAACAACAAAATCTCATCAAAAGACACAAATCACAAAAAAAAATTGTGGGACTATTTTTGTGGGGATTTTCGAATTTGGACGAAAAACAATAAAAACAAGCTATAAAACAAGGTGTGGGGCTCCAAATTCGTGATCAACCTAGGCTCATAGATGATGTAGGGTGGAACCCTAATCGGGAGATCTTTCACGAGATGGAGGAAATCCCACGAATAACACGAAGAACACAAGGAGAACACGGAGAAAGACACGAGAGGAAACACACAAATCGCACGAATTAGGTCACACAAGTGCTAGATCCACGATAGACGTCGAGATACACGATCCATAGTCAACCACGGTGGTACAAAGATAGTGTTCTCCCGAAGGAGGTCTTGGATATCCCTTGGGATCTTCTCCGAGGTGGAGGTGAGGCCGCGGTCTCGTAGGAGAGGAACCACAAAGGTCTATGATATGAGCTAACACAAAGCTAACCCTAGAAAGTTTAGGTAGAGTGCTATATATAGGCTAGGAGGGGCGAAGGGGTACATGGGCCTCGACCCAACATCATGCGCGCAGGCACGGTCCGGATGATCCGGACGTTTGTCCGGATGATCCAGGCTTCGGGGGTCCGGATGAACCGGGAGGGCGTCCGGATGATCCGGACGTGTCTGAACGGCTGCAGGTGGCCCGGATGTTCGGGGGTGTCCGGATGATCCGGGCCGGGATCCGGATGGTCCGGCTTCAGCGTGGAGCTTCGGGTGTCGGGGCGCACATTGTCCGGATCGTCCGGACATTCATCCGGGCTCTGGCCGGATCGTCCAGACGTTCGTCCGGATCGTCCGGGCTATCTGAGCCTCGGCTGTCCTTCTCCTTCTTCCTTCGATTCTTCTTGATCCTTGACTTCTCCATGGTTGTTCCCGATGTGCCTGAGTATGCAAAGAGTTTCCGATGAGGGTAGCAACCATGTCTCATGTGAATCAAAGTGATGTAGAGAGAGGAGCGAAGTCACCTCGGCCTCGAGAGCTCGTGCTCGAGCACGTGTCATGGGTCCACTTAGTACTTGGTGAGTCGATGGTCGGTCCATGGGGATGACCTTGGGATGCTCCGCATCAAAGCCCATTATTGGAATATTACAAGCCAAGTTCTATAATGAAAATTCCCACTAGTATATGAAAGTGACAAAACAAGGGACTCTCTATCATGAAGATCATGGTGCTACTTTGAAGCACGAGTGTGGAAAAAGATAGTAGCATTGTCCCTTTTCTTTTATTTTTTTTCCTTTTTTCTTCTTTTTTTTGGGCCTTTCTTTTTTTTCTTTGGCCTTTCTTTTTTTTCTTTTTCTTTTTCTCTTTTTTTCTTTTTTTTTCTTTGAGACAATGCTCTAATAATGATGATCATCACACTTCTATTGATTTACAACTCGATACTAGAACAAAGTATGACTCTATATGAATGCCTCCGACGGTGCACCGGGATGTGCAATGAATCAAGAGTGACATGTATGAAAAATTATGTATGGTGGCCTAGCCACAAATACGATATCAACTACATGATCATGCATGGCAATATGACAATGATGAAGCGTGTCATATGAACGAAACCGTGGAAAGTTGCATGGCAATATATCTCGGACTAGCTATGGAAATGCCATGATAGGTAGGTATGGTGGCTGTTTTGAGGAAGGTATATGGTGGGTGTGTGGTACCGGTGAAAGTTGTGCGGTACAAGAGAGGCTAGCAATGGTGGAAGGGTGAGAGTGCGTATAATCCATGGACTCAACATTAGTCATAAAGAACTCACATACTTATTGCAAAAATCTACAAGTCATCAAAATAAAGTACTACACGCATGCTCCTAGGGGAAGGGTTGGTAGGAGTTAACCATCGCGCGATCCCGACCTCCACACAAAGGATGACACTCAATGAAATACCTCATGCTTCAAATTTGTCACACAACGGTTACCATACGTGCATGCAACGGGACTTGCAAATCTCAACACAAGTATTTCTCAAATTCACAATTACTCTACTAGCATGACTGTAATATTACCATCCCCATATCTCAAAACAATCATCAAGTATCAAACTTCTCATAATATTCAATGCACTTTCTATGAACATTTTTACTATACCCATCTTGGATGCCTATCATATTAGGACTAGTTTTATAACCAAAGCACATTACCATGTTGTTCTAAAAGACTCTCAAAAGGATATAAGTGAAGCATGAGAGATCAATAATTTCTACAAAATAAAACCACCACCGTGCTCTAAAAGATATAAGTGAAGCACTAGAGCAAAACTATGTAGCTCAAAAGATATAAGTGAAGCACATAGAGTATTCTAATAAATTCCGATTCATTTTTATATCTCTCAAAAAGGTGTGTCCAGCAAGGATGATTGTGGCAAACTGATGTGGTGTCAACCCGATTCTAGGCCGATCTTTCACGAAAAGGTAGGATCCCGCGAGGAACACGATGAACACGGGGATGATAAAGGAGAAATCACAAGGGAAAACACTCAAGAACAAGTCCAATCACACATCCACTAGACAATCAAACACACAAGATCACAAGGTACATGAACAACAAAGGGAAAGATACAAGGTAGAGTTCATCTCGAAGAGGAGGTCTTGAATCCGCGAAGGATCTTCCCGTTTAGGGGTCTTGAATCCATCGTGGATCTTCTCCGTAGAGGGGCCGCAGTCTCTCCTAGGAGTAGAACCACTAAGATGAGCAAATCTCTAGTCTAAAATGAGCTATCACATTTGCTAACCCTAAAATGGTGGAGGTGGAGGAGTATATATAGTCTAGGGTCATGAAGGGGTAAGTGAGGGGCGAAACGGGTACATGGGTATCGGCCCAGATACATGCACGCAGGCAAGGCCGGATGTCCGGCGGTCGAGCCGGATGTCCGGCTCTTCACGGGTCGCCGGATGTCCGGGGGAATGCCCGGATGTCCGGGCTAGCGGGGCCAAGCCTCGGGGGCGGTTTTGTTGCTGGCGCCGGATTTCCGGGCTGAAGGCCGGATGTCCGGCGACTGCTGAGGTGCCGGATGTCCGGGCTGGCGCCGGATGTCCGGCGGCTGTAACTTCAGCCGCTCCGTCTTCTTCCGTCTTCGCTTCCAAGCTTCCCTCGCGGATGGTGTAGGTGTTCCTTGGTGCTTGCACTCCTCCTCGTCGTCCGTGAAGCTCCGACAATAACTATGCATGCACACAGGTGGAGTGTCAAGTAGTATACCATCCTCGAAGGGGTCAAGTGAACATGTGTAGAGGAGATGATTCACTTTTATGTATGAGAAGTAGAGGTCGCACGTGTCACTTGCCAAACGGACTCTTGACATGGGTATGTCCATAGGGTGCTCCGCATCATCCCCTCCCCCTTGGAAAAGATCCGACCTCGAATCGAGAATCAAATCACCATGGGAAAGAGATGGCCTCCCGCATAGTAGTGGAGGATCACCATGTGCTCATCATCTTGAAACTCGAAATGGGCACTCTCCAATGTTGCACCGTCAAGTGATTCCTTCAAAAGGAGCAAGAACAACAAGCACTTGGAAAAACAAATGTGGTTAGCATTAGTGCAAAACCAAGCATTCAAGAGGTGATTCACCCAACAAGTGTTGTCATCAAGCATAGCATAGGGTGTGACAAAGGATTGTGACATGGCATTTAAGCACATCAATGGAGCACAATCAAGGTTATCATGGAAACAAGCATGTAAATGTGAGGTAGAGATGCACATATGTGTGACAGGAGAATAAGCATCTACCTCAAATTCATAGCAAGCATGCATAAAGCGCTCAATGAAAGGTCTATGGTAGGCAAACGGATCATTCACAACACCAAAGAAAATGAAGTGTCTAAACACAAGGGTCAAGTGCAAGACAATCCAAGCGTAATGTGCATAGGGTGTAGTGAAAATCGAGTTGTACTCAACACAATAGATATAGCAATTGTTCATCATGTGTGAGGCAAACAAGTCAATCATGTGAAAAGCAATGGGACATGGCCTATGTGAAAAGATGACATTGGTGCAACCAAGCATATGATAGGGACAAGTAATCCAAGAATTGGATGCAACACACAAGGCATATAGAGGCATGTCAATGTGACAATGGCAAGTCGAAGCGAGATCTCTAACATGTGTGCAATCAAGGGGTCTAAGATGACAAATAAGTCTCATGGTGCAAGCAACACATGTAGTGTGATCCACAACATTCATGCTCATGGTTTGGGGGTTCTTGAAAAAGAAGGATATCACCTCGAAAGCATGTCCTTGTGCATTCTTACAATGCCGAAGCACAAGCAAGTGCGATGTAGAAGCATCATGGTAGAAGGTGGCTCGCTCTCAAGAGCTCGAATTGTCAACTCACGCGAAGTGGAAGTCGACACGAAGTCCAAGTATCCTACACATGTGCACAACAAAACAAAGAACGTATGCGCATGGTAGATAAACACATCATCCATCATGATGGTTCTCTTCTCTTGCACATAACCATTAGAAGCAAAAGTGCATGAATAACATGATGCAACAATGGCTATATTCATGGCACTAGGCATATGGTGCAAAGAGATAAGACAAGCATGCTTCAAAAGAATGATGTCAAAATCTCCAAATATATTTGTGAATGCTATGGGGGCAATCTCTGTTGCAAGATGAAAGGCATTGTTGCACTCCATACATGGCAAATCATTTAGCATGCAAGAGGCAACATATGGAGACATATGAAAACATGGACTAACAATCATGTGCAAATGATGCGGAGCATCCTACGGACATCACTATGTCAAGAGCCCATTTGGCAAGTGACACATGCGCCATCTACTTCTCATACATAAAGGTGAATCTTCTCCTTTACACGTGTTCACTTCACTCGTGTGCATGCATAGGTATTGTTGGAGCTTCACGGACGACAAGGAGGAGCGCAAGCGCCAAGGAACGCCTACACCATCCGCGACGGAAGCATGGAAGCGAAGACGGAAGAAGAATGGCTTGTCCAGTCCGGAACGGGCGGTACTACCGCTTACAAGCGGTACTACCGCTCCCAAGCGGTACTACCGCCCGAGGTTCCGGTACTACCGCCCTGCCTGTGCGCAACCGTCGGCCTTTGGCCTTGTATCCCTCGCCACTTACCCCTTCGTGGCTTAGATTATAAATAGACCACCTCCACCTCCTTTCTAAGTTGAGCAAATATGATAGCTCATTTGTATGTGAGCTTTGCTCCTACCTTTTCCTCTTGAGAGAGAGAGAGAGACTACTCCATTGGAGGCCAAGACCTCCACCTTGGAGAAGATCCCTAGTGGATGCAAGACCTCCCAAGGGAGAAGAATCCTTGTGGATTATCAAGACCTCTCTCCTCATAAGGATTGGGATGAACTCTACCATGTATCTTATTTCCCTTTGATTGTTCTTGTATCTTGTGGATCTTATGTGTTTGTGAGTCTAGTGGATGTGTGATTTGGGCTTGTTCTTGAGTGTATCTTTTGTGTTCTTCCCTTTGTGCTCCTCTTTTTTTTTGGGGATTCCCCTCCAATTCATGAAAGATCTCCACCTAGGGTTCCACCCTACAACATCATGGTATCTAGAGCTATGATTTCTCACGAAATTGGAGCCCCCCTTCTTGTTTTCTAGCCTAATTTTGTTGTGTTCTTGCCCAATTTCGAAAATCCCCACCAAAAATAGCCCCAATTTTTTTTGTGATTTGTTGGTTTGATGAGGTTTTGTTGGATTTGATCCATGGATTTGCTTGGTTTCGAGTGGATCTAGCATCTCCCCAAGTTTCACCACTTTCCATCCACGAAATCCATCCAATTTTGCCACCAACATCATCCATTTCCGCCCATAATTCGCCCCGATTCCGATCTGCGAAGCTTTCCCGACACCAGCGGTACTACCGCCACCCCAAGCGGTACTACCGCCTATAACCAGAAGCGGTACTACCTCCCTACAAGCGGTACTACCGCCCCACACATTTTCAGCCTTCCGAGTTTCACCGTTTTGACCATAACTTTCACTCCCGAACTCCGATTTGAGTGTTCTTTGGCTCGTTGGAAAGCTAGCGACGTGCCCGAGCTACTCATCTTGGTTTTGTCATCATTTGACTCCATCAAATTTTGGACATTTTGGCATGTTTGCCTAGGCCCTCCATCATATCATCTGCATAGCTACCATACCTTTTCGCAACCTAACCCTTTTGGATGCCCATAGCATTTGTGGTTGCTTGAGTAGTGATTTGAGTCTCCTAAGGTGTTGAGGCTACTTAGGGACAATTGCTTCTTCATCAACCACCACCATCACTTCCGCATACCCATTGCCCACTATACATTTCCGCCAACCCAAATTAACCCATTTTTGTTGAGCTTGTTTGAGTTGTGGCTTGTGTCTCCTAAGGTGTTTCGGCTACTTAGGGACCGTGACTTCAACTCCAAAAACGTGTATAGCCCATCATACACAACCACCACCGCTTGTCCACTACCACCATTTGACATTTGTCCTTGAGATTTTGAGTTGTGGTTTTTCCGTTTCCTAAGGTGTTTCGGCTAATTAGGAACGGGTCTACATCAAGAGCACCGCATCTCATCATCATCATCGGAAGGTAACTTCGACGACATCTTTGTATATTCCCCTTGCAATTGCATTGTTAACCCCTAGCCCACTTTGCGTCACTTGCCTATCGAGACTAGCCTTTGAGTATTGCCGGCAACGTTACTTGTGCACATTAGTAATCATCGATCCGCCCTTCCATTGTATACATACCATATCATCTTGGTATCATCATATCATCCCTTGTGTCATAGGATTGTTCCCGCATATACACAATTGTTATCTTGGTTTGTGCATCATGGCCATATACAAAAAAACAAAAAGAAAAGACGAATAAGATTTTAAGCAAAAAGAGAAAGACAAAGAAGCCTGTAAGCAAGAGCCATAGCATCGCATCATATCATATCATACTTGATCATCTTGGATCATCTTGTGCTAAAAGCACCGGAACATCATACACATAGCATACTTGGGATAGAAAGTTCATACATTTTGCATCTTATAGGTTGTGCACAAGTGTCGTATCCGCCTATTGAGCAATCGAGCTAGCATCTCTCCTGTGTTGTGCAACACGAGCGTTTTCCGTGGACTCCACATTTTGTGCTCATTCCTTGGTTGCACGACCCCATTTATCTATCCGTGTGTGTGTTTCCGTGTGCCACATTTTGCTATTGGTCTACTTGTTTCACTTGCGAATTTGTGAATCTCTTTCAACATTACTGACTCTTTCTAACATTTTGCATAAATTTTTTGTGCCACTATCCTCACCGAGCTCCACCATAAGATTTAATTTGTAGGTGTGAGTGAACAAGTCCGGTACCAATTCCACTATTCTTTCATTTTCACTTTGAGTGAAACGGGATACATCCTCAACTTTGGGAAACGGTATCTTGGTATTGTTTATCTCATTTCCTACTCACCTTTGCTCGAGTCTTGAGATGGATAGGCAAAGCATTTCATCTCCGGTCTACAACAACAACGACGAGTTCGGTGCCATGAAGAGATCACATCGGCATCGACAATATCAACGACAAGAATGTGAAGGTCATGAGCTCAACACCAACAATTGCTCAACGACTTCACCATCTACCTTGGCATCTCCGCCAAGTGACTTCAAGGCATCTTCGCCTTCGGACTTGCGACATCTTCGCCGACCCGCACCTCAAGAGAAGCTCCCCAAACTCAAGTCCGTGACTTCCACGAGCTACTACGACCTCGACAACGACCACACGATTCCTTTCTATGGGACTCAAGACCCCGAGGATTATCTCGAGTGGGAGCGCTTGATTGACGACTACCTCATGCTACATCAAGTTCCTCCCGAAGATCAAGTGAAATGCGCCACAAGAAACTTCCACGACCGCGCATCGACATGGTGGCTTCACACACCTTCGGAGAACTATGACATGAGTTGGTCCAAGACGAAGAAAGCTATGCGGCGAGATTTCGTGCCTCCCACCTACACGGAACAACTTCTTCACCAATTGGAGAACACGATACAAGGATCCAAGTCCATCGACGTGTACTTCAAGGAGATGAAGAAGGCCTTGCGACGAGCCGGCGTGGACGACCCCATTTGGATGAAGTTTTACTTCATGATGGGATTGGACAACGACATCTCCAAGACTATCTTCCTCGAGAACTACAAGTCCCTCGACGACAACTACATCGGTGCTCTCAAGGCGGAAGAAGAACTCATCAAGGTCAAGGCTTCTCCACCGCAAGCACACTTCTCGAAGACGAAGCTCCAAGATGGCGAGCATGAGGCTAGTACCACCACGATGTCCAAGCCCAATGAGCTCCAAGATGATGCTCCCAAGTTTGACTCCACCGCCATCCCTCTTTGTGGCATTGATGATGCCGAGTCTACTTCGACTCTTTTTCAAGATGGTGCAACGTCGACTACAACTACGGAGCCATTCGAAGACCAAGCTTTGGAGGCGAGCGACAAGGTGGCGAGCGAGGATGATGCTTCCATCTTTGGAGGCGAGAGTGATGATGTGCCATCTTCGGCCTTCATCCACGGCGACGATTACGAGATGGTTGAGCATGGGACTTTCCCTTCGACTACGGCGATGTATGATGACTTGAGTGACTTTTGCCACCGTACTGAGAGTGAGAGTGACTTCACCACTAGCCCCAGATATGATGAGATGCCCCATTTCACATGTGAGGAGAGCCACCACAACCACCACTTGAGTGAGATGAGTGACTCCACCATATGTGACTATGAGTGCACCTACCTTGAGGGAGTGAGTGAGCCACCAACACATAGAGAGAGTGAGATAGTTGATAGGTCATGTGAGGCCACTTTCAACACTAACGACTTGACCTCTACCTCTATTGTGTCTTCTCATTTGGTGCTAGGTCCCATTTATGATGACGAGCCGATTCGCGACGACTTCGTCCTTCGTATGGACAAGATGATGGCCATGGTGGATTATGACGCACCCCCCACATGGTTCCATCAAGATGAATATGACCACCATTTGGTCTTTGCCACCTCACCTACAACACCTGAGTGGAATGAACAAGGTAATATAGGTGAAGGTGATGCTCTAGTCCCACTAGTGGACATTTGTGACATTGATTGCTTGCATGATGTTGATCCACCTATTGCCATGCTTTATGCCAGTTTGACTACCTCATGGGATACATTACCCATTTATGATGTGTATGATGATTGCCATGTGGAGTCTATTAGTTGTGATGCCATGTTGCATAGGATCTCTTGTGATCATTCTTTAGGTCACATCATGTTTGATAATCCACTTGACTTGTCATATGCTATGCATGAGATCACTCGTATGTCATATTTGCAATCTCATCATAGTAACTATGCATATGCCATTAAGATAAACCCAATTTGCACTTATGGCATAGATGACAAGCCCACGGTTATTGGCCTTTGTTTCTCTAGTGATGATAATGATATGCTCCCTTTGCATCATTTATCTCATATGCCATGCCTTGATTACCTAGCTTCAGACATGCATTGTTTTGGATGTTGTTCCACTTCTCCACATTATGCTTCCGATATTGCTAATGAGGAGACCCCCATAGTTTCCTCATACATGTTAGGAGATTTTGATCCATCCCATCCATTGCATGATCCCCATACTTGTGTGCATAATATGCCCCCCCATGAATGCAAATGCTATTGTTGTCCCACATACTTACTCTAATTTGTGTCATCATCGTGTCATACACAATAACTATTCTTTCATGATGGATGACATGTTCTTATACCATGCATCAAGTTTCTTTGAGCGATGCTTATCTTGTGCTAACTCACACATACACATACACAACATGATGGATGATGTGTACATTTACCACGCACACACTTTCTTTGGCGTGTGTCTCTTTTGTGTAGGTACCCATTCTTACTCGTCAACCTCGCAAGAGCACGAGTTGACGAAACGAGCTCTAGAGAGCAACGATGACTTCAAACTCCATGTGTTATCCTTCCAACCGCTCCATTCGCGCAAAGACTTCGCGCATCTCTTCTACATGGCCCTCACATGGCTATGGGTTATTGTCCATTATATCTTTTATGCCCCTCTTGCCATGTTCACTTTGCATGATATGCTCATTTATATGCCTTTGCCATGCATTTGTGACCCATGCTTCGCATTACACATGATGATAGATTCTCATACTTGTATGTGTATTTGCAAGCTTGGTGGAGATATTGCTTGTTATTGCCATGTTTCCTTTGTGCCAAATGCCTATGATGATACCTTGTCCATGCTATGTGCTCGTGCTTGTGATATGTCGTGTGCATTGCTTATGCCTACTATTGGCTCACATGACATGATTGCTATGAACTCATCTAGTGTGTTGCATCTTCGCTCCACTAGTTTGCACGACATGATTGATATGCTTGCTTATGTTGCATCACCGATGATTCATACTTGCTCCTTTCATGCGGTTGATGTCAACCATTGCCATGCTTTTCACATGATTGATATATCTTGTTGTCATATGTCTCCACATGTTGCCTCTCTCATGCTATATGATTGTCCATGCATTGAGCGCAACCATAATTTTAGTCTTGCCAATGAGATTGCCCCCATAGCATTCTCGCATTTATTTGGAGATTTTGACATATTTCTTGTGAAGCATGCTTTTCTTATCTCTTTGCACCATATGCCTAGTGCCATGAATATAGCCATTGTTGCATCATCTTATTCATGCACTTTTACTTTTAATGGTTATGTGCAAGAGAAGAGAACCATCATGATGGATGATGTGTTTATCTACCATGCGCATACGTTCTTTGTTTTGTTGTGTGCATGTGTAGGATACTTGGACATCGTGTCGACTTCCACATCACGTGAATTGACCATTCAAGCTCTTGGAAAGTGAACCACCTTCGTTCCCGACGCTTCTACATCGCACTTGCTTGTGCTTCGACATTGTGAAGGACGCACAAGGACATGCTTTTAAGGTGATATCCTTCTCTTTCAAGACACCCAAAACCATGAGCATGGATATTGTGGATCACACTACATGTGTTGCTTGCACCATGAGACTTATTTGTCATCTTGGACCCCTTGATTGCACACATGTTAGAGATCTCGCTGTAACTTGTCATTGTCACATTGCCATGGTTCATGATATATATGCCTTGTGTGTTGCATCCATCTTGTTGCCTACTTGCTCATATCACATGTTTGGTTGCACCAATGTCATCCCTTCACATATGCCATGTCCCTTTGCTTGTCACATGCTTGACTTATTTGCCTCACACATGTCGAACAATTGCTCTTTATATTGTGTTGAGTGCCACACGACTTTCACTACACCCTATGCACGTTATGCTTGTGTGTTGCACTTGACTCATGTGTTTAGACACTTCATTTTAGTGGGTGTTGTGAATGATTCCTATGCCTACCATAGACCTTTCATTGAGCGCTTTATGCATGCTTGCTACGCATTCGAGGTAGATGCTTACTCTCTTGCCACACATATGTGCATCTCTACCTCACATTTACATGCTTGTTTCCATGATGACCTTGATTGTGCTCAATTGATGTGCTTAAATGCCATGCCACAACCCTTTGTCACACCCTATGCTATGCTTGATGACAACACTTGTTGGGTGAATCACCTCTTGAATGCTTGGTTTTGCACTAATGCTAACCACATTTGTTTTTCCCAGTGTTTGTTGTCCTTGCTCCTTTTGAAGGAATCACTAGACGACACGACATTGGAGAGTGACAACTTTGAGCTTCAAGATGATGAGTACTTGGTGATCATCCACTTCTACACGACGACGCCATCTCTTTCCCATGGTGATTTGGTTCTCAATCCGAGGTCGGATCTTTCCCAAGGGGGAGGGGATGATGCGGAGCATCCTACGGACATCACCATGTCAAGAGCCCATTTGGCAAGTGACACGTGCGCCATCTACTTCTCATACATAAAGGGGAATCTTCTCCTTTACACGTGTTCACTTGACCCCTTCAAGGATGGTATACTACTTGACACTCCACTCGTGTGCATGCATAGGTATTGTCGGAGCTTCACGGACGACAAGGAGGAGCGCAAGCGCCAAGGAACGCCTACACCATCCGCGATGGAAGCGTGGAAGCGAAGACGGAAGAAGAATGGCTTGTCTAGTCTGGAACGGGCGGTACTATCGCTTACAAGCGGTACTACCGCCCGAGGTTCCGGTACTACCGCCCTGCCTATGCGCAACCGTCGGCCTTTGGCCTTGTATCCCTCGCCACTTGCCCCTTCGTGGCTTAGACTATAAATAGACCACCTCCACCTCCTTTCTAAGTTGAGCAAATATGATAGCTCATTTGTATGTGAGCTATGCTCCTACCTTCTTCTCTTGAGAGAGAGAGAGAGAGACTACTCCATTGGAGGCCAAGACCTCCACCTTGGAGAAGATCCCTAGTGGATGCAAGACCTCCCAAGGGAGAAGAATCCTTGTGGATTATCAAGACCTCTCTCCTCATAAGGATTGGGATGAACTCTACCATGTATCTTATTTCCCTTTGATTGTTCTTGTACCTTGTGGACCTTATGTGTTTGTGAGTCTAGTTGATGTGTGATTTGGGCTTGTTCTTGAGTGTATCTCTTGTGTTCTTCCCTTTGTGCTCCTCTTGTTCTTGGGGATTCCCCTCCAATTCATGAAATATCTCCACCTAGGGTTCCACCCTACAACAGCAAAGCATGGCAATAGTGGCTATCCACCACATGGAATGAGCATATATGAATCATGGGTGATGCACGACACAAAGCAACCATGGTAATCAAGTCGTGAAAACTAGTGTAGAGAAGATGCAACACACTAGAATAACTCATGGCAATCATTTCATGTGGGCAAATAGTGGATATAGGCAATGCACATGACATATCGCAAGCACGATCACAAATCAAGAACAAAGCATCATAATAGGCATGGTGTGCAAAGGAATCATGGCAATAACAAGTGATATCACCACCAAGCTTGCAAATACACATACAAGTATGAGAATCAATCATCATGTGTAATGCAAAGCATGGGTCACAAATGCATGGCATAGGCATATAAATGAGCATATCATGCCAAGTGAACATGGCAAGGTGGGCATAAGAGATATAATGGACAATAACCCATAACCATGTGAGTGCCATGTAGAAGGAATGCGCGAAGTGTTTGCGCAAAAGGAGCGGTGGGAAAGACAATCCACGATATCCCAAGTCATCGTTGCTCTCTAGAGCTCTTTCCGTCAACTCGTGCGTTTGTGAAGTTGACGAGTATGGATGGGTACCTACACAAAAGAGACACAAACTAAAGAAATTGTACACGTGGTAAATGTACACATCATCCATCATGATGTGTATGTGAACGTATGATAGAGGCGAGGGGCCTGATCTTTCGATGAGATGGTAACTACCGATTTGGTGGAGACGACTTTGATGATCCGACTACAAACATGCACAACGTTGCGCCTTAGCAATCGCTAAACCAATCTCCAGGGGTTACTGACGATGCCAGAAGCACGATCAGCCTGACCACGAAGGTCTTTTTCCTACATGCAATCGAAGAACAAGCAAGAATATGATAAATCAATCTGAATATTGCAAATATAAATGAAGTATTGATAAAGGTGAGGATCCGTGAGCGGTCTTGGTATGGTTGTTGGACACAAACAAAGTACACGAAGTTGCAATGGCTAACTTTTGACTAAAGAAATCCCAAAAAAAAAGCTACTAGATGGATCTACTTATATAGGAGCAAGGCGTGGCGGCCAAGGAGGTGGAAGGACGTCCCAAGGCAGCCTAAAACTAACCCTAGGTCGTACAAGGCTCATGGGCCCAAGTGGAGGTGATGTGACACCTTTGGACTTGTACTTTGACTCGGATTCTACTGCAGCGTCAGATTGTTTCATCGATATCTCAACGCTCCAGACGAATTTGAAGGTGAATCCAATTGGGTTGGAAAGTGTACGAAATCTAGTTTCCAACAAAAAAAAGAAACACCCAATTCGGAGTCCGTATGAAGGAGTTCTTGCCGTTTTGAGTCAGGTATGTCTATGCAGTCCGAATCTGGATGCAAAACGTGAGAGACTTGGACTCTATCTTCTCTTGGCCCAAAAGTGACATGAGAGAACTTTTTGAACAGCACCTAAACTTCTTTGTTTTCCCTTATCTTCATATGTGGATTGTACAAATGTCCCATACACCTGGAATTAGACATGTCACAAAAGTCTGTGAAGTATTTTTGTCCTTGATGACATAAATAAATTGTTGCATAGTTTGCATTAGAAATCACCTCACAAATATACATTTATACAGTATTTTTGGTCATATCCAAGGTAATCATGTCCTCATCATCCTTCCTTTCTTGAAAATAGAGCCGTCCTCGGCGTTGCTTAATCTGAAATGTGGGTAAGAAAATAGACAAGGTGTACATGTTGTATATGTATATGTCATCCATTTTTACTTCCCTTAATTTTCGCACATATGACACATGTATAGATGAGTAACTTTCGTAGTTCATAAAATATAAAGCCAAAATATTATCACAAGAAGTAGAAGGCATGAAAATATTGCAAATCAATTTGCACAAATAAGTGAAGCTCTTATTCATATCAAAATATTGACAATGTTCATCATTAAACCATCCCAACATTGGTGAATAAACCTTACTTGCATGAAATTCACAGGCTAGAACATGCTTAAATAAGCAAACATGCAATAAGTCATTTGACATAGAATCGTCACCAAGATTAGAGGTCATATCAAAATGATTAAACATTGGCACAATTAATTTCAAATGTATTTTATCCAAATCTGATTTATTCTACGATTCACATGATTCTTTTGCATCAATAGTTAATTCAGTGGGTGCACTCAAAATTGTTGGTATTTCAGTTGTTTGATCACATGACCCATTCATGATAGTAACATGATTATCTAAACTAGGTGATGTGCTCAAATCAACATGTAATTCAATACATGATGTATTCAAGTTAACTAGATATGCATCATCCTCATCTGAAGCTATAGCATCATTGATTTTACCATTAACTAGATATGCATCATCCTCATGTGAAGTTATATCATTATTGATTTTACTGTTACCTTGTTGCAAAGACGTAGCAGATGTAGGTACGGACGATGACAATGTATCATACACTTTAGATGATGTCACGCTCACAATCAGAGGTGTGGCTGCTCTAGTAGGTGTAATGGTGGAGGAACCAACCAGTGGTGGTGAGCATGAACTGGAATAGTAGTTGTTGTAGTCACACAATGCATCCTCCTGTATTTGTCTCTCAAAGGTACAAGCACGAACATACATACCAGTAATGCAACGAGGAATATACAGAAATCTTGCGCGAATATCATGGTTTATACCACCAAAAAATCTATTCATTGTATCATCCTCGGATTCTTCTATGTCACAATGATGCATATAATATTTGAACTCTTGGTAGTAAGCATGAACAATGTTAATGCCTTGTTCTAATTGTTCCAATTTGGGAAGCAATTCACGGCGATAGTAAGGAGGAAAAAATGTTTTCTCATTACAACCTTCAAATCTTTCCAAGTTGTGGGTTGGTTATCAATATTTTTCTTACAATGCACACTCCACCAAACAGAAGCAAAACCAGTAAATACTCTAGTGGCAGCTTGTACTCTCTCAAGTTCAGAAAAATGATGGTGACTAAAAACTTTTTCTACTTCAAGCTCCCAAGCTAGATAAATAGCAGGATTAAATCTACCCTCAAATGACGGTAAATAAATAACCTGACCATTTGCTGGTGTGTGTTGTCACATGTCTCGTGATGGTGAAGATGTATCCGTCGTCCAAGAACTTCTGTCTCCGGTACCTGTCATGATTAGTTGAAACAAGAAACAAAATTTGAGAATAATGTTCCTATGAACTACTAGGATGTGGTGGTAAAGCGCTCACAGTAAAGAAAATTTAAATATCTTACAAGTTCTTACCATGCAGCAGGTGGTGATAGGCAACCAGCGGTGTCAAATAACTCCAAAGATTGAGTAAAGCGATTGCCAGGTGAACGTACGTAAACACGATGTAGAAATAGGTGGAGCTGGGTTGGCTTCATATATGGTAGCAAAAGATTAGCAATAATCAATTCAGAGATGCAATGTTGAATAAACGCTCAACGACGGTACTGTGCTGGTCCTATGCTAGAGCGGACTAGAGACGCGAGCCTAGAACACTATTGAGGTCACGTGTAGCACAACTGGCATCAATAAAGGATACGAAGTAGCTCTGGACAGCAAGATATAAGTGAAGATCACAACGGCAGTAAAGATAATGATGAAAACAACTGCCAAGCAGAATATACAACAACACTCTCTCCAACTTTCTTTTCCTTCTTTTTCTTTTTCTTTTTTCTCACACTTTTTTCTTTTTCTTTCTCTCCTCTTTTTTTTACTTTTTTTACTGTCTTTTTTCTCTTTCTCCCTCTTTCCAAGACAAACTATATAAGATGCAGATTGGATCAAGCAAATGTGAACGACTTCAACTATGATTGTGACAATGAACGATGGGTAGCACGAGGTGGAAATTGATGGATGAGGTGGTGGACAGCGAAAGGGATAACGATGCAGCGGCGACGTGACTAATGTGAACAGAACTCGAAACTCTAATGAACTAGACACTAAGACCAGCAACTCAACACGATGATGCAACCGATAATTCAATAATGCAAACAATGAAAAGAAAATTTCAAAGGCTCAGACTGGCTCGGACAAAGGATGAATAGATCTAACTTTTTTTTTGGCTTTTTCTTGGACAATAGGTAAGAAAATAAATCTAATCTAGGAATAACTGGAAATTCTCACCGAGCAACCTCAAAACTGATACCACTCGATAGAGGCGAGGGGCCCGATCTTTCAATGAGATGGTAACTATCGATTTGGTGGAGACGACTTTGACGATCCGACTACAAACATGCACGACGTTGCGCCTTAGCAATCCCTAAACCAATCTCCAGGGGTTACTGACGATGCCAGAAGCACGATCGGCGTGACCACGAAGGTCTATTCCTGCATGCAATCGAAGAACAAGCAAGAATATGATAAAGCAATCTGAATATTGCAAATATAAATGAAGTATTGATAATGGTGGGGATCCGTGAGCGGTCTTGGTCTGGTTGTTGGACACAAACGAAGTACACGAAGTTGCAATGGCTAACTTTTGACTAAACAAACCCCAAAGTAAAAGCTACTAGATAGATCTACTTATATAGGAGCAAGGGGTGGCGGCCAAGGAGGTGGAAGGACGTCCCAAGGCAGCCTAAAACTAACCCTAGGTCGTACAAGGCTCATGGGCCCAAGTGGAGGTGATGTAACACCTTTGGACTTGTACTTTGACTTGAATTCTACTGCAACGTCAGATTGTTTGGTCGATATCTCAACGCTCCGGACGAATTTGAAGGTGAATCCAATTGGGTTGGAAAGTGTACGAAATCTAGTTTCCAACAAAAAAAGAAACACCCAATTCGGAGTTCGTATGAAGGAGTTTTTGCCATTTGAGTCAGGTATGTCTGTGCAGTCCGAATCTGGATGCAGAACGTGAGAGACTTGGACTCTATCTTCTCTTGGCCCAAAAGTGACGTGAGAGAACTTTTTGAACAGCACCTAAACTTCTCTTTTTCCCTTATCTTCATATGTGGATTGTACAAATGTCCCATACACCTGGAATTAGACATGGCACAAAAAGTCTGTGAAGTATTTTTGTCCTGGATGACATAAATAAATTGTTGCATAGTTTGCATTAGAAATCACCTCACAAATATACATGTATACAATATTTTTGGTCATATCCAAGGTAGTCATGTCCTCATCAACGTATGAGTTAGCTCAAGATAAGCATCGCTCAAAGAAATTTGAGGCACGATAGAGAAATATGTCATCCATCATGAAAGAATAGTTGTCATGTATAGCATGATGGGGACACAAATTAGAGCAAGTATGTGGCACAACAATAGCATTGGCATTCATGGGGAGCATATTGTGCACATAAGTATGGGGATCATGCAATGGATGAGTTGGATCAAAATCTCCTAAAATATATGAGGAAACTATGGGGGTGTCCTCATGAGCACTAGTAGAAGCATAATATGGAGAAGTGGAACAACATTCAAAACAATGCATGTCCGAAGCTAGGTATTCATGGCATGGCATATGAGATAAATGATGCAAAGGGAGCATATCAATATCATCACAAGACAAACAAATGCCAATAACCATGGGATTTTCATCTATGCCATAAGTGCAAATTGGGTTTATTTTAATGGCATGTGCATAGTTACTACGAAGAGATTGCAAATATGACATATTGTTGATCTCATGCATAGCATATGACAAGTCAAGCGCATTGTCAAACATGATGTGACCGAGAGAATTATCACATGAAATCCTATGCAACATGGCATCAAAACTAATAGACTCCACATGGCAATCATCAAACTCATCATAAATGGGTAAATCATCACATGGGGAAATCATACTAGCACGAAGCATGGCAATATGTGGATCAACATCATGCAAGCAATCAATGTCGACATAGTTCACTAGTGGGATGAGAGCATCACCTTCACCTTTGTTACCTTTCTCATTCCACTCATGTGGTGTAGGTGAGGTGGGAAAGACCAAATGGTGGTCATCATGTTCATCTTGATGGAACCATGTGGGAGGTGCATCATATTCCACCATGGCCATCCTCTTGTCCAAAGGAAGGACGAAGTCGTCGAGGATCGGCTCGTCATCATATATGGGACCTAGCACCAAATGAGAAGACACAATAGAGGTCGAGGGCAAGTCATTAGTGTTGAAAGTGGCCTCACATGACCTATCCACTATCTCACTCTCTCTATGTGGTGGCTCACTCACTCCCTCAAGGTAGGTGCACTCAAACTCACATATGGTGGAGTCACCCATCTCACTCAAGTGGTGGGGGTTGTGGCTCTCCTCACGTGGGAATTGGTGCAACACATCATATGTGGGGCTAGTGGTGAACTCACTCTCACTCTCAATATGGTGGCACAAGTCACTCAAGTCATCATACGTCGCCGTGGTCGAAGGGAAAATCCCATGCTCAACCATCTCGTAATCGTCGCCGTGGATGAAGGTCGAAGATGGCACATCATCACTCTCGCCTCCAAAGATGGAAGCATCATCCGTGCTCGTCACCTTGTCGGTCGTCTTCAAAGCTTGGTCCTCAAATGGCTCCGTAGTCGTAGTCGTCGCCGCGCCGTCTTGAAAAAGAGTCAAAGTAGACTCGGCATCATCAATGCCACAAAGAGGGATGGCGATGAAGTCGAACTCGGGAACGTCGTCTCGGAGCTCGTCGGGCTTGGACATCATTGTGGTACTACCCTCATGCTCGCCGTCTTGGAGCTTGGTCTTCGAGAAGTGTGCGTGCGGTGGAGAAGCCTTGGCCTTCATGAGTTCTTGTTCCGCCTTGAGAGCACCAATGTAGTTGTCGTCGAGGGACTTGTAGTTCCCGAGGAAGATATTCTTGTAGATGTCGTTGTGCAATCCCATCATGAAGTAGAGCTTCATCGAAATGGGGTTGTCCACGCCGGCTCGTTGCAAGGCCATCTTCATCTCCTTGAAGTACTTGTCGATGGACTTGGATCCTTGTATGGTGTAGGCGTGTATGATGGACGCTCTTCCAATACGAACAAGATTGTTCCACTATCATAGCATTTTCCGTGGATTCGTGTTGCTCTGATACCATATGATGCGGGGTCAACCCGATTCTAGGCCGATCTTTCACGAAAAGGAGGGATCCCACAAGGAACACGATGAACACGGGGACAAACAAGAAGAAATCACAAGGGAAAACACTCAAGAACAAGTCCAATCACACATTCACTAAACTATCAAACACACAAGATCTCAAGGTACATGAACAACAAAGGGAAAGATACATGGGTAGAGTTCATCCCAAATCCAAAGGAGATGGGGGCTTTGAGCTCCTTCATTTGAGCATCCATGTTGGCGCACAAGTGGTTCGTCATGGCATCGAACTTGTCGTTGTTGTTGTAGACCAAAGTAGATGAAATGCTTTGCCTATCCATCACAAGACTCGAGCAAAGGTGAGTAGGATATGAGATAAACAATACCAAGTTACCTTTTCCCAACGTTGAGGATGTATCCCGTTTCACTCAATGTGAAATGAAAGAATAGTGGAATTGGTACCGGACTTGTTCACTCACACCTATCAAGTAAAGCTTATCGAGTGGCTTGGTTAGGATAAGTGGCACAAAAATTTGATGCAAAATATTAGCAAGAGTCAATAATGTTGAAAGAGATTCACAAATTCGCAAATGTAACAAGTAGACCAATAGCAATATGTGGAACATAGAAACACATACACGAATAGATAGATGGGGTCGTGCTACCCAAGAATGAGCACAAAATGTGGAGTCCACGGAAAACGCTCATGTTGCACAACTCTAGAGAGACGCTAGCACGATTGCTCTATAGGCGGATACGACACTTGTGCACAACCTATAAGATGCAAAATGTATGAACTTTCTATCCCAAGTATGCTATGTGTATGATGTTCCGATGCTTTTAGCACAAGATGATCCAAAATGATCAAGTATGATATCATATGATGCAATGCTATGTCTCTTGCTTACAAGCTTCTTTGTCTTTCTCTTTTTGCTTAAAAGCTTTATTCTCTTTATTTCTTTCTTTTTTGTATGGCCACGATGCGAAATGCACAAACCGAGATAGCAAGTGTGTATACGAGGGAACAATCTTGTGACACAAGGGATGATATGATGATACCAAGATGATATGGTATGCATACAATGTGTTGTAGGGTGAAACCCTAGGGGGGATCTTTTCACACTTGGAGGGGGAAAAGAGGAAGAACACACATGAACACAATACACAAATCTCTCAAAACAAACCCAATATCACATCCACTAGAGTAGCATACAAAGGATCCACAAGATTACAAGATCTATCCAAGGAAACAACCACAAAGGTAAGGTTCTTCCCACTCCTGGAGGAGGTGAGGTCTTGCAATCCGTAAGGATTCTTCTCCCTTGGGAGGTCTTGCAATACGCAAGGATTCTTCTCCCTTGGAGGTCTTGATCTCCTAGAGGAGGGGATACAAGGAGCAAAGCTCTCAAGGTCTCTCAATATCTTTGCTAACCCTCAAAAGATGTGGAGGTGGTCTATTTATAGTCTGTGCCACGAAGGGGTAAGAGGGGAAAGGGGGTACATGGCCAAAGGCCGAAGGCTGCGCGCAGGCAGGGCGATAGTACCGCTTGTTGGCAGGAGTGGTAGTACCGCTTTGGGGGGCGGTAGTATCGCTCGTTCCGGGTTGAGCAGGCCTTCATTCGTTTCCACGCGATCCGGACTGAACAGGTCCTTCTTTGCTTCCATGTGATCATCTCCATGGCAACTAAGAATGCACAACATCTCCTTGTGAGGTAGAACCCAATCCTCGTGCGAATCCAAACGAAACTCGAAGAGGAGAGAATTCACCTCGTCCTCGATAGCGCGTGCACATGTTCTAGTCATTGGTCCCTTGCGTGCTTGTGCCGATGACGGAGTGTCCATGGGGATGCTTGCCGGATGCTCCGCATCATGTCCCCCCCCCTTGGGGAAGATCCGTCCATGGATCGTGGTCTTCATCACCATGGTACTTGGCCAAGTCTTTGACGTTGAAGATGTCGCTGACGTTGTACTTGTCACGGGGGATGTCGATCTTGTAAGCGTTGTCATTGTAGCGTGCTAGCACCTTGAATGGTCCGTCGGCTCGTGGAAGAAGCTTGGATTTGCGTTCCTTGGGGAAGAGGTCTTTGCTAAGGTGTAGCCAAATGAGATCACCCGGATAGAACACCATTGGTGTTTTGTTGGTGTTGAGCTTGACGACGCGGCGTTGTACTTGACGCTTGGTCGTGGAACGTGTTTCTTCATGCATCTTCTTGAGGTGGGCTGCACTTGCACTTGCGTCCATGTCGGCTCGTTCTTGAAGCGGGAGAGCAAGGATGTCCAAAGGTGACAATGGATTGAAGCTGTAGACAACCTCGAAGGGGGACTTGCCGGTTGTAGAGTGTCTCGCGCGATTGTAGGCGTACTCGGCGATGGGTAGGCACTCCTCCCACTCCTTGACGTTCTTCTTGATCAACACACGCAGGAGAGTTGTAAGCGTCCGGTTGGTGACTTCGGTTTGGCCATCGGTTTGAAGGTGGTATGCCGTGGAGAAGAGTAACTTGATGCCAAGCTTGGCGCATAGAGTTTTCCAAAAGTAGCTCAAGAACTTGACGTCACGGTCCGAGACAATCGTCTTGGGCACTCCATGTAGCCGCAAGATTCCCTACAAAAGAGAGTCGCAATATGTAAAGCATCGCCTATCTTGTGACAAGGAATGAAATGTGCCATCTTGGAAAATCTGTCCACAACAACGAATACGGAATCCTTTCCATTGCGAGTTCTAGGTAATCCAAGAATGAAATCCATACTAATGTCTTCCCATGGATGGAAAGGAATAGGAAGTGGCATGTGAAGGCCATGGGATTGAGCTTTTGACTTAGCTTTGCGGCATGTAGAGCACCGGTTGGTGAAGCGAGAGACGTCTCGGAACATCTTGGGCCAAAAGTAATTCTTGGATAGCATAGCAAATGTCTTGTCGCGTCCAAAGTGGCCCATGAGCCCTCCGCCGTGAAATTCCTGCAAAAGGAGCAAACGAAGCGAAGACTCGGGAATGCAAAGTTTGTTAGCTTTCATGAGATATACATCCTTTATGTAGTATTGCTCCCAAGAAGTATGTGCTACACATTTGGCATAAGGATTTGCAAAGAAAACATCATGCTCATATAAGTCTTTTATGTGCTCAAAGCCAATAACATTCAACTCAAGTTTGGTAACAAGCATGCATTTGCGGGAAAGAGCATCCGCCACAACATTTTCTTTGCCTTTGATGTATTTGATGACATAGGGAAAAGACTCAATGAATTCACTCCACTTATCATGACGCTTGTTTAACTTCGTTTGACCCTTGAGATACTTGAGCGTCTCATGGTCCGTGTGAAGAATAAATTCATGGGGTCGAAGATAGTGTTCCCAAACATGTAAAACTCTCACCAAAGCATAGAGCTCTTTATCATAGATGGGGTAGTTAAGTTGTGCTCCGGATAGTTTTTCACTAAAATACGCAATGGGGCGTTTTTCTTGCATGAGCACGCCATCTATGCCGGTACCACTAGCGCCAGAATGAATCTCAAAAGGCTTATCAAAGTTCGGTAGGGCAAGAAGTGGTGTGTTCGTGAGCAAGTGTCTGAGCTTGATGAACGCAGTGTCTTGCGAAGGACCCCAAACAAAGGGTGCGTTCTTCTTGCTCAAGGCATGTAGAGGCATAGCAATGGTGCTAAAGTCCTTCACAAAGCGTCGATAGAAACCGGCTAAACCAAGAAAGCTACGCACTTGTTGAAGGTTCGTTGGTTGAGGTTAAGTTTTAATTGCTTCATTTTTAGTTTCATCAACGTGAACACCTTCTGAAGACACGACAAATCCTAGAAAAACAACTTTATCAACACCAAAAGTGCATTTCTCCATATTAGCATACAATTGTTGTTTTCGAAGGGCTTGCAAAACCATACGGACGTGGTTGACATGTTCCTCAAGCGACTTTCTAAAGACTAGTATGTCATCAAAGTAAACCACTACAAAGACGCCGATATAAGGTCGGAGAACGAAATGCATAAGACGGACGAAAGAACCTTGCGCTTCCGATAAGCCCATCGGCATGACCAACCACTCATATAACCCAAACTTGGTTTTGAAAGCTGTTTTCCACTCATCACCCTCTTGAATGCGAATTTGGTAATAGCCACTTTTAAGGTCAATTTTGGAAAAGATGGTGGCACCACATAATTCATCAAGCATGTCATCTAGGCGTGGAATAGGGTGACGGTATCTAACGGTGATAGCATTTATCGAAAGACAATCGGAACACATGCGAAAACTTCCATCTTTCTTAGGCACGAGAATAACGGGAACTGCACAAGGGCTTAAGCTTTCACGTACATGGCCTTTGTCGATGAGTTGTTGTACTTGACGTTGTATCTCCTTTGTTTCCTCCGGGTTGACGCGGTAGGGAGCCTTGTTCGGAAGTGGTGCGTCGGGTATGAGGTCGATGCGGTGTTCGATGCCGCGAAGTGGAGGTAGACCCGGTGGTAGCTCATCGGGAAAGACGTCCGAAAATTCCTGCAACAATTGAGACAACACAAGAGGTGGAGGTGGTGAAGTGCTAGTAGGTTTGGCTTCCCCTTTGCATAGAAGCACAAGGTGGAAGACGCTCGAGGGGTTCTCACACACTTCTCTCATCTCACGTTTGGTGGCTAGGAGGACTAAGTTTTTCTCTCTTGGCGAAGAGGCGCTCAATTTTGGCTTGTGGCTCTCACTTTCTTTTTGGTGGATCACTCTCTCACTAGGATCTCCATGATGGGTGGATGCTTGCTTATCGGCAATCACTTGGCTAGGTGACATTGGTCGAAGCACATATTCCTTTCCTTTCATCTTGAAGCTGTAGTAGTTGGTTCGTCCGTTGTGGATGACTCCACGGTCAAATTGCCAAGGTCGTCCCAAGAGAAGGTGGCACACCGTCATGGGAACTACATCACACTCCAAGGTGTCCTCGTAGGCGCCGATCTTGAAAGAAACTTGTACCGTATGTTCCACTCGAATGGTGCCGGAGTCACTCAACCATTGTACCTTGTAAGGATGAGGGTGCTTCTTCTTGACCAATTGGAGCTTGGAACATAGCTCATCGCTTGCCAAGTTGTGACAACTTCCTCCGTCGATGATGACCTTGACGGAACGTCCGTTGATGCCGGCCTTTGTGTGGAAAATATGGCATCATTGGTCTTCGTCTTGATGGTGTTGGAGGGTCAAGACCTTGGATACCACGAGAGAGGGACTTGAATCATTGTCACAAAACACTTGATCATCTTCATCTTCGTTGATGCGTCGGTGCATGGCCACGTGCTCAATAGCTTCCACTTCGTCTTCACTCATCGAGTCATATGTGCCGTCGTCGTTGAAGATCATGGTTCTCTTGTTGGTGCACTCAAAGGACTTGTGACCTCGGCCACCACATGTGAAACACTTGAAGGAACTAGTCTTCACGGGGTCGTATGGTGGAGCCGAAGGTGAGGGAGTCTTGGGTTTGTAGTTGCTTGCCGGAGAACGAGTCGAGGAAGGTGTAGTTTGCTTGGAACTTGACTTGTCACCGGTACTTGGTGATGCTCTGTTGGAGGTAGGAGGTGCCGAAGTCGCGGGTTCTTGAGAGTAGGAGCCGTAGGTCTTGGACGAGTATTTGGCATACTTGAAGTCATCCAGGACTTGTCGCTCAGCCTTGGACGCTTGATGAACTAGCTCGAGAAGGTTGGAGTATGGTTGGAAGTCGGCAATCCGCTTGATTGGGTGATTGAGGCCGTTCAAGAAGCGTGCCATTGTTTGCTCGTCATCTTCCTTGACATTGGCTCATATCATGGCAATCTCCATTTCTTGGTAGTATTCCTCCACCGTCTTCGTGCCTTGTTTGAGAAGTTGCAGCTTCTTGAAGAGATCGCGGGTGTAGTGTGTAGGCACGAAGCGAGCTCGCATGCCATTCTTCATTTCTGACCAAGTTGTAATTGGTGGTTCGCCTCTTGTATGCCGTCGCTTGATCGTTTCTTCCCACCAAATGAGGACATAGTCTTGAAACTCGAGAGAGGCCATGGCAATATTCTTCTCTTCTTCGAAGTTGTGGAGGCGGAATATCTTGTCGACCTTCAATGCCCATTAGAGGTATTCCTCGGGGTCGGTGCTTCCGGAGAACTTGGGCATAGTGAACTTTAGCTTGCCGAAGCGTTGTTCTTCATAATGTTGATGACGGTGGTGTCGCTCATGACGAGGTGGTCGCTCCATGAAAGCTTGCTCTTCATGATGGTCTTGCCGTTGGTGGTGTCGTGGCACGTCGTTCCCATTTCGTCGTTCTTGCTCCGCTTTGCGATGAGCGTCTTCCTCTTGTCGCTCTTGCTAAAGTTCTTCTTGTTGACGTACTTGGCGGTTGCGGTCGGCGAAGATGCGCGTGGAGTCACGAAGAGCTTGTTGCGCGGTGCGTGCTTGATTGTCACGCCGTTCTTGTGCTTGCCGAATTGCATCGTCATCTTCATGTACTTGATGTTGGCGTTGTTGCTCTTGGCGGCGCCCTTGCTCACGTGCTCGAACTCGATCTCATAACCCATTGCCATGGAATGGATTGTCCGGAGATTGTGGATCTTGATTGACGAATTATTGAGCTTGCCGAGGACATGGAGGACTTGCATCCGTGGAAGAGTAAGCCGAAGAGTTGTCACTTGAGCATCGACTTGACTGGCGGCGTCTTGATGAAGGAGGCGAAGACGTGCGGTTCACCAAGATGTGGCGGAACTCGTGCATTTGTGTGCGGAAGTCGGAAGCGAGTTGCTCGATGCGGTCGCCCAAAGCTTCGCTTTCTTGGTGAAGAGCTCGTTGTACACCGAAAAGGTGATTCTTGGTGACGTAGTTCGATGCTTCCACTAGATGCTCGTCGATCGGGTCGGTCGAAGAACTTGGCCTATCCATCATGTAAAGTGGAGGTGAGTAGGTAAATGAGAGAACAATACCAAGGTTACCTCTTCCGAAGTTTGAAAATGTAACAAGTTTCACTCAATGAAATGCCACAATAGTAGAATTGGAACCGGGTTTGTTCCTCACACCTACAAGTAAAGAGGCCTATGGAGTAGCTTGGTTAGGATGGTGGCAAAATTTCAAACAAAATGTTAGTCAAGATATCGATAAGGTTGAGAAGATTCACAAAGATGCACGTAAAGCAAATAGATCAAAGCCAAATGTATCACTAGGAACACACGCACGGAAGATAGATGGGATCCGCAGAACCAAGGGTGAGCGCAAAATGTGAGTGATCACGCAAAATGCTCTTGTTGTGTGAATACTAGAGAGATGCTAGCTCGATTGCTCAAATGGGCGAGATACGCTTTGTGCACCAACCTATGAGAGAAACGTGCCGTCCTCGATCCCAACTATGCTATGTATGCGGTGACCAAGATGATATGAGTAAGTAAAGTTTCTCAATGCTATTGCTTATAAGCTCATTGTTGCTCCTCTTTTTGCTTAAAAGCTTTTCTTTCTTTCTTTCTTTCTTTTTTGAAAGCTTGATGCTCGAGCCGAGGATAATATGAGACAAGTATGTAAGATATGCACGGGAGAGACTTATGGCACTAAGATGATAACATGATCAATACGGTGCACAAGAGTGTGGCCCGACAATTCTCAACTCGCTAGTCTCGATAGGTAAGCAACGCAAATGGCTCGGGCTATCAATGCAAAAGCAAAAGGTAAGTGTCGTCGAGGTTACCGTCCTTGCTTACGGTTAGCGGCGAAGATGATTCCGAGGCGATGATGTCGATGTCACACGCTCCTAAGTAGCTGAAACACCTTAGGAAACGCCGAATCGCAACTCGAAACCGGACAAATGTGGAAAGTGGGTGTTGTTGTGTTGATTTTTGGATGGAAGATAATGGTGATAAAACCAAGATGAGCATCTCGGGCACGCCGCTAGCTTCTCAACGAGCCAAAGAACACTCAAATCGGAGTTCGGGAGTGAAAGTTATGGTCAAAACGGATAAACTCGGAAAGCTGAAACAGTGAGGGGCGGTAGTACCGCTTATAGGGTGGTAGTACCGCTTGTGGTTATAGGCGGTAGTACCGCTTGGAGGGGCGGTAGTACCGCTGGTGTCGGAAAAGTTTGCAGGTCGGGATCGGGGCAAATTATGGGCGGAAATGGATGATTTCGGGGGCCAAATTGGATGGATTTCCTGGTGGGATGTTGTGGAGGGGCTAGATCCACTTGCCAAACATAAAATTCGTGGACCAAAACAACCAAATCTCACCAGATCCAACAAATTGCAAGAAAAATTTTGGGCTATTTTTGTGGGGATTTTCGAAATTGGGCAAGAACACAACAAAATCAAGCTAGAAAGTGGGGGGATGGGACTCCAAGATGTGAATCAACCTTGCTCATGATACCAATATGTTGTAGGGTGAAACCCTAGGGGGGATCTTTTCACACTTGGAGGGGGAAAAGAGGAAGAACACACAAGAACACAAGACACAAATCTCTCAAAACAAACCCAATATCACATCCACTAGAGTAGCATACAAAGGATTCACAAGATTACAAGATCAATCCAAGGAAACAAGCAAAAAGGTAAGGTTCTTCCCACTCCTAGAGGAGGTGAGGTCTTGCAATCCGTAAGGATTCTTCTCCCTTGGGTGGTCTTGCAATCCGCAAGGATTCTTCTCCCTTGGAGGTCTTGATCTCCTAGAGGAGGGGATACAAGGAGCAAAGCTCTCAAGGTCTCTCAATATCTTTGCTAACCCTCAGAAGATGTGGAGGATATCTATTTGTAGTCTGTGCCACGAAGGGGTAAGAGGGGAAAGGGGGTACATGGCCAAAGGCCGAAGGCTGCGCGCAGGCAGGGCGGTAGTACAGCTTAAGGAGCGGTAGTACCGCTTGTTGGCAGGAGCGGTAGTACCGCTTTGGGGGGCGGTAGTACCGCTCGTTCCGGGTTGAGCAGGTCTTCATTCGTTTCCACGCGATCCGGACTGAACAGGTCCTTCTTTGCTTCCACGTGATCATCTCCTTGGCAAATGAGAATGCACAACATCTCCTTGTGAGGTAGAACCCAATCCTCGTGCGAATCCAAACGAAACTCGAAGAGGAGAGAATTCACCTCGTCCTCGATAGCACGTGTACGTGTTCTAGTCATTGGTCCCTTGCGTGCTTGTGCCGATGACGGAGTGTCCATGAGGATTCTTGCCGGATGCTCCGCATCACAATGGAAGGGAAGATCGATGATCACTAATATGCACAAGTAACGTTGCTGGCAATACTCAAAGGCTAGTCTCGATAGGCAAGTGACGCAACATGGGCTAGGGGTTAACAATGCAATTGCAAGGGGAATAGACAATGATGTCGTCGAGGTTACCGTCCGAGTCGAGGATGAGAGGCGGTGTTCTTGATGTAGACCCGTTCCTAATTAGCCGAAACACCTTAGGAAACAGAAAAACCACAACTCAAAATCTCAAGGACAAATGTCAAATGGTGGTAGCGGACAAGCGATGGTGGTTGTGTATGATAGGCTATATACATTGTCGGAGTTGAAGTCACGACCCCTAAGTAGCCGAAACACCTCAGGAGACCCAAGCCACAACTCAAACAAGCTCAATAAAAATGGGTTAAGTTGGGTTGGCGGAAATGTATAGTGGGCAATGGGTATGCGGAAGTGGTGGTGGTGGTGGTGGTTGATGAAGAAGCAATTGTCCCTAAGTAGCCTAAACACCTTAGGAGACTCAAAGCCCTAATCAAGAACCGCAAGAGGTCTTCCTCATCTTCGAGAAGACGCTCAAGTGCACATCCTTCCGAGCTACCATCTCCAACAAGATCTCATCGGCATCGACACCATCAACGACAAGAACGTGAAGGTCAAGAGCTCAAATCCAACAATCGCTCAATGACTTCACCATGTACCTTACAATCTTCACCAAGCGACTTCAAGGCATCTTCGCCTTTGGACATACGACATCTGCGCCAACAAGCACCTCAAGCTTATGATCAAGAGAAGCTCCCCAAGCTCAAGTCCGTGACTTCCACGAGCTACTACGACCTCGACAAAGACTACGAGATTCCTTTCTATGGGACTCAAGACGGACGACTACCTCAAGCTACATCAAGTTCCCTACGAAGATCAAGTGAAGCGCGCCACAAGAAACTTCCGCGACAACGCGTCAACATGGTGGCTTCACACACCTTCGATGCGCTTCAACATGAATTGGCCCAAGACGGAGAGAGCTATGCGGCGAGAGTTCGTGCCTCCCACCCACACGAAACATCTTCTACGCCAATTGGAGAACACTATACAAGGATCCAGGTCCATCGACAAGTACTTCAAGGAGATGAAGATGGCCTTGCGACGAGCCCGCGTGGACGACCCCATTTCTATGAAGCTCCACTTCATGATGGGATTGCACAACGACATCTACAAGACTATCTTCCTCGAGAACTACAAGTCCCTCGACGACAACTACGTTGGTGCTGATATAGGCGAGGGGCCCGATCTTTCGATGAGATGATAACTATCGATTTGGTGGAGACGACTTACAATTCGACTACAAACGTGCACGACGTTGCGCCTTAGCAATCGCTAAACCAATCTCCAGGGGTGACTGACAATGCCAGAAGCACGATCAGCCTGACCACGAAGGTCTATTCCTGCATGCAACCGAAGAACAAGCAAGAATATGATAAAGCAATCTGGATATTGCAAATATAGATGAAGTATTGATAAAGGTTGGGATCCGTAAGCGGTCCTGGTATGGTCGTTGGACACAAACGAAGTACACGAAGCTGCAATGGCTAACTTTTGACTAAACAAATCCCCAAAGAAAAAGCTACTAGATGGATCTACTTATATAGGAGCAAGGGGTGGCGGCCAAGGAGGTGGAAGGACGTCCCAAGGCAGCCTAAAACTAACCCTAGGTCGTACAAGGCTCATGGGCCCAAGTGGAGGTGATGCAACACCTTTGGACTTGTAGTTTGACTCGGATTCTGTTGCAGCATCAGATTGTTTCGTCGATATCTCAACGCTCCGGACGAATTTGAAGGTGAATCCAAATGGGTTGGAAAGTGTACGAAATCTAGTTTCCAACAAAAAAGAACCACCCAATTCGGAGTCTGTATGAAGGATTTCTTGCCGTTTTGAGTCAGGTATGTTTGTGCAATCCGAATCTGGATGCAGAACGTGAGAGACTTGGACTATATCTTCTCTTGGCCCAAAAGTGACGTGAGAGAACTTTTTGAACAGCACCTAAACTTCTCTTTTTACATTATCTTCATATGTTGATTGTACAAATGTCCCATACACCTGGAATTAGACATGGCACAAAAGTCTGTGAAGTATTTTTGTCCTGGATGACATAAATAAATTGTTGCATAGTTTGCATTAGAAATCACCTCACAAATATACATGTATGCAATATTTTTGGTCGTATCCAAGGTATTCATGTCCTCATCATCCTCCCTTTCTTGAAAATAAAGCCGTCCCCGGCGTTGCTTAATGTGAAATTTGGGTAAGAAAATAGACAAGGTGTACATGTTGTATATGTATATGTCATCCATTTTTACTTCCCTTAATTTTCGCACATATGACACATGTATAGATGAGTAACTTTCGTAGTTCATAAAATATAAAGCAAAAATATTATCACAAGAAGTAGAAGGCATGAAAATATTGCAACTCAGTTTGCACAAATAAGTGAAGCTCTTATTCATATCAAAAGATTGACAATGTTCATTATTAAACCATCCCAACATTGGTGAATAAACCATACTTGCATGAAATTCACGGGCTACAACATGCTTAAATAAGCAAACATACAATAAGTCATTTGACATAGAATCTTCACCAAGATTAGAGGTCATATCAAAATGATTAAACATTGGCACAATTATTTTCAAATGTATTTTATCCAAATCTGATTTATTCTCCGATTCACGTGATTCTTTTGCATCAACAGTTAATTCAATGGGTGCACTTAAAATTGTTGGTATTTCATTCGTTTGATCACATGACGCATTCATGACAGTAACATGATTATCTAAAATAGGTGGTGTGCTCAAATCAACAGGTAATTCAATACATGATGTATTCAAGTTAACTAGATATGCATCATCCTCATGTGAAGTTATATCATCATTGATTTTACTGTTACCTTGTCGTAGAGACGTAGCTGATGTAGGTACACACGATGACAATGTACCATACACTTTAGATGATGTCACGCTCACAATCGGAGGTGTGGCTGCTCTAGCAGGTGCAATGGTGGAGGAACCAACCAGTGGTGGTGAGCATGAACTGGAATAGTTGTCGTTGTAGTCACACAATGCATCCTCCTGAATTTGTCTCTCGAAGGTACAAGCACGAACATACATACCAGTAATGCAACGAGGAATATACTGAAATCTTGCATGAATATCATGGTTCAAACCACCAAAAAATCTATTCATTGTATCATCCTTAGATTCTTCTAGTCTCAATGATGCATATAAGTTTTGAACTCTTGGTAGTAAGCATGAACAGTGTTACTGCCTTGTTTTAATTGTTCCAATTTGCGAAGCAATTCACGGCGATAGTAAGGAGGAAAAAAATGGTTTCTCATTACAGCCTTCAAATCTTTCCAAGTTGTGGGTTGGTTATCAATATTTTTCTTATAATGCACACTCCACCAAACAGAAGCAAAACCAGTAAATACTCTAGTGGCAGCTTGTACTCTCTCAAGTTCAGAAAAATGATGGTGACTAAAAACTTTTTCTACTTCAAGCTCCCAAGCTAGATAAATAGCAGGATTAAATCTACCCTCAAATGACGATAAAGAAATAACCTGACCATGTGCTGGTGTGTGTTGTCCCATGTCTTGTGATGGTGAAGATGTATCCGTCGTCCAAGAACTTCTGTCTCCGGTACCTGTCATGATTAGTTGAAACAAGAAACAAAATTCGAGAATAATGTTCCTATGAACTACTAGGATGTGGTGGTAAAGCGCGCACAGTAAAGCAAATATCAATATCTTACAAGTTCTTACCATGCAGCAGGTGGTGATAGGCAACCAGCGGTGTCAAATAACTCCAAAGATTGAGTAAGGCGATTGCCAGGTGAACGTAAATATGCACGGTGTAGAAATATGTGGAGCTGGGTTGGCTATATATGGTAGCAAAAGATTAGCAATAATCTATTCAGAGATGCAATGTTGAATAAACGCTCAAGGACGGTACTGTGCTGGTCCTAGGATAGACCGGAATAGAGACGCGAGCCTAGAACAGTAATGATGTCACGGTGTAGGACAACTAGCATCAATAAAGGATACGAATTAGCTCTAGACAGCAAGATATAAGTGAAGATCACAACGGCAGTAAAGATAATGATGAAAACAACTGCCAAGCAGAATATACAACAACACTCTCTCCAACTTTTTTTCGTTCTTTTTCTTTTTCTTGTTTCTCACATTTTTTTCTTTTTCTTTCTCTCGTAATTTTTACTTTTTTTTTCTCTGTCTTTTTTTCTTTCTCCGTCTTTCCAAGAAAAACTAGATAAGATGCAGATTGGATCAAGCAAAGATGTGAACGACTTCAACTATGATTGTGACAATGAACGATGGGTATCATGATGTGGAAATTGATGGATGAGGTGGTGGACAGCGGAAGGGATAACAATGGAGCGGTGACGTGACTAATGTGAACAGAACTCGAAAATCTAACGAACTAGACACTAAGACCAGCAACTCGACACGACAATGCAACCGGTAATTCAATAATGCAAACAATGAAAATAAAATTGCAAAGGCTCAGAGTGGCTTGGACAAAGGATGAAAAGATCTAACCTTTTTTTTGTGGCTTTTCCTTGGACAATAGGTAAGAAAATAAATCTAATCTAGAAATAACTGGAAATTCTCATCGAGCAACCTGAAAACTGATACCACTTGATATAGGCGAGGGTCCCGATCTTTCGATGAGATGATAACTATCGATTTGGTGGAGACGACTTTGACGATTCGACTACAAACGTGCACGACGTTGCGCCTTAGAAATCGCTAAACCAATCTCCAGGGGTTACTGACAATGCCAGAAGCACGATCAGTCTGACCCTGAAGGTCTATTCCTGCATGCAATCGAAGAACAAGCAAGAATATGATAAAGCAATTTGGATATTGCAAATATAGATGAAGTATTGATAAAGGTGGGGATCCGTAAGCGGTCTTGGTCTGGTCGTTGGACACAAACGAAGTGCACGAAGTTGCAATGGCTAACTTTTGACTAAACAAATCCCCAAAGAAAAAGCTACTAGATGGATCTACTTATATAGGAGCAAGGGGTGGCGGCCAAGGAGGTGGATGGACGTCCCAAGGCAGCCTAAAACTAACCCTAGGTCGTACAAGGCTCATGGGCCCAAGTGGAGTTGATGCAACACCTTTGGACTTGTAGTTTGACTCGGATTCTGCTGCAACATCAGATTGTTTCTTCGATATATGAACACTCCAGACGAATTTGAAGGTGAATCCAATTGGGTTGGAAAGTGCACGAAATCTAGTTTCCAACAAAAAAAGAATCACCCAATTCGGAGGCTGTATGAAGGAGTTCTTGCCGTTTTGAGTCAGGTATGTCTGCAATCCGAATCTGGATGCAGAACGTGAGAGACTTGGACTCTATCTTCTCTTGGCCCAAAGTGACGTGAGATAACTTTTTGAACAGCTCATAAACTTCTCTTTTTCCCTTATCTTCATATGTGCATTGTACAAATGTCCTATACACCAAGAATTAGACATGGCACAAAAGTTTGTGAAGTATTTTTGTCCTGGATGACATAAATAAATTGTTGCATAGTTTGCATTAGAAATCACCTCAGAAATATACATGTATGCAATGTTTTTGGTCGTATCCAAGGTACTCATGTCCTCATCGGGTCCTCTCAAGGCGGAACAAGAACTCATGAAGGCCAAGGCTTCTCCATCGCAACCACAGTTCTCGAAGACCAAGCTCCAAGACGGCGAGCATGAGGCTAGTACCACCATGATGTCCAAGCCCGACGAGCTCCGAGACGACGCTCCCAAGTTCGACTCCACCGCCATCCCTCTTTGTGGCATTGATGATGTCGAGTCTACTTCGACTCTTTTTCAAGACGATGCAGTGACGACTACGACTAAGGAGCCATTCGAGGACCAAGCTTTGGAGGCGAACGACACGGTGACGATCATGGATGATGCTTCCATCTTTGGAGGCCAGAGTGATGATGTGCCATCTTCGTCCATCATCCACGGCGACGATGACGAGATGGTTGAGCATGGGATTTTCCCTTCGACCACGGCGACGTATGATGACTTGAGTAACTTGTGCCACCATATTGAGAGTGAGAGCGAGTTCACCACTAGCCCCATATATGATGAGCTGCCCCAATTCCCATGTGAGGAGAGCCACAACCCCCACCACTTGAGTGAGATGAGTGCCTCTACCATATGCGACATTGAGTGCACCTACCTTGTGGGAGTGAGTGAGCCACCACATAGAGAGAGTGTGATGCGGAGCATCCTAAGGAAATCACCATGTCAAGAGTCCGTTTGGCAGGTGAAACGTGCGACCTCTACTTCTCATACATAAAGGTGAATCATCTCCTTTACACGTGTTCACTTAACCCCTTCGAGGATGGTATACTACTTGACACTCCACTCGTGTGCATACATAGGTATTGTCGGAACACCATGGACAAGGAGGAGGAGTGCGAGCGCAAGTGTACAACTACACCATCCGCGAGCGAAGCATGGAAGAGAAGGAAGAAGAGGAATCTTCCCAGCGCAGAGATAGAGGTACTACCGGTCCAACTACCGGTCCAACTACTGGTCTGCCGGTACTACCGGTCCAACTACCGGTCTACCTTCTGTGATCGACCGGTGCAAGGCCGAAACTTCCGCTAAACCGCAAAAAACGGTACTACCGGTCCCAAGACCGGTACTACCGCCTTGCCTGCGCGCAGTGGAAGGGTTTTCACCCCATGTATCCCCCAACTTACCCCTAGACTATAAGTACTCCTTCCCTTCCATCTTTTAGGGTTAGCATTAGTTTAGCTCATATGTGAGATAGAGCTTTGCTCATCCATTACGGATCTACTCCACGAGAGAGACCGCGACCCCTCTACGGAGAAGATCCACCTTGGATTCAAGACCCCTAAACGGGAAGATCCTTCATGGATTCAAGACCTCTGCTTGGAGATGAACTCTACCTTGTATCTTTCCCTTTCTTGTTCATGTACCTTGTGATCTTGTGTGTTTGGTTGTCTAGTGGATGTGTGATTGGACTTGTTCTTGAGTGTTTTCCCTCGTGATTCCCCTTTGTGTTCTTCGTGTTCATCGCGGGATCCCTCCATTTCGTGAAAGATCGGCCATCTAGGGTTCCACCCTACATTATTATGGTATCACGAGCCTTGGTTCATCACGAATTTGGAGCCTCCCCACCGTTTTCTAGCCTTGTTTTGTTGTGTTCTTCACCAAATTCAAAAATTCCCCACCAAAAATAGCCCCAATTTTTTTGTGATTTGTTGTTTTGATGACATTTTGTTGATTTTGATCCATGGATTTGCTTGCTTTCGAGTGGATCTAGCATCTCCCCAAGTTTCACCACTTTCCATCCACGAAATCCACCCAATTTCGACCCCGAAATCATCCATTTCCGCCCATATTTCGCCCCGATCCAGTTCTGAGAATTTTCCCGACACCAGCGGTACTACCGGCCGACCTAGTGGTACTTCCGCTGAGCACCACAAGCGGTACTACCGGCCTACCAAGCGGTACTACCGCCCCTCCCAGTGTCAGCTTTCCGAGTTTCACCGTTTTGACCATAACTTTCACTCCCGAACTCCGATTTGAGTGTTCTTTGGCTCGTTGAAAAGCTAGCGACGTGCCCGAACTGCTCATCTTGGTTTTACCACCATTATACTCCATGAAATTTTGTCAAATTTGGCAAGTTTGTATAGGCCCTCCACCAGATCACCCGCATAGCCACCATAGCTTTCCGCAACCTAACCCATTTTGATCCCAGTATCATTTGTGGTTGCTTGAGTAGTGAATTGAGTCTCCTAAGGTGTTTAGGCTACTTAGGGACAATTGCTTCTTCATCAACCACCACCACCACTTCTGCATACCCATTGCCCACTCTACATTACCAACCCAATTTAACCCAATTTTGTGTGAGCTTGTTTGAGTTGTGGCTCGTGTCTCCTAAGGTGTTTCGGCTACTTAGGGACCGTCAAGTCAACTCCGGCAACGTGTATCACCCATCGTTCCACCAACATTTCCGCAACCACCACCGCTTGTCCGCTACCACCATTTGACATTTGTCCTTGAGATTTTGAGTTGTGGTTTTTCCGTTTCCTAAGGTGTTTCGGCTAATTAGGAACGGGTCTACATCAAGAGCACCACCTCTCATCATCGACACGGACGGTAACTTCGACGACATCATTGTATATTCCCCTTACAATTGCATTATTAACCCCTAGCCCATTTTGCGTCACTTGCCTATCGAGACTAGCCTTTGAGTTTTGCTGGCAACGTTACTTGTGCACATTAGTGATCATACTTTCATTACATACATACCATATCATCTTGGTATCATCATATCATCTCTTGTGTCACAAGATTGTTCCCGCATATACACAATTGCTATATTGGTTTGCCCATCGTGGCCATACAAAAAAAAGAGATAGAATAAGCTTTTAAGCAAAAAGAGAAAGACAAAGAAGCTTGTAAGAAAGAGCCATAGCATCACAAAATATAATATCATACTTGATCATCTTGGATCATCTTGTGCTAAAAGCACCGGAACATCATACACATAGCATACTTGTGATAGGAAGTCGCTACATTTTGTCTCATATAGGTAGTGCACAAGTTCGTATCCGCCTATTGAGCAATCGGCTAGCGTCTCTCTAGTGTTGTGCGACAAGAGCATTTTCCGTGGATTCCACATTTTCAGCTCAATCCTTGGTTGCACAACCACATTTATCTATCCGTGTGTGTGTTTCCGTGTGCCACATATTGCTATTGGTCTACTTGTTTCACTTGCGAATTTGTGAATCTCTTTCAACTTTATTGACTCTTGCTAACATTTTCCATCAAATTTTTGTGCCACTTATCCTAACCAAGCCACTCGATAAGCTTTACTTCATAGGTGTGAGTGAACAAGTCCGATACCAGTTCCACTATTCTTTCATTTCACATTGAGTGAAACGAGATACATCCTCAACGTTGGGAAAAGGTAACTTGGTATTGTTTATCTCATCTCCTACTCACCTTTGCTCGAGTCTTGTGATGGATAGGCAAAGCATTTCATCTACTTCGGTCTACAACAACAACGACAAGTTCGATGCCATGACGAACAACTTGTGCGCCAACATGAATGCTCAAATGGAGGAGCTCAAAGCCCTCATCAAGAACCGCAAAAGGTCTCCCTCATCTTCGAGAAGACGCTCTAGTGCACATCCTTCCGAGCTACCATCTTCGGCGAGATCACATCGGCATCGACACCATCAACGACAGAAACGTGAAGGTCAAGAGCTCAACACCAACAACCGCTCAACGACTTAAACGTGTACCTTGGCATCTTCGCCAAGCGACTTCAAGGCATCTTCGCCTTTGGACATACGACATCTTCGCCAACCAGCACCTCAAGATTATGCTCAAGAGAAGCTTCCCAACCTCAAGTCCACGACTTCCACGAGCTACTACGACCTCGACAACGACCATGGGATTCCTTTCTATGGGACTCAAGACCTCGAGGAGTATCTTGAGTGGGAGCACAAGATGGACGACTACCTCAAGCTACATCAAGTTCTCTACGAAGATCAAGTGAAGTGCGCCACAAAACACTTCCACGACAACGCGTCAACATGGTGGCTTCACACACCTTCGACGAGCTTCAACGTGAATTGGCCCAAGACGAAGAGAGCTTTGCGGCGAGAGTTCATGCCTCCCACCTACACGGAACATCTTCTATGCCAATTAGAGAACACCATACAAGAATCCAAGTCCATCGACAAGTACTTCAAGGAGATGAAGATGGCCTTGCGACGAGCCGGCGTGGATGACCCCATTTCGATGAAGCTTCACTTCATGATGGGATTGCACAATGACATCTACAAGACTATCTTCCTCGAGAACTACAAGTCCCTCGAAGACAACTGCATTGGTGCTCTCAAGGCGGAACAAGAACTCATGAAGGCCAAGGTTTCTCCACCGCAAGCACACTTCTCGAAGACCAAGCTCCAAGACGGTGAGCATGAGGCTAGTACCACCATGATGTCCAGGCCAATGGAGCTCCAAGACGACGCTCCCAAGTTCGACTCCACCGCCATCCCTCTTTATGGCATTGATGATGCCGAGTCTACTTCGACTCTTTTTCAAGACGGTGCAGCGACGACTACGACTACGGAGCCATTCGAGGACCAAGCTTGGAAGGCGACCAACAAGGTGACGAGCACGGATGATGCTTCCATCTTTGGAGGCGAGAGTGATGATGTGCCATCTTCGGCCTTCATCCACGGCGACGATGGGGAGATGGTTGAGCATGGGATTTTCCCTTCAACCACGGCGACGTACGATGACTTGAGTGACTTGTGCCATCATATTGAGAGTGAGAGGGAGTTCACCACTAGCCCCATATATGATGTGCTGCCCCAATTCCCATATGAGGAGAGCCACAACCCCCACCACTTGAGTGAGATGAGTGACTCCACCATATGCGACATTCAGTGCACCTACCTTGAGGGAGTGAGTGAGCCACCACATAGAGAGAGTGAGATGGTTTATTCGGCATGTGAGGCCACTTTAAACACCAACGACTTGACCTCTACCTCTATTGTTTCTCCTCATTTGGTGTTAGGTCCCACATTTGATGACGCGCCGATCCTCGACGACTTCGTCCTACCATTGGACAAGACGATGGCCATGGTGGAATATGATGCACCCCCACATGGTTCCATCAAGATGAAGATGATGACCACAATTTGGTCTTTCCCACCTCACCTACACCACATGAGTGGAATGAGAAAGGTAACAAAGGTGAAGGTGATGATCTCGTCCCACTAGTGGACCATGTCGACTTTGATTGCTTGCATGATGTTGATGCACCTATTGCCATGCTTCATTCTAGTATGATTTCCTCATGCGATAATTTACCCATTTATGATGAGTTTGATGATTGCCATGTGTAGTCTATTAGTTGTGATGCCATGTTGCATAGGATTTCTTGTGATAATTCTCTCGGTCACATCATGTTTGACAATCCACTTGACTTGTCATATACTATGCATGAGATCAACAATATGTCATATTTGCAATCTCATCGTAGTAACTATGCATATGACATTAAGATAAATCCAATTTGCACTTATGGCATAGATGACAAGCCCATGGTTATTGGCATTTGTTTTTCTTGTGATGGTATTGATATGCTCCCTTTGCATCATTTATCTCATATGCCATGCCTTCATTACCTAGCTTCGGACATGCATTGTTTTGGATGTTGTTCCACTTCTCCACATTATGCTTCCGATATTGCTCATGATGAGACCTCCATAGTTTCCTCATACATGTTAGGAGATTTTGATCCATCCCATCCATTGCATGATTCCCATACTTGTGTGCACAATATGCCTCTCATGAATGCAAATGCTATTGTTGTGCCACATACTTGCTCTAATTTGTGTCATCATCATGTCATGCACAATAACTATTCTTTCATGATGGATGACATGTTCTTGTACCATGCATCAAATTTCTTTGAGCGATGCTTATCTTGTGCTAACTCACACATGCACATACACATCATGATGGATGATGTGTACATTTACCACGCGCACAATTTCTTTGGTTTGTGTGTCTTTTGTCTAGGTTCCCATACTTACTCGTCAACCTCGCAAGAGCACGAGTTGACGAAACGAGCTTTAGAGAGCAACGATGACTTGGGATTCTGTGGATTATCCTTCCAACCGCTCCCTTCGCGCAAAGACTTCGCGCATCTCTTCTACATGGCCCTCACATGGTTACGGGTTATTGTCCATTATATCTCTTATGCCCCTCTTGCCATGTTCAGTTTGCATGATATGCTCATTTATATGCATTCGCCATGCATTTGTGACCCATGCTTCGCATTACACATGATGATTGATTCTCATAATTGTATGTGTATTTGCAAGCTTGGTGGAGATATTACTTGCAATTGCCATGATTGCTTTGTTCCCAATGCTTACGATGATACTTTGACCATGATTCACTTTCATGCTTGGGATATGTCATGTGCATTGCCTATATCCACCATTTGCTCACATGACATGATTGCCATGAGTTCCTCTAGTGTGTTGCATCTTTGCGCCACTAGCTTGCACGACGTGATTGATATGCTTGCTTATGTTGCAACACCGATGATTCATACTTGCTCCTTTCATGCGGTTGATGTCAACCATTGCCATGCTTTGCACATGATTGATATTGCTTGTTGTCATATGTCTCCACATGTTGCCTCTCTCATGCGATATGATTGTCCATGCATTGAGAACAACCATGATTTTAGTCTTGCCAATGAGATTGCCCCATAGCATTCTCGCATTTATTTGGAGATTTTGACATACTTCTTGTGAAGCATGCTTGTCTTACCTCTTTGCACCATATGCCTAGTGACGTGAATATAACCATTGTGGCACCAAATTATTCATGCACTTTTGCTCCTAATGGTTATGTGCAAGAGAAGAGAACCATCATGATGGATGATGTGTTTATCTACCATGCGCATACATTCTTTGTTTTGTTGTGTGCATGTGTAGGATACTTGGACTTCGTGTCAACTTCCACTTCACGTGAGTTGACCATTCGAGCTCTTGAGAGCGAACCACTTTTGTTCACGACGCTTCTACATCACACTTGCCTGTGCTTCGGCATTGTGAAGGACGCACAAGGACACACTTTCAAGGTGATATCTTTCTCTTTCGAGACACCCAAAACCATGAGCATGGATATTGTGGATCACACTACATGTGTTGCTTGCACCATGAGACTTATTTGTCATCTTGGACCCCTTGATTGCACACATGTTCGAGATCTTGCTTCGACTTGTCATTGTCACATTGCCATGCTTCATGATATATATGCCTTGTGTGTTGCATCCAACTTGTTGCCTACTTGCTCATATCACATGTTTGGTTGCACCAATGTCATCCCTTCACATATGCCATGTCCCTTTACTTGTCACATGCTTGACTTATTTGCCTCACACATGCCGAACAATTGCTCTTTCTATTGTGTTGAGTGCCACACGACTTTCACTACACCCTATGCATGTTATGCTTGGATTGTCTTGCACTTGACTCATGTGTTTAGACACTTCATTTTACTTGGTGTCGTGAATGATTCGTACGCCTACCATAGACCTTTCATTGAGCGCTTTATGCATGCTTGCTATGACTTTGAGGTAGATGCTTATTCTCTTGTCAAACATATGTGCATCTCTACCTCACATTTACATGCTTGTTCCCATGATGACCTTGATTGTGCTCAACTCATATGCTCACATGCCATGTCACAATCCTTTGTCACACCACATGCTATGCTTGATGACCACACTTGTTGGGTGAATCACCTCTTGAATGCTTGGTTTTGCACTAACGCTAACCATATTTGTTTTTCCAAGTGTTTGTTGTCCTTGCTCCTTTTGAAGGAATCACTAGATGGTGCGACATTGGAGAATGCCCATTTCGAGCTTCAGGATGATGAGTGCTTGGTGATCGACCGCTTCGACAGGGCGACGCCACCTCTTTCCCATGGTGATTTGGCTTTCGATCCGAGGTCGGATCTTTTCCAAGGGGGAGGGGATGATGCAGAGCATCCTAAGGAAATCACCATGTCAAGAGTCCGTTTGGCAAGTGACACGTGCGACCTCTACTTCTCATACATAAAGGTGAATCATCTCCTTTACACATGTTCACTTAACCCCTTCGAGGATGGTATACTACTTGACACTCCACTCGTGTGCATACATAGGTATTGTCGAAGGAGTGCGAGCGCAAGTGTACAACTACACCATCCGCGAGCGAAGCATGGAAGAGAAAGAAGAAGAGGAATCTTCCCAACGCAGAGATAGGGGTACTACCGGTCCAACTACCGGTCTATCGATACTACCGGTCCAACTACCGGTCAACTACCGGTCTACCTTCTGTGATCGACCGATGCAAGGCCGGTGCAAGGCCGGAACTTCCGCTAAACCACAAAAGCCGGTATTACCGGTCCCAGGACCGGTACTACCGCCCTGCCTGCGCGTAGTTGAAGGGTTTTCACCCCATGTATCCCCCCAACTTACCCCTAGACTATAAGTACTCCTTCCCTTCCATCTTTTAGGGTTAGCATTAGTTTATCTCATATGTGAGATAGAGCATTGCTCATCCATTATGGATCTACTCCATGAGATAGACCGCGGCCCCTCTACGGAGAAGATTCACCTTGGATTCAAGACCCCTAAATGGGAAGATCCTTCACGGATTCAAGACCTCCGCTTGGAGATGAACTCTACCTTGTATCTTTCCCTTTGTTGTTCATGTACCTTGTGATCTTGTGTGTTTGGTTGTCTAGTGGATGTGTGATTGGAGTTGTTCTTGAGTGTTTTCCCTAATGATTCCCCTTTGTGCTCTTCGTGTTCATCGCGGGATCCCTCCATTTCGTGAAAGATCGGCCATCTAGGGTTCCACCCTACATCAGAGTGAGATGGTAGATACGGCATGTGAGGCCACTTTCAACACTAACAACTTGACCTCTACCTCTATTGTGTATTCTCATTTGGTGCTAGGTCCCATCTATGATGACACACCGATCCTCGACGACTTCGTCCTTCCTATGGACAAGACGATGACCATGGTGCAATATGATGCACCCCCCACATGGTTCCATCAAGATGAAGATGATGACCACCATTTGGTCTTTTCCACCTCACCTACACCACACGAGTGGAATGAAAAAGGTAACAAAGATGAAGGTAATACCCTCGTCCCACTAGTAGACTATATCGACATTGATTGCTTGCATGATGTTGATCCACCTATTGCCATGCTTCATGCTAGTATGATTTCCCCATGCGATGATTTACCCATTTATGATGAGCTTGATGATTGCCATGTGGAGTCTATTAGTTGTGATGCCATGTTGCATAGGATCTCATGTGATAATTCTCTCGGTCACATCATGTTTGACAATCCACTTGACTTGTCATATGCTATGAATGAGATCAACAATATGTCATATTTGCAATCTTTTCGTAGTGACTATGCATATGCCATTAAAATAAACCCAATTTGCACATATGGCATAGATGACAAGTCCATGGTTATTGGCATTTGTTTTTCTTGTGATGATGATATTGACATGCTCCCTTTGCATCATATCCATCATATGCCATGCCATGAACACCTAGCTTCTGATATGCGTTGTTTTGGGGATTGTTCCACTTCTCCATATTATGCTTTCGATATTGCTCATGAGGAGACCCCCATAGTTTTCTCATACAATTTAGGAGATTTTGATCCATCCCATCCATTGCATGATCCCCATACTTGTATGCTCAATTTGCATCCACATCATGCTATACACAATAACTATTCATTCATGATGGATGACATGTTCTTATACCATGCATCAATCTTCTTTGAGCGATGCTTATCTTGTGCTAAATCAGACATGCACATACACATCATGATGGATGATGTGTACATTTACCATGCACACACCTTCTTTGGCTTGTGTCTCTTTTGTGTAGGTACCCATGCATACTCGTCAACTTCACAAACGCACGAGTTGACGTAAAGAGCTCTAGAGAGCAACAATGACTTGGGATTCCTTGGATTATCCTTCCAACCACTTCCTTCGCGCATCGACTTTGCGCATCTCTTCTACACGGCCCTCACATGGTTATGGGTTATTGTCCATTATATCTCTGATGCCCCTCTTGCCATGTTCACTTTGCATGATATGCTCATATATATGCCTTTGCCATGCATATGTGACCCATGCTTTGCATTACACATGTTGATTGATTCTCATACTTGTATGTGTATTTGCAAGCTTGGTGGAGATATTGCTTGTTATAGCCATGATGCCTTTGTACCCCATACCTATTATGATGCTTTGATCTTGATTTGTGATCGTGCTTGTGATATGTCATGTGCATTGCTTATATCCACTATTTGCTCACATGACATGATTTCCATAAGTTCTTCTAGTGTGTTGCATCTTCGCTACACTAGTTTGCACGACTTGATTACCATGGTTGCTTTGTGTCATGCATCACCCATGATTCATACATGCTCATTCCATGCGGTGGATAGCCACTATGGCCATGCTTTGTACATGATTGTTAGCCCATGTTGTCATATGTCTCCATATGTTGCCTCTTGCATGCTAAATGAGTTGCCATGTATTGAGTGCAACAATGCCTTTCATCTTGCAAAAGAGATTGCCCCCATAGCATTCTCAAATATATTTGGATATTTTGACATCATTCTTATGAAGCATGCTTGTTTTACCTCCTTGCACCGTATGCCTAGTGCCATGAATATAGCCATTGTTGCATCATATTATTCATGCACTTTTGTTTCTAATGGTTATGTGCAAGAGAAGAGAATCATCATGATGGATGATGTGTTTATCTACCATGCGCATATGTTCTTCCTTTTGTTGTGTGCATGTGTAGGATACTTGGACTATGTGTCGACTACCATTTCACGTGAGTTGATCATTCGAGCTCTTGAGAGCGAACCACTTTCTACCACGACGCTTCTACATCGCACTTGCTTGTGCTTCGGCATTGTGAAGAATGCACAAGGATATGCTTTCAAGGTGATATCCTTCTATTTCGAGAACCACAAAACCATGAGCATGAATATTGTGTATCATACTACATGTGTTGCTTGCACCATGAGACTTCTTGGGCATCTTAGACCACTTGATTGCGCACATGTTGGTGATCTTGCTTTGACTTGCCATTGCCACATGGACATGCTTCATGATATATACGCCTTGTGTGTTGCATCCGACTTGTGTATTACTTGTCCCTATCATATGCTTGGTTGCAACAATGTCATCTCTTCAGATATGCCATGTCCCATTGATTGTCACATGCTTCACTTGATTGCCTCACACATGTCGAAAAATTGCTCTTTCTATTGTGTTGAAGGCCACACGACTTTCACTACACCCTATGCACGTTATGCTTGGATTGTCTTGCACTTGACTCATGTGTGTAGACACTTCATTTTATTTGGTGTTGTGAATGATTCCTATGCCTACCATAGACCTTTCATTGAGCACTTTATGCATGCTTGCTATGACTTTGAGGTAGATGCTTACTCTCTTGTCACACATATGTGCATCTCTACCTCACATTTACATGCTTATTTCCATGATGACCTTGATTGTGCTCAATTCATATGCTTACATGCCATGTCAAAATCCTTTGTCACACCAGATGCTATGCTTGATGACCACACTTGTTGGGTGAATCACCTCTTGAATGCTTGGTTTTGTACTCCCGCTAACCACATTTGTTTTTCCAAGTGTTTGTTGTCCTTGCTCCTTTTGAAGGAATCACTAGATGGTGCGACATTGGAGAGTGCCCATTTCGAGCTTCAAGATGATGAGTGCTTGGTGATCGACCGCTTCTACATGGCGACGCCATCTCTTTCTCATGGTGATTTGACTGTCGATCCAAGGTCGGATCTTTTCCATGGGGGAGGGGATGATGCGGAGCATCCTAAGGACATCACCATGTCAAGAGTCCGTTTGGCAAGTGACACGTGCGACCTCTACTTCTCATACATAAAGGTGAATCATCTCCTTTACACGTGTTCACTTGACCCCTTCGAGGATGGCATAGTACTTGACACTCCACTCGTGTGCATGCATAGGTATTGTCGGAGCTTCACGGACGATGAGGAGGAGTGCAAGCGCCGAGGAACACCTACACCATCATTAGTACAACGATATGATGGCTATACAACGTAATGTGGTCTTCTTCCAATATGATAGCCATGTATCAGAGCATTATGGTACCCGAAATGTGGAATCCATAGAAAATGCTCTTGTCGGACAACACTGGAGAGACGCTAGCCGATTGCTCAATAGGCGGATACGAACTTGTGCACTACCTATATGAGACAAAATGTAGCGACTTCTTGTCACAAGTATGCTATGTGTATGATGTTCCGATGCTTGAGCACAACATGATCCAAGATGATCAAGTATGATATGATATTTTGTGATGCTATGGCTCTTGCTTACAAGCTTCTTTGTCTTTCTCTTTTTGCTTAAAAGCTTATTCTATCTCTTTTTTTTTGTATGGCCACGATGCACAAACCAAGATAGCAATTGCGTATATACGGAAACAATCTTGTGACACAAGGGATGATATGATGATACCAAGATGATATGGTATATATGCAATGGAAGGGCGGATCGATGATAACTAATGTGCACAAGTAACATTGCCGGCAATACTCAAAGGCTATTCTCGATAGGTAGGTGACACAAAAATGGGCTAGGGGTTAACAATGCAATTGCAAGGGGAATATACAATGATGTCGTCGAGGTTACCGTCCGTGTCGATGATGAGAGGTGGTGCTCTTGATATAGACTCGTTCCTAATTAGTCGAAACACCTTAGGAAACGGAAAAACCACAACTCAAAATCTCAAGGACAAATGTCAAATGGTGGTAGCGGACAAGCGATGGTGGTTGCGGAATAGTTGGTGGAAACCCGATCAAAATGGGTTATGGTGGTGTAAGTGTATGATGGGCTATACACGGCGTCGGAGTTGAAGTCATGGTCCCTAAGTAGCCGAAACACCTTAGGAGACACAAACCACAACTCAAACAAGCTCGAACAAAATTTGGTTAAGTTGGGTTGGCTATGTATGGTGGAAAATGGCTATGCGAATGTGGTGGTGGTGGTTGATGAAGAAGCAATTGTCCCTAAGTAGCCTAAACACCTTAGGACACTCAAATCGCTACTCAAGCAACCATAAATGCTATGGTGGACAAAATGGGTTAGGTTGCGGAAGTCGGTGGTGGTATAGCGGATGATGTGGTGGAAGCCCTAGGCAAAGATGCCAAAATTAACACAATATGATGGAGTCAAATGATTATGTTGGTATTTTTGTGTTATGGGGGATGTCAAGAGCTTCAAAACAAGCTCAGGAACGTCGAAATCGGAGTTCGTATGAATTAGTTATGGACAAAACGGTGAAACATGGGTGGCTGAATTCCCAGGGGCCGGACATCCGGGGTCGGGTCCGGAAATTCGGGGCCTGATGTCCAGAACCGGGTGGGATTTTCCCCTCCAGGGGTCGGATGTCCGGCCCGATGGCCCGGATGTCCGGCCCGACGATTCCAGGTCGGGATTGGGACTTCCAAACTCGTTTGGGGGCGGAATTTGATGATTTTGGGGGTAAAATTTGATGGATTTTGTAGAGGAAAGATGGAGAAACTTGGGGAAATGCTAGGTCCACTTGAAACCAAGCAAATCCACAGATCAAAATCAACAAAATATCATCAAACCAACAGATCACAAAAAAATTGGGGCTATTTTTGGTGGGGAATTTTCGAATTTGGGGAAGAACACAACAAAACAAGGCTAGAAAACGGAGGGGAGGCTCCAAATTCGTGAGAAATCGTGGCTCATGATACCATATGATGCGGGGTCAACCCGATTCTAGGCCGATCTTTCACAAAAAGGAGGGATCTCGCGAGGAACACGATGAACACGGGGATGAACAAGGAGAAATCACAAGGGAAAACACTCAAGAACAAGTCCAATCACACATCCACTAGACAATCAAACACACAAGATCACAAGGTACATGAACAACAAAGGGAAAGATACAAGATAGAGTTCATCTCCAAGAGGAGGTCTTGAATCCGCGAAGGATCTTCCCGTTTAGGGGTCTTGAATCCGTCGTGGATCTTCTCCGTAGAGGGGCCGCAGTCTCTCCTAGGAGTAGAACCACTAAGATGAGCAAAGCTCTAGTCTAAAATGAGCTATCACATTTCCTAACCCTAAAATGGTGGAGGTGGAGGAGTATATATAGTCTAGGGTCATGAAGGGGTAAGTGAGGGGCGAAATGGGTACATGGGCATCGGCCTGGATACATGCACGCAGGCAAAGCTGGATGTCCGGCGGTCGGGCCGGATGTCCGGCTCTTCACGGGTCGCTGGATGTCCGGGGGAATGCCCAAATGTCCGGGCTAGCGGGGCCAAGCCTCGGGTGCGGTTCTGTTGCTGGCGCCGGATTTCCGGGCTGAAGGCTGGATGTCCGGCGGCTGCTGAGGTGCCGGATGTCCGGGCTGGCGCCGGATGTCCGGCGGCTGTAACTTCAGCCGCTCCGTCTTCTTCCATCTTCGCTTCCAAGCTTCCATCGCAGATGGTGTAGGTGTTCCTTGGTGCTTGCACTCCTCCTCGTCATCCGTGAAGCTCCGACAATACCTATGCATGCACACAGGTGGAGTGTCAAGTAGTATACCATCCTCGAAGGGGTCAAGTGAACACGTGTAAAGGAGATGATTCACCTTTATGTATGAGAAGTAGAGGTCGCACGTGTCACTTGCCAAACGGACTCTTGACATGGGTATGTCCATAGGGTGCTCCGCATCACAAACTAAAAAAACAAAGACTCAAATCATACATGACGCTCCAAGAAAAACACATATCATATGGTGAATAAAAATATAGTCCCGAGTAAAGTTACCGATAGATGAAGACGAAAGAGGGGATGCCTTCCCGGGGCATCCCCAAGATTAGGCTTGTGAATAAAAATATAGTCCCGAGTAAAGTTACCGATAGATGAAGACGAAAGAGGGGATGCCTTCCCGGGGCATCCCCAAGATTAGGCTTTTGGTTATCCTTGAATTTTACCTTGGGGTGCCTTGGGCATCCCCAAGCTTAGGCTCTTGCCACTCTTTGTTCCATAGTCCATCAAAGCCATACTGAAAACTTGAAAACTTCACAACACAAAACTTAGCCAAAAATCTCGTGAGCTCCGTTAGTATAAGAAAACAAACCACCACTCAAAGGTACTGTAGTGAACTCATTCCTTGTTTATATTGGTGTTAAACCTACTGTATTCCAACTTCTCTATGATTCATACCCCCTGATACTACTCATAGATTCATCAAAATAAGCAAACAACACACGAAAAATAGAATCTGTCAAAAACAAAACAGTCTGTAGCAATCTGTAACTTTCGAATACTTCTGTAACTCTAAAAAATTTGAAATAAATTGGTGGACCTGAGGAATTTTTCTATTAATCGTCTTCAAAAAGAATCAACTAAAAATCACTCTTCAGTAAAAAATTACAGCCGATCTCGTGAGCGCTAAAGTTTCTGTTTTTACAGCATGATCATATAAACTTCACACAAGTCTTCCCAAAGGTTCTACTTTGGCATAGACACTAACTAAAACACAAAACCACATCTAAACAGAATCTAGATGAAATATTTATTCCTAAATGGAAGCAAAAGCAAAGGGAATAAAATTAGGTTGCCTCCCAACAAGCGTTATCGTTTAACGCCCCTAGCTAGGCACGACAGAAGAATAGATCTAGGTATTGCCATCTTTGGTAGGAAATTCTTCGATTAAACACTTATAATTCTTAGGAACTTCTTTGTCCTTATTAATAATCAAACTTCTAGGCAAGAAACGAAGAAACTCTATTGTAGCAAAAGGTTCCCTAGCAAAAGTGAGAAAGTTAGGACGAACACTTATGAATTTGAGATCCGCAGTTTCCTTACTAGATGATTCACCCTTATTTTTAGGAACATATATAAACTTGGTCAATTTAGTGATAGAGGGGTTTGAAGTATTTTTCACAGCAGAGAGAGCAGGCCCTACATTAGTGATAATATCCTCAAGTTTATCGAATCTAGTGGAATCTTGATCTATTCTCTCTTTTACTATAGGTTCTTTTTCTTTAAAAAAATCAGAATAACTCCTACCTTAGATCCATACTGGGTAATTTGGTTGTGGATCTTTTTATCCAAACTCTCAACCAACTCTACAGTAGCAACTTTGTTTTCAATAATTTCAAGCCTTTGCATAACATGTTCCAAAGTCAAAACAGTTCCATTAACCAGAAGAGGTGGTGGGCCAAACAATTCTGTCATAGCATTATAAGAATCAAAAGTATGGCTACCTGATAACCCACAAGTGTAGGGGATCGCAACAGTTTTCGAGGGTAAAGTATTCAACCCAAATTTGTTGATTCGACACAAGGGCAGCCAAAGAATACTCTTAAGTATTAGCAGGTGAGTTGTCAATTCAACCACACCTGGAAACTTAGTATCTGCAACAAGATAGTTTAGTAGCAAAGTAATATGATAGTGGCGGTAGCGGCAATAAAAGTAACGATAGTGTTTTTGTAGTTTTTGAATAGCAAAGGAAAATTAAATAGGCAACAAGCGATAAGTGAAAAGCTCGTAGGCATTGGATCGGTGATGGGAAATTATGTCGGATGCAATTCATCATGTAGAAGTTATAATCTAGGGTGATACATAACTAGCTCCAGTTCATCAATGCAATGTAGGCATGTATTCTGAATATAGTCATACGTGCTTATGGAAAAGAACTTGCATGACATCTTTTGTCCTACCCTCCCGTGGCAGCGGGGTCCTATTGGAAACTAAGGGATATTAAGGCCTCCTTTTAATAGAGTATCGGACCAAAGCATTAACACATAGTGAATACATGAACTCCTCAAACTAAGGTCATCACCGGGAGTGGTCCCGATTATTGCCACTTCGGGGTTACCGGATCATAACACATAGTAGGTGACTATAGACTTGCAAGATAGGATCAAGACCACACATATATTCATGAAAACATAATAGGTTCAGATCTGAAATCATGGCACTCGGGCCTTAGTGGCACGCATTAAGCATAGCAAAGTCATAGCAACATCAATCCCAGAACATAGTAGATACTAGGTGATGCGGAGCATCATACGGCTATCTCCATGTACACCGTCATAGCACCTCATGCCCCTGGTGGACCTAAGGTGAACCCGCTCCTCTTCGAGTTTGACATGTATATCCATTGGACTTGGTCACTACCTCACCACGGAACATTATGCATTCTTAGGTACTTCGAAGATCGCTACGAGGAAGCACGAAGGAATCACCAATTTCATCGGATGAACCAAGAAGAAGACGGAAGAAGAAGGGCCTATCCAGTCCGGAACAGGCGGTACTACCGCCTACAAGCGGTACTACCGCTCCCATGTGGCACTACCGCCTACAAGCGATACTACCGCTCCCATGCGGCACTACCGCCTACAGGCGGTACTACCGCTCCCAAGCGGTACTACCACCCGAGGTCCGGTACTACTGCCCTGCCTGTGCGCAGCCGCAGGCCTTTGGCCTTGTATCCCTCTCCACTTACCCCTTCGTGGCTTAGACTATAAATAGATCGCCCCCACCTTCTTTCTAAGGTTTAGCAAAGTATTTTGATAGACATTGGGAGCTTTGCTCCTTGTATCCCCTCCTCTAGGAGATCAAGACTTCCCAAGGGAGAAGAATCCTTGTGGATTGCAAGACCTCCCAAGGGAGAAGAATCCTTGTGGATTGCAAGACCTCCCAAGGGAGAAGATCATCAAGACCTCACCTTCTCTAGGAGTGGGATGAACTAGTTACCTTGTATCTTTCCTTTTGTTGTTCTTGAATCATTGTGAACTCTTGCAGGTTCTTGGATCTAGCATATGTGTGATTGGATCTAGTCAATTTGAGTGTTTTCCCTCTCTTATGTTCATATTGTTCTTGGGGATTCCCCTCCAATTCGTGAAAGATCTCCACCTAGGGTTCCACCCTACAACATCATGGTATCTAGAGCTATGGTTTCTCATGAAATTGGAGCCCCCCTTCTTGTTTTCTAGCCTAATTTTATTGTGTTCTTACCCAATTTCGAAAATCCCCACCAAAAATAGCCCCAATTTTTTTTGTGATTTGTTGGTTTGATGAGGTTTTGTTAGATTTTATCCTTGGATTTGCTTGGTTTCGAGCGGATCTAGCATCTCCCCAAGTTTCACCACTTTCCATCCACGAAATCCATCCAATTTCGCCCCCGAAATCATCCATTTCTGCCCCAAATTCGCCTCGATCCCGATCTGCGAGTTTTTCCCGACACCAGCGGTACTACCGCCCATCCAAGCGGTACTACCGCCCTACAAGCGGTACTATTTTTCCACTTCCGCCCACTCAAAGCGGTACTACCGCCCCGCACATTTTTAGCCTTCCGAGTTTCACCGTTTTGACCATAACTAATTCATCCGGAGTCCGATTTTGACGTTCTTTAGCTCGTTTTGAAGCTCTTGACATCCCCATACCACAAAAATACTACCATCATCATTTGACTCCACAAAAGTACCCCTCCACCACATCATCCACTATACCACCACCGACTTCCGCAACCTAACCATTTTGTTTCCCATAGCATTTGTGGTTGCTTGAGTAGTGACTTGAGTCTCCTAACGTGTTTCGGGTACTTAGGGACGAGTGCTTCTTCATCAACCTCCACCACTACTTCCGCATTGCCATCTTCGACCCCACAACCAACATTTTCCGCTACCACCATTTGACTTTGGCCTTTGAGATTTTGAGTTGTGGTTTTTCCGTTTCCTAAGGTGTTTCAGCTAATTAGGAACGGTTCGCCATCGACAATACCGCCTCTCATCATCATCATCGGACGGTAACCTTGACGACACCGTTGTATATTCCCCTTGCAATTGCATTGTTAACCCTAGCCCATTTTGCGTCACTTACCCATTGAGACTAGCCATTTGAGTATTGCCGGCAACGTTACTTGTGCACATTAGTGGTTATCGATATACACCATCCATTGCATATATACCATATCATATTGGTATCATCTTCCTATCATAGTACCATCCCTTGTGTCACAAGGTTGTTCCCGCATATACACAATTGCTATCTTGGTTTGTGCATCGTGGCCATATATAAAAAATAATAATAGAAGAATAAGCTTTTAAGCAAAAGAGCCACAAAGAAGCTTGTAAGCAAGAGCCATAGCATCATACCACTTTGCACTTAAGATTGTCATATCCGATCATCTTGGATCATCTTGAGAAGAACACCGGAACATCATACACATAGCATACTTGGGATAGATGGCTCATACATTTTACATCTTATAGGTTGTGCACAAGTGTCGTATCCGCCTATTGAGCAATCGTGCTAGCGTCTCTCTTGAGTTCTGAAACACGAGCGTTTTCCGTGGATTCCACATTTTGTGCTCATTCCTTGGTTGCACGACCCCATTTATCTATCCGTGTGTGTGTTTTCGTGTGCCACATGTTGCTATTGGTCTACTTGTTACATTTGCAAATTTGTGAATCTCTTTCAACATTATTGACTCTTTCTAACATTTTGCATCAAATTTTTATGCCACTATCCTCACCGAGCTCCACCATAAGCCTTACTTATGTAGGTGTGAGAATTGACAAGATCCGGTACCAATTATGCTATTTCCTTGATACATTATTGAGTGATCATTGTTCCATCTTTAACATTGGAAAGGTACATTTGGTCTAGTTCTTTCCTTTCTCCGGCTCACATTTGCTCGAGTCTTGTGATGGATAGGCAAGGCATTTCATCTCCGGCAAGATCACATCGGCATCGATACCATCAACGACAAGAACGTGAAGGTCACGAGCTCAACATCAACAACCGCTCAACGACTTCACCATCTACCTTGGCATCTTCGCCAAGTGACTTCAAGGCATCTTCGCCTTTGGACTTGCGGCATCTTCGCCGACCCGCACCTCAAGAGAAGCTTCCCAAGCTCAAGTCCGCGACTTCCACGAGCTACTACGACCTCGACAACGACCACGAGATTCCTTTCTATGGGACTCAAGACCCCGAGGAGTATCTCGAGTGGGAGCGCTTGATGGACGACTACCTCATGCTACTTCAAGTTCCTCCCGAAGATCAAGTGAAATGCGCCACAAGAAACTTCCACGACCGCGCATCGACATGGTGGCTTCACACACCTTCCGAGAGCTACAACATGAGTTGGTCCAAGACGAAGAAAGCTATGCGGCGAGAGTTCGTGCCTCCCACCTACATGGAACAACTTCTATGCCCATTGGAGAACACCATAAAAGGATCCAAGTCCATCGATGCGTACTTCAATGAGATGAAGAATGCCTTGCGACGAGCCGGCATGGATGACCCCATTTGGATGAAGTTTTACTTCATGATGGGATTGGACAACGACATCTCCAAGACTATCTTCCTCGAGAACTACAAATCCCTCGATGACAACTACATAGGTGCTCTCAAGGCGGAACAAGAACTCATGAAGGCCAAGACTTCTCCACCGCAAGCACACTTCTCGAAGACCAAACCCCAAGATGGCGAGCATGAGGCTAGTACCACCGCGATGTCCAAGCCCAACGAGCTCCAAGATGACGCTCCCAACTTCGACTCCACCGCCATACCTCTTTGTGGCATTGATGATGCCGAGTCTACTTCGACTCTTTTTCAAGACGGTGCGGCGACGACTACGACTATGGAGCCATTCGAGGACCAAGCTTTGGAGGCGAGCGACAAGGTGGCGAGCGAGGATGATGCTTCCATCTTTGGAGGCGAGAGTGATGATGTGCCATCTTCGGCCTTCATCCACGGCGATGATTGCGAGATGGTTGAGCATGGGATTTTCCCTTCGACCACGGCGATGTATGATGACTTGAGTGACTTTTGCCACCATATTGAGAGTGAGAGCGAGTTCACCACTAGCCCCATATATGACGAGCTGCCAAAATTTCCATGTGAGGAGAGTTACCACCACCACCACTTAAGTGAGATGAGTGACTCCACCATATGCGACATTGAGTGCACCTATTTTGAGGGAGTGAGTGAGCCGCCATATAGAGAGAGTGAAATGGTTGATATGGCATGTGAGGCCACTTCCTACACTAATGACTTAACCTCTACCTCTATTGTGTCATCTCATTTGGTGCTAGGTCCAAAATTTGATGACGCGCCGATCCGCGACGACTTCGTCCTTCCTATGGACAAGACGATGGCCATGGTGGAATATGATGCACCCCCCACATGGTTCCATCAAGCTGACGATAATGACCACAATTTGGTCTTTCCCACCTCACCTACACCACATGAGTGGAATGAGAAAGGTAACAAAGGTGATGGTGATGCTCTCGTCCCACTAGTGGGCTATGTCGACATTGATTGCTTGCATGATGTTGATCCACCTATTGCCATGCTTCGTGCTAGTATGATTTCCCCATGCGATGATTTATCCATTCATGATGAGTTTGATGATTGCCATGTGGAGTCTATTAGTTGTGATGCCATGTTGCATAGGATCTCTTGTGATCATTCTTTAGATCACATCATGTTTGATAATCCGCTTGACTTGTAATATGCTATGCATGAGATCACTCGTATGTCATATTTGCAATCTCATCGTAGTAACTATGCACATGCCATTAAAATAAAGCCAATTTGCACATATGGCATAGATGACAAGCCCATGGTTATTGGCATTTGTTTTTCTTGTGATGATATTGATATGCTCCCTTTGCATCATTTATCTCTTATGTCATGCCATGACCACCTAGCTTCGGATATGCATTGTTTTGGATGTTGTCCATATTCTCCATATGATGTTTCCACTATTGCTCATGAGGAGACCCCCATAGTTTCCTCATACATATTAGAAGATTTTGGTCAATCACATCAATTGCATGATCCCCATAATTGTGTGCACAATATGCTCCCCATGAATGCAAATGCTATTGTTGTGCCATATACTTGGTCTAAGTTGTGTCATCATCATGTCATACACAATAACTATTCTTTCATGATGGATGACATGTTCTTATACTATGCATCAAATTTCTTTGAGCGATGCTTATCTTGTGCTAACTCACACATGCACATACACATCATGATGGATGATGTGTACATTTACCACGCACACACTTTCTTTGGTTTGTGTCTCTTTTGTGTAGGTACCCATTCTTACTAGTCAACCTCGTAAGAGCACGAGTTGACAAAACAAGCTCTAGAGAGCAACAGACTACTTGGGATCTCGTGGACTATCCTTTCCGCTGTTCTCTTTGCGCAACCTCTACGCGCATCTCTTTTACTTAGCTCTCACACGACTATGGGCTATTTACCACTTGTTATCTTATGCCCATTCTAGCGCGTTCACTTTGCATGTTATGCCTCTTGCTATGAATTTGCCATGCAATTGTGACCCTTGCTTGCCTTTACACATGATTCACCATTATGCTACTTCTATGTTTATTTGCATGCTTGGTGGAGATGCTTGTTGCTATTACCATGTTTACCTTGTGCCCCATGCTCGTGTTGATTCTTGTGTTGGGAGAGTCATGATGTTCCATTGCTATTTACATAGGACTTCTTACCACCACAATGATGATACTTTGCTCACATCTTGCTTTCATGCTTGTGCTATGCCACGTGCATTATTCATGCCTACTATTTGCACACATGACACGCTTGTCATGATTACCTCTAGTATGTTGCATCTTCGCACTACTAGCTTCCACAATTTGATTGCCATGATTGCTTGCTATGTTGCATCACCCATGTTCCACTCTTACTTGCTTTCTTGGGTTGATGACATATATGTTCATGCATTTCACATGATATATATTGATCATTGTCACTTGTCTCCAATAGTTACATCTCTCATATTCACTTGTTGTGAGGGCAGCCATGCTATACTTGTTGATCTCGGAGACTTGGACACTTTACTTGTGATGCATGCTTGCTTGTTTGAGCCTAATGTATTTGCTTGTTATCGCATCATATGCTTCCATACATTGCCATGTCCCCTTGTCCTTTCTTATGATAAGAATGATGAACATACTTGTTGGGTGACTCACCACACGAATAGGTTTTGCATCTTCGCTAACCTCATTTGTTTTTCCGAGTGTTTGTCATGTCTTTCATTAGGAAGGATTCACAAGGCGATACCATCACGAGGCATCTTGGGCATGTGAAGGCATACACATTGCGCGACAACAACATTTTCGACATCCTCATCAAGGTGCATTCCTTCCTAGTGAGCCATCCTCACATATGCTTGGATTTCATGGATGCACCACCGGTCTACCACTCTTTCCACGACTTTGAGCATGGGTATATCAACACTCCTTTGGCACATTGCATCCAAACCTCCATATTTGTTGATTGTGCGCCCACATACCATGCTCCATGGTCATATCATACCCATAACAAATTTGCATCTTATGCATGGATTGACTCACATTATGATTGCCTTGTTGCATCTTGTATTCCCATGTCATCCATGATATATGAGCTTTTTCATTTCCTTAGCAAATTTGTTGTGATCTTTCTTGATGGACTCTTCATACATATTGATCACATTGCCAAGCATCAATTGCATGATCACATACTCACATTGATCATCATTTACCATGTTCATGCTTTTGATACACAATCCCATTATGACATCATTTTGCACAAAGGTAGCATTTGCAACTTCTTGCGCAATGAGCTTGATCACATGAATGCATTGTATGCCATGCTCTTTCATTTTTCTACAATTCATGCTCATTGCCACTACCGATTTCATTGGACGGACTCATGCTTAAATGATGGACACCTTGCGTCCTCTAACAATTGTATTTCCAAGTGTCCCTTGTGTTTGCTCTTTTTGCATGTCTACCATTCCGATGACATCTTGGAGTACTTTGCTCGCGGCGTGACATACACTTCGTCCAACTACAAGTTCATCCATGTCTATCGTGTACATGATGATATGGTTCACGATCCGAGGACGGATCTTTTCCAAGGGGGAGGATATGATGCGGAGCATCCTATGGCTATCTCCATGTACACCGTCATAGCACCTCATGCCCCTAGTGGACCTAAGGTGAACCCGCTCCTCTTCAAGTTTGACATGTATATCCATTGGACTTGGTCACTACCTCACCACGGAACGTTATGCATTCTTAGGTACTTTGGAGATCGCTACGAGGAAGCACGAAGGAATCACCAAGTTCATCGGATGAACCAAGAAGAAGACGGAAGAAGAAGGGCCTATCCAGTCCGGAATGGGTGGTACTACCGCCTACAAGCGATACTACCGCTCCCATGCGGCACTACCGCCTACAGGCGGTACTACCGCCCGAGGTCCGGTACTACCGCCCTGCCTGTGCACAGCTGCGGGCCTTTAGCCTTGTATCCCTCTCCACTTACCCCTTCGTGGCTTAGACTATAAATAGACCGCCCCCACCTTCTTTCTAAGGTTTAGCAAAGTATTTTGATAGACATTGAGAGCTTTGCTCCTTGTATCCCCTCCTCTAGGAGATCAAGACCTCCCAAGGGAGAAGAATCCTTGTGGATTGCAAGACCTCCCAAGGGAGAAGAATCCTTGTGGATTGCAAGACCTCCCAAGGGAGAAGATCATCAAGACCTCACCTTCTCTAGGAGTGGGATGAACTAGTTACCTTGTATCTTTCCTTTTGTTGTTCTTGAATCATTGTGAACTCTTGCATGTTCTTGGATCTAGCATATGTGTGATTGGATCTAGTCAATTTGAGTGTTTTCCCTCTCTTGTGTTCATATTGTTCTTGGGTATTCCCCTCCAATTCGTGAAAGATCTCCACCTAGGGTTCCACACTACAACACTAGGGATCAAACCCTAACAAAACTAACTCGATTACATGATAGATTCCATCCAACTCATCACCGTCTAGCAAGCCTACGATGGAATTACTCACGCACGGCGGTGAGCATCATCGAATTGGTGATGGAGGAAGGTTGATGATGATGATGGCGACGATCTCCACTCTCCGTAGCCCCGAACGGACTCCAGATCAGCCCTCCCGAGAGATTAGGGCTTGGCGGCGGCTCCATCTCGTCAAACGCGATAATTCTTTCTCCCTGATTTTCCCCCCAAAAGTGAACATATAGGATCTGGGGATACGTCGGTGGAGCACCAGGGGGCCCACGAGGCAGGGGGGCGCGCCCTAGGGGGGCGCCCCCCACCCTCGTGGACAGGGTGTGGGCCCCCTGGTCTGGATCTTGTTGCGGGTATTTTTTATATTTTCCGAAATAATTCTCCGTGGATTTTAGGTCATTCCGAGAACTTTTTATTTCTGCACAAAAACAACACCATGGCAATTCTGCTGAAAACAGCGTCAGTCCGGGTTAGTTCCATTCAAATCATGCAAGTTAGAGTCCAAAATAAGGGCAAAAGGGTTTGGAAAAGTAGATACGTTGGAGACGTATCAACCACCCCAAGGTTAAACCTTTGCTTGTCCTCAAGCAATTCAGTTGATAAACTGAAAGTGGTAAAAAAAAACTTTGACAAACTCTGTTTGCTCTTGTTGTTGTAAATATGTAAGCCAACATTCAGGTTTTCAACAAGATCATGAACTAACCACATTCACAATAACTTTCAGGTCTCAAGACTACTCACATCAACTAGTGAGCAATAATAATAAACCTCGGATGACAACACTTTCTCAAAACAATCATGATATGATATAACAAGATGGTATCTCGCTAGCCCTTTCTGAGACCGCAAAACATAAATGCAGAGCACGTTTAAAGATCAAGGACTTACTAGACATTGTAATTCATGGTAAAAGAGATCCAGTCATGATCATACTCAATGCAAATTAATGGTAATACATGCAAATGACAGAGGTGCTCTCCTACTGGTGCTCTTTGATAAGAGGATGATGACTCTGCATAAAAGCAAATAGATAGGCCCTTCACAGAGGGGATCAGGGATTTGTAGAGGTGCCAGAGCTCGATTTTTAAATAGAGATGAATAACATTTTGAGCGGTACTCTTTCATTGTCAACATAACAACCAAGAATCTCGACATCTCCCATGCTACACACATTATAGGCGGTTCCCAAATGGAATGGTAAAGTTTATACTCCCCCAACCACCAACAAGCACACTCCATGGCTAGCCTGAAACAACGGGTACCGTCCAAACCAGCAACAGCCCTGGGGGAGTTTTGTTTAATTATTATGATTTTGAGCATGGGGATGGGCATCCCGATTACCAGCCATTTTCTCATGAATGATGAGCGGAGTCCACTCATCGTGAGAATGACCCACCTAGCATGGAAGATATAGATAGCCCTAGTTGATACATGAGCTATTCAAGTATACAAAACAGAATTTCACTTGAAGGTTTAGAGTTTGGCACATACAAATTTACTTGGAATGGCAGGTAAATACCGCATATAGGAAGGTATGGTGGACTCATGTGGAATAACTTTAGGGTTTACGGAAGTGGATGCACAAGCAGTATTCCCGCTTAGTACAGGTGAAGGCTAGAAAGAGACTGGGAAGCGACCAGCTAGAGAGCAACAACGGTCATGAACATGCATTAAAATTAATCAACAATGAATGCAAGCATGAGTAGGATATAAATCACCATGAACATAAATATCGTGGAGGCTATGTCGATTTGTATCAACTACATGCGTGAACATGTGCCAACTCAGACCACTTGAATCGTTTAAAGGAGGATACCACCCCATCATACCACATCACAACCATTTTAATATCATGTTGGCACGCAAGATAGACCATTATAAACTCTCAGCTAATTAAGCATGGCATAAGCAGCTATGATCTCTAATTGTCATTGCAGGCATGTTTCATTCATAACAAGCTGAATCAGGAACGATGAACTATCATATTTAAAAAAACAATAGAGGTCGAGTTCATACCAGCTTTTCTCATCTCAATTAGTTCATCATATATCATCCTTATTACCTTTCACTCGCACGACAGAACGGTGTGGATAATAATAATAGTGCACGTGCATTGGACTAAGCTGGAATCTGCAGACATTTAATACAAGAGAGAAGACAAGGTAGTATGGCTCAAGTTTAAATCAACAATAAAGCATGAGAGAGCCACTAAGCATTTTAATCATGGTCTTCTACTCTTAACCCCTAAAGAAAAGAAAAGAAACTATTTACACGGGAAAGCTCCCAACAAGCAAAAGAAGAACGGGGAATCTTTTTGGGTTTTCTTTTTAATTACTACTACAAGCAAGGAAAGTAAACTAGCTAGAAGCTACAACTAATCTTTTTTTTTGTTTTTCTTAAGGTTTTTTCTAGCACACGAGAAAAAGACTAAGATAAAGAAATTGAAACTAAACATGGATGGTACAATGAAAGAGTGTGAGCACCCACAACTAGAATAAGTGTGAACATGAATGTAAAGTCGGTGAGAAACACGTACTCCCCCAATGATGCGGAGCATCCCAAGGTCATCCCCATGGACATGCCGTTGACTCACCAAGTCCCCAAAGGACCAATGACTCGAGCCCGTGCTAGAGCTCTCGAGACAGAGGTGATTTCACTCCATTCTCTACATCCTCCCGATTCACATGAGACATGGCTTCTATCCTCATCAGAAACTCTATGCATACTTAGGTACTTGGATGAAGGCCACGGGACAGCCCTGCACAGCAGACAAGACGGCGGGGTCGACAAGTGCTTTTTACAAGACGAAGTACGGCTAAAGATGCTACAGGCATCGGACGTCTGGCCCGCACCGGACGACCGGTCAGTTCCAGGCACCGGACGACCCGCGTCCACCGGACGACCGGCGACTCCCAGACGACCGGACGACAGGAAGCCACCGGACGTCCGTGACATCGACCATAGAACATAAATAGCGGAAATCCAAGGATTACCGGACGTCCGGTCCCTCTCGAACCACCGGACGTCCGGTGACCAGCGGACGTCCGACCCGACGCCCTCATCCCATGTAATATATACTCGTTGACTTCCATCCTTTGGAGGCAGCTTTTGGATAGCTCATCATAGACCTTAGTGGTTACTCTCCTACGAGACCGCGGCCTCTCCGGAGAAGATCCACCTTGGATTCAAGACCTCCTTCATGGAGAAGATCCCAAGGGATAACTCAAGACCTCCTCCGGGAGAAGACTATCTTTGTACCACCGTTGTTGACTATGGATCGTGTGTCTTGATATGTATCGTGGATCTAGCACCTGTGTGACCATATTTGTGTTGATTTGAGTGTTCCCCCTCGTGTTTTCCTCCGTATCTTCCTTGTGCTCTCCGTGTTCATCGTGGGATAACCTCCTTTCGTGAAATATCTGCCGATTAGGGTTCCACCCTACATCATATTATGGTATAATGAGCATAGGTTGATCACGAATTTGGAGCCCCACACCCTGTTTTCTAGTTTGTTTTTGTTGTGTCCTTCCCAATTTCGAAAATTCCCCAGAAAAATAGCCCCAATTTGTTTTTTGGTGATCTGTTGATTTGGCAAGATTTTGTTGACTTTGTTCCATGGATTTGCTGTGCCACGAGTGGAACTAGCTTTTCCCCACCTTTTCACCGATTTTCCTCCGCAAATTCGGCCAAGTTTGACCAATTTGTCCACGAATCCTCAAACCCTAGCCCAGACCTACCGGACAACCGACTTCTTACTGGACGTGCGGCACCCTGCGAAGCACCAGACGTCCGTTAAACACCGGACGACCGACACCCCATCTACAGAAACTCTTACCGGATTTCCGGCCCCGACCGGACAACCGGCAAATTACCGGACGTCCGACGAACCCTGACAACATTGAACTTTTTTCCAGTTTTGTTCCACCTTCCGCTACCACCTACCCTTTCATTCCACCACCACTTCCGCAACCACCATCGCTTAACCGCTACGATTTTGAACATTTTGTCTACCTTTGCCTTAGATACTTGAGTTGTGGTTTCACCGTTTCCTTGGATGTTTAGGCTACCTTGGAATGGAACGACATCGACAACACCACTGCTCACCCTCGGCAAGGACGGTAACATCGACGACACCTTGTTCATTCTACCTTGCAATTGCATTGACACACTATGGACCATCTTTGCGTAGCTTTCCCATTGAGACTAGCCATTTGAGTATTGCCGGGCCACGCCACTTGTGCACATTAGTGATAGTCATAGATATTGCATATCATATCATAATATCTCCGCGTGCCACAAGGGTGAACCGCATACACAATAGCTACCTTGATACGAGAAGCATGCATAAGTATCCAAAGAAAGAGCTCACAAGCTTTTAAGCAAAAGAGCCAACCAAAGCTTATTAGCAAAAGGAACATAGCATCATATTTCTTGCATCAAAGGAGATCATATGAGATAGCAATACCATCTTGTGCTCAAGCATCGGCACATCATACACTCATAGCATACTTGTGATAGATAGTCGTTACGTTTTGCCTCTTATAGGTTGTGCACAAGTGCGTATCCGCCAATTAAGCAATCGGTTAGCGTCTCTCTAGCGTTGTGCAACACGAGCATTTTCCGTGGATTCCACATTTTCGCTCACCCCTGGTTGCACAACCACATTTATCTATCTGTGCGTGTGTTCCGTGTGCTACTTTGCTAGCGATCTACTTGTCGCATGAGCAAATGGTGAACCATTTTCAACATCTTTGAGTCACTTTGACAATTGCATTGAATTTATGCCACCATCCTAACCAAGCTCCTCTCAAGTCTTTACTTGTGTAGGTGTGAGAATCGACACAAGGTGGTACCAATAGTGCTATTTCCGGGTTACATTATTGAGTGATCATTGATCCATTTTCAACTTCGGTTAAGGTACATTTGGTATTGTCTTCTTTGTTCTCCCACTCACATACTTGCTTGTGATGATGGATAGGCCACGTACATCTTCGAACCCGATCTTCGACGATCCGCAAGAAGTGAACAACTACGTCACCAAACTACATCTCTTCGGTGGCCAAGGAGCTCTCCATCAAGAAAGTGAAGCTATGCGCGAGTACATTGGTCAAGTCGCCGAGGACGCGCGCCAATTTGAAGCAAGAACAAGAGAGCAATTCGACATCATAAACACCAACATGTCTACTCAATTTCACGAGCTCCGGACTCTGATAGTCGATCGACGTTCTTCTTCCACATCTTCTCAAAGACGAAGCCGCTCAAGTCGACATACCGACTCCACGGAAGGCTCAAGTACACCTACATCAAACACTCTACGTCAAGCCGCACGTCAAGCTCGACATGACAACCGGAATCCACTTCATGACAAGAGTTCACAAGAGCTATTTGAAGAGGAAGAGAGTCGACATCGTCAAAACCAAGCTACACTTGAGCAAGCACAAGTACGGCAACGACTACGCCAACAACAACAAGAGCGAGCACGTCAATACTAAGAAGAACAAGATGCCGAAGCTAATCGTCAAGCACAACAACGTCGAGAAGCTCAAGCTCTTGAGGTGCAACGAGCATTACATGATGCACATCACAATGTGGCAGCTCGCACTCGACAACTCGTCAAGAAGAGGATTTCCTTCGCGATGAGATGCAAGAGAGGCGCTACCAAGCAAGAATGCAAGAAGAAGTTCCTCCTCAAGCGCGACAAGAGCAACAACATCAATAAGAACAACAAGCTCGTCAAGTACACCACAACAATGGACATCTACTTCGACAAGAGCAAAATGATATTGCTAATCGTCCCAATCACGACCGCCCTCCCAATAGGCAAGGAAACAATGAAGAGCATCGCTACGGCAAGCGCAAGTTCACCATGCCAAAGTTTTCCGGAAGCGTTGATCCCGAAGACTATCTCTCATGGGCATTGAAGGTTGACAAGATCTTTCGCCTTCACAACTTCGATGAAGAGAAGAAGATTGCAATGGCCTCCCTTGAGTTCCAAGACTATGTTCTCATATGGTGGGAGCAAATCATAGAGAGAAGAGAAGCAAAAGGCGAACCTCCTATCACCACTTGGGCTCAAATGAAGGAAGTCATGAGAGCACCCTTTGTGCCAACACACTACAACCGTGACTTGTTCAAGAAGCTACAACTCCTCAAGCAAGGTACAAAGTCCGTTGAAGAGTAATACAAGGAGATGGAAATTGCCATGATAAGAGCCAACATCACGAAAGATGAAGAGCAAACAATGGCGAGATTCTTGAATGGACTCAACTATCCTATCAAGAAGATTGCGGACTTTCAACCAAACACTAATCTCCTCGAGCTAGTACACCAAGCAACCAAAGCGGAGCGACAAGTTCAAGAGGACTACAAGTACTCCAAGTTCACCTCGAAGAACTTCGGCTCCTACAACCAAGCTTCAACGAATTTGGATCCTCCTACCTCTACCAAGCCATCTACAAACTTCGGCGATAAGTCAGCTACAAGAATGCGACTACATCGAGTCGTCCACCTTCTGATGAGGACATCACTAACAAGGTTACACCCACAGCTCCAACTGACACATATACATGACCAATTACTAGAGCTCGCGCACGCCAATTAAATTACCAGGTACTTTTGTTTCTTGGTAATGAATCTAATGTTCATGAGAATATGATGCTGCCTAAATTGGATACATTTGTCTTGCTTACAAAAGAAGGGCCTAGCTTGGAAAAGAAGGATGAACATTGGAGCAAGATCAAGCATGGAGATGATGGCATGCGGAAGGGGAACAAGAATGGAGTTACAAGTGATGATTTCAGGACTTTGAAGCCACCATAATGAGTGCGTGAAGCCTTGGACAAAATATACAAGATGCCACTTCATAAATTTCGTCCAGCGGCTATTATAGGTGCTGCGTCACCTTATTATTGGGCCAGGCCCATTAATGCGGAGCATCCGGCGACCATACCCATGGACACTCCGTCATCGGCACAAGCACTCAAGGGACCAATGACTAGAGCACGTGCACGCGCTATCGAGGGCGAGGTGAATTTTCTCCTCTTTGAGTTTCGTTTCGATTCGCATGAGGATTGGGTTCTACCTCACAAGGAGATGTTGTGCATTCTCAGTTACCAAGGAGATGATCACGTGGAAGCAAAGGAGAACCTGTTCAGCCCGGATCACGTGGAAGCAAATGAAGACCTGTCCAACCCGGAACGAGTGGTACTACCACTCCTGCAAAACGGTACTACCGCTCCTGGCCAGTCCGGAACAAGCGGTACTATCGCTCCTTAAGCGGTACTACCGCCTGCAAGCGGTACTACCGCTCGAGTGGGCGGTACTACCGCCTGCCTCCGCGCAGCCTTCGGCCCTTGGCCATGTACCCCTTTCCTCTCGTACCCCTTCGTAGCATAAACTATAAATAGACCTCCCCCACGTCTTTTGAAGGGTTAGCAAAGATATTGCGAGACCTTGAGAGCTTTTCTCCTTGTGTCCCCTCCTCTAGGAGATCAAGACCTCCAAGGGAGAAGAATCCTCGAGGATTACAAGACCTCCCAAGGGAGAAGAATACTCGTGGATTGCAAGACCTCACCTCCTTTAGGAGTGGGAAGAACCTTACCTTTGTGCTTGTTTCCTTGGATTGATTTTGTAATCTTGTGGATCCTTTGTATGCTACTCTAGTGGATGTGATATTGGGTTTGTTTTGAGAGATTTTTGTCTTGTGTTCTTGTGTGTTCTTCCTCTTCTCCCCCTCCAAGTGTGAAAAGATCCCCCCTAGGGTTTCACCCTACAACATCTTGGTATCATGAGCAAGGTTGATTCACATCTTGGAGTCCCATCCCCCCACTTTCTAGCTTGATTTTGTTGTGTTCTTGCCCAATTTCGAAAATTCCCACAAAAATAGCCCAAATTTTTTCTTGCAATTTGTTGGATCTTGTGAGAGTTGGTTGTTTTGATCCATGAATTTGATGTTTGGCAAGCGGATCTAACCTCTCCACAACAATCCCCACCCATCCCACCGCGAATTCCATCCAATTTCGCCTCTGAAATCATCCATTTCCGCCCATATTTCGCCCCGTTCCCGAGCTGCAATCTTTTCCCGACACCAGCGGTACTACCGCCCATACAAGCAGTACTACCGCCATACACGCGGTACTAAATTTTTACTTCCGCCCTTCCAAGCGGTACTACCGCTACAACAAGCGGTACAATTTTTTTACTTCCGCCACCCAAAGCGGTACTACCGCCCCGCACTTTTGCACCTTCTGCATTTGACTGGTTTTAAGTTGCGATTTGGCATTTCCTAAGGTGTTTCGGCTACTTAGGAGCGTGTGACATCCACATTATCGCCTTGGAGTCATCTTCGCCGCTAACCGTAAGCAAGGACGGTAACCTCCATGACACTTACCTTTGCTTTTGCATTGATAGCCCGAGCCATTTGTGTTGCTTACCCATCGAGACTAGCGAGTTGAGAATTGCCGGGCCACGCTCTTGTGCACCGTAGTGATCATGTTATCATCTTAGTGCCATAAGTCTCTCCCGTGCATATCTTACATACTTGTCTCATATCATCATCGGCTCGAGCATCAAACTTTCAAAAAAATAAAAGAAAGAAAATCTTTTGAGAAAAAAGAGGAGCAACAATGAGCTTATAAGCAATATTGAGACACTTTACTTACTCATATCATCTTGGTCACCGCATACATAGCATAGTTGGGATTGAGGACGGCACGTTTCTCTCATAGGTTGGTGCACAAGGCGTATCTCGCCCATTTGAGCAATCGAGCTAGCGTCTATCTAGTATTCGCACAACAAGAGCATTTTGCGTGATGACTCACATTTTGCACTCACCCTTGGTTGTGTGGATCCCATCTATCTTCCGTGCGTGTGTTCCTAGTGGTACCCTTGGATTTGATCTATTTGCTTTACGTGCATCTTTGTGAATCTTCTCAACCTTTTCGATATCTTGACTAGCATTTTGTTTGAAATTTCGACACCATCCTAACCAAGCTACTCCATAGGCCTCTTTACTTGTAGGTGTGAGGAACAAACCCGGTTCCAATTCTACTATTGTGGCATCTCAATGAGTGAAACTTGTTACATTTTCAATCTTCGGAAGAGGTAACCTTGGTATTGTTCTCTCATTTACCTACTCACCTCCTACTTATATGATGGATAGGCCAAGTTCTTCGACCAACCAGATCGACGAGCATCTAGTGGAAGCACCGAACTACGTCACCAAGAATCACCTTTTCAGTGTACAACGAGCTCTTCACCAAGAAAGCGAAGCTTTGGGCGACCGCATCGAGCAACTCGCTTCCGACTTCCGCACACAAATGCAAGAGTTCCGCCACATCTTGGTGAACCGCACGTCTCCGCCTCCTTCATCAAGACGGCGCCATTCAAGTCGACGCTCAAGTGACAACTCTTCGGCTTACTCTTCCACGGATGCAAGTCCTCCATGTCCTCGGCAAGCTCAACAATTCGTCAATCAAGATCGACAATCTCCGGACAATCCATTCAATGGCAATGGGTTATGAGATCGAGTTCGAGCACGTGAGCAAGGGCACCGCCAAGAGCACCAACGCCCACATCAAGTACATGAAGATGACGATGCAATTCGGCAAGCACAAGAACGGCGTGAAAATCAAGCACGCACCGTGCAACAAGCTCTTTGTGACTCCACGCGCATCTTCGCCGACCGCAACCGCCAAGTACGTCAACAAGAAGCACTTCATCAAGAGCGACAAGAGGAAGCCGCTAATCGCGAAGCGGAGCAAGAACGACGAAATGGGAACGACGTGTCGTGCCACCACCGGCAAGACCATCGCGAAGAGCACGTTGTCGCAGAGCGACCACATCGTCATGAGCGACACAACCATCATCAACATGACGAAGAATAACGCTTCGGCAAGCTAAAGTTCACTATGCCCAAGTTTTCCGGAAGCACCGATCCCGAGGAATACTTCTCATGGGCATTGAAGGTCGACAAGATATTCCGCCTCCACAACTTCGAAGAAGAGAAGCAAATTGCCATGGCCTCTCTCGAGTTTCAAGATTATGTCCTCATTTGGTGGGAACAAACGATCAAGCGACGACATTCAAGAGGCGAACCACCCATTACAACTTGGTCAGAAATGAAGAATGTCATGTGAGCTCGCTTCGTGCCTACACACTACACCCATGATATCTTCAAGAAACTGCAACTTCTCAAACAAGCACGAACACGGTGGAGGAATACTACCAAGAAATGGAGATTGCAATGATACGAGCCAACGTCAAGGAAGATGACGAGCAAACAATGGGCTGCTTCTTGAACGGCCTCAATCACCCAATCAAGCGGATTGCCGACTTCCAACCATACTCCAACCTTCTCAAGCTAGTTCATCAAGTGTCCAAGGCCGAGCGACAAGTCCAGGATGACTTCAAATACGCCAAATACTCGTCCAAGAACTACGCTCCTACTCTCAAGCTCCCGCGACTTCGGCAGCTCCTACCTCAACCAAAGCATCACCAAGTACCGGCGACAAGCCAAGTTACAAGCAAACTACACCTTCCTCGACTCGTTCTCCGACAAGCAACTACAAACCCAAGACTCCCTCACCTTCGGCACCACCTTACGACATCGTGAAGACTAGTTCCTTCAAATGCTTCACATGTGGTGGCCGAGGTCACAAGTCCTTCGAGTGCACCAACAAGAGAACCATGATCTTCCACGACGACGGCACATATGACTCGATGAGCGAAGACGAAGTGGAAGCTATTGAGCATGTGGCCATGCACCGGCGCATCAACGAAGATGAAGATGATCAAGTGTTTTGTGACAACGATTCAAGTCCCTCTCTCGTGGTATCCAAGGTCTTGACCCTCCAACACCATCAAGACGAAGACCAACGATGCCATATTTTCCACACAAAGGCCGGCATCAATGGACGTTCCGTCAAGGTCATCATCGACGGAGGAAGTTTTCACAACTTGGCAAGCGACGAGCTATGTTCCAAGCTCCAATTGGTCAAGAAGAAGCATCCTCGTCCTTACAAGGTACAATGGTTGAGCGACTCCGGCACCATTCAAGTGGAGCATACGGTACAAGTTTCTTACAAGATCGGCGCCTACGAGGAAACCTTGGAGTGTGATGTAGTTCCCATGACGGTGTGCTACCTTCTCTTGGGACGACCTTGGCAATTTGACCGTGGAGTCATCCACAACGGACGAACAAACTACTACAACTTCAAGATGAAAGAAAAGGAATATGTGCTTCGACCAATGTCACCAAGCCAAGTGATCGTCGATAAGCAAGCATCCACCCATCATGGAGACCCTAGTGAGAGAGTGATCCACCAAAAAGAAAGCGAGAGCCACAAGCCAAAATTGAGTGCCTCTTCGCAAAGAGAGAAAAACTTAGTCCTTCTAGCCACCAAACGCGAGATGAGAGAAGTGTGTGAGAACCCATCGAGCGTCTTCCACCTTGTGCTTCTATGCAAAGGGGAAGCCAAACCTACTAACACTTCACCACCTCCACCTTTTGTGTTGTCTCAGTTGTTGCAGGAATTTTCAGACGTCTTCCCCGGTGAGCTACCACCGGGTCTACCTCCAATTCGCAGCATCGAACACCGCATAGACCTCATACCTGGCGCACCGCTTCCGAACAAGGCTCCTTACCGCGTCAACCTGGAGGAAACAAAGAAGATACAACGTCAAGTACAACAACTCATCGACAAAGGTCATGTACGTGAAAGCTTAAGCCCTTGTGCAGTTCAAGTTACTCCCGTGCCTAAGAAAGATGGAAGTTTTCGCATGTGTTCCGATTGTCGTCCGATAAATGCTATCACCGTTAGATATCGTCACCCTATTCCACGCCAAGATGACATGCTTGATGAATTATGTGGTGCCACCATCTTTTCCAAAATTGACCTTAAAAGTGGCTATTACCAAATTCGCATTCAAGAGGGTGATGAGTGGAAAACAGCTTTCAAAACCAAGTTTGGGTTATATGAGTGGTTGGTCATGCCGATGGGCTTATCGGAAGCGCCCGGTTCTTTCGTGCGTCTTATGCATTTCGTTCTCCGACCTTATATCGGCGTCTTTGTAGTGGTTTACTTTGATGACATACTAGTCTTTAGCAAGTCGCTTGAGGAACATGTCAACCACGTCCGTATGGTTTTGCAAGCCCTTCGAAAACAACAATTATATGCTAATATGGAGAAATGCACTTTTGGTGTTGATAAAGTTGTTTTTCTAGGATTTGTCATGTCTTCACAAGGTGTGCACGTTGATGAAACTAAAACTGAAGCAATTAAAACTTGGCATAAACCAACGAACCTTCAACAAGTGCGTAGCTTTCTTGGTTTAGCCGGTTTCTATCAACGCTTTGTGAAGGACTTTAGCACAATTGCTATGCCCTTACACGCTTTGAGCAAGAAGAACACACCCTTCATTTGGGGTCCCGCGCAAGAGACCGCGTTCAATGAACTTAAAACTTTGCTTACACACGCACCACTTCTTGCCCTACCGAACTTTGACAAACCGTTTGAGATACATTGTGACGCTAGTGGTACTGGTATAGGAGGCGTGCTCATGCAAGAAAAACGCCCCATTGTGTATTTTAGTGAAAAACTATTTGGCACACAACTTAACTACCCCATCTATGATAAAGAGCTCTATGCTTTGGTAAGAGTTTTACATGTTGGGGAACACTATCTTCGACCCCATGAATCTATTCTTCACACGGACCATGAGACGCTCAAGTATCTCAAGGGTCAAACGAAGTTAAACAAGCGTCGTGCTAAGTGGAGTGAATTCATTGAGTCTTTTCCCTATGTCATCAAATACATCAAAGGCAAAGAAAATGTTGTGGCGGATGCTCTTTCCCGCAAATGCATGCTTGTTACCAAACTTGAGTTGAATGTTATTGGCTTTGAGCACATAAAAGACTTATATGAGCATGATGTTTTCTTTGCAAATCCTTATGCCAAATGTGTCGCACATATTTCTTGCGAGCAATACTACATAAAGGATGGATATCTCATGAAAGCTAACAAACTTTGCATTCCCGAGTCTTCGCTTCGTTTGCTCCTTTTGCAGGAATCTCATGGGGGAGGGCTCATGGGACACTTTGGACGCGACAAGACATTTGCTACGCTCTCCAAGAATTACTTTTGGCCCAAGATGTTCCGTGATGTCTCTCGCTTCACCAACCGGTGCTCTACATGCCACAAAGGTAAGTCAAAAGCTCAATCCCATGGCCTTCACATGCCACTTCCTATTCCTTTCCATCCATGGGAAGACATTAGCATGGATTTCATTCATGGATTACCTAGAACTCGCAATGGAAAGGATTCTGTATTCGTTGTCGTGGATAGATTTTCCAAGATGGCACATTTCATTCCTTGTCACAAGATAGACGATGCTTCACATATTGCAACTCTCTTTTGTAGGGAAATCTTGCGCCTACATGGCGTACCCAAGACGATTGTCTCGGATCGTGACGTCAAGTTCTTGAGCTACTTTTGGAAAACACTATGCTCCAAGCTCGGCATCAAGCTACTCTTCTCCACGGCATACCACCCTCAAACCGATGGCCAAAACGAAGTCACCAATCGGACGCTTGCCACTCTCCTACGTGTGTTGATCAAGAAGAACATCAAGGAGTGGGAGGAGTGCCTACCCATCGCCGAGTAGGCCAACAATCGCGCGAGACACTCTACAACCGGCAAGTCCCACTTCGAGATTGTCTACGTCTTCAACCCATTGTCACCATTGGAAATCCTTCCCCTCCCGCTTCAAGAACGAGCCGACATGGACGCAAGTGCAAGAGCAGCCCACCTCAAGAAGTTGCATGAAGAAACACGTTCCACGACCGAGCATCAAGTCCAACACCGCGCCATCATGCTCAACACCAACAAAACACCAATGGTGTTCCATCCAGGTGATCTCGTTTGGCTACACCTTCGCAAAGACCGCTTCCCCAAGGAACGCAAATCCAAGCTTCTTCCACGAGCCGACAGACCATTCAAGGTGCTCACACGCTACAACGACAACGCTTACAAGATCGATATCCCACGTGACAAGTACAACGTAAGCGACATCTTCAACATTAAAGACTTGGCCAAGTACCATGGTGATGAAGACCATGATCCGTGGATGGATCTTCCCCAAGGGGGGGGAGATGATGCGGAGCATCCGGTGACCATCCCCATGGACACTCCGTCATCAGCACAAGCACTCAAGGGACCAATGACTAGAGCACGTGCACGCGCTATCGAGGACGAGGTGAATTCTCTCCTCTTCGAGTTTCGTTTGGATTCGCATGAGGATTGGGTTCTACCTCACAAGGAGATGTTGTGCATTCTCAGTTACCAAGGAGATGATCACGTGGAAGCAAAGGAGAACCTGTTCATCCCGGATCACGTGGAAGCAAATGAAGACCTGTCCAACCGGAATGAGCGGTACTACCGCTCCTCCAAAATGGTACTACCGCTCCGGGCCAGTCCGGAACAAGCGGTACTACCGCTCCTTAAGCGGTACTACCGCCTGCAAGCGGTACTACCACTCGAGTGGGCGGTACTACCGCCCTGCCTGCGCGCAGCCTTCGGCCCTTGGCCATGTACCCCTTTCCTCTCGTACCCCTTCGTAGCATAAACTATAAATAGACCTCCCCACGTCTTTTGAAGGGTTAGCAAAGATATTGAGAGACCTTGAGAGCTTTGCTCCTTGTATCCCCTCCTCTAGGAGATCAAGACCTCCAAGGGAGAATAATCCTCGTGGATTACAAGACCTCCCAAGGGAGAAGAATCCTCGTGGATTGCAAGACCTCACCTCCTTTAGGAGTGGGAAGAACCTTACCTTTGTGCTTGTTTCCTTGGATTGATCTTGTAATCTTGTGGATTATTTGTATGCTACTCTAGTGGATGTGATATTGGGTTTGTTTTGAGAGATTTGTGTCTTGTGTTCTTGTGTGTTCTTCCTCTTTTCCCCCTCCAAGTGTGAAAACACCCCCCTAGGGTTTCACCCTACAACACCCATGTAATTTCGAAATACTTGAGTATAGGCTGTTTTTAGAGTCCGTATGTGTGGGGAAACAAGAGTTAGGGTTGGTTTCGGACCCCTCCACCAAGGGCCACGAAATCCCCCCCTCTTTCCCCCATATCTACAACCCTTAGGGCGTCGTTTAGACGGTGGGTTTTGTTTAGATTAAAGTTCGCCATAGCTGCAACTTCGCGTACTTCGTTTGTGTTCAACGACCAGACCAAGACGCCACAGAACCCTACTTGATCAATAAAGCTTTCCTCTTGAATTCTCAATATCCAGATTGCAATCTCAGTTTCTTGCTTGTTCTTCGTTTGCCTGCAGGAAACAGACCTTCGTGGTCAGGTTGATCGTGCTCCCGCGTGGTCAATAACCCCTCGGAGTTGGTTTAGCGATTGCTAAGGCGCGACGTCCTCGCACGTTCGTAGTCGGATCGTCAAAGTCGACTTCCTCCAAAACGATAGCCACCATCTCATCGAAAGATGGGACACCTTTGCCTCTATCATGAAGCATCCTCACCCCTACAAGGTCTAATGGCTAAACGACGCCGGAATTCTTCGAGTCGATCACACCGTGCAAGTCACTTTCAAGATAGGCTCCTACGAGGGCACACTTGAGTGTGACGTGATCCCCATGTCCGCGTGCCACCTTATTCTTGGACGACCATGGCAATATGATCGTGGAGTCACACACAATGGATGGACCAATCACTATAGCTTCAAGATGAAGGGCAAGGAATTCGTGCTATGACCTATGTCTCCAAGTCAAGTAGCCGCCGACAAACACTTACCTACCAACCATCGTGGAGAGAATGGTGAGAGAGTGAGCCACCAAAAGGAGAGTGAGAGCCACAAGCCAAATATGGCGACTCCACGATGAACGACAAGAAGCAACTAGTGCTATTTGCCACCAAAAGTGAGATGAGAGAAGTATGTGAGAACCCATCGAGTGTATTTCACCTTGTGCTTTTATGCAAAGGGGAAGCCAAACCTACTAGCACTTCACCACCTCTACCTTTAGTGTTGTCTCAAATGTTGGAGGAATTCTCGGACGTCTTTCCCGATGAACTACCTCCGGGTCTACCTCCACTTCGCGGAATCGAACACCGCATCGACCTCATACCCGGCGCACCACTTCCAAACAAGGCTCCTTACCATGTCAACCCCGAGGAAACCAAGGAGATACAACAGCAAGTGCAACAACTCATCGACAAAGGTCATGTACGTGAAAGCTTAAGTCCTTGTGCCATTCCGGTTATTCTTGTGCCTAAGAAAGATGGAAGTTTTCGCATGTGCTCCGATTGCTGCCCTATAAATGCTATCACCGTTAGATACCGTTATCCTATCCCATGCTTAGACGACATGCTTGATTAATTATGTGGTGCCACCATCTTTTCGAAAATTGATCTTAAAAGTGGTTACTACCAAATTCGCATTCAAGAGGGGGATGAGTGGAAAACGGCTTTCAAAACCAAATTTGGGTTATATGAGTGGCTTGTTATGCCAATGGGTTTATCGGAATCACCCGGTTCATTTATGCGTCTTATGCATTTTTGTCTACGACCCTACATAGGCATCTTTGTAGTGGTCTAATTTGATGACATCCTCGTTTTTAGCAAGTCGCTTGAGGACCATGTGACACACATCTGTATGGTTTTACAAACCCTTCGGAAAGAGCGCTTATATGCTAACATGGAGAAATGCACTTTTGGAGTTGACAAGGTCGTCTTCCTAGGATTTGTCGTTTCTTCACAAGGTGTTCACGTTGATGAAACTAAAATTTAAGCAATTCAAACTTGGCCTCAACCAACGAATCTCATGCAAGTGCGTAGTTTCCTTGGTCTAGCCGGTTTCTACCGACGTTTTGTGAAGGACTTTAGCACTATTGCTATGCCTCTACACGCCTTGAGCAAGAAGAACGCACCCTTCATTTGGGGTCCTTCGCAAGACACCATGTTCAATGAGCTAAAAAGCTTGCTTACCCACGCACCACTTCTAGCCCTACCAAACTTTGATAAACCGTTTGAGATCCATTGTGACGCTAGTGGCACCGGCATAGGTGGCGTGCTCATGCAAGAAAAGCGCCCAAGTGCGTACTTTAGCGAGAAGCTATCCGGAGCGCAACTTAACTACCACATCTATGATAAAGAGCTTTATGCCTTGGTGAGAGTTTTACATGTTTGGGAACATTACCTTAGACCTCATGAATTCATTCTTCATACGAACCATGAGACTCTCAAGTATCTCAAGGGTCAAACTAAGTTGAACAAGCGTCATGCTAAGTGGAGTGAGTTCATTGAGTCGTTTCCCTATGTCATCAAGTACATCAAAGGCAAAGAGAATGTTGTGACGGATGCGCTTTTCCGCAAATGCATGCTTGTTACACAACTTGAGTTGAATGTTATCGGCTTTGAGCACATAAAAGATTTATATGAGCATGATCCTTTCTTTGCAACTCCTTATGCTAAGTGTTTGACTCACACTTCTTGGGAACGTTACTACATAAGGGATGGATATCTTATGAGAGCTAACAAACTTTGCATTCCCGAGTCTTCGCTTCGTTTGCTCCTTTTGCAGGAATCTCATGGAGGAGGCTTCATGGGACACTTTGGACGCGACAAGACATTTGCTATGCTCTCAAAGAACTACTTTTGGCCTAGGATGCTACATGACGTCTCACGCCTCACCAACCGATGTTCTACATGCCGCAAAGCTAAGTCAAAAGCTCAATCTCTTGGTCTTTACATGCCGCTTCCTATTCCATACCATCCATGAGAAGATATAAGCATGGACTTTGTACTTGGATTGCCTAGGACTCAAAATGGAAAATATTCTGTGTTTGTTGTCGTGGATAGATTCTCTAAAATGGCTCATTTCATTCCTTGTAACAAGATCGACGATGCTTCACATGTTGCAAATCTCTTTTGTAGGGAGATCATTCGTCTACATGGAGTGCCCAAGACGATCGTGTCGGACAGGGACATCAAGTTCTTGAGCTACTTTTGGAAGACTCTATGCGCCAAACTCGGAATCAAGCTACTCTTCTCTTCGGCATACCATCCACAAACCGACGGCCAAATGGAGGTGATGAACCGCATGCTTTCGATGTTTCTTCGCGTGTTGATCAAGAAGAACATCAAGGAATGGGAGCAATGCTTGCCCATCGCTGAGTACGCCTACAACCGTGCAAGACATTCGACTACCGGCAAGTCCCCTTCCGAGGTCATCTACGGTTTCAACCTGTTGTCCCCATTGGACATCCTACCTCTACCTCTACAAGAGCGCACGAACATGGACGCAAGTGCATGAGCAAGCTATCTCAAGAAGGTGCACGAAGATACAAGGGCAATGATCGAGCGACAAGTCCATCGTCTCGCCACCAAGATCAACGTCAACAAGGCACCAATGGTGTTCCAACCGGGAGGTCTTGTTTGGCTTCATCTTCGCAAGGACCGTTTCCCACACGAGCGCAAGTCCAAACTACTACCTCGCGCCGACGTACCCTTTAAGGTGCTAGCACGCTACAACAACAACGCCTACAAGATCGACATTCCACGAGACAAGTACTCCGTGAGCGATACTTTCAACATCAAGGACCTATCTCCTTTCCATGGTGATAAAGATTTCGATCCGAGGTCAGATCTTTCCCAAGGGAGGGGAGATGATGCGGAGCATCCCAAGGTCATCCCATGGACATGTCGTTGACTCACCAAGTGCCCAAAGGACCAATGACTCGAGCTCGTGCTAGAGCTCTCGCGACCGAGGTGATTTCACTCCTTTCTCTACATCCTCCTGATTCACATGAGACATGGCTTCTACCCTCATCAGAAACTCTATGCATACTCAGGTACTTGGATGAAGGCCACGGGACAGCCTTGCACAGCAGACAAGACGGCGGGATCGACAAGTGCTTGGTACAAGACGAAGTACGGCTGAAGATGCTATAGGCACCGGACGTCCGGCCCGCACCGGACGACCGGTCACTTCCAAGCACCGGACTACCGGCGTCCACCGGACGACCGGCGACTCCCAGACGACCGGACGACCAGAAGCCACCGGACGTCCGTGACATCGACCATAGAACATAAATAGCGGAAATCCGAGGATTACCGGACGTCCGGTCCCTCCCGAACCACCGGACGTCCGGTGACCAGCGGACGTCCGACCCGACGGCGTCATCCCATGTAATATATACTCGTTGACTTCCATCCTTTGGAGGCAGCTTTTGGATAGCTCATCATAGACTTTAGTGGTTCCTCTACTACGAGACCGCGGCCTCTTCGGAGAAGATCCACCTCGGATTCAAGACCTCCTTCGTGGAGAAGATCCCAAGGGATAACTCAAGACCTCCTCCAGGAGAAGACTATCTTTGTACCACCGTTGTTGACTATGGATCGTGTGTCTTGATATGTATCGTGGATCTAGCACCTATGTGACCATATTTGTGTTGATTTGAGTGTTCCCCTCGTGTTTTCCTCCGTATCTTCCTTGTGTTCTCCGTGTTCATCGTGGGATAACCTACTTTCATGAAAGATCTGCCGATTAGGGTTCCACCCTACATCACCCAAGCTTAGGCTTTTGGCCTAAGTTGGTCTATGGCCAGTATTGGCCTGACGGATATCCAAAGTTGTAGTTGGGGTTGTATTGAGATGCAGCAGCTACTGCATGCTGAGATGCAGCTCGAAGGCGGGCTGCTTCTGTCATATTATAATACACATTTGCCTCCTCCATAGTTATAGTGTATCTCCCTTTTGCCTGAAAGTCAAACAAGGTAGGGGCCGGAAGAACAATAGGGATAGCCTGCTGCCTGTTAAAGATTAATCTATATTTGAGGCTTTGACCGTCCCTCTCTATAATCCGGTGACTAGTCATAGCATGGCAATCTAAATGAGCAGAAGGTAAAGGTTCGTCATTCTCGTGCACAGGCACACCCAAAAAGCGGGCTATGCGAGTGCCATAAATCCCACCAAATAAATCTCCATTCATACCATTATGGTGTAGCCTACGACAACAATGGCTCCCAAGTTATATTGTCTATCACCTAGTACAACACTCCTGAGAACACTGAGATCCGGGACACACATGTGACAAGCCTCATCTTTACCATTTATGCATCTACCAACAAAGAGAGCAAAGTAATGAATAGCAGGAAAATGGATCCTCCCTATGGTGGCCTGTGTGATTTCTCTAGATTCTCCCATAGTGATACTAGCAAGAAACTATCTAAATTCAGATTTACGAGGATCACCCATACTGCCCCACTGTGTGAGCTTACAAGCATCATTAAAATCCTCTAAGTCCATGGTGTAAGATTTATCATATAGGTCAAACAGGACAGTGTGGGAATTACGTGAAGATGAAAATTTAAACCTTCTCACAAAGCTATCAGTTAAGCCACGGTATTGAGGGCACTTATCTTGTATGAAGCCTTGGAGGTTAGCGTTGTGCACGTATGCGTAAAATTCATCCTTGATGCCAACATGATCCATAAAGTCGTCTGACGGCCATTCACAAGGCCGCACGTCAGCATCCCTCGGTAGTTCATCGTCCGGCTCACCAAACGCGAGCCTCAGTTCTTGCTTCCTTGAAGAACCACCTTGGAAATTTCTCCTATGCATTTTTCTGAAATTTTCTGAAATTTTTAGTTACTCAAAGTAAAAGTTAACCAAACTCAACAAGATTGATAGCAACAACTCCTACTAGTGCCTAGAGACTATATCATGCATTAGAACTACTTGGGACCAAGAAAATTTGACATGAAAGCTCAAGAACAAGGTCACCACAATAGCATAAATTTGCAATAAATAGAGCACTAGAACAAAAACTAATTGGACCAACGAAGGAGTCACATACCAAGGAACAATCTCCCCAAATAGTTCGGTGAATGGTGCTTTGAGCAAGGAGATCAAAAATGGCAGCAAGATGAGCTAGAACTCGGGTTTGAGCTGGTTGGTGATTTTTTTGGGAAGAAAAAGAAGAGTGTGGGTGCAGGAATAAGTGGAGGGGGGCCACATGGGGCCCACGAGGCAGGGGGCGCGCCCTGGACGCTCGTGGCCAGGTGCTGGCTCCCCTCGCTGAGTGTTATATGCCATATTTTCTCAAATATTCTAGAAAAAATCGTATTTCATTTTCAGGGCATTTGGAGAACTTTTATTTGTGGGGTATTATTTTTTATTGCATGGATAAGTCTGGAAACAGACAAAAATACTATTTTTGTTTTATTTATCCTAATTAACAGAAATTAAAAGGATGGTTGTGCTATCTAGATTCACCTATCTCATGCTCCTTAAAAGGAATCCATTAACAAGGTTGATCAGGTCTTGTTAATAAACTCTTTCTGAATAACATGAAACCGGAGAATTGTCGAATAACACTAGGTTACCTCAATGGGGATATGTATGTCCCCAACAATAAGAATGTCATATGTCTTCTTGAAAGTAGGAAGAGGAAATTCAAAACCTCCAATAGTAATAGTTAAATTTTTTCCAATATAATTGATATTGTGGACCTCAGGTTGTTTCCTCGGAAAGTGTGCCGTATGCTCATTACCATTGACATGAAAAGTGACATTGCCTTTGTTGCAATCAATAACAGCCCCTGCAGTATTCAAAAAGGGTCTACCAAGGATAATAGACATACTATCGTCCTCGGGAATATCAAGTATAACAAAGTCCGTTAGAATAGTAACATTTGCAACTACAACAGGCACATCCTCACAAATACCGATAGGTATAGCAGTTGATTTATCAGCCATTTGCAAAGATATTTCAGTAGGTGTGATGCGGAGCATCCTACGGACATCACCATGTCAAGAGCCCATTTGGCAAGCGACACATGCGCCATCTACTTCTCATACATAAAGGTGAATCTTCTCCTTCACACGTGTTCACTTGACCCCTTCGAGGATGGTATACTACTTGACACTCCACTCGTGTGCATGCATAGGTATTGTCGGAGCTTCACGGACGACGAGGAGGAGCACAAGCGCCAAGGAACGCCTACACCATCCGCGAGGGAAGTGTGGACGCGAAGACGGAAGAAGAATGGCATGTCCAGTCCGGAACAGGCGGTACTACCGCTTACAAGCGATACTACTGCTCCCAAGTGGTACTACCGCCCGAGGTTCCGGTACTACCGCCCTGCCTGTGCGCAACCGTCGGCCTTTGGCCTTGTATCCCTCGCCACTTACCCCTTCATGGCTTAGACTATAAATAGACCACCTCCACCTCCTTTCTAGGGTTAGCAAATATGATAGCTCATTTGTATGTGAGCTTTGCTCCTACCTCCTCCTCTTGAGAGAGAGAGACTACTCCATTAGAGGCCAAGACCTCCACCTTGGAGAAGATCCCTAGTGGATGCAAGACCTCCCAAGGGAGAAGAATCCTTGTTGATTATCAAGACCTCTCTCCTCATAGGATTGGGATGAACTCTACCATGTATCTTATTTCCCTTTGATTGTTCTTGTACCTTGTGGATCTTATGTGTTAGTGAGTCTAGTGGATGTGTGATTTGGGCTTGTTCTTGAGTGTTTCTCTTGTGTTCTTCCCTTTGTGCTCCTCTTGTTCTTGGGTATTCCCCTCCAGTTCGTGAAAGATCTCCACCTAGGGTTCCACCCTACAACATCATGGTATCTAGAGCTATGGTTTCTCACGAAATTGGAGCCCCCTTCTTGTTGTCTAGCCTAATTTTGTTGTGTTCTTGCCCAATTTCGAAAATCCCCACTAAAAATAGCCCCAAATTGTTTTGTGATATGTTGGTTTGATGAGGTTTTGTTGGATTTGATCCATGGATTTGCTTGGTTTCGAGTGGATCTAGCATCTCCCCAAGTTTCACCACTTTCCATCCTCGAAATCCATCCAAGTTTGCCCCCGAAATCATCCTTTTCCGCCCATAATTCGCAACGATCACGATCTGTGAAGTTTTCCCGACACCAGCGGTACTACCGCCCCTCCAAGCGGTACTACCGACTATAACCACAAGCGGTACTACCGCCTACAAGCGGTACTACCGCCCCTCCCAGTTTCAGCCTTCCGAGTTTCACCGTTTTGACCATAACTAATTCATCCGGAGTCCGATTTTGACGTTCTTTAGCTCGTGTTGAAGCTCTTGACATCCCCCATACCACAAAAATACTAGCATCATCATTTGAATCCATCAAAGTTTGTCAAATTTGGCATGTTTGCCTAGGCCCTCCACCATATCATCCACCATATCATCCACCATACCACCATAGCTTTCCGCAACCTAAGCATTTTGTTTCCCTTAGCATTTGTGGTTGCTTGAGTAGTGACTTGAGTCTCCTAAGGTGTTTCGGCTACTTAGGGACGAGTGTTTCTTCATCAAGAACCACCACCACTTCCACATTGTCATCTTCGACATCACCACCACCGCTTTTCGCTACCACCATTTGACTTTGGCCTTTGAGATTTTGAGTTGTGGTTTTTCCGTTTCCTAACGTGTTTCGGCTAATTAGGAACGAGTCTACATCAAGAGCACCACCTCTCATCAGCGACACGGACGGTAACTTCGACGACATCATTGTATTTTCCCTTGCAATTGCATTGTTAACCCCTAGCCCATTTAGCGTCACTTTCCCATCGAGACTAGCCATTTGAGTATTGCCGACAACGTTACTTGTGCACATTAGTGGTCATCGATATACACCATCCATTGCATATATACCATATCATATTGGTATCATCTTGCTATCTTAGTACCATCGCTCATGTGCCACAAGATTGTTCCCACATATGCACAATTGCTATCTTGGTTTGTGCATCTCGCATAGTGGCCATATCAAAAAAATAATAAAAAATAAGCTTTTAAGCAAAAGAAAAAGAGAGAAAAGAGCTTGTAAGCAATAGCCATAGCATCGCCACATTGCATATCATACTACCATATTGATCATCTTGGATCATCGTGTGCGAAACACCGGAACATCATACACATAACATACTTGGGATAGCAAGTTCATACATTTTGCATCTTATAGGTTGTGCACAAGTGTCGTATCTGCCTATTGAGCAATCGTGCTAGCGTCTCTCTTGAGTTGTGCAACACGAGCGTTTTCCGTGGATTCCACATTTTGTGCTCATTCCTTGCTTGCACGACCCCATTTATCTATCCGTGTGTGTGTTTCCGTGTGCCACATTTTTCTATTGGTCTACTTGTTTCACTTGCGAATTTGTGAATCTTTTCCAACATTATTGACTCTTACTAACTTTTTGCATCAAATTTTTGTGCCACTATCCTCATCGAGCTCCACCATAAGCTTTAATTTGTAGGTGTGAGTGAACAAGTCTGGTACCAATTCCACTATTCTTTCATTTCACTTTGAGTGAAACGGGATACATCCTCAACTTTGGTAAACGGTATCTTGGTATTGTTTATCTCATTTCCTACTCAACCTCTACTCGAGTCTTGTGATGGATAGGCAAAGCACTTCATCTCCGGTCTACAACAACAACGATGAGTTCGTTGCCATGACTAGATCACATCGGCATCGACACCATCAACGACAAAAACGTGAAGGTCATGAGCTAAACATCAACAACCGCTCAACGACTTCACCATCTACCTTGGCATCTTCGCCAAGTGATTTCAAGGCATCTTCGCCTTTGGATATGAGGCATCTTCGCCCACAGGCACCTCAAGATTATGCTCAAGAGAAGCTTCCCAAGCTCAAGTCCGCGACTTCCATGAGCTACTACGACCTTGTCAACGACCATGAGATTCCTTTCTATGGGACTCAAGACCCCGAGGAGTATCTTGAGTGGGAGCGCAAGATGGAGGACTACCTCAAGCTACATCAAGTTCCCTACGAGGATCAAGTGAAGTGCGCCACAAGAAACTTCCACGACAAAGCGTCAACATGGTGGCTTCACACACCTTCGACGAGCTTCAACGTGAATTGGCCCAAGACGAAGAGAGCTATGCGGCGAGAGTTCGTGCCTCCCACTTACACGGAACATCTTCTTCGCCAATTGGAGAACACCATACAAGGATCCAAGTCTATCGACAAGTACTTCAACGAGATGAAGAATGCCTTGCGACGAGCCGGCGTGGACGACCCCATTTGGATGAAGTTTCACTTCATGATGGGATTGGACAACGACATCTCCAAGACTATCTTCATCGAGAACTACAAGTACCTCGACGACAACTACATTGGTGCTCTCAAGGCGGAACAAGAACTCATGAAGGCCAAGACTTCTCCACCGCAAGCACACTTCTCGAAGACCAAACTCCAAGATGGCGAGCATGAGGCTAGTACCACCACGATGTCCAAGCCCAACGAGCTCCAAGATGACGCTACCAACTTTGACTCCACCGCCATCCCTCTTTGTGGCATTGATGATGCCGAGTCTACCTCGACTCTTTTTCAAGATGGTGCGGCGACGACTACGACTACGGAGCCATTCGAGTACCAAGCTTTGGAGACGAGCGACAAGGTGGCGAGCGAGGATGATGCTTCCATCTTTGGAGGCGAGAGTGATGATGTGCCATCTTCGGTCTTCATCCATGATGACGACTACGAGATGGTTGAGCATGGGATTTTCCCTTCGACCAGGGCGACGTATGATGACTTGAGTGACTTTTGCCACCATATTGAGAGTGAGAGTGACTTCACCACTAGCCCCATATATGATGAGCTTCCACAATCCCCATGTGAGGAGAGTTACCACCACCACCACTTGAGTGATTTGAGTGACTCCACCATATGTGACATTGAGTGCACCTACCTTGAGGGAGTGAGTGAGCCATCACCACATATAGAGAGTGAGGTAGTTGATATGGCATGTGCGGCCATTTCGATTTCTAACAACTTAACCTCTACCTCTATTGTGTCTTCTCATTTGGTGCTAGGTCCCATTTATGATGACGCGCCGATCCGCGACGACTTCGTCCTTCCTATGGACAAGACGATGGCCATGGTGGAATATGATGCACCCCCACATGGTTCCATCAAGTTGATGATGATGACCATCATTTGGTCTTTGCCACCTCACCTACACCACTTGAGTGGAATGAACAAGGTAACATAGTTGAAGGTGATGCTCTAGTCCCACTAGTGGATATTTGTGACATTGATTGCTTGCATGATGTTGATCCACCTATTGACATGCTTCATGCTAGTTCGACTACCTCATGGGATACATTACCCATTTATGATGTGTATGATGATTGCCATGTGGAGTCTATTAGTTGTGATGCCATGTTGCATAGGATCTCTTGTGATTATTCTTTAGGTCACATCATGTTTGATAATCCACTTGACTTGTCATATGCTCTGCATGAGATCACTCGTATGTCATATTTCCAATCTCATCGTAGTAACTATGCATATGCCATTAAGATAAACCCAATTTACACTTATGGCATAGATGACAAGCCCTCGGTTATTGGCATTTGTTTCTCTTGTGATGATATTGATATGCTCCCTTGGCATCATTTATCTCATATGCCATGCCTTGATTATAAAGCTTCATTCATGCATTGTTTTGGATGTAGTTCCACTTCTCCACATTATGCTTCCGATATTGCTAATGAGGAGACCCCCATAGTTTCCTCATACATGTTAGGAGATTTTGATCCATCCCATCCATTGCATGATCCCCATATTTGTGTGCATAATATGCCCCCCATGAATGCAAATGCTATTGTTGTGCCACATACTTGCTCTAATTTGTGTCATCATCGTGTCATACACAATAACTATTCTTTCATGATGTATGACATGTTCTTATATGATGCATCAAATTTCTTTGAGCGATGCCTATCGTGTGCTAACTCACACGTGCACATACACATCATGATGGATGATGTGTACATTTACCACGCACACACTTTCTTTGGCTTGTGTCTCTTTTGTGTAGGTACCCATTCTTACCCGTCAACCTCGCAAGAGCTCGAGTTGACGAAACGAGCTCTAGAGAGCAACGACGACTTGGGACTCCATGTGTTATCCTTCCAACCGCTCCCTTCGCGCAAGGACTTCGCGCATTCCTTCTTCATGGCACTCACATGGTTATGGGTTATTGTCCATTATATCTCTTACAACCATCTTTCCATGTTCACTTTGCATGATACACTACTAGGAAAAGGGCTATAGATGAAATTGATACTAATGGCGCACCATACAGCAAGTGCGCCATTAGTATATAGTAATGGCGCACCAGCAACATATACGCCATTAGAGTTCGAAGTACTAATGGCGCACCTTGCCCGGAGTGCGCCATTAGTATCAAGAATTTTTTTTTAACTAGTGCGCCTGTCCAAACATACTAATGGCGCATCTTTTAATAGTGCGCCATTACTAGTTGTAAATAGTAATGGCGCACCGGCAGTAAAGTGCGCCATTAATGGTCTTTTTTTTATGATATTTATTATTCTGTTTTTTACAGAACTACTAATGGCGCACTTTCCCAAAGTGCGCCATTACTAGTTTGAACCAGTAATGGCGCACTGTGCGGAAGTGCGCCATTAGTATGTTTTTTTTTGCAAAACTTTTAATGGCGCGGCAACTTTAAATGCGCCATTAGTGACCTTGATTACTAATGGCGCATTAGTAGCTGGTGCGCCATTAGTATGCGCGCAGGAACTAGATATTTTGGACAGCCTCTCTACCACACTCACTTTCCCCCCCACTTCTTCATTCTCTCTACTTCCTCTCCTCTCTGGTCCCTCCTCTTTTCCACCTCATTTCCACCATATATTCATTCAAATTAAGTGGTTAAATTACCTTGTTTTGGTAGGTAAGTATGGGGGGAAGCTATATTTATGTTGTACTCCATACAAACAATGTGCACATGCACTTTTATGGCCTATAGCTAGATCTATGTATGTTTGTGGTGTTGCATAGGTTTGTTGTGTTGCATATGTGTTTGTGTTTGGAGGTGTACTGGTATTTGAAATGCGATAGTTGCCAATATTTTCCCGAAATGTTGATTCATTTCCGTTTCGGTGAGAATTTTGGCATTAAGCATTCATTTTTGTCCTATTTTTAGGGAAAGTCATGGCAAATTTTTTCTTGGTTCTAAAATATCGTTTTGCTCTACCCCGCAGGGCGACCATGGTGCGCACGATGACCGAAGGCATCGTGAATAGGTTTTTGAGGTCCGCGAAGGCCGAGATGCTTCAAAAGAACGAGACGGAGATAAGATGTCCGTGTCGAAGATGCAAGCTGAAGAGCCTTATTGCGGACCCGGATTCCAGGCAGGTGCGGGACCACCTGCTCTTGCGTGGTTTCATGGATGGCTATCGGTGGCAAGGTGATGAAGATGACTACGAAGTCGTTCATGGGGGCCGGGCAAGAAATGAGGAAGGGCAGCAAGACAACCACCGCGGCTCGGGCGG